>CM070614.1:13200225-13800225 GCA_036346395.1 Hsuehochloa calcarea
TGAATAATGTTAGTCTCGATATTAAAACCGAAAACCCCTCGAATGAGCAGGATAACCGTAAATAACCCATCAAAATTCTTGATTCAAATTTATCTAAGTTGCTGTCTTAAGAATAAAACATTTTGATCCAAAAACTCAAAATGCGAACAGAGGGTTTTCTACCAAAACGAAGCTCATAAGGAGTCTTGCCTAAAGAAGGTCTCAAAAAGACACGATTTGTAATATGGCAAGCAAGAGCAATAGCTTCGCCCAAAATCTCCTCGGTGTGTTATACTCTCTAGCATCGCCCTAGCCATTTCGACCAAGGTCCTATTCTTCCTTTCCACCACACCATTTTGTTGAGGGACGTGTGGAGAGGAGAACGATGCTCAATACCACGCCTCGCACAAAAAGAAGCAAAAGAAGCATTTTTGAACTCCGTCCATTATCACTGCGAATCGCTCTCAAAACACCGGAAGCTCGAAGCCAAACGAAGAACAAGGTCATGAAAATAATCAAAAGCTTCATCTTTTGAAGTAAGAAAGAACACCCAAGTATATCTAGAAAGATCATCGACTATGACAAGAATATACCATTTTCCACCGATCGACGGACTCTAGCAGGACCAACAAGATCCATATGAAGCAACCGCCCGGTCCGTCACCATAACCATAGTAAGTAGGGTGTGAGCGGCAACTTGTTTGCCATGCCTACGAGGCACATACAAGATCCTTGATGCTTTGAGTTTGGGCAAACCTCTCATGAGATCAAGGTTGCTAACTCGTGTCGATGATCAAAACCAATGTGCCCCAAACGTCGATGCCAAAGCCGAAATCAAAAGAAGATGTAAGCAAACATTTAAGAGATCCAAAGAAGAGATTCAAAATCAGCTCCAAAAATTCTACCAACTCTAGAGATTCCAAACACAAGCTCACAAGTAGAATCAAGCACCGACAAGCATTTTTCTTAAAAACTCTCATAACCATCATCAAGAAGCGAGAAAAAGGAGATTATACCTAAGCTTGTCCACAAGAGCGACATCCTTTAGAATGAATTTGTTGTTCACCCTAATTGATCCTGTTCCTTCAATTGCCCTTGTGTATCATCTCCAAAGGTGATGAAGTCATCACCGTTGCCGCGTGAAAGAGGTGAACCATTTTGAGTTCCGGTCATGTGGCGTGAACATCCGAGTCAACGAACCACGTGTTCTTCCCTTTCCGCGGTAATCCGAAAATCAAGGAACAAAAAACGATGTGTCTCAATCATCGTTAGATAAACATGATTTAGGAATCCAAAGATCGAGACACACGTCCGCAAGGAGTATACAAACCGAAGTACTATCCTCGATTTCATCTAACATTCTGTTATGAGCAATGTTTAAATTAAAATGAGACTTAAATCGTCCATGGCGTCTGACCGTAGTCATGGCGATCGGACGCACAAACGGTCAGACCGGTGACCACCAGCGGTCAGACCGCCAGTCTGATAAACATTAGAATTAGGATATTTAGAAACATAATGATTTGCATGAGAGAAAATCATAATCCGGTTTATTCTTTTCGATGTTACCATGTCTCATAGAAGCTCTAGGTTGCATGAATGAAATTCTATCAAAATTGTTCCTATCATTTTTCAACCTACGCCAACAAAATTCAATCAAATGTCCACTTTTTTGCAATAAGTGCAATGGTACTTGGTACCACTAGAAGAAGCACCATTAGAATTAATACAAGGTTGGGCAAAACCTGCAGATTTAAAAGATGTTTTTGCGAGTTGGGTTTTGAATTCAATTAAACCTTTTCCAAGACTTGAATGACTTTTGGCTTTGAATTGTCTTGAAAAGAATTGAATCCTAAACCTTGCTTCTTATAAGGAGTTTTAGACTTGTCAAGAATCATGTTTAATTGTTTCTTACCTTTAGAAAATTTCTCTAATGTATCATGAAGGTAAGCATTTTCTTTTCTCAAGTTAACACAAGCATCACAAGTTTTATCCATAGATTTCTCCTTATACAAAGCAATTTCAAGCTTAAGAGCGGAACATGAAGCACAAGTAGTATTTTCAATATTGTCCTTAAGCTTAGCATATTTGACTCTAGCACTTCTAAGATATCTTTGATTTCACGCTCTTTTCTAAACATGAAGTGCAAGGGATATAATCAAATACATCAAAAGCAATCAATTTACTAGATTCTAAACATTTTTCACAAGGAGCATTTTAATTTCATTTAGTTCAGATCTAGCATTCTCAAGTTGTTGTACGAAATATTATGAGCAGATTGTAACTTGGTAATTTCGAATGCATAGCATGACAAGATAAACATTCATCGAGTTCAAGAGTCTTAGCATTTTAAGCTCTACTTTTAGTTTGTTAATCTTTGACTCTAATTTCTTATTTTTGTCATGACAAATTCTAGCGCTTCATCTTGACTAAGTAATTGCTCAACTATAGAATCATATTTAGCGAAAGCTCATCATAAGAAAAAGATACCTCATTATCATCAATGTCGTCGTGTCGACCATGAAGCATATGCCGTGAAGTCTTTGGCCTTCCCTTTCTTTTTGCCTTGAGGGATCTCCTCCTCCTTGTCCTCCTCACTCCCGTATCCACATCGCTCAAGGATTGGTCCTCAAAGCGGCAAGGACCCGTGAGCACCTTCACAAGCTTATTAGCCTCATACCTTGATTTGTTGAAAGGAGGTTCTTCCAAGTCGGCTTTCCTTCCTTATGATTGCTCTTACCTTTCAATTGGGACAATTTGTCTTGATATGATTGAGCTCACCACATTCATAGCATGTCACCGACCACCTTCTTTTGTTTCTCACATTATTGTAGGCCCGTGTGAATTTTTTAGCTAGAAGAGCTAACTGCTTTCAGGAATACTTTCAAGCTCCTCTTCATGAATAGCGATAAACAAGCAAATGAAAATCCGTAAGAAGATTCAAAAGAGTCATCAAAAGCCTTTTGAGAGGATCGCTACCAAAGCTAAATTATCTTTCTTGGGATGATCAACTCTTTTAATTTCATGAGTCTTGAGTTTACTATAAAGCAATTCTAAAGTAAGACTTGAAAGATTAACATTTTCCTCTATAGCAAGAGCCTTCATCTCCCACTCCTTGGTGTTGATTGCAACCAAGAGATGGGTGGCATTTTCGATTGAGAATATTCAATATCAACAATTTTCATTTGATTAATTACTTTATTAAAGCGACTAAAATGTCATCGATGCTCTCTCCAGACGCATCTCGAATTTATTGTATTCACGCTTGTAAACTGCTTGGCGACCTTTTGATTTGGGACGAACCTCATGATATGTTTCGAGAGTGTTCCAAATTTCATGCGCAGTTGAAAGATTGCAAATTCTATCATATTCTTGTCTACCAAGTGCACCATATAAAAGATTCTTAGCCTTATTGTTGTTAGCCAAAAGAATTGCGTAAGGGTGTAGCAATTTCAGAATAACCATAGGGCTCTAACAACATCCCAAATAGCTTGTCCTCGCTCTCAAGAAAGACGCATACGATTCTTCCAATAGGCATAGTCGTGCCCATCGAAGATATGCGGTTTAGTAGAAAACTTATCCATCGCTAAAGTTCAGTGACCGGTTAAGATCAAGATTGAACTAACCGGACTCTGATACCACTTGTTGGACCGAAAAGGCGACTAGAGGGGGGGTGAATAGGAGCACGCCATTTTTTCCCAAATAATGAATTCAACACAATTTCACTCCAATAGCTATGATGAAGCTATGAAGATCAATATACCAAGATCAATGGAAGAATAGAATTGAATCCAATTAAATCCCCTAAGCAAAATAAAAAAAATCAACTAAGATTGCAAACTCACAGACAGCGGTCGACCATTGGACCCAACCGGTCGGACCGATTGTCGCGGTCCGACGGCGTTAGTCTTGGCGGTCGGACCGTCCAAAATCGGTCGACCGGTGATGACGGCGGTCGACCGCCGACTCGAACCGATCCGCAAAAGAATCGCCGATGACGAGTTGCAATTAGGTGAAACTTTTGATTCTCAACTCCAATCTTTATGAAACTTTGCACACACCTTCTATATGCTATTGAGGACCTATTCCAATCGAATATTATGATAATTCTTGGAACAATCTTAAGCAATTGCCAATTGATTAATGTAAGGTCTAAAACCGCAAGAACGAAAACTTGATCCTAAAGTTTGTTCGTGAGAGATTGATGATCAAGATGATGCTAGATAGATTCACACATATCACAGAGCTAATTCACGGAAAGAATCAATCACAAACTCATGGATCAAAGAAAGCCCTAAAAACACGAAATTGAAAGCAAGAACGAAAGAGACTTATCTCAAGCAAACCTTGCATAGATTGATTTCGTGATTGATGCTGGATTACATCCACACCATCATGGATCAGTAGACAATCAAAGACCACGAAATTCACCACAAACCATCAAGAGTCCTAGCCTCCACCTCAACTCCCCTAAAGACAATTAGGGTTTTGAAACATAAAAAGGCAGAGAGAAAAGAGCTAGATGGTGCGACCACCACCTCCCCTATTTATAGTGGAGGCCTAGACTCCTAGGGTTTGACTCCATTGGGCTCCGTAAGGCCCACTAACAAACGGGTCACACACGCACGCTTCGCAAAGCGCCGTCTTTAACCTTTTGACCTAAACCGCTTCACCATGCGTCATGGATTTGCCAATAGGTCACCCTTGTCCATCTTGTGTCACTCTTGAGTCGTTGACCTCACCCGACGATCGTTGATCGTTCGGACCTCAACTCTCCAAGTCTAGTCCCGATCCTCCTCGCGTTGACCGTCGTTGACCACCAAGCTACTGCACAACCACGGACAAGCAAACACGAATTCGGGAACAAGTTCTTCATAACTTGACCCATGTTAGTCAAAACATGCATCATGCAAACCATATGCCATGGAACCCATGTACTTGACCTAACAAACAGACGCCACAAAGTTGGCCGATGATCAAGTAGAAACGTCGACGCTCCAGGGTGAGCGGTCGGACCACTTGGCGGTCGGACCGCTCCCTGAGCGTCGGACCGCCTTGGACTTAGCGAAATTCAAGCCCAAATTCAAACCTTCGAAACTTTAAACCAATAGAACTTTTCTTTGGAGACTCCAAAATCATGAGACCAAGTGCATTGGGATCCTCACTTCCTACAACACCTATTTTTGGCCTAGCTCGTTTGACCACTTTGGTCATCGCGGTCCGACCGCCCACATGGCGGTCCGCCGATTTGGGACCGATCGGACATTGTGCAAGGACCGGTCGGACCCTGTCGATAGAGCTTGTAACTTTGTCGAAAACACGTGAAACGACAAACCGTAAACGCCATTGCCAATTGTCACATCATCCTAAGATCTGGAACATATCCCCATGAAATCCACACTAAGCTCTACGGTACTACCACATGTCCTGTGTAGGCAGGACTAGGTTAAATAATTTTTAATACTTCATTGTTGTTTATGCCATATTGATGTGTGAGTGTCGGTTAGATAGTAGTCTCACTTGGCACAAGAGGGGGCTTACAGTGGGTGGTTAACCCAATAGGGGTGCAATCTTAGTAGGCATAATAACCTTAGAGTAGAGCATTGTAAAGGTCTTGAGTGCGTCCTCTAGCGCTTACCTAAGATAGTGAGCGATGGTATTGATGGATGCCAAACAAACTAGAGAGTTCGTGTTGTGTGGGTAAAGTTGTACAACCTCGCAAAGTGTAAAGCTATTTGAATAGCCGTGTTCACGGCCATGGACATCTTGAGCAAAGCCACTTCAAGTTAGAATTTGGTTTTGATTTTAATATAAATTAGCAAATGTTTTTGGGATGGTTAATCCTTGTGGCAAAATTAATCGGTTAGCCATGTGATAGGAGGGTATCCATCACCATTCTTGTGGAGTTTACCCACTATAAAATTCTAAATTTAAAAATCTGATTTTAGTTATGGATTAAAAGAATTTTCTTGAACTTAGTAATGGTATTTAAACATGAAAATGCGACTTTGTGCAAAATAACCATATACCCCTTTCCTTTGATATTATCCATCATGCATTATATTCTGTTAGTTGGGTGTAACTTGCGAGCATGGTTGTTGTGCTCACTCTTGTTGAATAAAATTTATTTAGGTGAAAATTATTATCAAGACGACTAGGCTACGCGCCCCAGATGATTGCCTGTGGTGAATCATGTGGCCTACCTATTTACTTGCTTCCGTTGTTCCTTATGTTTGGCCTTGTGACTAATTTTGTAATAAACTCTGATTATCAATTAATAAATATATGATATAATTACTTGCTTCCGTTGTTCCTTATGTTTGACCTTGTGCCCAGATGATTGATGTTGGATTTAGTCATTTTTGTTTGACTGTGTACACTAGCTATTCTTGTACTATTGTATGAAACACAAAGATTCAAGGATCCTTCGTTCTGGGTTCGACAAGAGTGGTATCAGAGCCATATTGATTGTAGGTCGTGACCTTAGAATGGATAAAATATTAAGGACTTATTTTCGAAAACTAAAAATACTTTGGTCTTTTTGGTGTCCTTCCTTAACCCTTATCTCTAAAAATGGTTACTAACTCATCTCTCTCTCAAAAATTGTAGAAGGTCGAAGCACCACACGTCGTTTCCCATGGGATCTTCGCTGGACATTGGGCTGTAGAACTCTGGAAGATGATGCAGTATCAGCAGTTCTCGGAGCGGCCAACGTACCAAGGGTACAAGTACGTGGTGTGCACTCAAGATCGTTGGAGGGTAGAAGTAATACTCTACTCCAACCTGCAGCCTAACACGGAGTTTCATATCTTGACATACGATGCGTGTGGTTCCTTCCCAGGGTATCCAAGAGCCATGCTAGAAGCTATTCAGACTTTCTACATCTCGACCATCGCTTCCATGGCACTGGATTCCATTACTACCCGATGCACATCCCCACTGTAACATCCTAATTTTCTGAGTTTTAAAAATCTTTTGATTAGTTAGTAGTTAAAAACTCACCCTTGCATTTATTTGAATTTTTAATTAAAGCTTAATATATAATTTTAGTACCAAAAAAATTAATATGACTAAATCCAACATCAATAATTGTCAAAACTATTTTATTTGGATTCTATATGCTTGGATATATTTTCTAGATTTTCTAGAATTTTTTGAGTTCATTTGTTATTTTCTATTTGCTAGTTGGATTTTCTATATTTTCTAAAATAAAAAATCTATTAAAATCTCGGAAAGTGCTTAGGCCAAAACCTAACACTATTCCCTTGTGGACCATCCATGCGGCCAAGAGCGTCCCTTCGAGCGTGTCCGTTAACATGTGGTCCCACATGTCGGCCTCTATCTTCCTCTCACGCGCGCTCGAGCCGATCCCACTGCTAGTGTCACGTGCTCCTTTGGTCACGCGTTCCCGAGCCCTAGTCGATGCGTGTGGATCCCACGAATCATGTTCATCGTTCCCAAATTCGTTGAGGATTTGTTTCAGCCTCGTGATCCTCTCTTGGTGTGCGTGCAGGACTCCTCGAGCCGCGGTATAAAGGGAGAGGTCGCCTTGCGCTCCGCACCCCAAACCCTAGCCGCCAAGCTCCGCACCAAACCCTAGGCGCTAGGAGAACTTCGAAGAAGAAGGCGCCCGCCAACTCGACACAGATTCCGCGCGAGCGAGCCACTCGAGCTTCATCATCACCACCTTGCATCGCACTGAACGAGGGCTACAACTCGTCGCCTTGGTTCCACCGAGTACCACTAGAGGTAGATCCGACAACTCGTGTCTTCGCGCCGCCAAAGCCTCGCCGTCACGCCAATCGTCCTCTTCGCCCATGAATGCATCCGAGATCCCCGTAGCACCTCTACCCGCTAGTAACCTTAATCGTCGTGAGCGTCGTTGTTCGCCATCGACCATCGGAACCGAGCGCGCCTCGATCATCCACGTCTGCGCGGCTCCCATTGCGCCGCGTGTCGCTCCGAGTGTCGCTGCGTCGGCTTACGTGCGGTACTGCCGTCACGATTCGAACCCAAACCTAGATCTATCTCGGTAAACCAGTCCACCTTGCACCAAGCCACTACCTCGTGGGACCCACTTGTCAGGGTGACTGTTCCGTAGACCATGAACCATGGACCATTAGATCCACTGCGTGGACTGGGTCTATAGACCCTGGGCCCACATGATAGTGCCTATTTATTTTTACGGATTTGATTTAATTCCAAAAATTGTGATGACATCGACATGCGTCATAATCTAGATTTTTAATAGAAAAATAATTCAAAATATTCCAATAAATCTTTTTTAGGTTATTTCTTTAATTTTGAATTTCCAGAAGCCATATCTTCTTCATCCGAACTCTGTTTGAGCCCATTCAAATTTCTAAATTCATATAAAGTTAAGATCTATTTATCTGATATTTTATTTAATTTTTGAGTTTGTTTTTATCACTGTTATTTATTTATTTGTTTATTTACTTCGATTTAGTGAGCGTTGATTCATCGGGAACTTTGAAGAAGGAGTGCATCAAGATGAAGACCAGTATCTAGATCTATTCCAAGGCAAGTTATATCTTTGATCATATTGAACCCAATTTTCAAAATACTTTAATTCAAATTATTGTATTCCACTTTAAGATTTATTTAAATGCTTTCAAGTTTAGATCAATCCAATTTGTTATATCCACCTTGTCTATTGTTATGCCATAATCTTTTGTCACCCTAGGTTACTTCATTATTAGTTGGTATTATCATAGCTCAACGTGGGTTGGTTAGATACGAGTAGATTGCTTAGCCATGCAATGAGCCATCATTTCATATGAGTTGCAAATATAAACTTGACTAAATAATTATGGAACTTTGTGTAAAACGTTATCGCTATGTGCTATTATATGGCATGTGTTGCACTTAACCAACAGGTGGG
Organism: Hsuehochloa calcarea; assembly: GCA_036346395.1. Classification (NCBI taxonomy): domain Eukaryota; kingdom Viridiplantae; phylum Streptophyta; class Magnoliopsida; order Poales; family Poaceae; genus Hsuehochloa; species Hsuehochloa calcarea. The sequence continues at coordinate 13,209,107 of CM070614.1, forward strand.
AAAAGATTTAGGCCGAGGTAAGTGGTGGAATCTTGTATGATATCTTTGGAGCGTGTGTATGGGAATAATGGTTTGTGTGACATAGTTAGAAATTGGGAGTCTTGCCTTGGTCAATTAAGGACTTAACTTTGTGCGCAATTGAACGAGTCTTCTTGATCGACCACATGCCGTATGGAGCGTGCCTAACTTAGTAAGTTATGGAATCTTGACATTGATTACTCGCAGATAGGTTAGGCTGTGCCGGGTGGAGGTGTGTTTTTGTCTCGTGGCGACTCACATCGCAAGGCAGTTCCCGCTTCCCTCCAACGGTGTGTGTCATACCAAGAGCATGTGCATGGGTTGGGCGATGGTAAAGCACATCGGCGTGTCAAGGTTTGAGATGAAGTTACGAAAGGTTTTGTTACAATTAGTCATAGCTACACTAATTATATCGTGTGAGTAAAGTGTACAACCTCTACAAAGTGTTAATCAATCTATTCGAATAGCGCGTCAGTGGTCATGGACATGCTCGAGGATTTCACACGAGGTTAGATTTTTATAAAACCTTTGAGAAGAGCTATGTGATCTAAGTCATATGGTTGTGTGAATAAGTTGTTTAGACTTTGTGTTCTTTGTGAAAAGAACTGATAAATTAATATTGTTTATTTGTTTTGAATTATGTTTTCAATCTATCATTCATATTCAACTACAAATATTGTATTTCTGCAAAAGAACCACAAAAGCAATTCCTTTGGAATAAGTCATCATCTATAAATTGTATTCTGTGGTATGACTTGCGAGTACGGTTGTGTACTCATGCTTACTTCAAACATTCAAGAAGTTGAAGAGTCTTTGCCTACCTTTGAGGAGGATACTACGAAGGTCTGATCGTTAGGGTCATGATCCTAGTCGGTTGCCTGTGGTGAATTGATGGGATTCCACTGGAGTTTAATTTTGTTCCGCTGCTACTATTTTATTTGTTGTCAGCCTATGAGGCTTAATAAATGTAAACTCGACCACAAGGTCAAAACCATTATTTGTTATTCAAATTACTCGTTTATGCTATTATTCGTCTTGTGTGGATTGATATTTATCTATGTTGATATTGTGTGCACTAAGCGTGATTACGACTAGTACATTATAACGGAGGGTCCAGAATTATATTTTTGTGTTCTGTCACCCACCTAGCTCGGTAGTACTTTTTGTTCGGCCAGAGACGAGGACTTTCTAGAGCTAAACACTAGGTGGATCTGATGACCACTATGGATCATGCCTACTGGCACACCTTGGATGAACTACGTGCTACTCGGGAGAAACTAGAGGAGCGAGGAGGAATTGGCCCATTACAAGGAAGGCTAGGCTAGTTCAGATTCCGACTACACCCCGAGACCCCATAGTTTTTTTAGTTCTTATTATGAGCTTCCAGTACCCTATGTGGTTGCCATAATTGACAAATGAAATAAAATAAAATAAAATAACTATTTTAAAAAGTTGTTCTTTGCCGTATGTTTGTTTCGTTCTTAGGCCATTTTAGATTTATCCCCTTAGAGCTCTCTCGTTATCTTTTCTAAGTCTTTGGAGGATCTGGGATGGTGACCACTCGCGGGGCGGTAGTGGTAGTGCTAGTGGTGGGAATGATCAGCGATTATCGAGCCAACCCAATCCCTGACCACCACCACGCAGCGAGAGGACTCCGGGTGCCAAATGATGGCGAATCATTTGCATTGATTGACCTTCTTGCCCATCCTTGAACAATGCTTAGAATACAGTGACCTACTCGAGCCCCACCTCCACTTCATCCAGGGCAAATATGTCGAGTTTATGAGAATCGCCCACCTACTTTTTCCAGAGACGGAGCCAATGGGCGTGGATGATTGGCTCATGGCAATAGGCAAGAAAGTGGACATGGCCCAATGTCTTGACCGAGAGAGTTCTTTTGCCTCGATCGGTGAATAGACCGCATTAGAATGGTGGGACAACTTTACCCAACCTCACGCGGAGGCTCGGACTATCTCATAGGATGAGTTTGTGCAAGCTTTCCGATGTGCACACATTCCTGTAGGATTGATAACTCACGAAGAAAAGGAGTTTTGCTCTCTCCACGGGCAACCGCTCTATCAACGAGTACTTGCACAAGTTCAACCGTTGGCCGCTATGCCCTTGAAGATGTAGCTCTTGATAAAGCCAAGTAGGGCAGCTTTCGAGAGGACTCAGCGATGATCTTTCTATTCGTTTGATTTCTCGGATTACACCGACTTCTAATAGTTGGTGAACAAGGCCATCCGCGGAGAGCAAACACTTGAAATGGAGACGCAATAGAAGAATGGTAGCCCGAAGTTCAACTCGGGATTCCCAAAACCCCACATTGCTCAACCTTCGCCACCTCAACGCGGAAAATTACAGTTTTCCTCAACCAGAGCACATGTGCTAGCACAGCGCCCCAACAACTCCGGCTTCCGCAACAACCCATCAGGAGGCCAATTCCAGAAGAACACAACTTTCTCAGCTGCGGGAGTGACTTGCTTTCATTGCAATGAGACAGAGCACTATGCCAATAGGTGTCCAAAGAAGCAGCAACCCACAGCTCTAACCAGGCCAACTCAAGGAATTCCGTCCTCCGGCAGCACCCCGAAACCAAATCAGTTTGTGAAGGGACGTGTGATTCACGTCACAACATAGGAAGTTCAAACCTCATCGGATGTCGTTCTTGGTACGTTTCTCATCAATTCTATACCAGCATCAATCTGATTTGATTCAGGAGCTTCGCATTTTTTCGTTTCAAATAAGTTTATGGGAAAATATGGGTTACCTATCTCTCCCTTAGTTAACACTATGTTAATCCATTCCCCGGGCTCAGAAATGAGGGCCAGTTCTATATGCCCAAACCTTATCTTGTAAATATCTGGAGTACCCTTCATGGTAGACTTAATAGTCTTACACTCCAAAGATTGGATGTGATCGTCGGAATGGACTGGCTAACGAAGAATCAAGGACAAATAGACTGTGCCAATAGGTCTATTATCCTCACCAATGATCAAGGAATTATAGTGGAATTTAGACCCAAGATTTCTATGGGAGAAAGTTCCATCTTGACCAATTTAAATGAAGTGATGTTTGAGGATTTACCTATGGTGCAAGAATATCCGGATGTATTTTCTGAGGAATTACTCAACATGCCATCGGATAGGGATATTATGTTCTTAATTGACATAGTCCCAGGAACGCACCAATATCAAAGATACCCTATATAATGCACCTAATGAGTTAGCGAATTGAAGAAGCAGATTGAAGATTTACCGAGCAAGGACTATATTCAGCCTAGTTCATCATATTGGCGAGCACCAGTACTGTTTGTCAAGAAGAAAGACAACAATACGAGAATGTGTGTGGACTACAGATCACTTAATGAGGTTACAAGCGCATCTATTGCCCTTAATACTTGGTCACCAATCCATCCTTAGGATAACATCTAGGGTCTAGACTTGTAGCACCATCAAGTCCGCGAGAACAATATCCCTTCAAAGCTGTATTTCTACACAAGGGCTTACTAATTTGGCCCATAATAGTCCCCTAGTGAATTGATCTCTAAGGGTCTCTTGAGAACGAAAGTTGGTAGCCAAGCGATCCACAAATTTGCTAGAGATGAAAGAATGAGATGCTCCGAATAAAAAAGAACACATCATGCGTAATTTATTGAGAACGCATCCCATCAACTTCGGTGCCTCCTCTACCGTGATATGGTTCACCCAACTTGGCCCTTGGGACGAAGCGCCTGAGTCTGATGAAGTCTAGGGCCTCCTCTTCTTCTTGTCCGGGGTGTTCGGTCCACGCTTCGGGTACTCCCAAGATTGAACTTGACGGGGTGTTAGCCTTGAGTGGGCAGAAGCGAGCTTGATGCTTGGGTTTGTTGCAGTTAAAGCACAACAAGACGGCTAGTGGAGTGCTGGCTTGCTGAGGTTGGCTAGTTCAACCAGGTGTGGCATATGAGGCACCACTAGGCCGGTTTGAAGGAGCTGAAGTCCAGGCGAGTGGCCGCGAGAGCCACTACCCAATGGGGCACGTAGAATGGTCGAGCACTAGGTGTGGCCCCTTTGAGGTACCCATCTTCTGCTTGCGACCAGCCTCGAAGGCCTTGCGTTCGTTTTCTAGGAGCAAGGCCTTATTGATTAACTGCTGAAAACTATGGAAGTCCTGCACAATCAGATGCACTCGCAGCCCATCACATAATCCTTTCGAGAATCGGTCAATCTTCTCTTCCTCCTTAGCTATGTCATTTCGGGCATAGGCATAGCGGGCCAATTGGTTGAGCAAGATGGTACTCGCCATGGAGAGTTGCCTGTTTGTGCCCGAACTCGTTCCTCTTCATGCTCATGACACTTGCGGGTGTAGTTACTCGAAGGCTTCCTTGAATTCAACCCATCCTACTGCTGGCATGGCTGCCTCGGTTGCCACTGGCTCCCCAACTTCTGCAGTGGTTGTCTCAAGTTCCTCTTCAACACTGGCGTACATAGTTATCCCACCAATCGGCTAGTCGTGTAAGTTAGTGTGTTGCAAACATCACCATGTATTGCTCATGACATTTAGCAAGCGTTAGCTTCTTTTCAATGGTGTGAAGCCGGTCTTGACTTGAGTAGCTTACTTGCGCTTGAGAAGCGAGGCTTCATGTGCATGAACTCTCCCAACTTGGACCCATGGCTAGCCGCCCCAATTTGCTGCCTAGTTGCTATTGCTTGCAGCAGTTGCATTTGCTTGAGCCATTACTTGGGACAACATGGGATACTTAGGAGGTGGTGGCGGTGGTGTTGGGCTACAACCACGACCACAACAGTGCTACTCTCCTAGGAGGCATCTTTATAAGAAAAATCACTATTGGGAGCAGCACACAACATTACTTGTCGATACCTATAGCAAAATAATCCTCTACGAGTCCACACAACAATTGATGAGGGCATCCCTAGCTCTTTGACATCTTCTGCTACTATAGATTAAGCTATAAGTGTTGAAGCTCGGATCATCATCGGACCTATTACAAGACACGAGCCAAATTATTAAAAGAACATGAATTTGTTTCATCTCGAATCACATAATGTTCTCAATGATAATTTCATACTACCTAAAACTAGTTTTTGCTTGTGCTCGAGTTGGAAGATTCAATAATGAGCGGAGATGAAGGATATGAGGCATTCTTGAAGAAAGCGTCACAATGGAGGAGAAGCTCGTGGGAGACAAGCAAGGGTAGAAAGCCCAAGAATCCAAGTCAAATTTGAAACTTCCACAAGCCCAACCAAATTCAAACTCGGAATCAACTCGAAATTCAATTCGGATTGAATCACCTCAAATTCGGATTCGAATCAGCAGGACATCCGGAGTAAAAGGTCATAACTTTCTCATACAAAGTCCGATTTGGGTGTTTTGGGCTTGTTGGAAAGATAACTTCAAGCCGATCCAATGGATCCTTCCTCACTCCTAAATTCCTCCGAGTCAAAAGATATGACCAAAACAATATGCAGTTGTAAAATTAGAGTTCCTTTTTATTTTATATTGAGTGAATTGGAGTAGGAGTTCTAATTCAATTAGAATAGGAGTAGGGCCTCTTGGCCAGCCGAGGAGGAGAGAGGGAACTATATATTGAGGTTAGACCCCATTGTAATCTCGGACCACGTTTAATTATTTTCAAAGCTTTTACTTGATTCTCTGTTGTGCTTATAGCCAAACAGAGGAATTGGGTGTTGAGAACAATGGGTCGTTCTTGATTTTCCGCTGGGACTTGAGGGTTCGACGATCTTCGCTTGTGGTCAGCGAGTATCCAATCAAGTGTGTGTTTGGGCGAATTTTCCATAGAGTTGCAAGTCCGTGCATTGGCGCGGGGGATCACGGTGGTTCGTCATGATACACAAGTTATCGAGAGGTTCTACGTCGAGAAGATCGGGCACCCCGCATCAACAATCATGACACAAAATAGTATGATTACGATCAACTGGTCGAAAGCACAAAGATCCATTAAACCAAAACGAGTTCATAGTACTTGGCAAACATTTACAACAAAACTCCAAGTCAACTACGTTAACGTGCAATACATAACCCTGGGGCTCGCTATATAGCTTCCAAAGACTACTCCAACTATCCCTACTCCACTTCTCCCTCTCGGATGACTCAGTTCTGATGTAGCCACCAAGGCATCTTCAAGCGGGAGTCGAGCAAAGCGTGTCGGTGGAGTCTAACAGACGATGGAGTGCAGCGCTCACACGCTTGCGCTCAATGACCCTCGATCGTGAGCCATTGGCGCCTGCCTTTGGGTATTGGTCGGAACCCTAGGCTGCGAGTGGTTCATGCGGTGGAGGTGGTAGCGGTCATCCTGGCGAACTTGGAGACGGCCTTTGCCCTCTCACGCACAACAGTCTCGAGGCTACCCCCTACTTGTCCAGCTGAATGCGAAGAGCCTCGCCCCGCTTCACTAGAGGTGAGGGCCATGAGGACCTCGGTAAGCTCCTTGAGTGCCTCCACATACTCGTGCTTGCACTTATGTCATCCGACTTTGATCGTCGGTATGAGTCCTCGCTAGTCATTTGTAGTCTGCGGATCTCTAGCAGTTCTCTCCCTCTTGGGGGAAGGGAAAGAAGCTGAACGGGGTAGACATCACCAGGTCGCTACGAATATCGCACAGTTGTACCAGAGCTTGGCGAGCGGCACCCTGGACGGCGGAGACGGTGGTACTCCTCTGGTGCTCTGTGCGGAAAGTGCAAGGCTCGCCTCCCGACGAGCGTGAGGAAGACTTCCAGTCTAGGCCTCCGGTCTCCAGTCTCCCGACTTGTGCCCCTATAAATGGGGCGTCTGATCTGCAGTCTTTGGAGCAGCATGCCAAGCACCTCCGTATAGCCGCCCACGGGCAGTCCTCACCGTGGGAGTGGTAGTCCCAACGCTCGGGTGCCGTAGGCTCTAGCATCTGTAATTTTGAACCGAATACGAGCCAGTGATCAGTAAAGACTACTGAGTTTTGACCACTCAGTTTCGACTGCACGGTTTCGACCACTGGGTTCGACCTCTAAGGTTCGACCACTGGGTTTCGACTACTGGGTTCCACTACTGAGTTTCGACCATAGGGGTCTATGCCTTCGACCACTATGGCTCACGCTTCGACCAATCTAGTCTAAAACCGCTGATCAGATACTTCGACTACCACGGGTCCAAGACTTTGACCACACTGGTCTAAGACCTTGCATGCTTGGACTTCTTAGGAATGAACGAGCCTCTACTAGTATGTGCCCAATGCCATTAAAAAAACACATGCATACCTATATAGAGGGGAGGTTGTTACCCTCAACAGTATATTCCTAAGTTCTAATCGACCATACTAGCTAAGGCTTTTACCCTAAAGTCGTATGCTCTGATACCAAGTCCGTCGGACCCCAAATTTGTAATTTGGAATCAAGCGTAGTCAATCATGCTATTCCTGGATCACCATATAGCACACATAGATACATTCTTGAATCAATCACATACATCATATTCACGACCAAATATATTACATAATCGGTAGTACAACCCATTGTTTTACAAAAGGCACAAAGGCCACCACAAGGTTAGAGTACAAAGTAATGGGGTAAGTGCGGAGGCAAAATAAGTTGTAGTGGATCCATTCACTCTACCCACGAGCCTTGATTTGGGGTCCGACCTAAACTTCATCATCATCGCCACGTGGCTCAGTTGCCAAGTAGTAGTCGTAGGGGTATTGGTCGAGCGACTCTGAAAGATTATATTGGTTGAGCTGAGTACACAACCGTACTTTCATGAGCCAATACACAATGCAAATTATCATAGATGCAAGGCTAGTCAAGGAAGGCTCGAGTTCTTTTATTTGCATAAAGCCAAGTTTGAATTAGATCAAGTAGTAGAACATCCTACAACCTAGCATTTTTAGAATTAGTTTTATAAAGCTGAGTTTCATTTGTAAGGTACTAGTGGAGATCCATCTCCTATACCATCAGTGGCTCCATCCACTCGATGCTCAAGCTAACTTTGTAATTACCACTGGTCCCACCAAGCCTTCACAAATCCTCGGGTCCCACCGTTTTTCATTCCACGACCACACATAAATGGTTTTATAAAAATGAAAGCTAGTTCAAGTGAGTTCCGCACCGCTCTTGCCGTGAGTACGCTACCTAGATAGTTTTCTTGCTCTGCGAGTTTGTACACTTTACCCATAAGAGATAATTATCTTGATATCTACACATGTTTCCTTAGACATGTGAATCAAGGGGATTCGACAAGTCCTTTACAATGCTTAACCTTGATGCAACCCACCGCTAAGGTTTCCCTTGCCGAGCCACGCTCAGAGGCCCCTCTGCGCCATGTGGTTTTCTTGTGGCTTCTACCATACCATACGCCACACACCCACCAAAGGCGAAGCCACACGAGCGAACAAATTAGTTAGTCGGTCGTACACATTATAGACTTGTGGTGTCGGACCCAGGTATGCAACCAGAGGTCCTCTATGCATTACGAACTAGTCCCATAATTAGTAGCTAGCTTCGCACGTTGCAACAATGATGTTATCGTATCCATACAACAATGAAGCTGATGAAGCAGACAAAGTAATTTTAATTAGCAGCAATACGATCTTATGGTCAACTTTTACAAAAGTTGCCACGAGCTTCACGACAAAGAGTAACTTGCAGCGGAAGTCCAAAACATCGTGGAGGCCAATCGACATGCCCACAGGCAATCGAGTGGAGGACACGACCTAGTTCGCAAAGTCTTCAAAGTAGCCTTTCTCGTAGAACTCGGTGTTCCCAGGTTCTTCTACGGGAACTGATCAACAAATGACGTATAGCTGTGAGTACATAAAGTGCTCGACAAAGTCGCGAGAAATGTATGCAAATAGTATTCATGCGAGGTTTGACAATGATAGCTTTATGGTAATTTTGCGAAAGCAAAATTGGCGATAAATCTGATAAGTAGATTGCAAAGCATTGTATAAAAGATTAATACATAAGTAAGCGAGTTTCTTTTAAATAACTAGTGAACTTCCGTTCACTTCCCAACCATTCTAACCAAACCATACCATCGATCCAATCCACATTTCTTAAAACTCTACCCTTTGCGTGAAATGTGTTGGAAATATGCCCTAGAGGCAATCATAGAGATTGTGATATTTCATTATGATCATGTGTTTGATAACATGTTATCATGTTCCTTGAATGAATCATTTGTTATAGATCAATAAGTATGTGACTTGTTGGTGGAACTCTTTAACTTATATGATGTCATTCTAAATGTATCCCTAGTCGACGGTCACTGGTCGGAACACCGTGACTCTATGACTAGCACATGTATTGATTGATGACCTGGTTTCACCGGTTATGTATATAGGGATATCAAATCAATAATGTGAGCACATGTTGAGAACATGGTGTTGGATAGACCCATCATTGAGACACTATTGAGATTGTTATGAATCTTTGTGTCATTAGTTGGTCTCAAGTAATGATGATGTATAATCCTTAGACCTGATATCAGTATGGTTTCCTACATGTGTAATAGCACTCTTAGGGGTTGCCAAATGCTACTCCGTAACTGGATAGTTATATAAGGTAGCTTTCGGGTATGCTATGAAACATGCGGAGGAATGTGGCTGGTCGAGATGGGATTTGCCCCTCCTATCATAACAGGAGATATGTCTCTGGGCCCCTCGTGGTGATCGGATAAAGAAAGTGCATGGCCACGCCACTAGTGGTCGAAGTGTCGACCACATGATGTTATCCGACACTCGATCGAGAAAGTATTGAATAGTCCATGGATGACACAACATCTCACCTGGAGTTCAACCAGGCATCGTGAGGCAAAGGGAGAATGCATGAGTAGGCTTAGTTCGATCAGTTACGGACTAGTCGTATGGAGATATGAGTTGGTCGTGGACTGGTCGAACGTAATCACAGAATAGTAAGAACCTGGTCATAAGGAGTTACGAATTGGTCGTGACCAAATACAACCTGGTCGTATAGAGATACGAACTGGTCGTAAGTGATGAGGACCTGATCATAGATCATATTACATCAAGGTTCGTCCGATTTATTCTATGTGTCTTTGGGAATCGTTATGTGCTGCTAGGTACCGCTGACGACTAGTGGTCGGAAAAGAGTTTCCGAGTCATAGCCAATTACACATGAACCTGTGGGGTCACACATTTAAAGGGCAAGAATCTGTTTTGGATGGTGATCCGAATTCGTATAGGCCACGAGTTCCTAATGGGCCTCGAGGTCGAGACCCATCATGGATGCCTATATAAAGAGGGGCGGTGGCATGGGGTGATGGAGAGGATGATCTTTAGAAGAACTTCTGAAACCCTAAAAACCACGCCTTCTCAACCACGCTGCCGGTGCTAGCACTCCAGCGCGTGGTGATCCTGCCCGTACGTGTGGATACCTCGGAGGTGTTGTTGCGAAGCATCAGCACTAGGACGATCCGCAACTCATGATGCTTACCGGAGTCAGAGGAGAAGTAACGTGACGAGTACGACCACTCGGAGGAAGCGAGCGCGCGAGCATCGACTACTCGAAGAAGAAGCGCGTCGTGAGTCGACTACGATTGCATCAACTCGCTACGACTCTACTTCCGCTATGAGTCGTCGCGTCTAGCGGTAATCTCGTGATCTATTACTTGCGGTGGTTCCTTGGTTGTGCGATAAAAAAATTTGATGCTATCGTAGCCTTGCGCGTTACCCAATAAAATGTTGGCATGTCCATAACGGGGACACGGCTATTCAAATAGTTTTTGACACTCTGCAGAGGTTGCACAGCTTTCCCCACAAGACACGACTTCTCTAGCTTGTTTGGCATCTATTCATACCACCGCTCACTACCTTAGGTAACCAGTCTAGAGCATGTGACAAGGCCTTTACAAAGTTCTATTTTGACTCGGTTCTGCTCACTAAGGATTTGCCTTCCCGGCCCCCTCTTGCGCCGCTCATCATCCAAAACAGAACCGACTCAAAATTTTGTTAATTAGCTGGTCAGGTCCACCCCATAATGGACTTGTGGTTGCACGGTATGGTCTAGATCAATGGCATAGAAAGTTAAGTCCTTAGTTGGCTACTCGGGCGAGGCTACCACAACCCAATGTGCTTCCCGCAACCCCCCTTTACTGCACGATCACTCGCCCGAGTGTAAGTCATTTCTGGTTCAACTCGATCAAATGGCAACCCTTGCCATGGTACACATCTTTCAACAGTAGTGGCCACACCACAATTCCATATTTCCATTAGTCAAGTTCAACCATTCACTGAGCAGGTGATCGCAAATACCATCGGGTAACTAAAGCATGACTAAGCATAATACGCGCCCATGTTGGTAATAAAAATGTGTCCAACTAGTAATTAACCATCCTATAGTGTCCAAGGGTTCATATCATTCAAGGGGACATTTCATTCTCAATTTATCAAGGAGGCATAATGACAATTAGTTAATTAGCTATTCTCAAAACCATTTTTTATACAATTAGCCAAGCATGTTGATATAAAATAATATACTTTTGCAAAATTGGTACGACATGGTCAAAGGTCCGCGACTTGCCTTCGTTGAAGAGTTGCGATGCGTCGGTTACGGGTCAAAGATTTCTTCCAAAAGCTGGAATCTATCGTGCGAAAAGAAAAAATAAATAAAATAGTACCAAATAAAATCCAAAAATTTACAAAACCAGAACCAAATGAAAGATACTAATTTTATATGAATATAGAAATTTGGATCACCCAAAACGGAGTTCGGATGAAGAAGTTATGACCTCCGGGAGTTTGAAATCACATAAAATGATAGAAATAGGATTTTTTGGATTTTTAAGAATTATTTTTAGAAGGAAAATAGGAAAAACCGTCACTGCCATGTGGAGCTACGTGGATCGCCATCGAATCGTCGTAGTTTTGGAGTGGAGCATACGGTAGTTCCGCGAAGAAAAATTGTATACCGAGCGTAGAAAGAGCGGTAGTACCGTGAGGAACACGATAGTCCGCGGAGGGGCGCGTAGACCGGAGGAAAAAATGGTAATCTGCGTAGGATGAGCGGTAGTACGGGAACTGATAATCGGGAGGAGGGCGGAATGCAGGAGAGGTAGAGCGGTAGTACCGGAGGAGGAGCACGAGTAGTTCCGTGAAGAAAAAGTAGTACCGCGTAGAAAGAGCGGTAGTACGGCGTAGAACAAAACATCGAGCTCGTTGGAACTCGTGGTTGAAGTGGCACTTGGCGGAGGGAGGAGCAATGGGAGGGGCTTGGCTTGGGCTGCTCTGTGGGAGGGAGGATGGAGAGGGAGGGAGGAGGGAGGAGAGTGGGAAGGGGAGAGGAGAGGAGCTCTGGAGCTAGAGGAGGAAATGGAGGTGGAGCTCGTGCATTGCTTAAATAGAGGAAGGAGGGGAGAGAGGCAACAGGAGGGGAGGAGAAGCAGACAAGATCGGGTCGGCCGGGGAGGGCGGAGGAGCGGGACGCGCCGAGGATAGGGTGGCGTTCACGGCTCGAGGGCAGCCAGGGTGGTGGCGACAAGCATGGGGAAAAGCAGATGGAGGGAGGAGAGAGAGAAAGAAAAGAGGATTAAAGAAAATATGAAAATAATGAAAATAAATTCAAAAATTTGAGAAAATTTTATAAAATACTTTGGAACTTAAATAGATCAAATAAAATAGTTTTGTATTTTTTGAAATTTATTTTAGCCAATATAATAATTTTCCTTGAAAATCAATTTAAGCTTTAAATTAAACTGATAAAATCCAAATGATTATTTTTGTTTTTAAAGCTTCAAAATAAACAACCAATTTAAATTAAATTTTACAAAAAATAATATATTTATTTATTTATCTTTGAAATTTTTAAAACTCAAAATTGGGATGCTACATGTGGTCATATTGTTTTTACACGAGAGGTCATCACAAGAACTCGGTCTTTTATTAACTTGGCGTGCATCCACATACCCCACCGACGTGCGCACCAAAGACTAGCCCCTCATTCCATCCGCCAAGTCGAGTCTGATTTTCAAATTTTGGTTAGTTTTGAAAATAACCTTTCGTCAATATACCCGGGCTCCCAACCTCGATTGCCTAAATCCGATTTTCATGTTTGGAAAGATTGATGTCGGCACATTAATGCTCGTACGACCATCTATCTAAGCAAGGCTAAGCATGATATTTAGATACATACTTATTAACTAGAATGTAACCATTAAGTCTAGGGTAACAAATGATAATGTCCAAGTTCAAGGAGTGGAAGGTTATACTCAGTTATCATTAAGGCATTAACTATGTACTAGACCAATATAGTTGTTTAAATTATAGCAATGCAATTTCATAATTTAAAGCAACATAATTTGCAAAGACTGGGTGCAATATGATCAAAGTATTGACTCGCCTTGGATGTGGTACTACGCTCCGTCAGAGTCCGATAGCGGTCTTGTAGAGATTTAGGTTCTATTAGCAAAAACCAACCAAAATTCAAATAAGCCCAAATGAGTTCAACTTGCATTCAAAATCCAAATGAATAACAAATGGGGGGTGTCCTCGGTTGGGTTGGGCAGCTTTAACTAGTCTCAGGTTCCTATTACCTCGTTCGGCGTTGGATATAGGATTTGAGCACGTATCGTAGGCTATTTCCGAGATAATGTCTAGTATACGTACGAGATCTCGGCTTAGATCTCAATTGATTTCACACACGTCGGAGGGTTTCGCCTTCCTGGAAAAAGGGGTTTTCGAGCACTTTTCACAATTTCAACCACTTGGTCAGGATGGGTCTCGAATACTTGGTCGAGAAATTTTTTGAGTTCTGTGTATAGTTTCGACCATTTGGTTGAGATGGGTTTCGAGTACTTAGTCGAGGCGGTTTTTGAATTCTGCAAATAGTTTTGACCACTTGGTTGGGGTGGGTTTCGAATACTGGGTAGAGATGGTTTCGAGTACTGCTCATTGTTTTAACTAATGTTTAACAACGTTTCGACTAGTTGGTTGAAAGAGTTTCGACCAACTAGTCGAACGAAATTTTGGAAGGTGTTTCGACTATTGGTCAAAGGAATTTCAACTATAATTTGAAGTTTTGACAATTTGGTCGGAGGAGTTTTCGACAAACTGGTCGTAGAAGTTTCAACATACTGGTCGAAGGAGAGTTTCGACTAACTGGTCGAAGGACAGTTTCGACTAACTGGTCGAAGAAGTTTTGACATGCTGGTCAAAGGAGAGTTTCAACTAACTGGTCGAAGAAGTCTCGACAAGCTAGTTGAAGAAGAGTTTCGACTAACTGGTCGAAGAAGTTTTCAACAGGCTGGTTGAATGAGAGTTTTGACTAACTGTTCGAAGAAGTCTCGACAAGCTGGTCTAAGAAGAGTTTCGACTAACTGGTCGAAGATGTGTTCAACATGCTGGTCGAAGGAGAGTTTCGACTAACTGGTCGAAAAGGTTTCGACAATTGGTCAAGAAGAGTTTCACTAGCGGTGGAGTAGTCATCAACAGTGGTCGAAGGAGAGTTTCGACTAACTGGTCGAAGAAGTTCCGACAAGCTAGTCGAAAAAGAGTTTCGACTAACTGGTCGGAGAAGTCTTCGACAGGCTGGTCGAAGGAGAGTTTTGACTAACTAGTCGAAGAATTTTTAACAAGCTGGTTGAAGAAGAGTTTTGACTAACTGGTCGGAGAAGTCTTCGACAGGCTGGTCGAAATGACATTTTGACTATTTGGTCGAAGAGGTTTCGACCAACTGGTTGAAAGGAGCTTCGACTGACTGGTGGGGAAAGGTTTCGACCACATGGTCAGGGGGAGTTTTGACTCTCTGGTCGAAGAGAGTTTCGAACATCCGGTCAGAAAGAGTTTTGACCGCCCGGTCGAGACGAGTTTCGACAATCCGGTCAAAAAGAGTCTCGACCACCCGGTCGAGAGGTGTTTCGACCATTAGTCGGAAAGAGTTTTGACCATCTAGTCGAAAGAGTTTCACCACCGGCGAAGAAGTTTCAACCATCCGGTTGAAAAAGAGTTTTGTCCATTTGCTCCGGGGGAGTTTCATCCATCTGGTCGGGAGAAGTTTCATCTGTCTGGTCGAGAGGAGTTTCGACCGTCCAGTCGGATGGGGCTTCGGCCATCCGGTCGAAGGGAGTTTTGACCATCTGGTCGAAAATATAGGTTCGACCACATCATTAGACTGGGAGGAGTTTGATTATCTAGAGGTTCGACTATACTCTAAGTTGGAGGGGGCTCGACCACAGTGCGTTTGACTACAACTTGGGTCTACAATGTATTCCTCGCTCTAGCAATGCTTTCGCACATCAATAGTGAAAATGAACCTCTAGTGGCCACTAGGAACGTACCTGTAAAAGCGAAGAAGCAAGCTAGCCGGAGCGGTCGCAGCGAAGGTGCTCAAGGCGGAAGAGGCTCCAAGTGGTGGTGATGGCGCAGGTCGATCCAACTACTTGGGCTACTCGCTCGGAAGGGAGGAAGAGCGAGGTCGGCGACTCTTGTGAATCTGAGTGAAACCAATGAGGAGATCTGCATCTGGGTGGGAACAAGAGCTGAGGCAACCAAGAAGAAGAGGGTTGCACTGATGGTGCTAATGCTGCTGGCGATGCCGTGGAGACATGTAAGATCGAGGTGGCCGACTAGAGGAGGATGAATAGGCGGTTTTAAAAATCTTTGGCACTAAAACCAATATATAATGTGGAAGCTAATAACAATTTGTTTTGCACAATGAAAACCTAAATCAACTAGGCTCAACTAAGTGCACCAACAATATGAATACAATACAAGAGAGTAATCATACAAAGATATATAAGCAATTAAAGCATGTAATATAAATTGCTCAAAGTAAAGCACAAGATAAAACAAGATGGACACAATAATGTTTTACGTGGTGTTCGGAGACTTCTGGTCTCCCTAATCCACATTAGATCGGCTCCACTAATTAAGCCAACACCTCCTAAGGTAAGTCCAACCACTTGTACGGTTCCAAACCAACCAACACCTCGCTCCACTAGGGTTGCTCTTCCTCCACTCTGGAGATGGCGAGCACCAAACCACTCACAACGACATGGGCCTTCTCACAAGCTTCTTGAGAAGATCACCGGACACGCGCTCCACGCCATCTAGGTGTCGGCAAACACCAAGAGTAACAAGACTCAACTTTCACTTGAACTAATCAAGTGTCAATGCTCAAGTGGATACACTCCACTACTTAAGGCAACACATACACTTAGGGTTTGCTCTCAAATCTTACTAAGTGCAACACATGCACATAAGAGAGGAGATGCTTGCTCTTAGCTCAAGAGAGGCTCAATAGAGGTTCACAGTAGCACCAGCAACCATCCCCAACTGGCCAAGGTGAGTATCTATAGCCCGCTCAAAAACTAGCCGTTGGGGAAAGATTCTCTCGAACGCATAGGGCGGTCGAGCCAACCAATGGCTGTCGGACCGCCCATACCCCAACGGCTATAAACTAACGTTGAGCCTGGCGCGACCGCCAACTAATTGCGTCGCCGCTACGCGCTAAGTTGGTCGACGACCAAGGTTGGCGGTCCGACCGCCTAGGAAAACGGCTAAGTCCCAAATGGGTGCTTCTCGGAAAAAAAATTCCGTCTGAACCGGAACTTCCGCACACCGGTAGTTCCGTTTTCTCAACGGCGGAACTTCCATACAGAGAATCAACACAAGAGCTGATCGGTCGGACCGCCCAACACATGGCAGTCTGACCGATTTGCCACCGGTCAGACCGGTGACCCCCAGTGGTCAGACCGCCAGGCTCTAGAGACCAAAACCTTTGACTTCACTTTAAAATGGCAAAACACATTCGCCCATTTGAGTGCAATTCCCAACAAGGTTTCAAGATGATATTCTCAGCAGGTTACAAAACACATTTGCCAACCTTTAGAAAACTCATCACAAGGAATAAGTTACATGGACTTACACCATTTGCAAAACACATTTACAAACTTAAGTTACATGCTACAAGAAATCAAACATGAGCTTCAACTATTTGCAAAACACATTCGTAAATAACAGCATCATGCCTAGATGAGCTAGATCAACCATGATGAGTTATCAACACATGACTAACTCAAACTACTAGTTAAGACCCCTCTTAACAGTACGGCAACCTATACTAGCAATCCGGTCTTCCAACCAAACACCAAGACCAGTAAAAGACTAGGAACACATCCTTAGCCATAGCTAGTCATACCTTTGCCTTGCATCTTCTTGAAGCTTGATGGCGCATCATCACTTCAAGTCCGGTCATTAACTTGATAATCATCAACACATGATGATCCTTTGCTTGACCTCCATCAACATATGATGGGTCTTCTCTTGTCTTGATGATCAACTCATGATTATCTCCTCTTCTTGATAAGCATCAACTTATGACGATTCTTTACTCCAAGCTCTTGACTTTAATATCATTGACACATGATAACATCCAAAATCTTCATCACCCTAGAACATAATCTATTCATCCAACTCATGGAAAATGTTAGTTCCGCAATGTGATTACCATTAGTTACCACAACAAACCATTATCACATAATGGTGGGACAAGATACTTCAATCTTTCCCTTATTGGTAATTAATGATAACCACTTCAATTACACATAAATTGAATGTAGATAAATGTAACACAACGTGAGTATATATGAACTACACAAGTTACATATACTCACGACATGGGTATGTAAGAACTACACAAGTTCTATATACTCAAAACATGAGTATACAAAACTACACAAGTTCTATATACTCAAGCGTATATGTTTCAAAATAAAGATCCCAAATACGTGGAAAGCGGAATATGGATCAATACTAATGAAACCACAAAATATAGAATGAGCTCCCCCTAAATGCGTGCATACACATATGTGTAATTAGATCATATGCACATATTCAAGTTAAACTTATGGTTGAGTTCTTTCTATATTTTGGATCCGAGGAATGCAACAATATATAAAAGTATAAGTCGAATGCATACCTTGTTGAATTTCACCTTTATATCCAAATAAGACTACACACTAGATATAGCAATAGAATTGTTAGTCTCACAATTAGATTTGTCATTAATCACTAAAATACTCCATTAACTCATAATGGCGGGTCTAGATCTTTCAAGACACCAATCGAAATGGCGCTTAAGCATTACAGAGCTCGAGCTCTCCTGAGGAATGTAGGAATGGAACAACAAAAGAACTAGGGGTGGAGGTCGGCGGTATCTGTTGCATCTGGCTGCAAAGTACCACGAGGTGGTTGGCGATAGTGGAGAATCAACGACCTGTGTAGTGACATGACCCGTGGCGATGGCGCTTAATGGCTGGCGCGGCGATTGCCGGTTACACACATGTCGCTCGGGCTACGGACTCGGCGGTGTCGGCCTGCTGGGAAAGGGCGCTACTAACGGGCCCACATAGAAGACCACGAACAAGGTGGTCTTGGTCGCCTTGACTTAGTGGCCTTTGACACGGATCATTCGGTGTCCACGACAGTCTGCGGTCTCGACTCTGCCGATTCGGTTGGGCCATTGGTCGGAGGAATAGTGCAAAGGGCGCACCAGTGATCTTTGCGATGCAGAGGGGGTGGGCGCCACGACCGACCACATGGGCTTGAGGGCTTATGGCGTCATCTTTGGTGTCTATGGAGGTAATGGGAGATTAGGGAGGGTTGGAGACAAGAAGATAAACTTTACTTTTAAGAATTTCTCTAGAGATGATAGATCCTAGCACTGGTATTTTGCTAACGACACTAACTAGTTTTAAGCATTATTACGATTCTAGGGTTTGGTGGTTTAGGGTTCCCTTGTGTCGACAAGAAAAGAAATGCATTTCACATAAATCTCAGAATGCTGGTAAAAAACATGACAATAGATGACACATGAAAAAGCTAAAAAAATCATGTATTTTTATATTCAAGCATTTTGGGCTGTTGCAATTAAGAAATTTGCTGGCCACAACTTAAGAAGTGTGGAGCTCCATTGAGTCACATGTACTGAATAAGCAAACTATATCTTTTCATATTTTATTTTAAATCGAAGATATCACCAGCGATTAAAGAGAATACGGTGATCGTATCCGCGTTCCTCTAAACCGTTGACCTTTTCAATTGTATCCTTCGTGAACAACAACGTGAACCAAGCTACGTGGCGATTAGAGCGTACAAAGTGCCATACCATGATATTGTGTTGAGAGTTGGAGAGCTAAATTTAAGTAAACATATACTCCATTCCATTCGTTCTCAAATAGATGTCGTTTTAGAATGTGTTCAATCAATATTTTTAAATTTTGGCTATTAGTATACATAAAAGTATTTGGATTTTCCACATGAAAATCATATAAGTAAATTTCTATCAAAAGTACTTCGTATCATTATAGTTTTACATAATTCTGCTAATACATAATTAGAAAAAGTAATGGTTAAATATGTGTATTGGAGATTATCTAGCATCAAAACAAGTTAAAAAGACAGAGGGTGTATATAATTTCCTTTTATATTGACCAATCATATTTTCCATTAATGGGGTCTGAGCATATTTTCCTTTAATGGGGCCCGACCACTGCGAAGAAAGTTGGTACATCAATGGGGTCGAACTGGATTTCGTTATGACATGACATGGTAATCATACTCATTTGTTTACTCCAAATGACTTAATCAGTTAGCCCATTTCATCGTAAAGCGGAGGTCTGAGGTCTTGAGCATGCTAGCTAGCCTATCAACCATAAAAATATTTATCCTATCACGAGCGGTTCTTTTAGAAGCAGTGCTGATATTCATCCTGAGCGGTTTTGTATAAACCGTCTACGGTCCTGCGGCAGGAGTTGAAAATTTTGAGCAGCGTGCTGGGAAGCAAAATAAGTTACATTGTCCTTATAAATAATAACGAGTTAGAATTGAATGTGCTTGGGAGGTGTCGAACACGTGGGACACGAGTCTCTTGGACTTCGTCTTCGTCGGCGTGCTTGGTCCAAGTTCACGCCACATGCCTCAAGCTGGACCTCCACCCACTGCACAAGCTGGACCTCCGCTCCTCAAAGAAGCGAGGTCATGCGTTTTCATGTACATTACATCTTTGTATCATCTGCATGGGCTTTTGGTGATGAGATCGGAGGAACCGATGGTGTTTTTGCGTGCATGGATGCATTGCTTTCGCTGAGGTTGAAGAGGTGCGGCAAGAGCTGCGGTGAGGTACACCAACTACGAGGTTGAACCTCAAGCACGTGAACTTCACGCGGAGGAGGAGCTCATCGTCACCCTCACGCCATCTTTGGGAAGAAGGTATGCATGTATCTTCCTCTCGTCCCACCATTTCATTTTTCTTGCGAGCAATGTTGCATATCAAGACTATCCTATTTGCGAACATTCAAAATCTGATTTTTTTGCGATAGAAAAAACTATCACGAGCAGTTACGAACAAAAGCAAATGCGCGATAGATTAATATCCTGACGGTTTTTGTTGAGCGATGCGCGAAATGAACTATCACGGCGGTTTTTGTTGAAGCCGTCTGTGATATTATTTTCCTGAGCGGTTTTGTTGGCAACATGCATGATAATAACTATCACAGATGGTTTTAAAACCATGCAGTGATGATCTCTGTTATCACGGACACATAAATCTGAGCGGTTCAAAACGTGCGTGATGACTGATGTAGAACCGAATGCTGATGAGGTTTTGTGTAGTAGTGAATCGAAGCGAGCGCTTAAGCCTTACCGGAGCTCGAGCTCTCTGAGGAATGTAGGAATGGAAGAACAAAAGAACTAGGGGTGGAGGTCGTGGGTATCTGCTGCATCTGGCGCAAAGTACCGCAGGGTGGTTGGCGATAGTAGCAGAATCAACGGCCGATGTAGTGACATGACCGCGGCGCGATGGCATAATGGTGGCGGCGGCAATTGCCGGCTACACACCATGTCGCTCGGGGCTTACGGACTCGGCGGTGTCGGCGTCTGCGGAAAGGGCGCCTAACGGGCCCACATAGAAGACCACGAACAAGGGTGGTCTTGGTCGCTTGACTATGGCACTTTGACACGATCATTCGGTGTCCACGACAGTCGCGGTCTCGACTCTGCCGATTCGGTTGGGCCATTGGTCGGAGGAATAGTGCAAGGGCGCACCGGTGGTATTAGCGATGCGAGGGGTGGGCCACGACCCGACCACATGGGCTTGGGGCTTATGGCGTCATCTTTGGTGTCTATGGAGGTAATGGGAGATTAGGGAGGGTTGGAGACAAGAAGATAAACTTTACTTTTAAGAATTTCTCTAGAGATGATAGATCCTACTGGTATTTTGCTAATGACACTAACTAGTTTTAAGCATTATTACGATTCTAGGGTTTGGTGGTTTAGGGTTCCCTTGTGTCGACAAGAAAGAAATGCATTTCACATAAATCTCGAATCTTTGGTAAAAAACATGACAATAGATGACACATGAAAAAGCTAAAAAATCATGTATTTTTATATTCAAGCATTTTGAAATTTGCAATTAAGAAATTTCTTGCACAACTTAAGAAGTGTGGAGCTCCATTGAGTCACATGTCTTGAATAAGCAAACTATATTTTTCATATTTTATTTTAAATCGAAGATATCACCAGCGATTAAAGAGGAATACGGTGATCGTATCCGCGTTCCTCTAAACCGTTGACCTTTTCAACTGTATCCTTCGTAGACAACAACGTGAACCAAGCTACGTAGCGATTAGAACGTACAAAGTGCCATACCATGATATTGTGTTGAGAGTTGGAGAGCTAAATTTAAGTAAACATATACTCCATTCCATTCGTTCTCAAATAGATGTCGTTTTAGAATGTGTTCAATCAATATTTTTAAATTTTGGCTATTAGTATACATAAAAGTATTTGGATTTTCCACATGAAAATCATATAAGTAGAATTTCTATCAAAAGTACTTCCGTATCATTATAGTTTTACATAATTGCTGCTAATACATAATTAGAAAAAGTAATGGTTAAATATGTGTATTGGAGATTATCTGACATCAAAACAAGTTAAAAAGAACAGAGGTGTATATAATTTCCTTTTATATTGACCAATCATATTTTCCATTAATGGGGTCCTGAGCATATTTTCCTTTAATGGGGCCCGACCCTGCGAAGAAGGGGCTGGTACATCAATGAGGTCGAACTGGATTTCGTATGACAGCATGACATGGTAATCATACTCATTTGTTTACTCCAAATGACTTAATCAGTTAGCCCATTTCATCGTAAAAGCAGCAGAGGTCTGAGGTCCTTGAGCATGCTAGCTAGCCTATCAACCATAAAAGTTTGATTGCCGTGCATACGAAAGCGATGCTCTTCTTCAATTTTCAGGAAGTATGCATATTTGTTACAAAAATATAGACAAGAGGATATATAAATTTTACGAAAAAAACTATGCGAAAAACCACGACGCCAACCGACGATGATCACTATATGAGAAGTATTTACAAAACACGAGGGACTTACAATCAAACAATAACTCTCCCGCACGGCTTACAAGAGGTATATAAAAGGATAAAAGGACATGTTGTAAGAATAATTCATCCTATCACACTAATGGGGTCCGCTTGCGTAACACTCGCATGTGTCCAAGAAGTGTTGTAATGCTCCCAAAGACTGTAATACTCTCGCTTGTACTCATAAGGTAGCTATCCCCTGGGTATTCATGTCATTTGTACAGCTCGTAAGCCTATAAATACCCCATGTACCTCTCATTTGAGGAGAGAGCTCTAGAGCAATAAAGATGCATATTCAAACCGGTGAGCTCCTGGGCTCCTCCCCGAGGTAACCCCGCTGGCTCACCGACAGAGTAGGGTGGTCCTCTGACCCCAACCTTTATAAACCCTCATGTCATTTTCACTCGTGGACAACGGCCCGAACACTGCGCCGCCCACCCTCACATGTATTCGGTTTTACACCTACAACAGACATAGAGTCCAAATAAGAAACTAATCCGCTAATATAGCATGTTTTGAATTCATTCATATTAGGAATTCGGATCAAATATCAACAATCTTCACCTTGAGACTAATTTCTCTTGTAGCAAAATAAAGGATCATCAATCACTAAAGTGACTCTACAATAAAATAAAAATCACGGCACCAACTAGTCTCTACGACTAAATCGAACACCAACTAAGCTTGAGTAAAACTCAAACTTAGTAACATGAACTGCTTTGTCATCATTTCACTTGGATTATCATGAGTACTTGCACACCTTAACATCACCTTAAGCAATAACACTCGAATAAAGTGATATCTCACATCAATGTTTTTATTCTTTAATGGAACTTGGATCCTTTGTAAGACATATAGCACTGACTATCACAAAATATAGTAGTGCAAAAATTATCTCCACAAAGCTTAGTGTACAAATCTCTCATCCAAATAGCTTCTTTATAAGCTTTAAATAGCCATATATTCTATTTCATGATTTATAAGGCAACAATAGCTTGCAAACTTGCTTTCCAACTAAAAAGACAACCACCGATGGTAAAAACATAACCTGTGAGAGATCTCCTCTTGTCCAAATCACCAACATAATTAGAGTCAACATAACCAACAAGTTCATCTCTAGAATTCCTAAACTGCAAACAAGTATTAGAAGTGCCACACAAATATCTGAAAATCCACCAATCGCTTTCCAATACTCTTTTCTAGGATTAGCCATGTATCTACTAATAACACTCAAAGTGTGAAATAAATCAGACAAGAACAAACCATGGCATACATAATAGAACCAATTGCACCGAATATGGAACTCTAGACATGTACTCAATATCATAATCTAACTCAGGACATAAGGCTGAAGATAATTTGAAATGCGAAGCTAATTGAGTACTCACTGGTTTTGCATCATGCATATTAAAACGACGAAGGACCTTCTCAACATAACCTTGTTGACTAAGGTATAACTTGCTAGATTTCTCTCAGATAATAATCTCTATGCCAAAAATTTTCTTTACAAAGACCTAGGTCTTTCATCTCAAATTCATTACTCAATTGTGCTTTCGCTTTGCTATTTCGATTTATCTTTTGCAAAGAATCAACATATCATCAACATGTAGAAGCAAATAAATAGTTGAATCATTAGCGCTTTAAATAAACACAACTATCATAATCGATCGCTTAAAATCATGAGAGCAAGATAGAGGAGTCAAATCTCTTGTACTATTGCCTAGGAGATTGCTTCAAACTATAAAGAGATTTCTTTAATCTACCAACAAGGTGTTCTTTTCGGAATAACAAAACACCCAGTGTTAGTCCATATAAATATCTTCTTCCAACTCCTCATGCAGAATGTAGTTTTAACATCTAATTGCTCAAGTTCATAATCATGCATAGCAACAATACGAGTAAAGTGCGAGTAGAACTATACTTCACAACGGTGGAAAAGACAACATTAAAATCAATACCTGGAATCTGACTATAACCTTTAGCAACTAACCTTGCTTTATACCTTGCTAGCTCGGTAGGAGAAATACATTCATTTCTTTTGAAAATCCACTTGCAATGAGCAGGCTTCTTCTTCTTTGGCAAATTCACTAGTTTCCAAGTGTTATTCTTTTCAAGTGATTTCATCTCATCATGCATAGCAGTTATCCACTTATTACAATCAGTGGAGTTAATAGCCTCAGAGTATGATAAAGGTTCTGTATTATCTTCAATTTCTCTTGCCACACTCAAAGCATAAGCAACAATATTAGCTTCTTCAATCAACCACTTGGGTGGATTAATCTCCCTCCTAGGCTTTGTCAACTGCAATGAACCGTTGTGGTGACTGCTCAATAATAGGAGGATTGTCAACAATAGGTGCATCATGAATAACAATATTTTTCTTATCGATGTGTTATCGAACCAACAAAATGATCCACTGAACACTTGAATTCGCTCACTCTCAATAGGAACATTAGTAGTTAGTTTATCATGAAGCATAGCGATTCATTAAAGATAACGTTTTTGCTAATCACAACCTTATTTATTTCAGATTCCAAACTTGTATCTTTTAACACCAAATTTATAACCAAAAAGATGCACTTAACAGCTCTAGGCTCTAATTTTTCATTATCAACATGAGCATAAGCAGTACAACAAAAAACTTTCAATTATGAATAATTTGCTGGGGAACCAGACCATACCTCAATTGGAGTCTTCTTTTCAATTGCAATAGAGGGTGACCGATTAATAATATAGCAAGTAGTGGAAGCGGCTTCAACCCAAAAACTCCTATGCAAACCTGCATTAGACAATATGCAATGGGCTTTGAAAATGATGGTCCTATTTATACGTTCAGCTACACCGTTTTGTTGAGGAGTATGAGGAACGGTGTAGTGTCTGACAATGCCTTCAGTCCTATAATATGATTAAAATTCATTAGAACAGAATTCTATCCTATTATCAGTTCGAAGTTTCTTTACATTCTTTTCAGTTTGCCTTTCAACCATAGTCTTCACTCTTTAAATACTGAAAATGCTTCTGACTTATGTTTCAATAAATAAGGCCACACTCTTCTAGAGTAATAATCAATAATTATTAACATATAATGAGCACCTCCTCGCGATGTCTTGCGAGACAGCCCCATAAATCAGAATGCACATAATCCAAACTACCTTCTGTAGTATGAACTGAAGAATTGAACCTCACCCTCTTGTGCTTGCCGATGCTATGTCCATCAAGAATTCCTCTCTTACTCAATTCTAACAAACTAATTTCACTCATATGCCCAAGACGCATATGCCAAAGATTAGTAGCATCGGAATCAAATAATGAACTTGAAATGACAACAAGATTACCTAATATTGTAGTACCTGCAGGATGATATAGATTGATGATTTAATATCGACTTTCATCACAAAAAGAGCCTTTTGATACCTTCAAAGCTCCACCTTTACTAAAATACTTGTACCCTTTAGCATCAAGAGTACTTAAAGAGATGGCATTCCTTTTCAAACTGGATATGCCTCACATCCATCAAAGTTCGACAATGCTATCAAATATCTTGATCCGAATCGAACTAATTCTTACAATCTTACAAGATGAGTTATCACACATCAACACAGATATCACCTTCAAAAGATTCATAGGTGACAAACTAATCTCTACTATGACACATATAAAAGGCATAGGCGGAATCAAGAATCCATTTATCATTGGTCTTAGCACATGTAGCAAAAGCAATAAGAACATCTCCATCGAACTATCATCGGCACAAGGGAGGCTTTACCTTCATCATCTAGTTTACCTTTTGGCTTGTAATAGTCGGTTCTTTTTCTTTATTCTCGACTTTCAAAGATTCATGATGTCGTGCTCACTTTTCTTGCAATATTTGCCGACTGACTTGCCTCTTGATTTCAACCGGTTCTTGTAGCCATTCGAACTTTTGCCTCGGTCTATTGTTTGAGTTCTTCTCCTTTTGCCTACCACGAACAAACAAGACTTCTCTGAAATTTGAAAAAGAACTAGGCATGGATCACAAAGAATAAGACCCAAATCCTCATCATCAGTTGAATCATTAGCAGTCTTTAAATAAACACAACTATCATAATCAGATCGCTTAAAATCATGAGAGCAGTATAGAGGAGTCAAATCTCTTGTACTATTGCCTAGGAGATTGCTTCAAACTATAAAGAGATTTCTTTAATCTACCAACAAGGTGTTCTTTTAGGAATAACAAAACACCAGGTTAGTCCATATAAATATCTTCTTCCAACTCCTCATGCAGGAATGTAGTTTTAACATCTAATTGCTCAAGTTCATAATCATGCATAGCAACAATACTGAGTAAAGTGCGAGTAGAACTATACTTCACAATGGAAAAGACAACATTAAAATCAATACACGGAATCGACTATAACCTTTAGCAACTAACCTTGCTTTATACCTTGCTAGCTCGGTAGGAAATACATTCATTTCTTTTGAAAATCCACTTGCAATGAACAGCTTCTTCTTCTTTGGCAAATTCACTAGTTTCCAAGTGTTATTCTTTTCAAGTGATTTCATCTCATCATGCATAGCAGTTATCCACTTATTACAATCAGTGGAGTTAATAGCCTCAGAGTATGATAAAGGTTCTGTATTATCTTCAATTTCTCTTGCCACACTCAAAGCATAAGCAACAATATTAGCTTCTTCAATCAACCACTTGGGTGGATTAATCTCCCTCCTAGGCTTTGTCAACTGCAATGAACCGTTGTGGTGACTGCTCAATAATAGGAGGATTGTCAACAATAGGTGCATCATGAATAACAATATTTTTCTTATCTGATGTGTTATCTGAACCAACAAAATGATCCACCTGAACACTTGAATTCTGCTCACTCTCAATAGGAACATTAGTAGTTAGTTTATCATGAAGCATAGCAGATTCATTAAAGATAACGTTTTGCTAATCACAACCTTATTTATTTCAGGATTCCACAACTTGTATCTTTTAACACCAAATTTATAACCAAAAAAGATGCACTTAACAGCTCTAGGCTCTAATTTTTCATTATCAACATGAGCATAAGCAGTACAACAAAAAACTTTCAATTATGAATAATTTCTTTGGGAACGGACCATACCTCAATTGGAGTCTTCTTTTCAATTGCAATAGAGGGTGACCGATTAATAATATAGCAAGTAGTGGAGCGGACCCATTAAAAACTCCTATGCAAACTGCATTAGACAATATGCAATGGGCTTTGAAAATGATGGTCCTATTTATCGTTATTCTACACATTTTGTTGAGGAGTATGAGGAGCGGTGTAGTGTCGACAATGCCTTGATCCTATAATATGATTAAAATTCATTAGAACAGAATTCTATCCTATTATCGATTCAAGTTTCTTTACATTCTTTTAGGTTTGCCTTTCAACCATAGTCTTCACTCTTTAAATCTGAAAATGCTTCGACTTATGTTTCAATAAATAAGGCCACACTCTTCTAGAGTAATAATCAATAATTATTAACATATAATGAGCACCTCCTCGCGATGTCTTGAGATGACCCCATAAATCGAATGCACATAATCCAAACTACCTTATAGTATGGTGAAGAATTGAACCTCACCCTCTTGTGCTTGCCGATGCTATGTCCATCAAGAATTCCTCTCTTACTCAATTCTAACAAACTAATTTCACTCATATGCCCAAGACGCATATGCCAAAGATTAGTAGCATCGGAATCAAATAATGAACTTGAAATGACAACAAGATTACCTAATATTGTAGTACCTCGCAGATGATATAGATTGACAGATTTAATATCAGCTTTCATCACAACAAAAGAGCCTTTTGATACCTTCAAAGCTCCACCTTTACTAAAATACTTGTACCCTTTAGCATCAAGAGTACTTAAAGAGATGGCATTCCTTTTCAAATCTGGATATGCCTCACATCTGTCAAAGTTCTGACAATGCTATCAAATATCTTGATCTGAACTGAACTAATTCTTACAATCTTACAAGATGAGTTATCACACATCAACACAGTATCACCTTCAAAAGATTCATAGGTGACAAACTAATCTCTACTATGACACATATAAAAGGCATAGGCGGAATCAAGAATCCATTTATCATTGGTCTTAGCACATGTAGCAAAAGCAATAAGAACATCTCCATCAGAACTATCATCAGCAGCAAGGGAGGCTTTACCTTCATCATCTGGTTTACCTTTTGGCTTGTAATAGTCAGTTCTTTTTTCTTTATTCTACAGCTTTCAGCATTCAGCGATGTCGTGCTCACTTTTCTTGCAATATTTGCACGACCTGTACTTGCCTCTTGATTTCAACCGGTTCTTGTAGCCATTCGAACTTTTGCCTCGGTCTATTGTTTGAGTTCTTCTCCTTTTGCCTACCACGAACAAACAAGACTTCTCTGAAATTTGAAAAAGAACTAGGCATGGATCACAAAGAATAAGACCCAAATCCTCATCATCATGTTTTACCTCCATCGACTCTAGATCGGCAGCGATCTCCTTAAACAACGAAGATGATCAAGTACATATCCTCCTTCTTACAATTTGTGAGAGTACAACTTCCGCTTGAGATGCATTTTGTATGTGAGATCCTTTGTCATGCAAATTTGTTCGATTTGACCATAATATAGCAGATGTCTTACCTTCAAAAGCTCTGCAAAAATTATTTGATAGATGAAGGTGAATCGAGATAAAGCCTTACGGTCTTTCGCTTCTCATCATGGTCCATATGATAGGTTGTTTCTCAAATCCTTCCAATGCATCATCCAAATTCATACGTACAACCTGACCCTCATCTTGACTTGTCACGAAAATCTTGTATCTCGACTCGAGAGTGGAAGATTATACTTCAAAATCGTCATGAGGAATAAATCCTAAAATTCTTTGTCTTGATCTGTGTAAACCTAGCAAAAACAAGACATCTTTGGTACACCTTGTGTGAACGAATCAAAGATCTTGAAACTCTGATGCGCTCAGAGTGGACAAAGCAAAGTTGGCGAACTTGCTTACTCATGTGAATCAACGAGGCAGGAATCTTGCCTAAAATCCTCCACGGATAAAGAAAGATGTCTTGTTGTGTGATTTAATAAAGAAAGGAACATAGGACACATGCACGATGTCTTTGATCGCTCGGTCTTTGGTTAATGCTTGCTTTCGTGTGCATGAACCAGGGGCGGGCATTCTTTGGCGTGCTTTGACTAAGGCGGCGAAGATGATCTTTGGCGTGAAGGACCGATGGCCCGAAGACGACGCGTTACTACTACAAAATGGGTCATAGAAGACGCCTCTTTGAAACCGTCTGTGATAAAATAATCACAGACGGTTCTAACCACGAACCGTCTGTGATATTATCGATATCACATACGGTTACCCTACCATGACGCGAGGATTGGTGCCCAAACCCTACCACGGCGAGCATTGCACCTTAAACCCTACCAGCAGTATTGGTTACCATGGTAAAATCGAGAAAGTAAGAAAAACCCTAAACCATGGTAAAAATCCAAACCATGGTAAATTCGAAGAGTAAGGAAAATTCCAAACCATGGTAAAACCCTAAAATCACAGACGGTTTTATACAAAAACTGTCCGTGATGAGATACTCATCACAAGATGGTTCATATTAAGAACCGTATGTGATGAGGCGTTATCACAGAGCGGTTTCATCACGAGCGGTTTTTGTATAAAATCGTCTGTGATACTTGAGGAAAACAAAATTTGCACTTAATGGGCGGGCTGCCGAAAATCTCTCTATATTAACAGAGTCCTCCATCTCCTTCTTTACCATCTCCATCTCCTCCTCTGCCATTTCTCCTCTGCCATCTCTGTCTCGCCCTGACCTTGTGCTCCGGCCTCCCCCGAGCTCGTCTCCCGCGGCCTCCTCCACCTCGCCCCAACCTCGTCGTCGCCGGCCTCCCACGACCTCGTCGTGCCCGGCCTCCACGACTCTCGTCGCCCCGGCCTCCTCTACTTCATCGCCCGTCCTCCCCAGGTTCGTCACCCATGGCCTCCTCCACCTCACCCGGCCTCATCATCATGGGCCTCCCATGACATCGCTCACTGACCTCCCACGACCTCACTCTCTCTACTCCCCCCTTTTGCTCTATGATGTGGATTACTACTGTGATGTGTTAGTGCTTTGTGAATGGATTGAGTTGATGCTACTGTGATGTGGGTGATGTTGTTTTTAGTGCTCTGTGAATAGATTGAGTTGATACTACTGTGATGCTATGGCTATTGTGGGAAAGCTAGAGAAAAGTTCAATCCGAAAATCCATATCAGATTCATTCGCGAGGCTCGGGAGGCTCTAGACGAAGTGAAAATACGTTTTTTCCATAGAAAAACTATCACGACGGTTCTAAACAAGAACGAAATGCAGCGTCTATTTTCACAGACGGTTCGTGAATAGAACCGTATGTGAAAACAGACTATCACAGACAGTTCTATTCACGAACCGTTTGTGATAGTCGCTATCACAGACGGTTCGTGAATAGAACCATCTGTGATAGCCTTTTTCACAGACGGTTCAAAAATCGTCTGTGATGATCTCGTGTCATCACAGACACAAAAATTCAGACGGTTCAAAAACCGTCTGTGATGATGGTTTAGAACCGTCTGTGATGAGCTTTTGTGTAGTAGTGCGTGCACGCACGGGAGCTCTGCCTCTGGAAGAGACACGCGACGGAAGACGTAGCGATCGAGATGAAAACACGACACTTGTGACGGTGTCGCCGATTGGATCTGATAATTTTTTGTATCCCTCGAAACCCTAATCTTATGTGCTCTGATACCACTTATTAGGAAAATAAAGACAAAAGGAGACACGAATTTTTACATAAAAACCCTTGCAGGAAAAAACCATAGGCGCCAACAGGCGATGATCTCCCCGTGCGGCTTACAAGAGGTATATAAAGGGGTAAAATGACTTAAAGTCTAAGTAAGAAACTAATCCGCTAATATGACATGTTTTGAATTCATCCATATTAGGAATTTGGATCACGTATGGATCACAAATATCAACAATATTCTTTTAATTTCAAGTTTGTCATGTTCTTCATATAATTTTTTGTTGTTGTGAGGAAAAGATAGATTTTAATGTCTATGTGCCTTAGAGAATTTTCAAAAAGATATTAAAAATGAAATAAACAACTGTGTGTGCTTAGAACAATGGAGAAACTAGGCCGACTAATCCAAAGATTACCACGCTTCCTCTTGGATCAAAAGGTTTAGTATGCTTAAGAGAGAGAGAGACGGCAATCTCTTTGCATATATAATTATGGATATCGTGGGGATATGTGCATGATCTTATAGTGATGAGTCAATTGGCAATGTCGTTGTTGGTTTGACGAATCTCGCGTTTTGAAATCTTGATCTTTGTCGAGGGCATTGGCGGTCCGACAAGCCAAGCCACGGTCGAGCCGGAGTGTGGCGATCGGCCGACAATGCTTTCGGGTCCGGCCGCCACGATTCAAAGTGGAATTTGGGGCTAAGCCAAAAATAGGTTGTGTAGGCATGAGAGGGGAGTCTCCTGTATGTGATCACATAATTTTTGGAGCTCCCAGTCAAAAGTTCTATCCATTGAAAAATTCCGAGAGCTTGCGGTTTTGAGTTGAAATTTGGCTAAGTCTTTTGGGGCGGTCCGAGCCGTGTTATGGAACCGGTCCGACCGTTGGGAAATAGGTTCGACCAGGCATGGTAGGCGGTCCGACCGGCTTCCACTTGGACTTGGCTATTTTAGCATTGTTGTATTTTCGTTGTGTTTAATGCATGAGTTTCAATACTTTATTGTTGCATATTGCATTGTTGAGCTAATGTGGGTCAAGTTGTGAAGAACTTATTCCGGAGGCGATTTCTTTGTCTATTCTTTGTGCGGTGGCTTGCAACTCAAGCGCATCACGGCGAGGAGGATCGGGACTAAGCTTGGAGAGTTGAGGTCGAGCGATCATGGATGCCGGGTGAGGTCGTGTGACTCAAGCATGGTGCGAGAATGGACAAGATGGTTCGAACAGGCGATTCGTTCGGTTGGTTGGATCAAGCGGTGCGGTCGGTGCAAGTGCCTTGGAGGTTCGATGGGATTGGACGGAGAGACTTGCCGACATGATGAGCCGTGATCAACCTACGTGGTGAAACAGCGATTGCTTCAACAGAGATGTGTGTGTGTATCCCATTTGTGTTGGGCCTTAATGGGAGCCCATGAGAGAAACTCTAGGCCTTCCTATAAATATAAAAGGGGGAGATGGAAAAGCCGAGAAGAAGCACTCATTTAGAAAAATCCTAATTTTTCTAGGGTTTGGAGAGGAGAGGAGAGGCTAGGGTTTAGAGAGGAAATCTTTGGTGTGCTCTTTGATTGAGCTCTTGTCCTCCTTGAGGGAGTGGCTTTGACAAACAACATCTTGAATCAATCAATCTATGGATGTTTGTTCAAGGATGAAGTCTCATATATTTTCTTCTCTCTTTTGATGATTTTGGTGCTTCCTTGATCTGGTTGTTGTTGGTTGGTCTCTTGAACTCATTTACCTTGCTTTGATGTGTGGGAATACTCCTAGAATCATCTAAATCTTCAATCCCCCACAAGCAAGTTTTGGATCGAGTTTTTCATATTTCTAGGTTTTGGACACTCCTTTGGTAAAACCTAAAGAGATCGATTATTTGAAGTGGATATGGACGATCGTCGCTAGAAATAGGTCTCAGATATCCTTAGGGAGGTGTGCTCCAAATTTGGTAAGTTTCATTGGTTGAATCAAAAGTTGGACCAATTTTCGTTTTGGATTTGGGCATTGTGCATTGCCTCTGGACTAAATCGGTCCGACCAGATTTTTCTCGCCGATCCGACCGCCGTGACAGATCGGAGCCAATTGATCGTCGGTCCGGCAGCCACGATCAGACCATGAGCTCTACACCGGTCCGACCGGCCCAGTGAGATCAATTCTCCATTATTGAGTCTTGTGGTTAAGGGGGTAATCGGATTCAGCACAAGACTTCCTCTGTGTATTTACTGATCTTCTTAGCTTTCATAGCTAGAGGAGAAAAGTGTGTGTTGAATTTGATTAAGACGAAAAATTAAGAAATCGCGTATTCACCCCCCACCCCCCTCTAGTCGCCTTTACAGTCCTACAATAATCTCTTTCCATTATATGTGCTTGAACAGTATGCAAATAGTGACTAACGCGATTCGCTTTTACAGTGCACACTACAAAATACAAATGTATGCCCAAATATATTAATATTATAGATACAAAGCGACATGCTATGTTCTTTGGAAGAAGACATTGGTTGGAAATATGACATGTTTTTTAATGGATAACTATTATTATTTTCCACTCATTCTCAAGGGACAAGATCTTAGTTCTATATACCCACCCTTTTTTTTCTCTATTGGTACGAACGGTTAGGTTGCTACCCAAATGTAAATCTTTGGAAGAAGACGTCTGTGCATGGGAAATATTACATGTTCTCCATAGATAATAGGGGTATCTACACTACTCTTTCATTCCACACATTCTCAAGGGACAATATCTCATCTCAGCATATTCTTTTCATTCTTACCTTAGTGTATTTTTCACGATTACAAGGAAGCGTATCGCATACACACCACTATATACGCGTGTACACTTGAGTACGCTTCCTTACACACGCCTAGACAGATGAAGATCGGGTATAAATTCGTGATCTCACAAAATTTATACTAAAACACACTTACGTGTGCGTAAAGGTGGACACCAATATCTGAACCTCGATAGGTGGAGTCGTACACCCACAACTCTACCACCACACCCCAAGAGACGGTCCCCCTCGAATGTATATATGAGTTGCCTAGGGCATTTTTTTATTGAAAGAAACCAAATAGTTCAATGTGGTAAAAGATAAATATGTATATGTAGCTATCGAATGCGCCACACTGGTTGAAGTAGAATTAGCGTGTAGAGCACAAATGACAAATCTCAACTACTCGCGCGCACCAGAGGCGCACCACGATGACTCGTTTTGCTCGGAAGGATGACTCAGCTAGTTCAAGGTTTAGCGGGGGGCAACAAATTAACCGAAGAGCAAATCCGAAGAAGGAACAAAAAAAAAAGTCTAGTCGGCAAGTGTGACGTCTCACGCGCGCACTCGCTGTCCCTCTCGGGAATTTAGGTGATCACGAACGGTGTCCATCCGGCGGAACAAAATCTATCACCTCACCTCGTCGCCGCGCCGCCGTCGGTGCAAGAACAGCGGTCGACCAGGGCTTCGGACGGATCTTCTACGGCCGGCAACTTTAGTATACGAGCAAATAAGGAAGGAACAAAATCCTTTTCCAGAGTTCTCCTCTGTTCAGAAACGTACATCCTAGAAATAGTACTATTAAACTTTTCTAACTTTGATCAATAATATATAATATATGAAAATCTATTTAGATTTTTATGAGATAACATATCATTAGATTTATTATTATAAATATTTTTATAATACAATATTTTTTTTAAAATTTTTAATAATTTAATCATATAGAAAGTAATAGTTAAAGTTGTACATTGGGGAACATATTAATATCCAAAACGTCAAACATTCTTAAACAGAGAAAGCATTATTCTAAATGCACTTTGTACTTTTTCCCCTTCAAACAAGCCGATCCGTACTTCAAAAGTGTATAAACCATGATATTTGTACACTATTTTGTCAGGATGGAGGTTTTAGTGTGCATGTATCTTTTTTATGTAAAGCCCTGATCGTATTAGAGGCGTGAACAGTACATAAACCCAGAGGAAAGGTTACCTTAGCGCCACATTGGACACGCATCCGGTGAAGCAAGTGCACGCCTTCCACGTGTCGAGTAGTATGATCATTCCGGAGGTTGCAAGCCGTCGGCGAAGACCATGAGTGAGCCTCGTCGGCTACGGTGCCACGAACAAACTGATAAAAATATTATTATTATTTGAATTACTTTAATTCAGAAATATAGTAATTAAATTATGTGAAAGTCACATTTCGATGCTGCTGTAGTGGCTCACTCAGCTCGCAAATGTGGTCGATCACCGCTTTAACCATGAAAACCGTGCCATAACATGTCGCCTTGTCAGCGTTGACCTTGCTAGGGCAGTCTTCCACCACACACTTTAGTACGTAATGGCTTAGGTTGGACCGACACACTCATTATACATGGCTAATGGACACGGTGTATCGTGTTATATCTTGCTCCACGACCACTACGACTAATTAATTACGACTAATTAACCATAACAAATTAATTACGACTAATTAATTATAACTCCATTAATTACGACTAAATTACTATGACTAATTCACTTGGTCTAACTAATTAATCATGACTAAATTAATTACGAATAAATTAACTATGACTAAATTAATTACGAATAAATTAATTATAACTAGTAAATTATGACTAATTAACTACTATGACTAATTAAACACGACTGACTAACTACAACTAATTAATTACGACTCATTAACTACGACTATCTACGATTAATTAATTAAAACTAAATTAATTACGACTAATTAACCACGACTAACTAACTACAACTAATTAATTTTGACTAATTAATTATGACTAAATTAATTTTGACTAATGAATTATGACTAATGAATTATGACTAATTTAATTATGACTAAATTAATTATAACTAGTAAATTATGACTACTTAATTACAAAATTTAATTAATTAATACTAATTAATTAGGACAAATTAAGTAGGGATAGTTAATTATGACTACTTAATTTCGACTAAGTAAGTACGACTATTTGATTGCGAGCAAATTAGTATTGACTAATTAATTGTGAATAATTGATTATAACTAAATTAATTATGAATACCTATTTATGACTAATTAATTATGACTAAGTAATTAGTAATTACGATTACTTAGTTACGACTAACTTACTATGAATAATTAATTATGACTAATTAATTTAACACTAATTACACAAATAATATACATAATGCATACGGAAACATTACCTTCTCTAGAAGTTTTTCGCTTGTTGTCGAACTTTCTCTACTAATACGACTAGTTAAACCTTGCTTTAAATACTCTTAAATCGATAGTGAAATCGAACTAATTTACCGATCGCTACCTCTCACTCATTGGATACTCTATGTCTCTCTGTTGGCGAAATGGATTTGGGGTGGAGAATGAGAGCGTCGCATCGGGTTTTATAGCCGCGTGAGAGAACGAGTTCGGCTGACAGCGAAGCGACAGGAGGGAATCGGATTCCCTCCCACGAGCGATGTGCCAGGATTTTTTTGCATGTGGGGGGACAACCAGAATCTGGTAGGGCGATGTGACCGATGGCGGGGCGAGAGAATCGGTTCCTCCGCTCAGCGCCGCGGTGCGAAGGCGCAGGGAGGTGTCTGTGCCCTGGACCTTGCGACTTAGCGGCACAGACCCGCGCGCGACAAACAAGCGATATTATGCCCTGAGGCGGCGAACAAATCGGCTCTGGTCCTGCAGTGCGGGGGCGAGGCGGCGTGTCGGCTCAAAGCGAGTCCACGGTGCTATTTTTGGCTTTGATCACTAAAGCGCTAGATTTGTTATTGCGCACGTCAACTCAATTGTGCTATTTTAGCCTAGAAACTTGTGACTCACTGGCGTGAGTGTGCAAGTACCGAGGCTACATAGGGGGTCTTGCATGTCATTAGAGTTGTTCAAATGTCGGGGCCGGTCGGGCTTTTCAAGCCTAGCCTCAAGCGGACAAGCCAGAGCTTAGCCTAGCTTTGGCCGAAAATCAGTTTTTATTTTAAAATATTATTTTAATAATTTTTGGTATAAAATAATATTTAATTCATTTTCATAATTAAATAAATAGTTTTTAATCTCATTTCTAAGCTTCGTGCAAAAATTGAGTCCCAAGGCCAGAAATGGCTCGAGCTTCGGCCTGGTAGGCCAAATAAACAGGTCGTCTACGTGTCCAATGAGGTATCAACTTATGCAAATACTTGGGATTAATTGACACATTTTGGCGGATGTATTGGTTGAGTGGCACTTAAATGTCTCAAGTAAAATATTTGATATTTTTTTGAAAAAATAGAAAAAATATCTTTTGAGACAAATTATAAAAATATATTGGGCCATTTTTTCACAGAGTGAAGAATAATTTTTATTAACACAAAATTTAGATTAAATGAAATTGTCGAAGTTGGTTTAACAAAAAATATCCCCTTATAAGCAAATAATAATATAAAAAAAAAATACAACGGTCCATCTCTTAACTCTTTATGAAATTGCTAAGATCGATATTTTCTTAAGAAAGAAACATTTAATTTTTTTAATTTATATATATCAGGATCTGAAATTCTCAGTTCTCAATTGCTAAAACTTGTTGGTTATTGCTTTCTAAGATATTGCAGGTTTATTTTGTTGGTTCAGTTATGCCAGAACCGCATAAAATCCAATTGACCTTAGAACGGCCCCACCCAGATACTTTTCTTTGGTCCTCGTATGTCTAGCTCTGGTCCAAAGAGGAGACCTTTGCTCTTTTCCGAGTCCAATTAGCGTAATCAACATTCCCACTGATACCTCCCCAGTCCGGTTTTGGAACACGAACCATCGAACTTTTAAAACTTTAACTATCGATATTTTTTTAATATATAGATTAGATATATAAAAATCTTATATATATATATATATATATATATATATGTCTTAAAAAGTATTTTCATTTTTTTTTCATTTGACGTTTTTTACTTTTCACAATCTCCAAAATACGATTTTGACAGCTACTTTTCATGCTAATATCCAAAACGATACGTAGGCTTGTTAGTTCCAAGGAGCCACATTTTTAGCTCGTAGATTATTTTTCCTCTGTACCATTGTGAACACAGGGAAAAATATACAAAAGTTGAGCCGAAAGAAACAGGGTAGAATCGTTTTGCCCCCTTTATGCTGCAGGTTCCATTCACTTGCACCCCCTCCAATATTTTATAAATTGTGTATGTAGCCCTCGTGATGATGTCTAGAGGAGTGTACTTGACAAAACGTCCTATTAGTTGGCGGTGAAGTATATCTGTGTTCATATTTATAACAAATTTGATTATAAATGTGAAGTTTTATCGGTGTAAGATACATATACTATTTCTTGTAGATATATGTGTGCTATTAAATGCATACATAACCTCGTCCCTACCCTGCAGCTACTATTCGGCTTAAACAAGCTCCAAACCCTTGCACCGCTTGTCATTGTTGTTGTTGTTACTGCCTTTGCCGTCGACTAGGTTATCATTGCTGCTCCAACCTCTCACAATAGTTGTAGCACAACCATCTCTTCTCTTTTGGTGCTCTACCTTTGCTAACCAATTCATCGCAATTTCCTCCACCAGTGGCCCGTCACCATACTATTATCGGCGTGTGGTGCCCTTACTGCTGTCACCACTAGCTCCACTGCTAACTCTAGCAAGGTTTAGTGTGTGGAATGGTGGCTGATTCAAGAAAGGTAATTGCCGATTATCACTTTGCATAAAAAAAAAACTTCTGACTTCCATGTAAAATAAACCATCTAGATCTCGAATTGTTGAGTTTTGAATTATACTCGCTCGCTGTGGTTTAATTTTCATTAAATCTTCATATTCCAATAAAGTGTTAGACTGTGTGATTATAAATCTATAATTTACGTCAGCCATGTTTGGTTGCCCGCGTAGGCTTTAGGTCTCCATGGCTGCTAATATATCAAACATTACATTTGGGTCCTCACATAAATACCTGTGGGTCAATACCAAATGCCACGACGTCATTTGCGCAAAATCTCCTCAGCTTACAGCTTTGTCCCGGCTTCGGCTCCAGTCAACATTTGCACGCACGGCTTGGAAGCAGAAAGGAAGGAGAGAAAGAAGGAGTAGAAAAAAAAAATCTAGGCAAAAGTTGCTACACGAACTCCATTTCAAACCCTTTTATACGTTACTATTCTTTACTTGTGTTACGGCTTTAAAATTCGTTCCTTAGCTCGGGGGATTTTGAGCATGCCGATGCAGCAGCGATCGAATGCGGTGCATCCTGCCAGTTCCTCTATGCCCAAGAAAAGGATGGCACTTTAACCCTTGCTTATGTCCATCTCATCTCATCTGACCTCCCCTTTTGATCACATATAAATACTACTTACGTGTGTGTTGGTGCCATGGAAAAGGAGGTCAGAGGTGGCCTTGTTTGACACACGGTGTAGAGAGAGAGAGAGAGGTGTTTGGCTGGCTTCTAGACATGTTTGAATTGGATGGTGAATGGGAACGGGAGGCCACGTTTGGACGATGGAGTTAATGGTGAGAGAGACTGAAGGAAGGTGTTAGTTTGGTGGAGAAAGGAGCAGTCTCTGTTGGTCTTCTTGTGGCGGCTTCAAGAGGTTGCAAGGTGCGGCAAGAAGAGCAGCAGCCGGAGGAGGAGGAGGTGCTCCGTTTGCATGGGATAAGGCGACAAGTTTGCATTAGGTGAGGTGAGTCTGATTCTTTATGTTCTCTGTGATTTCTCGTCGAGGCTTTGCATTCAGAATTTCAGTGTGCTCTGTTCTGCTCGTGAGGTTTCAAGAACTTGAGTTCTTGGGTGTGAATTTTCTCCATTTATTTTGGCTCGTGAATTGGAGCTTTTGTTCATTGTTCTGTTCTTGGCCTGAAATTGAGGAGATGCTTACGTGGGATTATTTACGTTCTAGTGGTTTCTGTTGATTCAGATAGTTTTAGCCTGGAGAAGATGAGTTTTCTATGGTTAAGTGAAGTGATGAAAACTGAATTGCCTGTGATCAGGCTCGTGTATCTCCTCTTGATTTGCATTTCTTGGCTTTTCTACTTCTCTGATGAAGGATGTCATGGCCGTGTGCGATGCATGGCGCACGAGAAGGCAACAACTACAACGCCATCTTCACGCGATACAGGATCAGGCTTAATTGATCCTCTTATCCATAGTTTCCTTCTTGTTGAGATTAGTTACCTTTTGTTATGATTCTATAATATCTTTACTATTTGGTTAGCTCGGTTGTTAGGAGGCTACTATTGAACAAGGAAAAAAAAGAGTAAAAAAGAATTAATTGTGAAGGATCTCTCCCTGACGAAGGCTCTCTCCCTCTTTCTTCTTGCTGCTCCCAACGAATCTATTGCTATTTATCCAATTCTCTACCCCAGCTACCCTCCCAAAATCAGACCATAACAAGGATTGGCCAATCAATTGCGAGAAGAAATTTAAGCTGTTCATTGCATGAGCGAGTTTACTAGTGTGCTTTATTTCTCCTATTTTTTCAAGTTCGAGTCAAAAACAGAATGCAGACAACCCCTACATTTGTAGTTCGCTAAAGCTTAAACATGTACCATTCTGAATTTTTAACAATATTAGCATGCCAATGGTCATATGTCCAAAATTCAGTGTTACCTAGACGATTTGCATAGTCGCATGGGTGTCCAATCAACACTGCCAATCTTACCGTGTTTAACAGAGTTATTTTCCCACTATGTATTCTTCGTCTTGAACTGCAGAACTTTTGTTGACGCAAAACTGATAAGGTTTGTCATGCAAGCAAATTCAGATGTTCAAAATATGGTTAGCAGATTAAGTCTTCTTCCTGAAAGTAAGTTCATAGCGATGACTGATTGATCTCCTTTGAAGTTAGGGAGAAGAAACTGACATGTACTTTTGCCTAACCAGAATGGAAATTTCACATTACATGCAAAGTATGCAATGGAAGGTTGATCTGCACATTCTCTTACTGCAGCTATGCATCAGTATTTCAGTAACTGCAATACAAATTGATGGCCTAGCACATGCAACAATTTACTGCTCTGCAGATCGATAGCTTTGGTTTCTTCTATTCTTTTGTATGTCCTGATCCTGATTGAGATTGGAGAGTAATGTTTGGAGCTTTTATAATGGCAGCTTACTGATATGGAATCGAGGAGATTGGAGCAGTTAGTGTTTCTGCTTTGCTGCTTTGCAGCAATCACATGCAGTTTACACGTACAAGCCCAGGCCCAAACCACTCTACACCTCAAAAGCTCACCCGAAAATGGAGCAGGTGAGTAATCCTGATCTATCAACTCATAAAGCTTGCAAATCTTTCACTTTTTCAGTAACATGCACATCAAGTTTAGTTAAAATAGAGATGTGCAGAGAGATAAAGTAACATGCCAAGGCAGCAGAAATATCCTGATGAAACTGTTCTAGTTGAAGTTGTGCTTGTCTGTAGTGTATTCTTCCTTTAGTGTATTTTTATTGTTCAGTTGACATTAAGCTTGTCGCAAGTCTGTAGTATATTCTTGCTTATGAATGGTAGTTGATCCTTGTTGCGTGTGTTGATCAGTGGGCAGGGTTTTGTCGGAGATGGAAAATAGATCGGATAGCGTTCTTTCAAAAAGAACAAGAAGAGTCGATCCTCTTGATGGCCTAAGGAAGTATGAGGGAGGCTACAATATCACAAACAAACATTACTGGAGTGTAAGTTCTCTGCTTCTCTGTACACAATCTGCCGAGTCATACAAACTACTCGCTGCAATCGTGCTGAGTTGCTGACAAATTATGTTTTAGACCCAAAAAAAAGACACTGCCTACTACTTAATACATGAAAAATCAGTCCTTAGCCTTAAATTGCATTTAACTGTGCAGAAAAAAACTTGATACATTGTTGTAAGTTAGATTATATGAAGTTAACTGAATAGAATGAGGGAGAGAAAGCATACATATCCACGCGAGGATTAAAACTGATTGTCTTTGTGTTTACCTTTTTCAGTCGACACTATTTACAGGTCTAGCTGGATATGTCATCGCAGCACTATGGCTTATTTGTGGTATTATTTTGGTGGGATTTGTTCTCATCTCCGTGATTTTCGTCGCCAAAAGGAACAAAAAATACGGTGACATGGACTATTTCCTTGAGAGATACCAGCTTTGGTCTGTGATACTTTTCATTCTTCTTGCAGTTTTTGTCATGTAGGTTGCTCAACTCAACAGTAATTCATTAATTCTCATCTGAAACTATTGTGAATCCGACAATGTTTGCAGCAATGCTGTTGGTAATCCACTACCGCATTTTATGTTTCAGAGTTGCATCAGCAATTGCACTTCGCGGCACTGTAAGATTCCATTCAAGAGCAGAGTCCGTCAAAGACATCATTGGGAAAACTGCACTTGAGGCGACAGCGACGATTTACAATATAACAGGAGCCATTGAGATGATGCAAAACACATCAAAGCTGTACAACAACAGCAGTCAAGGTTTTGATCATCTGAACTCCACAGTAGAGGCACTCAACTCTGAAGCCGTGGAGATTCAGGCAAAGGCGGAAAAGAACATGCGCTTAGTCAGCAAAGGCGTCAAAATACTGTAAGAACTTATCACATGATGGACGTGATTGACAGATTAGTAGTTTTAGGATACCTCTTAATCATCATGAGAACTAACGCAGCTGATAATTTTCAGAGAAGTTGTGACCATTTTAACTGTGACACTCAATCTTGTCGTGGTTCTTGCGTTGCTA
Organism: Hsuehochloa calcarea; assembly: GCA_036346395.1. Taxonomy (NCBI): domain Eukaryota; kingdom Viridiplantae; phylum Streptophyta; class Magnoliopsida; order Poales; family Poaceae; genus Hsuehochloa; species Hsuehochloa calcarea. The sequence continues at coordinate 13,251,950 of CM070614.1, forward strand.
GGTAAGTGAACATAGTGCAATTTTTTCTGAATATGCAAATGTACCTTAGTTGTACCAAAACTAAAATTAACACATTGCTTTTTTATTGCAGTGGGAAGACCTCTAAGGCTACAGAAATTGTACTACTTGTGAGTATCCTTCAGACACCCATCTGAAGCTACAAACATATGAATTTCAGTACTTATGGCATTCTAATCACAAGAAACTGTCTGCAACAGGTGCATAGCCTTCTGTTGGATACTGACAACCCTCTTGTGGATGTACTTCGGCCTGTACTACTTCCTCGACAAGTTCGCCGGAGACACATGCGTCGCCCTCGACGAGTACCAGCTGAACCCCCAGAACAGCACGCTGGGCACCATCATACCCTGCAGCGAGAAGCTCTCCGGCAGCGTGATCCTGCACGATGCTGGTGCAGGCATCCATGACATCATAGACCAGGTAACAAACAGGCACACTCTGTATGACTAACACATCTGAAGCAGCATTCAGGAGTAGAAGAAGACGCATAATTGTTATCATCCAAATTGTTTCTGAATTCTGATTGCAACATTTTCAGGTGAATTCGAATATTTACACGATAAAATCGGAGTACTCCGTGAAGCAGCTGGACTACATCTGTAATCCGTTCACCGGGCCGCCGGACTACCGGTACCGGCCGGAGAATTGCCCTTCTGGCGCCTCCACCATTGGTGACATCCCCCAGGTAAACGCAAACGTCATCACAAGAACCAAAGAATGTAAAAAGAAAGCTAATCTTGGCATGGCATTGTCTCTTCTTCTTCTCACGAAGATCCTGAGGAAGCTGACCTGCTCGGACTTTAACGGCGGCGCGAACTGCGCCCCGACCGAGCTCTCGTCGGCGATCGACTACGACAAGGTGCAGACGTACACCAGCTCCATCCAGAACGTGCTGGACATCTTCCCGGGCACGGAGCGGCTGGTGAGCTGCGAGCTGGTGAAGGCCGGCTTCGCTGACATCGTGGGCAACCAGTGCGCGCCGCTGCGGCGCGGCGCGCACGACGTGGGCCGCGCTAGCCGCGCTGTCGACGGCCACGGCGCTGCTCCTGCTCACCTCGGCATCCTGCGGCGGCGGCTACGGCGGCCGGCGCCACGCTGGGGACGACCGCCACTCGGTGAGGCACCTCACCTCGTCGTCCAACTCGGAGATATCGGAGATCGACTCGCCGAGATGCACGCCAAGAAAATGAGAGTCAGGATCGGGCCGTGATCAGCTGGTGTATCAAGAAACCGAGACCAAGATTCTTTTTTGCTGTGTTGTTTGATCATTTGCAGGAGAGATGTTAAGAGGGAGGACGTATACTGCCGGCGGGAGAGACCGATGCAGGAGCGATCGTCCACCGCCGGCGCGCATTGACGCGAAAATGTTTGGTTTCTTTTTTGTGGAATGGTCTGGAGAATCCAGCCATGTCATGCGTTGTGTTAGGAAAGGAGGAGAAATTTATCATTGGATTCTGTACATGAACTGCAAAAGGATAAGACATTAATTATAGTCCAATTTATTCTTTACATGAGCAGCAGGAGGATTAATTGAATAGTGAATTATAGTCAGCGTGACTGAATTCTGTACCAGACTAAGCTCTGTTTCACTGACTGTCTGGAACACGGACACTTAATTTTTAAAATTTCAGAGACGTGTGGACATGTATCCGATACGGCCCATCGGCCCACTCGAGAACACAACCTTAGCTTCCTCTACTCTCGATAGCAATCCCTCGACCCTGCTGCTCGCACATCGCTTCAGCCCCATCACCTCGCCGCGCTACTGGCTCACACATCTCCTCCCTCATCCCTCGCGCAGCCCCTCCCTCATGCACCTCATCCCTCGCACAGCCCCTCCCTTTTGTGCCTCCTCCCGCGCCGCCGGGTCCCTTTTGTGCCTCCTCCCTCGGGCAGCCCCTCCCTCTCCGGCAAGCGGCCTCCCTCGCATGCCCTCCTCCCTCTGCGGCGGGCCCTCTCCCTCGCACGCCCTCCTCCCTCTCCTCCAGGCTCGCTCCCTCGCGCGCTCCTCCTCTATCTCTATTGCAAAGTAAGTGATGCTTTTCACTGATTCTCTAAATGAATATGTCATTCTCATTCACTGCTTCACATAGTGATGCCCTGATGCTCTTTGGTCTTCACCATGAGTCTAGTAGTCTGTAGTCAACTAGATGTTTGCAATTGTGATTGCTTGTTCTTATGTTCGGGATTGCTTATTCTTCTTCATTCTAGAAAAATGGTATTAATGTAATTCTGGATTTTTGGTAATGCATTCATATGAACAATTAAACATATTAGGAATTCACTGAAAGAAGAATGAAGAGGTGAGGATCATCTTTAATAGGTATATATTCCAAGTTTACTTTACCTTTATATTATTTCAGTTTGACAAGCATATAGAAAAATAAAAAATAATACATACATGTAATTTATTCTTCTTCTTCTTATTATTATTATTATATAGCCGTATCGGGGTTTTTTAATAGTGAATCCCTGTGTATCCATGTCCGTGTAGCATAGGTGACTGTTTCATAGTGCTCCCGCAGCTTGTGTAGTTCTTAGCTCTTTCAAACTGGCATAATTATCCTTCCTAAAGATTAATTAGTGGAACAAACATTCAATCCTACCATCCTAATCCTCACAATCCTGCCTGATATCCTGATCACAAGTTGAGTAGTGCGAGAAACATAAAACAGAACCACTATATGCGTCGCCAAGCGTATTATTACATTAGATAAACCACTAAGACAGCAATTTTATTAGGGATGACGCTAAGCTAAGTATGGCGACCCACTCAAGTTACGTCCAATTATTGCAAATATATCAAAATGAAGATAGAACATATACAAGTCAAACCAAGCAGGATTCTTAGATGTCTCAGTCTGGTTCTTGAGAATTGCCATCATCACCTCCACCTCATGCGGGATCAGTTCTTGCTGTAGAAGTAGAACCGATGTAATCCTTCTTGATCTTGTTCAATGTCACAACCACATCACTCATTGTCAACCTTTGGTCAGGCAAGTCACTCGAGCATAGTAAACCCAACTCAAACATTGGCACTAGGAAGTTAGCCAAACAACTAGGGGAAGCTTGCAGTAGTCGGCCATCCACAATGTAACATTCTCAATTTTCAAACAAGCAATTGGATTTTTGGTTTTCAAAACTTCAAAACAAATTTCAAAATGAAAATCTTCGGTTTTCATCTTACCTTGGCTTTGGGCCCCATTTCGGCCCAATTTCCCCGCCCGCTCGCTCCTCCCTGCCCACGGCGCCACCGCCTGCACTCCCTCCTCCACCGTGCGTCGGCCTGGCAATTCGCGCCGCTTACAGCCTGGCCGGTCGGTCGCCCGTCGCATTGCCTCGGTCGCCGCTCCGTGCATCTGCTGGACCCCTGCCTCCTCCCCCGCATGCGCCTCCTACTTCCCGTCGGCCCCTCCCTTCCTCACTCTCCCCTCCCCGGCTATAAAGTGGCCGCGCCTCCTCTTCTTCTCTCCACCTCCCCACCTCGCCTTCTCCTCCAAGTCGACCCTCCCCATCGCCCCTTCTTCCCATTGCCGTCGCCTCCACCCCATCTTCCGCGCCTCGGTCGCGCCGCTTAGGTGAATCCGCCTGCACGCTCCGCCTCGGCTTCCTCCTCCTCCGGCGCCACTGAGCTCCCTCCCGTCGTCTGCAGCCGCTTGCGCCACTTCGCCCTCACCTCTCCCTCTCTTTCTCCGTGCGACGGAGAAGACGAGGCGACGCGCTCGCTGTCACCCTTTATATCCGTGCGCGCGTGGTGGCGGGTGGGCCTGGCTCTGATCCCGTGTGGATCGACAAGTGGGCCAGCAGATCTGATTCAGAGACCGGTGCATGTGAACTCAGTCCACGCACTATGCGGTGGAGTGAACACTATTCACATGCCATGTGTCAGCATAGGAATTTTTTGGGTTTTCTAATTTTCTTTTCAATTAAAAATTCATTTGAAAAGCTTCAAAAATTCATATCTCCTTCGTTATAACTCTAAAAAATTATGAAACTTGTTCCTAAAATTTTCTAAATTCAAGATCTTACTAATGACACTAGTCTTGTTCAATTTGGAGTTCATTTGTTATGGCTTTTGTATTTATTTACTCTCTTTGTTGTTGTGCCTTTTCCGGTACTTTCGTCCAATTAGAGTTCGAAGACGTGGGAGACCTCCACTTCGATCAAACTCAAGAATACCAAGACCCTACTGCCTTTAACCAAGAAGAATCAATACTTTGATCATTTTGAGCCTACATTTTATGCAAATTATATTTATTTAAAATATCAAAATTGCATGCTTTAATTGTGTAATCAAATGTATGTTAAAGCTTAAGGTAGTTAAACACTCATTTGATGATTAATTAATTATTATCCATCCTTTGATAAATTGAAACCCTCATTCCATGTCACCCTAGTAAGCTATGTGGTAAATACTAACATATGTTGTACTTAAGCGACATGCTAGTCTTGCTTAAGTACCGGGACAATAAATGTCCTGATTATCATCTTTTAATCATGAAAGTGGTTTTGGGCAGTCATTGTGGTTAAATGGCTGGCGTGTTGTGATAATTGTCTTTTCCTCCCCAAAACCCTAAACAACTTGCTAGTACCACATTTGGGCGGACGGAAAGAGTGGTAGGTGTCGTCATGCATGAGAGTGGTTGGTATGTGGTATGAACCGTCCGGGTGGATTAAGGACTTAATCTTGTCATGACCTCCCGTGTAAAATAAGTACAACCGCAAGTCTACAAAGTACAACCGCTAATTAAATTTATTAAACCTTGAATGTCATCCCACCGGCCTGATGGCGAGGCGTGCAAGCGCGTGTTGTGGCCAAGCTTGAAAGGGACAGGAAAGGTAAAGTTGCCAGTCGTTGAGGGGTAGTTCAACTACTCCAGTCGCTGAGGGGAACATCCCGCACAACTTATGGGCGTAACCCAATATGGGTGAGATGACGGAAGGGGCGAGGTAGTTTAAAAGGTTACTGTGGCGATCGCTCGACTACATGACTACAAAATCATGTGGGGAGTACAGTACGATTGTCTCTTGTGAGTCTGATGTACAACCTCTGCGAGTCTAAAGCATTTAAACAATGCGATACGGTCAAAGCGGACATGAGAACTTAACTAGAGTTAGTTCTATTTCAAAAACCTTTGTGTGTGGTATGAAAATCAGGTCGGCTCATCTAGCCTGAGGAAAGGTTTTCCCCTAGATCGTCGTATCCAGTGTTGTTAATGTATGAAGGTAACTCCAATCAAATGAAGCATTTGTAGAGTTTTCGATGGAGGGAAGCTCTACTGTTATTTAATATTACAATTACTCTCTTTAATAGAATGCAATTTGTTTAAAATGCTAAGTCATAGGAATTTGTAATTATAATAATTGAAAATATTGCTTTAGCAAATAAAAGAACCTGATCCATCCTTGTTAAGCCTTGCATACTTATTATTGCATATGCTATGTTGGCTTGCGAGCATGGAAGTTGTGCTCATCCTCGCTCTTTCCCCAAACCCTCAGAAGCAGGAAATCCGGAAGCTTTTGACTATTACGAGGAACCAGACGTCTGAAGGCTCAGGAGTTTTTGAAGCGTAGTTTAGTCTTTACCCATTCTAGTCTCACCTCAGTCTAGCCGACTCTACGGGCACTTGCGTGCATCCTATATTATCTGAGTTTTTTCGGGTAATACCGGACGTACACAGGTTTCCCCAGTCGCTTGCCTGTGGAGAGATGTGCTATCTCCCTTTTTGTTTCCGTTGTCGCTTCCACTACTTTTGTGATGTAATTATTTGACATGTTCGGCCCTTATTGTAAAACTTGGCCCGAAGCGGTCTATGTAAACTCTGATGTGTTAAATTATTGAATGGTATGACTTTACGCCATGTATATATTGATTCAGGAATATGTCTGTGAGTGCTATCTACTGATTCAGAGAATAGCATAGTATTTTCATAGAGAATTCGAGATTAAAAAATCCGGATCCGACACACAACGTTCAATAAGCCTTGTTGGAAATGCTTGATTAACCCACTCCCTAAGGCTTAGTTATGCAACAAACTCTTGATCAGTCGGTTTCTTTCCAGTGAAAACTTCAAGAAGAATGATCACATAGCTGAAGACGTCGCTCTTTTTCTCGACGCTTTTCCAATGGATCCATATTCTGGTCAAAACATTTCCAAAAAGAAGGAATATTAATGATAACAATAGATGGTTTAACAAGATCAAGAGCAAAAGTAGTGCGAGTACCTGGTGCCATATACCCAATTGTTCCAGGCATGCTCACAGAAACTATAGAGTTGTCATTGTTAGCTATAATATTGACTTAATTGTGTTTTGCATGTTAATTGAATATGCTAATTATTTGTATTTAGTTTTTGTGTTGTAGTTGAAACGTTCGGACGTGGGACAACTCATTAAGAGCACCGTCGGCATGTAGTTGAAACGTGCACGTAGGAGTTAGGCGCTATTGGTGGCGCTTTATGATTTTGTGTACTATGATTTTGATCCATCAAGCTTCTGTTGCTTCCATCTCCAAGTCTTTTTAGCTTAACTTTTGACACAATTCCATCTCTTCAGTGGTATGTAATCTTTTATTTCAAAAATATGACCCTCTTTAGGAGCCAGATATTCAAAGACTGGAAGAACAAACAAAGCCAAATTCTGTATATTTGAGCTCAATTTCCCATCCCTCTTCATAAATTGCTAAGCGTTACATTCCTGGTTTACGAAAAATTGTGATAGCGTTTGGTTATTTGCATGTTGCTATTTCATGTACTACAAAGTCAGTCTATGACCTTCCCTTGTTGCTCGTTCTATCAGCCTATTGCATTGGAGTTTGGCATTCCCGTCGAAAACATTTTAGCAAACAAATTACTGTTTGGAACTTCTGGAGAGTATGTTGGGTCAGACCCCACAGAGCCTACTTCACGGAGTGGAGGTAAAGCCATAGTAGTTCAGCACATAAGACAGGTCTGAGTGTAACTCTTAGCACCACACCTTTCGCTGCTCGACACATTGCTGATGTATCCTTGTGTATGCAGAACTGCGGTTACAAGACACTCGTTATGATCAGACACGGTGCAACTGATCTTGAGGTATTTAATTGTTCACTGTGCCTATGGAACAATGATCACTCTACAGGCTACAGTAGGCATACCATACCCTTGCTCACAAAAAAAGAGAAGTGGGAATACCATACCAATTGTCATTTGATAAATGGGAGTAAATTGCTATTTCAAAAGAAAAACATGAATGTTCCCTCAAAAGAAGATAAATGTTAGTAAATTGCATTTGTATTTTCAGTGCATATGGTAAAGAAATGGTAAATGGGTTGAGAAATTTTGCTACCCTGATTACTTTGATCAACGAGATGCATGGCTTCCTTCTTCTCATTTTGATATTTACTTTGCAATCTGGAGTAATGTTGCCGGGTTTTCAACATCCTGATGTAGAACTAACTCTGCGAGTAGATGGATTCACAATTTTCTATTGTGTACCTGTTACTGTCAAAATGAACTGCCTTGTGTATGGAAGTTCAGAAACATCTTAAACTCGTGTTTGCACAAATGTTCTTGCAGACTTGGCAACCCAGTGGAGCAGACTTGTTCATCTGCTATGGAGGAGTGCAGATGAGGGAAGCGGTTGCAGAGAAAGCCGATTGGGTTGTCTCTGATTTTCATTAGCTAATGCCCTATTTGGACTTATGTTAAGATCTTTACATCATACCAAGGGATATAAACATAATCAAATTAATCTCAACTCTCAAACTTTCCAATAATAAAAGAATTGCACCGACTTGATTGACATCTTGTTGTGCCTTTGAAATTGTACAGTTCTGATTAAATCATAAACATGTATTTCGGCTCTAATCTTGTTTCCTCCTTTTGAACTAATTTGATTTAGAGTTTTGAATCACTGACGCTTGGACTAACTCAAAATTTCTGGTGATATCTTTAACTAATAAAAGGAGTTTATCCTGCGCAGCGCGGCGATGTTCTTTCTGCCGTTAGCACGGTTGGCTTTATCCACCCTCTCCAAAATTTCTCATTGAGGTGTACCAATATATAGACCCAACCTAACAGGGGCAAGGTCTCGCCCCCTCCCCTCGACTCGCGAATGTATCCATGCCCTCACTTCTTCTGTAACCATCCAAACTGTCGTCGCCCCACTTCTTCACACGCATGTACCAAAATTTGTCGTTGTCCTACTCCTTTCTGTCTCGCGCCGCGTCTCGCCACCTGCGTCCATCTGATATTTGCTTCATGCCTCAGAGATCCCGACCTCATTCGGCACTCAGTTCACGGGTTGCAACGGTGATATGCACAAATATGAGGAGATCTTCATGCCTTAGAGATCTCGACCCCCTACGGCACTCAGTCCGCAGGTTGTAATGGTGGCATGCATAAATATGAGGGGATCCGATAGCGCAGGCGGCGGCGGCACGAGGAGGTAGTGTCGGTGACAGAAAGAGGTATGGGGAGGGGAGGCGGCGTCGAGAACGGGAGAAGGCACCAGGAGGGAAGGGATGAAGGAGGAGGCTGTATCTTGAGGCGTCAGGGAAGGGAGGGGAGGTAGCGATGGCGTACAAGGAAGAGGCGGAGAGGAAAACAAACTTCCCTTGCCATGCCGCTGTCTCGAGTTCACCGTACCGTGTTCTCTTCATCCAAATCATTCCTTGCGCCGCCACCGCCTTTTGCTCAGCGCTGGCTGAGTAAGCATTGCCACCCCCTCCTCGCTTACCACCGCGATGTTGCCACTGCCTCCTCCCCTGACTTCCCACCTCCTCGTCGCAATGTATCTGGCGATGACTGAAAAGGGCAATGATCATGAAAACTGATGCATGGCTTGGGTTTAGGGTGAAAAAAGGTGGCCATCGATGCGTAACCCTCTTCCTTGTTAGCCGGCAATGGCTGAAAATTGGCAACATGTTGGGGAGGAAAGCCCACATCAACTTCAACTTGCAAAAGTTAACGATTTATGAGCTTAAATTTTAATTTTTAGGTAATAGTAATAGTAGGTGATGCAATAGGCAAGGTTAATATTTCTTTTTATATTTGTGTGACCCAAGATCGGCCCAAACCCGGCCCCTCTCGTACTTCCGCCAATGTCAACTACCATCAAAGGCATCCGTCTCGATCTCTCTCGTCGGGTCCAAACTCCCAAAGTGTCGCTTCTGCTGCGAAACCATGGCCACGCCGCGTCGCCCTCTGCTCCTCCTCCTCTTCCCCGCTCTCTACCTCGCCGCCGCCTTCCATTCCGACGAGCTGCTCCTCCACGACGACGGCGAGTTCGAGGGGGTCCGCACCTCCTCCCCCTCCCCGCCACCGCCGGCGGTCTCCTCCAGCCGCCGATCTGCCGACGTCTTGCCGGCGGCGGGTGCCGCCGAGTCCAACGCTGTGCAGTTCACCCTCGAGCACGACCTCGGCGCCGGCGCCGGGTTCGCCCCAGCGGGGTCCTTCTCCGCCCGCCTCAAGTCCTCCGCGCACGGCTCACAGGTCTGCCTTTGCTCGCTGGCTTCCCTGGTTTACCTGCTTGATCTCGTTGTCGTTGCTCTTGTTGCTTGCTGATCTGTTCGCTGCGCTTCCTGGTCCTGTGATCCGTGGGACGGGTGGTATGCTGTTCTGATTCGTGATTAGGGCGTGGTTAGCAGTACATTGATTGGTTGATGTCTTGCTCCGAGCAACTGCGTCTAGCTTTTTGGGTGGGATAGGTGGTGAATTGTGAGCTTCGACTTTGTAGGAAAAGTGAATTGGAGATTGGATCTGTGGTGGTGGTTGTTTTCCTCTCTCATCTGTGTTATCTGTTTGTTGTTTGACTGCTTCGGGTATATGTAGGCACAGGGGTAGTAGAAAGGTGATTTGAGATTGGCTGTGGCGAAACTAAGTACAGTTAGTTGTTTGGTTCGCCTAGTGGAAGTTGAATTTTGGTTAGTGTTTTTAGTACTTTTGGTTTAGTTAGCCCTATAGAGGTAATTTGCGGGCAAAGTCGAGAAAGATTATGAGTAGGGTGTTGGGGGATAATTTTTGCCATTTTGGGCCAGAACGTTTTGGTTTGGTGCATTACAAATACAATGTAAATTTGCATTAGCTTGTCAGGCGTCCTAATTATTCTAATGCGTTCCATTACCCCTTTTTATTTCTGATTGCGATGGAAACCAAGCAAACGAATGTTATGTTTCCGGTCATACTCATACCTTGGATGTTAACGATCCAGTACGATAAGATCTGTTATTTTATTTAGTACTTCTTTTGTTTATCACGATCTTTAGTTGTGAACTGCTGTTCTAAAAGCATTTAAATGGTAAGCTTAAGCTAGTGCTTATGTGGCCATTTAGGCAGATCTTATATTTACAAATACCAAACATATATCCATTATCTTGAAGATCACATCCCATGTAATTTTATAAGATAACACAATATCGGTGACTGTTACAAAGAAAATGAGGTCATTTTGGTTTACCAAAATTAGAAAAAGAGAAAAACGGAAATCATTAGGAAGCCACTTCGTATGAGAAGCTAGGCCATCTGAATGGCTTTTTGGTTATAAGGAGAGTATCCTAGGGATATGTTGTGGACTCGTATTGGGGGAATCAGTATCAGAGAAGGCAGAGAGGGCAGCAGCATTAGCTTGAGTTGCACTCGGTGCAGGAAGAGGAAGCACTTTCCATCTGAAGACTCGGAGTTGTAGTCTACGTATAGAGTTTTAGAGTTGTATTCAAAGTATTAGTTCAGGCCTTAGGCCATAGCAGGTCCTATATAAGAGACCTAGTGTGTAATAGTTTCTTCAAACAATAAACTATCTAGTCTTTCCCGTGCTCTTCTTCTATCCTCTAATCTCTTTCAGCAAAAACGATCCACTTGGATGGTCGAGCCGATGTGAGCAATTTTTTTGGGGACAAAGGACACCAGAAGCTTACAAAGTCTGGTTGGCCGCGTATCACATGACCGGTACCGCACAACAATGGTACATGCAATTGGAACGCAATGAAGGTATGCCCACTTGGACTCGCTTTAAGGATCGTTGTCATCTCCGATTTGGTCCTCCCGTTCGATCTAATCGCTTGGGTGAGTTGACATGCCTACGGATGACAGGCACGGTGGCAAAATACCAAGAGAAGTTTCTTACCTTGCTAGGGCACATTGATTCTCTGTCTATGCTACAACAAGTGTCCATCTTCACCTCCGGTGGTGATCTTCTCAAAATTGATGTTGAACTCATAACCGCAGGATCTGGACACAATGAATGAGCTTAGCTCACGCACATGAGTCTGTGGCGCCAATGTGGTGGTCATTCTTTGGGGTGCCAAACCCCAATCATGTCAAGGTCGAGAACCGTAGGGGCTTTCCAACGACCGCAACCCAAGTCGATGGGAATCTCGAGGCGCGGTTAAATCCTTTCGCCGCTTGACTCCGTTGAGATGGCGCCAAACATGACAAGGGACTTTGTTTTAATTGCGACGAAAAATTTGTCCATAGCATCACTATCTCTACATGCTTGAGGTGATCGAGGATGAGGAAGATGCTTTCAAGTCGCCGGGAGAAGCCAAGGAGGATGAGGTACCACAAGTTTCATTTGCATGCTCTCACGGTATTTGTCTTTGGCGGGACAATGCATTTGCTAGTTGAAGTTGACGCAACACAACTCTTGGCCTTGGTGGACTCCGGTTCCACACATAACTTCATCCGCGACGACTTGATATCCCAACTCGACATTGAGGTGCAACCAAGAAAAGATCTTAAAGTGACGGTGGCCAATGGGAGAAAGTCGCCAGTGAGGTCACCCGAGCCTTGAAGATGCGCATTGATCAAGAGTTCACTCTGAAACTTTATGCATTGCCACTGGGTGGATTTGACATTGCCCTTGGTGTTCAATGGCTTAGTACCCTAGGACCAATTCTACAGGACTTTGACTTTTTGTGCATGCCCTTCTGGAGGAACCAGCAGTTGGTCACATGGTGTGGCAAGGTAGGACCGGTGAATTCTATGGCGCTTTGCATGGAGGGATCTGACATGATGGCAGCCTTGCTTGAAGAATTTTTGGCGGTTTTTGCTGAACAACACGGTCTGCCTCCCCCTCACAAGTGTGACCAACGCATTCACTTACTACCTGGTTCGGCTCCAACAACAGTCCGGCCTTATAGGTATCCGATGACGCAGAAGGAAGAGATAGAGCGCCAGTGTGCTCATCAAGAAACACAACAGCTTTTGGCACTTTTGCGTGGATTACCAGGTACTCAACTCCGAGATGGTGGAGGACAAGTTTCCCGTTCCAGTGATTGATGAGCTTCTTGATGAACTTAAGGGGGATCGCTACATCACCAAGTTGGATCTTCGGGGTACCACCAAATCCGTATGTTTTCCTAGGATGTGGAGAAGATGGCATTTTGTACTCATGAGGGTTTATTTGAATTTTCGGTGATGCCTTTCGGATTGTCCAAATCACCTTTCGGATTGTCCAACGCACCCACGACGTTCTAAGCTTTGATGAATGAGGTTCTTTGCCCTTTCCTCTGGCATTTTGTCCTTGTTTTCTTTGACGATATCCTTATTTTCAGTCGTTCTTGGTCCAACCACTTGCAGAATGTCCGCGCCATGCTCCGTCTTTTGCAAGCAAATCAGCTATTCCTCAAACGATCTAAGTGCTCATTTGGCACTGAGTCGGTGGCATATTTGAGGCATGTGATTTCTTCAGTCGGCATCGCCATGGATGTTGACAAGGTGCATGCAATTACCGAGTGGCCGCAGCCCGTTCAGTCGACTCACTACGGGGTTTCCTCGGCCTTGCAGGTTACTATCGGAAGTTTGTCAAAAGACTTCGGGATTATTGCAGCTCCTCTGACTCGACTCTTGAAGAAAGAATCCTTTGTATAGACAGATGGTTACCAAGGCTTTTCATAAATTGAAGCTTGCTCTCTCCACTGGGTCGGTTCTGCAGCTACCAGATTTTTCAGCACCCTTTATGGTTGATTGCGATGCATCTGGTTCCGGTTTTGGGGTTGTCCTCCATCAAGGGGATCGACCTCTGCCTTCTTTAGTAGACCGATCGCTCCTCGCTATGCAAAGGTGGCAACTTATGAGTGTGAACTCATTGGATTGGTCAAGGCGGTGTGCCACTGGTGTCCTTACCTATGGGGACGAACTTTTGTCGTTTGCAAAGACCACTATAGTCTGAAATTCCTTTTGGATCAACGCTTATCAACTATTCCGCATCATCAATGGGTCAGCAAGTTATTGGGGTTCCATTTCTCAGTTGAGTACAAGCCTGGACATCATAATCGAGTAGCAGATGTTCTCTCTCGTCGAGATGAACCGGCTGCTGTAGTCCTTGCTCTTTTGGGACCTCATCTTCAGCTTATGGACGACATCCGTGAAGGGATACGGGTAGGCTACACTAGCTGACAATTCAAAAATTTTACCACATAAACCAAGAAGCCATGCAAGCAAGAGATCATAGATCTTTATCACGGCGCCGACAACCATGACGTCCAGTGTGCAATCATCTCTACAACCTTCGTAGCCGACGCCGGTTACAACAGGATAGTAAGTATTTCACTTTGAAGGCTGTAGATGAACCTGTAGTCTGTAGACAAGGGATGAAATGACCACAGACAATAAGTTACCTTCCCAACTTCCTTTGCATAATTGACAAACGAGAGAGACTGCATCTTTTCTCCAGTGTCCTTTTGTTTTTTCTACTCAAGCCCTCAGTGTGCTAACTTTGAGCTCTCCACCCCCTTTCTCGAAGTCCTATAATTCAAAATGTACATGAGAACTCACTGTTGTATTACTAATTTACCACTAACAATGCCTGCATTTTTTTATCATGTAACTCATGATCATGTAAAGAATGGATCATCTTTCCCAATTCTTCTATCACTTTCACCTGTGCACCAGCTTGAGTTATGCTTTGCAGCATCCAGGTAGCTGAAATTAGTAATGACAACAGCAGCACATGCTTGCATGGCTTCTTGAAATTTTATATTTCAGAAATCAATATAGTAGAACAACATCACAACAATTTTCATTTTAAACATATTTCAGATCCTCTGCATTAGCTTCCATTTAGTCTGGTCCCTGTTTAGAATGTGGTAACCAAAGTTACATATCCTCTATGTTGTTGTAATTACCTTGCGACAATCCCTAGTGGTAGTAGCGCCTGGGTCAAGGCGTCGCCCCTTTGCTGTCGCCGTCGCCGTCGGCGTTGGAGAGCAGATCTGGGCGGAGGCGGGCGAGGAGGCCCGTCGCGAGATCTAGGCGGGAGACCTCGGGACAGCTCGGGCTCGCCGCGGCAGTGGATCCGGACGAGAGAGCTCAGGCGATGTCGGGGCCGGGCCGGTAGGAGGGGGGGCAGGGAGGCTGGCGGTGCATCGGGAAGCACAGGGAGACCCAGTGCGTCGGGAGGCAGCTGGCTAGGGAGTAGCGAGGAGCTAGGAGGTGGTGGATGGAGAGCAATTGGGAGGTGGCGGTGTCGGGAGGTGTGGTGATGGGATGGGAGGCGAGTTGGGAGGCATTAGGGTAGTGGGTGTGGGAGAGCTTTGGGTTGGTTGGGCTGGCCCAGCGCCCATGGCCTCATCCTCTTTTTTTAATTTTATGTTATAAAGCTAGGATCTTACGTGGCTATCTTTGCAAGACCATGGATCCCTACATTGTTTCTTATTATTTCTTGTATATTGCCATATGCGAACTGAAATTGGGTTTGTGAACCTAAGAGGTATACCCCCTTAGCGCCTTAGGATGTGTGTAAGGTCCAAGGATCCAAAAACCTGTTCTGGGGGAAATTCCACTGGGCAGCCAGTGAAAAAACCGGTTGAGTAAGCTGGCGATTCTGAGTTTTCTGGGAAAAATCCGGTTGAATTTCGCTTAAATTTGCTTAAAAATCAGCCAAAATTCAAAATTCAAAATTTGAACTTGCAAAACTCGGGAAAACCGGCCGGGATTTTGGATCCCGGACCCCACCGGGAAATCCTGTAACCGCCGGTACCGACCGGTTTTTTTCCCTGTTAAGGTCTCCCCTCGCCTCGCCTTACCGCCTTAATAACCATGACTTTGGTGCTTTGTATTAGTATTTTGGAGGGGGATAGTTCATGGGGTTGCGATCTCTTTCTGATTTGTCCCAAGTCCCAGCACTCCAGGAAATAATTGCATCACTTACTTGCTCGTTTATGTACAGCGCCTAATAGAGTAGCTTTGTGTTTCTTTTCTCTGGATTTTGGATTATATGCCAGTTTCCAAATAGCCTAGATCCCAGCAGCTTCTAGCTAGAAGCTTGAGCTACAGCTTAGTTAATTAAGCACCCAGACAATAAAATAGAGTAGCTCCCGATATATCTGCTGACTGGGAATTTACAATATGATAATTACAAATTTTATAAAGAAAACCCAGTCGGCTAGCTTTCTAGCCAAATACAATGCTCCCCATCTCTACTTTGAGCGACCTTTCCATTTTTTATTAGGGGGCTGTAGAATGTCCAAGTGGGGTGTGGAGCAACTTGTGTGCTCAGTGCATGTGAATCACTACAATGGTATATATGGTTGGGAGTTGATTGGTTTTTGGTGGTCATTTGTTGTTTCCGTTTTGCAAAAGAATATGAACATTGATTCGGCTCGAAGCTGGTGTTCCATTCTTCTATACAAAATTTGGTAATGTAGAATGGTTTTGTGTTTGTTCTTTACCGGAAGCAAGGAGACCTATTGTAAATTTTGTTCTTCTGATTTGTCATTTGTTTTGATTAGTAATAGTTGATACATTCTTTGGTTCAATTTAGAGGACATGCATTTTTTCTTTAGAATTATTGATGGCTATCTTTGCTAGTGTTCTATTTTGACTAGTTTTGTCAATGAAAAATCAACCATGTCAGGACTGCCCTCTACTTTTACTCAATTTAACCATTTGTTAGGTTTCTATGTTCTTTGTTTGACTGGATATGTTAGAGAAAATTCCTTATTTGTCATGGAAAGTTTGCAACTTTCCTGAGGAAAGTCAAGTTTCCTTCTATGCCATCGGATTAAAATTTGGTGTCCTTTCATGCCAATTCGGTCACTTCTCTATTCCTTTACTGTTAAGTAGCATATGAATTGTCATTTTTGCCCTTCTTCCTTCTCCATCGTCACTCTATCCCCATTCTCCTCGCCACCGGCCACCTCTAGCTTCACCTTGCCCCCTTCTCTTTCTCTCTCTTCACCCCCAACCCAACCCACCCCAGCCAGCCACGCCCCAACCCTTCCACTCCCCTCCCTCCTCCCCCTTGCCCCACACCTCCTCACATCTCGCCGAAGCCCACTTGGATCTGCCCTTCTCGTAGGAGAGGGAGAGGAGGGGATGAAGGTGATCTTCTTCCTCTTTTGGAACAGAAGAGGGCAACAGAGGATGGTGGCTACACTCAGGGATGGGAAAAATGAATTGTAAGGATCGTGGAGAAGATGGCTGACATGGGGGCCAATAGAATGACAAATGATGGGGGCAATCTGGCATGGAAGGACACTAAAAAACAGAAGTGGCATGGAAGGACACCAAATTACAGCACGATGGCACAAAAGGAAACTTGATTTTCTCAGTGGCAGATTAGGAAACTTGCAAACTTTAGATGGCAAATAAGGAATTTTCTCAAAATGTTAGTATGTTAGTAAGGAGAGTTATATTTCTAATTTGATTCCTGATATGGATCAGACTCTCACTAAGCTTCGCTTTACGAGGAATGAGTTGACTGAGGATGAAAAAGACGCATTTAAGGTAACTTATTGTCGTCCATTCTTTTTTCCTAAAATCATTTTTTTGTCACCTTATTTGGTGCTGCTTCATTTGTTTGTGATTGCAGAAATTACTGAAGGAAGATGGTTTTTATACGATTAGGATTCCATCTAATGCGTTGGACCCTAAAAGAAAAGGTTATGTTGTTTCCTCGATCAAAGCTGTAAGTTGACTAACATCAGGGTGTTTCTCTTCACCTTATTGTTTCTAAATGCTGGATCCTAAGATCAGTCCAATGGCTGAATATTCAAAGTTTCGAATCGTTGCTTAACAACTCAAGCTTGTAATCTGCCCAGCATGTTTTTTAGTTTATTATGGAGTAAAAGATGCTTGTACAATTTATTAGAACAGAATTTACGAAAATGATGATTAAATTAGCTAGAAACAAAAGCCACTGCAACACGCATAGCATATCAAAGAAGCATCAATTTTTGTTGATTTAGGGTGTTTTTCTAATTTGGGAATTATTGTGATTCTAGAATAGTATTTCAGTTCCTGAACTGTGTTGCCTTTCTCCCCATATTTTTCAGAGATGCATTCCACGTGACAACTTGGATGAACATATTGTTATCCACATGGTAATTCTCTCCTTTTGTTAATTTCTACTCATATATGCTCCTGTGGAGTTGATTATTTCATGACGAAAATTTTTCATATAGCTCAACAAATTATGGGTATTTTTGTTGATAATAATTACATGTCCTGTACAATTTACAGAATTATATGAATGATTTTGTTGCTCTTTTGATTGTTTGCTACTGCTACTTGTGGTACTAGGCCCTATTGTATATTCCATAGGCTAGGTTCAGCCTGAATATTTTCCCATATTGTCATATTTAGAACAGCAGACGGTCTCTTTGGCCTTTGCTCTCTCATTTATTAGAAACCCGCATCTGTACTTAGCACATAGGATTGCTGTTCCATGAAGCTTTTAAAGATCTTTAATCTTGGTGACAAATCGGTGGTGCAATTGAATGGTACATCTTTTGCATGAGAACATTTGTTCTAAATAACGGCCATTAAGGCCTTGTAAACAACCGTTAAAACGGTAAATGTCCCTGCCCGTTACGTTTATGTACATTTCAAGGTTTGTCCGTTTTATCGGGCCGTTTATTTGGTTTAACGGCTGTTAACATTTAACATGCCCATTTATTGGGTAAAGTTGCAAGATTGCCATATGACATGAAACATTATGACATACATGAGATGAATGCTAGCTTTGCTTTTCATTGCCACTTGATCTGTTCATTCATTCAATTATGATTCCTTAATTACATTCACATCGTGTCATCTTTTTTCTTCATGTCACCGCTGTGGACAATTGTTGATAGCCTGGTATATAGTTCCATTCTATATGCACGAAAGAAGATGAATTAGATGCTTATTTTGTTAATACAAACACATGTATATATTTCTCTGAATTTTTAATAGTAAAACCGTTTACAAGGTGGTTTACCGTCTAAACACTAAAAGGTGGGGTGAGCGTTCGTTAACCAATTACCGTTATTTAGAACATTGCATGAGAAAATGCTTGATGGAACAATTATTATTTTTAAAGATGAATATCAATAGAAGCTCCCTTGGGTGTTTGACTCACATTAAGCTTTGCTTATGCCTTATTTGCAGGATGGTGTAAATATATTGGCAGTTAATTATGGTTCTGTTGGTGGATGCCAATATCCCCGACCAGAAAACGTAGTGAGTTATCTTGCTTGAACTCATATTTATGGGAGTTACATGTAGTTAATAATTGACAGTAAGAACCTGTAACCTTTTGACTATAAATTCCCAGCAAAGCACAGTTAGGTTCTTTCACGTTATGAACAGTACTTATAATCTTGTTCTTGTTTCCACATGGCATTTCATTTGTACAAAGAAGCAAGATATGATCTAGTTACGGAAGGAATTTTAAGGCATGTTCTCTGCACTAATTACATGTACAGAAAAGAGGCTATGCTTTGTTAGTGAGCTTACAGAAACCTCAAATGTATAAATGTTCAGAACTGTGCCATCTAGTTATAACTTTCACCAAATTATGGTATATTTGAAATAACATTGCAGAAGCATGCCTGTAGCCTTTTTTACCCTCTTGTATACTGTGTTCACTAATGAATAACACAAGGTTATATTTACATGCTTAAATTCGTGTTTCAGCCATCAAAATGGACATTCAATTCATACACTGTTCTGAAGACTGCTGAACAAGCACCAAGGTAAATCACTGCTTTATCGAGGTTAAGAAAATAATAAATACATAGACCACTGTAAAGCTGTTAATTCACATTTATCTATGGCGTCATTGCAGATGAGCAACAAATGTTTTGCTACTCGAACAGTCTCAAAACCATCCTGGCTCAAATGACACCTGTTTCCAAGTTCTAACAAAGTTGTGCACCTGCAGGACTCCATCGTTTGTTGATCAGTTAGTGGAAGCTGAAAATGGATTTGGTGAAGTGGTGAAACCACCTGAGAAGTCTTTCTGGGCTAAATATGTGAGTAACAGTTGTAAATATCATGTGTATATTGTTCAACTTTTCCTTTGGTGTCTATATATCATAAGAAATTGTTTTCTGCCTGACTTCTGCTTCCCGCTGTGCAGTGGATGTACATCATTCCTCTTGGTCTCATTGTCATGAATGCTGTCACGGCAGCAGCAAACATGCCGGAGGAGCAAGCTGGAGGGCAGGGCCAACCTGGAGCGCAAAGGGCACCAGCTCCAAGGAGAAGATGATGGCTGCCTATATGTTTACCATATCATAGGTATTTTATGTGGCTAACTATCTCAGTATCACATTATCGCTCTGGGCTATCATATGATGCTGCTGTCATAAACTTGCCTTTCTCTCTCCCTGTTGCCTCAACTTTGGGCTGGAGCTTCTCCAGTAGCAGCTCCTGGCCGGCTGCCCTGAGAAGCAGCTGGGTTGAGAAGCCAAGCTTACCTGTTTGGTAGTCTGCCTTTTTGTTGGACTGGATGACTGCTTGAGCTTTTCCCACTCGCAGAAGCCACAAAACCATGTCTCGAGAGGCTTTTGGTTATCAGTTGTAACTTGTAAGGGAGCGTGGGCTTCTCCGGGAAGCAGCCGCAAAAACTGACTGGCCCATGCCAAGTCCTTGTGTGCTTTCCCATAAGGAATTTGCACATATATCCCAAAGCAATTGACTGGTCAGAATACACATTACTTTTAGTAACCAGTTGACATCAAGCGCTTTAGGATCCAGCCCCCTGTGCAGTGCATAAGCATTCCTTAATTCCACGCTTCTCATGTTACCTCCTGAGAATGCACACATGTATTCCCTGAGGATTTCTTGTTTGATTCTATAGCAATAAATTATAATTTTGTTATGGAATGCTCCTGTTGTCTAGCTTCTGTCATATTTACTCAAAATATGCATTTCTTAGTTCTTACTAGATAATTTTATTTCTTCCCAATTATCTTATGCTCAAATCATTTGAATTTCAGATTCACGAAGCATGGACAGGGCATGGACCTGCTTGACCTCGCCAGAACAGGAGCTGTACCTGCGGTGACAGACCCCCTTTCTTTTAGCTTATTGCATTGGGTAACTCCCCTTCTAGCAGAATCACCGCAGAAAAGTGGCATCTAAACGCACATTTGCTGTTGGATAGAAACAGCAACCAATCTTTAAACCAGTGCAAATTATGTCTTATTCTTGAGATCTAGCCTAGTCAATCGATTTTGAATCCTGGATGTTTCGTTTATATATCCTCTTGTACTAGTTCTGATGGAATTTTAATGTTAGTGCTTATACAAGAAACCGGGAGGTTCCCCGTGGAATTGGACATAATTTTTTTGGCTGTAGTGATGCATTTTCGCCCCGTGTTTACACGAATTACCGTCTTCTGGTTTTTTTTGTTGCAAAAATGACCTCTGCCGCACGGTAGCGGCAGCTCTCCCTACCCGCCACCAGCCCTTCTGTCGCACGGCTACAATGCGGTAGCTTCTATCGTACGGTCACCATGTGGTGCGTCCTTTGCCTCGTCATGCGCCGTCCCCTCCCCTTCTCGCACGCATGGTCCCCCCTCCCTTCAACCCTCCCCTCCCTCCTCTCGCACAGCTACCTTACAATGGTTCACGTAACAGCCTAAAATACCTCTGAAAACAACGGTCCTGTTATGCGGAGAAACGATAAACCGGGCGGTGGCCATCTTTCCCACCGCCCGTCTCCCCTCCTTCGTACATTCGTCGACTCCTCGCAGCCATCCCCTCTTACTCGCAGTGCTACGCGTAGACGACGCATTCGAAATTCTCGGCGCCAACGCAGCGACTCCTTCGTTCGGCTATAAATACCGAACTCTCGTAGTCGCTCTTCGCTCATCCTAATTGTGTTTCGCTTCTTGTTCTGGTGTTCGTCTTTGAGAACTCATATAACTTAACATAATTAATTTTTTTTTTGAGATTAAGTATTTACTTACTGCTCGTCGCTCGGCGCTCGACCTTTTTTGATAGCTTTCCCCGAAGGGTAGGTAATTTGTCGAATGCTTTTGTCGTTATTACCGTAGTCGAAGTTAATCAGTCTTAGTCAGCTAGTTGTAATTAAATAGTTTAGTGATAATTAATTAATAGTTTAATGACAATTAATTAATCGTAATTAGTTAGTTTATTAATAATTAGTTAGTTTAGTGGTAAGTAATTAGTCGTAATTAGTTTAGTAGTTATCACTATAATATATTAAATTAGTGGAAATGAACAACTCATAATTTATTTAGTGGTAATTAATCAATCATAATTAGTTAATTTAGTGGTAGTTAATTAGTCGTAATTAGTTAGTTTAATTGTAGTTAATTACTTTAGTGATAAATAATTAGTCATAATTAGTTTAATAGTTATCATCCGGCATATTAAATTAGTGCAAATTAACTACTTGTAATTTATTTAGTGGTAATTAATCAGTCGTAATTAGTTAGTTTATTCGTAATTAATTAGTTTAATGGGAAATAATTAGTCGTAATTAGTTTAGCGGTTATTAGTCCAACATATTAAATTAGTGGAAATTAACCACTAGCAATTAGTTTAGTGGTAAATAATTACTCGTAATTAATTTTTGGAAATTGTTGGTAATTAATTATTTATTTATATTTAATTACACATATGTAGTATATCATTTGCATGCAATTTGTCATATTTAATTACACATATACTGTGGATAGGGTTGTTGAACATTTAGGTAATTTCGAACATACAAGACTTGCTAGTGTTTTATGGCGATGGTCTCTGTAACATCTCAAATATGGATTTGTGTTTCAAATGTAAGAAAATAAGAAGAAATTAAAACTTTTCTTGCATCTTGAAGCCCTTGGTCATTTCTGTAATTCTTTCAAAAAGAATTATGGAAAATCAAATTCAAATCCTCAGTTGACTCTAATCAAAAACCTTTGTGGCATAGATCTTGTGTCAAACCCTTTGAAATCTTTTCCCTGAGTTCTAGGGAGGCTTGGCAACACCTCTGAATTATCTCATAATTTTTAGAAATTATTTGATAATTTATGGAGGCAAGTCGAATTTGGTCAAACCCTATTTCTCCTCTTCTGGAATTTACGGTGAAAAATTCGATGCACGAAAATCTCTGAAAATTTTATGAGAGGTTCCTCCTGCTTTGTCAAGAAGCTCGATTAAAATTTCATAAATTGTGGAGCTTGGTTTGCTACCTCAAATAATTCCTCGAAAATCGGATGTTAGGATTCAAATTCTAAGCGGTTTGCCTTGTTCCTCGGGTTGAACTAGACTCGGGCTCGAGCCATCGGACTCGGTCGATCAACTAATCGCTGCCGTAGCGATCGATCGGGTGTCTCGGGTCGCGAGCCGTTGGATCGGCATCAAGCGGTCTCGACCGGTAGAGCGATGGAATCGTTTTAATCCACGCGATCTAACTCGGTAGTTCGATTTCAATCCGACGATCGACGAGTCGTCTCCTTCCTCCGTCGGCGCGCGTGAGCCGGTCATGGCGTGGCGGAAGGAAAAGCGAGTAGCGTGCGATCCACTCTGTGGTCACCTTTAAGCGGCTAGCTCTGCGTGCATTAAATACTGTCGCGCTCCTCCTCGAAGGCCATGATTATTGCTCCCATCGCTCTCAAGTGCTCTCATGGCAGTGTTGACCCGACTGGAAAACCCGGCCGTTGCTCTCTGCCATTACTCTATTTAAACTCCGTTGCTTCACCCTTAGCTTCCTTTAGCACCTCCGCAACTCCAGCTAGCACTCGCCAGCTTGCTTGAGCTGTAGTTCCTCGTAATCCCCTCGACCGCCATTGCTGAGTGTGGAGCTTCGGTGGAGGCGGTGCAACAGGGGTTTTCTTCTTCAAGTCTTTGCCCCCTCTGCTCCCCCTTTACTCTCTGGAGCTTAACCCTCACTCGGTTTGGTTCTCTCTTTGCTCAGGTCGCTGTGGCCTAGTGAGGACCTTACCGCCGCCGTTCGGTCACTCGTCGCCGGAGCCACTCCGTGGGTCTCTGGTCGTTTCTTCAGCTCAGGTAGTTTCACCTTACCCTATAGGAGCTTAGGTGTGTTTTCGTTGTTCTTTTGGTATTGTCCGTTCGGAGAGTTCTCCCGAGCCATACCTACTCGGCCGCACTCCGTGGTCGTACCACCGTTTCAGCCATACTCCGACCAGTATTGGCCGCCGGTCGGACCGTTAAACTTTTAGACCCTCATCCCTGCCTTTGGCTGGCGCCGCTGTGGTCGGAGAAGGCTGCGAGCCAGCGGCAAAGCGTGCGGGCGGGCGCCTCGTGGTTGGAATTCCGACCGATCCGCGTAGCTTGGTCGTTTCGACCAGATGCAGTATTATGATGGGTAAATATGACGTCACGTAGTCCCCAGAAGTACCCCTTATATTTATAAGGGAGAGGTCTACCAAGTGATTGTAAGTTCTCCTACAATCACCCCCATAGTCGTAAGTCTTACTACGACTATGGTGTGATCATAAGTCCTTCTCGACCATTACCCGATCGTAAGTTACATGTCATGGCTGTACCTGGTCGTAAGTCTTACTACGACTATGTCAGGGTCATAAGTTCTTCTACGACTTGTACCTAGTCGTAAGTCTTACTACGACTAGGTCATGATCATAAGTTCTTCTACGACCACTACCTGGTCGTAAGTCCTTCGGTTGGTCGTATCTTTTGCATCAAGAATCCAAATCAGTTGGTTCTTGTTGCTAAATTCTTTATAAATCATGCTCTTGCTCCTGTAAAATTTTCAGAATTTTTGGGGAAAGTTTACTGTTGGGTCTTTGCGTTTCCTTCGTTCTTATCGGTTGTTTTTCGCTTTCTCGTTAGGATCCGAAGAGCACATTGACAATATAATTGATCCTCAGCAACATCTTGACCCACAGCAAACAGGCAAGCAGTTTGATCATGTTAATCCCATTATTTTTCAAGTCTACTATATTGATTTCAACTTGTATGTATGCATTGCTATTTGTTGTTAAATTATGGTTAGTATTGATGAGGACATCCCTACCATGGATATAACCGTGCCTACACACACAACTCAACCACAACCAGTACAAGGACCTCTTACAGAGCTCGTGCTCGCCAACAATTATCGGTGAATTCGTTCCTAGGATTATATACTCACGAGAATAGACCGCTACCTAATGCAAGTGATTTAATTGTGCTTAGGAATATGGGAAAGGACCATGGAGAGGCATGTGGAGTCGTGGAGATGTATGGAAGGCATAATGGAGATCATCACGTCACTTTGGGTCCAAGACAAGCAAGAGTTCGAGCTGGGCTCGTTCGAGTCGATTCGGACTACGGCGTCGGGACTAACTTTAAGCAGCGTAACTTCTTCATACGGACTCCGTTTGGGGCGTTTCGGACTTCATGGAAAGCTTATCAAGTCTACTTTCTAACGGATCCAACCTCATCATCAAATGCTATCCGAGCGGCCGCAATTATCAAAAGAGTCCGTATCCGTATCGAGTCGAGTCGAAGGTCTTTGCGCCACCTCCACTTTGGCCCACAGGCCTTGTAACCCTAGCTGGTCGTTCCCCTATATAGGAGCGCCGTCTCCTCGCTTGAACTTCGGATTTCGTTGAGTTTAGGTTTAGCCATTGTGCAAACTCTGTTCTTGATTGTGTCGAGCGACCACTGTCAAAACGACCGGGATCCCATCTTTGCTATTCGCAATACAATTTATGCTTCATTCATATTCGCAATATCAGATTGCCTATGTCTTATTCTTGCTAGTTCTTGATTGCTCGCGAGGATTGAACCGTGTTCGAGTTGATCACGCCTCGGCGAGTCAATAACACTTGGAGTTGGTTCGTGATTGCTAAAGCGCAAGCGTCGTCGTCGGTTGTAGTCGGATCGTGAGTCACCGCCACCAAAATCGATAGTTATCAATCTCATCGAAAGATCGGACACCTCGTCTTCATCAAGTGGTATCGAGCTCAAGGTTGCTCGGTGAGAATTTCGATTTACCATAGATTAGATTGCTTTTCCTTACAGTACACAAAAACAAAAAAATTTATTAGCGATAGTAGATCAATCTGTCCAAACCGGTCTTAGCCTCGCAATTTTTCTTTTGATACATTGCATTGTTGAACTTTCGGTTGCATCGTCGTGTTCTTTCTTTGGTCTTAGTGCCTAGTTCCTCTAGAGTTTGAGTTACATTCACGTTTTGTCTCACCGTTCGGTTAGATCCGAACTACCACGGGGTAGAAAGGAGGAGGACTCAATCTCTAGGGAGGCTTTGCCCTAGTTTGGTTTCGGAGTAGGACACGATCTCGAGTAGGACACGATCTCGGAGTTGGTTTTGGAGTAGGGTTACGCATCTCGTGTGTGAAAAAAGCAGCGGACCGCATCTAGAAGAGCAGCGGCATTAAAAAAAAGAAGAGAGAAAAACCTAACTTTTGCATCGACCTCCGATTGAGGCGATTTTTGATCCGTTGGAAAGGAAATCGGAAAATAGAGCGAAAAAGTGAAGTCGGTGAATCGGAGATTTTAGATCGCGTAAATCACCGAGGCACACACGTGGCGACTCAGAGCCCCAAAAAGGTCGTTTAGGGCCTCAAAGCGGGCATAAGCCGAGAAAATCAAGTTTCTTAGAATTTACTCAAAATTGTGAGCCCTTACGCACGTGATTCTAAGGTCCCTGTGAAGGCGGCGCCCTTTTAGAGCTCGAACTCCGTGTGCAGCGCCATCTAGTTTCTTTACGCGGTGTGTCTTCGTTTGTGTGCTAGGCTCGCGTCTCTAATGCGGTCTAGCCTAGGACCGGCACCCACCGGCGTTGAGCGATTTTTGACTTGCATTTTACGAATTGATTATTGCTACTCCTTGCTACTAAACTTGAGCCCTCCGGCTACACCTTTTCTACAACCGTCAGGTGAGCTTTACGGCAATCGCTCCATCAATCTTGAAGATATATTGTCACCTTTGGTTGCCGATCGCCCTGTGTGCTTGGTAAGAATTGGTAAGAATCGATAGAAGGTTTGAGTCGGCGACTTTGAACCACCATACCGCCCTAGTTCTTGTTAGGACATATTCTTGTGTTTTCGCTAACAATGGCGAGGTTCGGAGAGTTCTTGATCAAGATAGATCTCACGGTCCCGTCTGAAGGAATCATACAACATTTCACGCGTGAAATGAATCATCATCTGGAGGGCCTTGAGGAGGGCGTCGAGTTACAAATGGCGACTTGCTCAACTAGAAGCACCAGTTGAGACAAGCATAGCGCTCATTGCGATGGAGAGAGCACAAGGTATCACTAATAATTCTTTGGCGGATATTATGGTGCGCCTTGAGGAGATTGTCAAGCCGACTCTGTTCCCCT
This sequence comes from Hsuehochloa calcarea, assembly GCA_036346395.1. Classification (NCBI taxonomy): domain Eukaryota; kingdom Viridiplantae; phylum Streptophyta; class Magnoliopsida; order Poales; family Poaceae; genus Hsuehochloa; species Hsuehochloa calcarea. The sequence goes on from CM070614.1 coordinate 13,278,484, forward strand.
ATTTGTGACGGTAGAGGGACAAGATGAATATGTGGGTGATTCCGAGGCGGATGGCGAGCTAACCACAACAACGATCGAGCTCATCGCCAATTGCGTTTTAGCAGGCAAGGTATGCGAAGAGAACCCCACGACGTGAAGTGCGTGACGCGAAGATGCTTTTGCTCGAGTTAAATTCAATATGCCCTCTTTTAATGGTAAATATGATACGATAGTTATTTAGATTGGGAACTAGTGTTGATCAAAAATTTGCTTGTCATGATTTTCCAGATAATAGGCGAGTTAGGGTGCTACTAGTGAATTTACCGACTTTGCTTCTATTTGGTGGAAAGAACATTGCCGTCAACATCCCAATAACATACCTAACACTTGGGAGGCTTTAAAATTGCTTATCGTCATCGATTTGTTCCCTCATATTATGCTCGTGATTTGTTAAATAAATTGCAATGCTTACAACAAGGTGCAAAGTGCGTGGAAGAATACTATCGGGAATTACAAATTGGTATGTTGCGTTGTGGGTTAGTTGAGAATGAGGAGGCATCAATGGCTAGGTTTTGGGAGGATTGAATCGTCAAATTCGGGACATTCTTGATTATAAAGATTATAACTCCATGACTAGATTGTTTCATCTTGCTTGCAAAGTGAGCGAAGTGCGGGGGCGCTTGAGCGAGAAGCGATCTAACTCTTCTCTGGTCGCACAAATTCATGGGCGCGTACACCTTTTCCTCATCCACTATGGCGGCCCCACCATTAACCGCCAACAACAAGCGGCGCCCTACTACATCAAATTCAGCGACAAGAGTTTTGAAGCACCCAAAAGCAGCACCACAACTTAGGCAAAAACTTCCTCTTGGTTGCTTGACGGAGGCGAGCGAGGGCGTTCAATGCCATCGTTGCAAAGGCTATGGACACATGATGCGGGATTTGTCCAAGCAAGCGTGTATTGATTATACGTGATGATGGTGGGTATTCCTCTGCTAGTGATTTAGATGATGAAACATATGCTATGCTTGCAAATGACCTGCGAGGACATGATGATAAATCTAACCATGAGGAGGAACATGTTGGCCTTGAAGATGCCGACAAGTATTTGAGCATTATAGTGCAGCGTACTAAGTGCTCAAGTGTCTCATCTTAGAAGCGAATCGGCGCCATAATTTATTCCAAATCAAGGCGTTGTCAAGGAGCGTTCCATTCGCATAATTGTTGATGGTGGGAGTTGCAACAATTTGGCGAGTATGGATATGGTGGAGAAGCTTGCGTTGTCGACTAAACCTCATCCCCACCCATACCATATTCAATGGTTCAACGGCAATGGTAAGTTGAAGGTAACACGGATGGTGAGAATACATTTTCTATGGGTTCATACCATGATTATGTTGATTGCGACGTTGTTCCCATGCAAGCTTGTTCATTATTATTAGGAAGACCTTGGCAATCGATCTTGATTGTATACATCATGGTAAGAATAATCAATACTCTCTCATGTTCAAGGAAAGAAAATTGTCTTTGCATCCTATGACTCTGAACAAATTGTTAAAGATGACCTTGCTAGAGCTAGAAGAGAGAAGGAGAATACTAAGGCGAAAATCATATTGTAGCAAAAGAGCTTGAGCAACATATAAAGAAAGAACCTAAATCATTCATGACAAAAATAAAGAAATTAAATTGAAAGGTGCTTGTTTTCTTGCTACCAAATCGATATGACTCAATTGGATGCTAGTAATTACATTTGCTATGCATTAATTTGCAAAGAAGCATTGTTTTCATTTGAGGATATACCTTCTTCTTTGCCACTCTTTGTCACTAACATTTTGCGGAGTACAAAGATATCTTTCAAAGGACATCCATGGGGCTGCCACCGCCGTGGGATTGAGCATCAAATCGATTTAATCCCGGTGCATCATTGCCCAACCGAGCACCATATAGGACAAATCGGAAGAAACTAAAGAAATTCAGCGCCAAGTTCAAGAGTTGCTTGATAAAGGGTATGTCTGTGAATCTCTTAGCCCTTGTGTTATTCGGTCATTTTGGTACCAAAGAAAGATGGATCATGGCGCATGTGTGTGGATTGTAGAGCAATTAATAATATCACCATTAGGTATCGTCATCCTATTCCTAGGTTAGATGATATGCTTGATGAATTGAGTGGCTCTGTTGTCTTTTCAAGGTTGATTTGCGTAGTGGTTATCATCAAATCCGCATGAAATTAGGCGATGAATGAAAACGGCTTTTAAAACTAAGTTCGGGTTATATGAGTGGTTAGTAATGCCTTTTGGTTTAACTAATGCTCCTAGTACTTTCATGAGACTAATGAATGAGGTTTTGCGTGCTTTCATTGGTAGATTTGTGGTGGTTTATTTTGATGATATCTTGATATATAGCAAATCATTAGAAGAACATCTGGACCATTTACGTCTGTTTTTAAGGCTTTACGTGATGCACGCCTATTTGGTAACCTTGAGAAGTGCACCTTTTGCACCCGATCAGTCGCGTTTCTTGGCTATGTTGTTACTCCACGAGGAATTGAAGTTGATCAAGCCAAGGTTGAAGCAATCTGAGTTGGCGACTCTAACACGGTCCTGCAGGTGCGGAGCTTTAGGACTTCTTTGGGTTCTACCGCCGCTTTGTGAAGGATTTCAGCACTATCGCGCACCATTGAATGAGCTTACCAAGAAGGCGTGCCATTTGTTTGGGGCACCGCACGGGAGAATGCCTTCACCACATTGAAAGATAAGTTAACACATGCACCTCTACTCCAACTCCACGATTTCAATAAGACTTTTGAGCTAGAATGTGATGCAAGCGGAATTGGTTTAGGTGGTGTGTTGTTACAAGAAGGCAAACCTATAGCATACTTGGTGAGAAATTGAGTGGGCCTAGTTTGAACTATTCTACTTATGATAAGGAGTTATATGCCCTCTTTGAACTTTAGAAACTTGGCAACATTATTTATGGCCCAAAGAATTTGTTATACATTACGATCATGAATCTCTAAAGCATATTGAAGTCAAGGTAAATTGAGCCGTAGACATGCAAAGTGGGTTGAATTTATTGAGTCTTTTCCTATGTCATAAAACACAAGAAGGGAAAGGAGAATGTTATTCTTGATGCTTTGTCTAGGAGATATGCCATGTTATCACAACTTGACTTCAAATTTTTGGATTAGAGACTATTAAAGAGCAATATGTGCACGATCTTTGATTTTGCGAAATATTGTTGAATTGTAAAGAAGGAAAATGTGGAATAAATTTGTCATTAATGATGGATTTGTGTTTAGAGCTAACAAGTTGTGCATTCCGCTAGTTCCGTTAAATCTTTGTTATTCTGAGGAAGCACATGGAGGTGGGTTAATGGGACATTTTGGTGTGAAGAAAGCAGAGGACATACTTGCTGATCATTTCTTTTGGCCAAAGATGAGGCGGGACGTCGGCGCTCGTTGCTCATTGCACTACATGTCAAAAGCTAAGTCACAACTTAATCCTCATGGTTTATATATGCCTTTACCCGTTCCTAGCATTCCGTGGGAAGATATTTCGATGGACTTTGTTTTAGGATTGCCTAGGACAAAGAAGGGAGAGATAGCATTTTGTGGTTGTTGATAGATTTTCTAAGATGGCCCATTTTATACCTTGTCATAAGGCGATGGCGCTACCAATATTCTTGATTTATTCTTTCGTGAAGTTATTCGCTTGCATGGTGTGCCTAATACGATAGTTTGGATCGTGATGCTAAATTCCTTAGCCATTTTGGAGAACTTTATGGGCTAAATTGGGGACTAAGTTGTTATTTTCTACTACTTGTCATCCCCAAGCGATGGACAAGCGAGGTTGTGAATAGAACTTTGTCTACCATGCTTAGGGCTGTGTTGAAAAAGAATTTAAAATTGTGGGAAGAATGCTTGCCTCATATTGAGTTTTCTTATAATCGGTCATTGCATTCTACTACAAAGATATGCCCTTTTGAAGTTGTTTATGGTTTTGTGCCTCGTGCTCCTATTGATTTAATGATCATTCCATCTTGGAGAAATTGAACCACGATGCTAAGCAACGTCTTTGAATTGATTTTAAAAATACATGAGACAACTAAAGAGAATATAGGCGCATGAATGCTAGATATAAACTTGCTGGTAGTCAGGGGAGAAACATTTAACTTTTGAACCAGGGGATCTTGTTTGGTTGCATTTAAGAAAAGATAGGTTTCCCGAATTGAGAAAATCAAAATTGATGCCAAGAGCTGATGGTCCTTTCAAGGTGTTAGAAAAGATTAATGATAATGCATACAAGCTTGAGCTGCCTGCAGATTTTGGGGTTAGTCCACATTTAACATTCTGATTTGAAGCCATACTTGGGGAAGAGGATGAGCTTGAGTCGAGGATGACTCAAATGCAAGAAGGGGAGGATGATGAGGACATCCCTACCATGGATATAACCGTGCCTACACACACAACTCAACCACAACCAGTACAAGGACCTCTTACTCGAGCTCGTGCTCGCCAACTTAATTATCAGGTGAATTCGTTCCTAGGATTATATACTACTGAAAATAGACCGCTACCTAATACAAGTGATTTAATTGTGCTTAGGAATATGGGAAAGGACCATGGAGAGGCATGTGGAGTCGTGGAGATGTATGAAAGGCATAATGGAGATCATCCGTCACTTTGGGTCCAAGACAAGCAAGAGTTCGAGTGGGCTCGTTACGAGTCGATTCGGACTACGGCGTCGGGACTAACTTTAAGCGAGCGTAACTTCTTCATACGGACTCCGTTTGGGGCGTTTCTGGACTTCATGGAAAGCTTATCAAGTCTACTTTCTAACGGATCCAACCTCATCATCAAATTCTATCTGAGCCGGCCGCAATTATCAAAGAGTCCGTGTCCGTATCGAGTCCGAGTCGAAGGGTCTGCGCCACCTCCACTTTGGCCCACAGGCCTTGTAACCCTAATTTGGTCGTTTCCCTATATAGGAGCCGCCGTCTCCCTCGCTTGAACTTCGGATTTCGTTGAGTTTAGGTTTAGCCATTGTGCAAACTCATTGTTCTTGATTGTGTCGAGCGACCACTGTCAAGACGACCGGGATCCCATCTTTGCTATTCGCAATACAATTTATGCTTCATTCATATTCGCAATATCAGATTTCCTATGTCTTATTCTTGCTAGTTCTTGATTGCTCGCGAGGATTGAACCGTGTTCGGAGTTGATCACGCCTCGGTAGTCAATAACACCGGAGTTGGTTCGTGATTGCTAAAGCGCAAGCGTCGTCGTACGGTTGTAGTCGGATCGTGAGAGTCACCGCCACCAAAATCGATAGTTATCAATCTCATCGAAAGATCGGACACCTCGTCTTCATCAAGTATCCTATAGTTGCATAATCTGTAGGACTTGTTTATCCTCTACTACCATGAGCTTAGGTTATTTGTTGTGGTCGGAGTTCGATGGATGGACTCTGGTCACTTAGTAGCTTCGATTTGAAATTGCTTAGACATGCTTAGTTTGGAGATCTTTGGCGATCATCGATTTTAGTCGATGATCTTGATTACGCATCTAAATATTATTCCATTATGTCTAGCTCTTGTGCTTTGTTATCTTGTAAAGTCAAAATCTGAAAATGAAAAATTGATTTGGACTTAGGCAAGTGGTCGGATGGTGGGTTATTGGGTTTGTGGATGTCTTACCTAAGTCAACAAGGACCGAACATCTTGTTACACTAAGCCAAGCATTTTTGCGTGCTAACCACGCGAGAGGATATGGGACCTCTCTTGACTAAGTACTTTGGCGTGTGTTATCTCAGTCGCGGGAGGGGGTTGTGTGTCTTTGTGTGAAAAGGATATGTGTTCTTGTGTTGGGTGTGCGGTGGTGGAGATTCCGGATAGGCTCTCCACCTCGAGGGGCATTGTAGTTGTCCAAGGCTTTACCTGCGACGGGTAGTTGACCGAGGCTTTACAATGACTCCGACACAACGTATGGGTTTCTATCCATACGGGCGGCTCGTGGTTAATACACAATATTGGAAATATCTCGTAGGACTTAGGCATGTAGGCATACCAAAGGAAGTATGCTAATCATGTGGCAAAGAGGCGATGCAGGCGTGTGGAGTGCAGTGGTACACCCTGCGAGGATAAAACTATTCGAATAGCCTCGTCCTAGGTTATGGACACGCTTGGGGAGGTCTTCCAAGAGTTAGACTACAACCTTTTAAACTAAAATTTAACATGGTTGGCATGAATGGGTAATTCATGCCATTGTTGTGGTGACTAATGGTTTAGTCACTTCCAGGACTGTTGTTGTCTTCTATCTACTGTTATATTGTTGTCCTTTACGATTATTTGAACATTAAAAACAGATTTGTCAACTTGCCTTTAAATGTACTACATTATTGCAAATAAAGTTTGCTTTGTCTTGAAAATGAAACATCTGACCTCCACTCAAAAAGCTTGCATATAGTTATGTGCAGTCATTACTCTACACGTAAGTCTTATGAGTACATTCCAAGTACTCACCGGCTTTCTTTGGGCTCTTTGTTCTGAGGGAGGAAGGTGAGCCCCAAGGGCCTCACTTTTGTGAAATGTGCTGTGGATTCGACGACTAGCTTGGCGGTCCGGCCGGTTGCCTTGTGGGTTAAAGGCGCACTGATTGGCTTTTTTGGTTTATAGCCATGGCACTTTTGCTTCCGCTGTTCAATTTCTTTATGTATATGTCATTTGGCCGGTCGGCCTCTCTTTTGTAATAACTATCCTTTATTTGTGTTATCTTCTGGTTGTTGCTTTGCTTCGGTTCTATGTGAATGAATGGAATTGATGCATAAATTTTGTAAAGAGGTGTGTATACTGCATTTCTGGGAAGTATACATGTCTCGAGTATCGGATTATCTGATTTGTGATGCTAGGACCAAGTGGATGGTTAAGCATTACAAGCCCGATAAACCGGGGTCTCACAGTCTCGTACAGGCCGAACCCGATGGGTTGGACCTGTCAAGTTGCTAGTACAAGGTGGTTCGGGCGGAGGAGCTCGATGCGATGAATATTCACGAGCTTCAAAGCTGCATCCGGAGGGAGTTTGTCACGGAGGCAACGACGAAGAAAGTTGTGATCGAGGGGATCACTTGCACGAATGTCGTGTGGGAGCTCGTCAAGGTGAATGGAAGGATAGTATGGAGCCAGTACATGCAGATTACCTCCCAGCCTGAGGCGGCCATTTACCGGAGGCCGATGGTGTACGTGAATTTCGTACGCAGGATGTTGGGAAACCTTGATGATGGCGGCGCCTCTACAAGCAGGCAAGCGCGGCCTGAGCCTAAAGATGGCAACACAGAATGTTATGCCTCGGAGGGAATACTCACACATAATTTTGTGCGAAATGAGGGGGCAGAATTGTGGTGGTCGGGCCGCATTGATTACCACGAGTATCTATCGGACCATCCTCTTGGGTTGGAGTCCAACGAGGATGCCAACCTAAGCTCGGATGGTAACGACGAGGACGCATACCAGGCTGGTGGTCCAATTGGGGGAATTGTGTCATCGGAGGTGCCTTACATGGCATTGAGACTTGATGATATCGCAGTGTGTTCGCTCGTACTGCCGCAAGAAGAAGGCTCCCACTGGGGGGTTTGATGTCGACACCCTCTTAGCTGGATAGCGCTTCCCTAGAAAGGTGGCCGTGCAACAAGTTATAGCATGGTATGCCTTGTCCATCAGCCGTATGTACAGAGTGCATCGGTCCAACCCAAGATAGTTGAAGGATCTAGACCCGTCATTATCAGTTAATGGAGTGTTTTGGTGATTCGGTGATTAATGAAAAATCTATTTGTGAGACTAACATTTTATTGTAATATCTAGTGTGTAGTCTCATTTGGATATAAAGGTGAAATTCAACGAGGTATGCATTCGACTTATACTCTTATATATTGTTGCATTCCTCGGATCCAAAATATAGGTTGAACTCCACCATAAGTATAACTTGAATATGTGCATATGTTTCTATTTACACATTTGTGTATGCACACATTTTGGGGGAGTTCACTCTATATTTTGCGGTTTTATTAGTATTGATTCATATTCCGTTTTTCACATATATTTGGGATCTTTACTTTGAAACATATCCTTTTGAGTATACAAAACTTGTGTAGTCCTTGTATATTCATGTTGTGAGTATATAGAACTTGTGTAGTTCTTGTATACTCATGTTGTGAGTATATAGAACTTGTGTAGTCCATATATACTCGTTTGTTCTCTCATTTATTTACATTCAATTTATGTCCATATATACTCGTTTGTTCTCTCATTTATTTACATTCAATTTATGTGCAATTGAGGTGGTTATCATCAATTACCAAAGAGGGAAAGATTGAAGTATCTTGTCCCACCATTATGAGTTAATGGTATGGTGTGGTAATTAATGATAATCATATTGTGGAACTAGCTTTTTCCATGAGTTGGATGAATATGTTATGTTCTAGGGTGATGAAGACTTGGGATGATCATGAGTTGATCATCAAGTCAAGATTCAAGAAGAAGATACATCATGTGTTGATGCATATGAAGAGCTTGAAGAAAAATGAAATCATCGTGTGTCTATGATGTTCAAGAAGAGGAGATGATCATGGGTTGATCATCAAGTCAAGAGAAGACCCATCATGTGTTGATGGAGGTCTAATGAAGGATGCATCATAAGTTGATGCATATCAAGACTTGGAGTGAAAGATGCATCATGTGTTGATGCGTATCAAGAAGAGGATATGATCATAAGTGGATCATCAAATCAAGAGAAGACACATCATGTGTTGATGGAGGTCAAGTGAAGAATGCATCATGAGTTGATACATGTTCAAGTCAAGAACTTGAAGAAAAGGGGATCATCATGTGTTGATGATTATCAAGTCAATAACCCAGACTTGAAGTGTTGATGTGCGTCATCAAGTTTCAAGAAGATGCAAGGCAAATGTATGACTAGCTAGGGTTAAGGATGTGTTCCTAGTCTTTTACCGGTCTTGGTGTTTGGTTGGAAGACCGGATTGCTAGTATAGGTTGCCGTACTATTAAGAGGGGTCTTAACTAGTAGCTTGAGTTAGTCATGTGTTGACAGCTCATTATACTTGCTCTAGCTCATCTATGCATGGAGTTATTATTTGCGAATGTGTTTTGCAAATAGCCGAGGCTCGTGCATTTAATCCTTGTAGTTTGGGACTATAACTTGCAAGTATGTTTTGCAAATGGTTGAAATCCATGCACCTTTACCTTGTGGCATAATGCTAGTATTTGCGAATGTGTTTTGCAAATAGTTGATGCTCATGCACGATTCTTATAGCATGTAACTTATGTTTGCAAATGTGTTTTGCAAATGATTTAAATCCATGTATCATATCCCTTGTGGTATAATTCTGAAGTTGACAAATGTGTTTTACAACTTGTTAGGAATCTTGCCTGTGATCTTTGTTGGCATAGCTTATCAATTGATAAATGTGTTTTGCAATTGAGATTGTTGTAAAGCCAATGCTTTTTTTCTCAGGAAGATTGGTAGTTTTGGCGTTATAACCGCGGAACTACTGTTGTGCGGTAGTACCGGCATGTTGAGAGCTGAACTACCGCAGGCCGGTTGGTTCGAAAATCCGGCGGTATGTTTTTTCCAAAGAGACGTTTTTTTGATAATTCTTTGCTCTCTTGCAAGTGCGGTAGTACCGGTGTGTTGGGCGCGGAACTACCACAGCTCGGTATTTCTGGAAGTTAGCCCGGTATGTTTTTTTTTCCAGAAGGTGTCATGTGTTGGACCTGAGTGGAAGCGGTAGTACCGCTCATCAGAAACGGAACTACCGGAGTGCGGAACGACCGCGAGTTGAACGGCGGTAGAACCAGATTTCACTTTTCAACGGTTAGTTTTCAAATGCGATATAGCGCTCTGTGCTTCTTGTTTAGGTGCGGTAGTACTGGCCGTAGAACGGCAGTAGTTCCGCATGTGCTGATTTTTCAGCAGATTTTCCTCCAACGGCTAATTTTTGTGTGTGGGCTATATATACTCACCTTGGCCGGTTGGGGAGAAGTTGTTGCTATTGTTGCTTGTGGCATATTCATTCCTTGAGCTAAGAGATTCCTTGAGCTAAGAGCAAGCATCTCATCTCATTTGTGTATGTGTTGCACTTAGTAAGCTTGGAGAGCAAACCCTAAGTGTGTGTGTTGCCTTAGGTAGTGGATTGTTTATCCACTTGAGCTTAGACACTTGATTAGTTCAAGTGAGAGTTAAGATTTGTTACTCTTGGTGTTTGTTGACACCTAGACGGCGTGAAGGCATCGTGACCGGTGATCTTCTCAAGAAGCTTGTGAGAAGGCCCAGCGTTGTTATGAGTGGTTTGGTGCTCACCATCTCCGGAGTGGAGGAAGAGCAACCCGCGTGGAGCGAGGTATTGGTTCGTGTTGGAACCGGTCCAAGTGGTTGGACTTACCTCGGAGGTGTTGGCTTAATTTGTGTAGTCGGTTCAATTTGTTTGGTTTTACCTCAACGTGGATTAGGGGAGACCGCAAGTCTCCGAACACCACGGTAAAACATAATTGTGTCATCTTGGTTTGTTTTTGTGCTTTATTTTGAGCAATTTACATTACTTGCTTTAATTGCTTGTCTATCTTTGTATGATTGCTCTCATTGAATTGTATTCATATTGTTGGTGCACTTAGTGGTACCTAGTTGATTTAGGTTTTAATTGTGCAAAACCAAATTGTTATTAGCTTCCGCATTATAAATTGGTTTTAGCCTGTAACAGCCCCAATTTTAATAAACAGTAATTATATGCATTTTATATTATATTTGTTATTTCTTAAGCATTTGCATAATTTTTGCATTTGTAAATATCCTAATCAAGTCTAATAGGTAACTCCAATCACAACTCCAAAGAGAGACAACAATAAATACTTATGAAATTCTCTGGGAAATAATTTAATTAAAAACTTTACAATGTTTATCATTAATAACAATATTCTCAATACAAGTAAAACAAGAATTTATTTACATCAGATCAGATTATGTTTTACAACTTTGAGTAATTTACAAAAATATTAAAATAAAACTTGCATTGCATGTCGTCTAAAGCCTTCCTTGAAATCTTGCCCGTCCATCGTTGTCCAGCCAAACCATCTTCCTCGACCCAATCCGAAACACCATTTGCAGCTCCATAGTCCGTCGACCAATCAAAAGACCATTAGTTGTTCAAAAAGCAATATAATAGAATTAGAATAAAATAAATTGCCGTCAGTATACCATTGGAATCATTGCGGTTCCTCGATCTACCTAGATTAGTCGGCACCTTGAGTATCGCGACTACCCACACCAACACAGGTTAGCAAGCATTTTGGCTTTTCAAGTCACCTAGGCTAACCCAGATTAGTCGGCACCGGGATACCCAAAGATACCTAGACTAATCTAAGTAAATCAACACCGTCTTATTTCCGTAGGTTTTCATCATTCGTCATTTAGGGAAAATCCAAAACCTCGTACCTTTGAATTGCCTCAATTATCGCAAATCCATTGCATAAGGAATTGCTAACCATTGGATCAAATATGCCCGACCAAAAATATCGGAGCCATCGGATAAGCACCAATGCATGAGCATCATTAGCATTTTGCCATGATGACTTATTCATTTCACCAAGCCAAGCACGGTCGAGCACCGGTCAAAGGAAATGGCGAGCTGAGCGAAGAAAGCACAACCGAGGGACAAGACTGACCCCTTCGAGATTTCCCAACCCATCGCAAAACCGGTGAAGCAACACAATTCCTCCCAGACCAATTCCCTCACCGCACCCCATTTCTTTCTCTTCTCGGAAGCAAGAACCGAAGGCAAAACCAGCCAAGCCGACACACAAGCCCAACATCATTCAGTGCACCACCGAAGGCAATCAAGAGTAGGACAACCAAAGCCAAGGACAGGAGCAAATCATCGAGTCAAGCCAAGCCAAGCAAGCATCACTATCATCAATCGATCTTTGCAACCGAAGAAAGGCAAGCCGAGAACAAGAGGAGGAAGGAAGCCGGGAGCTAGGAACGGGAGGAGCACCGGAGAAGGGCACGAGAGGGAGCACCGACACGACCCGGCCAGGCTACCTTCTACTTCCCAAACCCAAGTCGATGAGGTAACGGTACCCATCAGCAAGCATATCACTTGCACATCATCAATCACCAGATCTTATTAGAATCAATCCCAGATCTCAGTAGCATCACATAGCTCTCAGTTCATTTTCTTCATCACGAGTAGTAGGGTTAGGGTAGAGAGGGAGATCGGTAGAGGTCTTACCTCGGTGGCCAGACCCAACACCCACCTCCACCATCGATAGCATTCACCACCTCGGATGGACCTTCATGAACATGCATTCATAAATAATCAATAAGCATTAATTCGAAATCAAGCTGGTTTTGCTAAAAATCATCATATCTGAAATCAATTGGATCGGGAAAAAGCGAGTCTATGTAGCAGCCGAGCCGGCCAAGCGAAGCTCTTAGAGTAGGCCGCGCCGTGGTGGCGTCGGACCGAACGAGGTAGGGGACCCAATCCACGAGGAAAAACCGGATCCGGGCGGACACAGGGCGCCAGAGGAGAACTTCGGCGCCGCGCCAATAAGCCGAGGGAGGAGTAAGCGTAAAGGCCAGAGGCGCGCATGGCTCTCGGCCGCGAGAAGGAGGAGGCGAGGAGAAGGCGTAGAGTCGACGAGGAGAAGCGGCCGGGCCGGGAGTGAGGAGCCCGGGGGCAAGGCCGGCGTCGGCGGCAGCAGCGGCAGGAGGCAGGAGCCAGTAGCGCGGCTGTGAGAAGCGAGAGAGCGAGAGGCGAGAGGCGAGAGAAATGACGAAGGAGAAAAGGATCGTGAGAGGAATCGGTGAGGAGATAAGGAAGAGAAGGAGAGTGTCGGTAGAAGAATAAGGAAGGGAGAGAGATGTGTTTAGGGTTAAGGTTAGACATTAGGGATTAAGTGCTTAATAAAAATTGAAATTAAAGGATTAGTGTAAATAAATTTTAGTATATAGTAATGGCTATAGTTTTAGCTGTTTAAATTGATGTTAATTAGTAAGGACTATTAATACCATATAAATATTGCAATCGATCTAAGTTTAAGTCGCTTGTTGTGGTTGTATACCTAGAATGCACGAGAGAGTGTTTGTGAGTACTAGGTGTCTGTTAAGGAAAACAACATCACCTAAACTCTAGGTATAAATCGGTCATTATAATTCCACCAGAAATTGAACTAACTTTAACCAGTCCATAAGAAATTGAATTTTTATTAAATTAAAATCTATACTTAAATGCATCTAGAATCATAACCTCATTAAAATGTATTTATCATGCATTTTTGAGCATTTTGGATTTCTAGATGTTATCGGTGTTTATTCGCTATTGTATTTTCTTTTTAGATTCCGAATTGCGCGACGTGATCGATAATGCCTACAATAGTGAACAAGTGGACTTCTACCAAGGCAAGCTTCCTCTACGCACCATGTTGATCCTAATCTTTTGAGCTGTAGATTTATAAAATACGGTGATCTTTGTTGCATGCAATTTTCTAAAAACTATTTATGCTCTGTTCCTAGTTAGTTATGACCAGAACTTATGGCTTACCTTGAATTGATCATACACTCAACCTAAGGTAGTTTGTGGTGATATAATACTTAATTTCAATTTTGCTTAGCCATGCAGTCCATAGAACAGTAGTGTTTGGCGAGCTTATCTTGTCAAACACGGGAACAACAAATACATTTTATTTTGTTGATTCTTTGTTGGTTTATTTAAATCTGAAATGAATCTAAATCTTGTTGTTAAACTTAATTCAAATCTGGACAAGTGGATGCTAGTGATGGTGCCTAGTGCGAGAATGGGAAGCTGTGGATGTCTTATGCAGGTTGATTAAGGAGTGAACTCGACGGCCCAATTCAAGCCCCAGTACTTCCACACGCAGATGTATGGTATTGTTTGGTTAAATAAAGGGTTAATATTATTGAGTTGGATACAGGAGAGTAAGGACATGTGTATTGATTTCATATGGCATAGATGCTTAAGTCTTGGGCCGTGTCGTATGCCATGTGGAGCTTATATCGATATCGGATGTTCTTAGAAGGGTAAGCGTAGATGTGTTACATCGCATATACGTACCTTCGAGGGCCCGATGCGGTGTAATATGTGTGGCTAACACGAGTTTGCATTTAATTAGTGGTCGGCATTCCTGTACAACATGTGAGCCTCGGTTGAATATATGCTATCGATCGTTGTTTAAGCGGGATCGATTTCACATGGGTCATCCAACTCAATAGTGTCAACTTGTTGAAAAATACCAAATCTTAGTTTACGTAGGCATACCAAAGCGGTGTGCTATTATTAGGAGGCTTACGGGCTAACTAAGTCGTGTGGGTAAAGATGTACACCCTGCTGAGGATTAAAACTATTGAATAGCCGTGTCCACGATTCTGGACAACGCTTGGATTGATGTCACTGTATAGAATTTGCTCTAATTTGGGTTTTGGGAATTATTAATTTCGGCATGAGGAGTGTCATGCTCGGTTTAGTAATGATCGGTGACTATTATTGATCTTGTTTTTGCTTATGTTCAATTACTTACATTTTTAGTCCAAATTGAATTATTAAAACTGCTTTGTCAAAATTTAGCAAATGTAGGTTAAGATGTATTGCTTTCTGCAAAATTGAACCATTATAACCTTCCTGTTGTTAACCTTATGCATCTACAAATTCTAATCCTTTGTATAGGACCTCTCAAACACTTTATTTTAAATAGTTTGTGTAAGTCTTGCTGAGTACCTTTCGTACTCAGTGGAATTATCCACTTGTTGCGGTAAAGAACGCCTAGAAATATTTCAAATTGAGGCGATTACGGAAACTTCGGCTTTAATCCCAGTCAAGTTGCCCTTGGGTTGTGGCGCTCCACTGGGAAGTTTATTTTATTACTTCCTTTTTCATTTATGATTTACTTAATGTTTCCGCTGTAAATTTTTATTAATGTATTCCGGGGTCCTCACAGCGTTGGTATCAGAGCTGTGTTGACTGTAGGTTAAAGCCGTAACAATGGACGATGTTAGTTAGGAATTTGGTTTGCAAAAAGTATTTTCAGAACTAGCAAAATTTGGGCAAAAATATAAGTAATATGATTCTTTTCTTTCTTACCCATCCTAGTATCTAATTCTTATCTCATAATTCATTTGATTTGTGCAAATCAAATTTTCTCCGTTGTTCGTCTCTTTTCTTCAACAGTAGACACGCTAAGTAGTCAATTGGTGAGGGCAATGGTGACAGGACGAGGAGATGTTGCCTTCCTGCAAAATTAGGATTAATTTAGGGATTATCCTTAGATTATATATACCCTAAATATATTTCTTTAGCTTGTAGACGCTGGATTTTGTAATGTGGTCATTTGTTCTCTTTTGTTTCCGAATAGTTGTGTATTGCCTACAGGCAGCATGTATAGCAACTATATCGGAAACTAATTGTGGTTTAATCGAATCTTGTACTGGCCTTGAGGCTTAGTACACCCATTTGGATTTTCAGTTGCATGGTTTTGGAATTATGCATCCATAATAGGAATTATTGTCTAAGGGTTGCCCGCTTACTTATCTTATGCTCATTCTTTCCTCATTTCATTTCTTATGCACCATCATGTTTAAGGGGGGTAGAGAATACCCCAAGATATGTGTTAGGCACCGTAATTCCTACACTTTGATCATGCATATAGTCTTAAGTTAAGTCAAGCATATCTGATTATTTAGATTGTTAGCAAGGATCATAACTAAAAAGGATTTTTATAAATTAAGATGTATGATTAGTATTTCATATTGAAGTTAGAAGCATGAAAATGACTAGTCTATAGCTATATAAATTGAAATTTGCTTTAGCTTATGATTGTTAACTAAATTGGAATTTAACCACTTGCCATGCTTATATAGATTTCTTGTTTGAACTTAAAAATTTGAAAGTCATCGATGTGTAGTTTGATATGTTAGATTGTTGTAAAATTAAACAACATGACTATCTTTTAAATTGTTAATGAGTCAAGATGTCATAACATGAGCTGATGATAGTTTATTTTTATTGCTATTCAATTAAAAGTAATTAAGACAGAGTAGGTTATACCGGTAATTCTATACTCTTTGTCATAGTAAAAAGCCATTCTTTGTTATTGAGTAATTTTGACCTAGATAGCTGGAACTGTTCTCTAGTGTCCTTAAGTAATCATAATCTTGAGAATTTTATTTGAGCACATGGTAGTGTGTATTTCCCAAATATAATTTTTCCCAAAAGATTAATGAATTTGTTTTGTCTAGGAATTAATTTGAATACTTTGCAAGACTGTTCTAGCTATTTTTGAAATCTAGAATTAATAGGAAGGTTTAAACTGCTAGTACCCAGTTTTCTAGTGTTTAGTATCACCTAACTAACTTGCCATAAGTTTTCTGTAATTTTTGAACCTAATTTCATTAGTATTTGAGCCCTAGGACTTGTTTGTGTTTGAATTGATTTACCGACCAAAATCTGAACCTGATGTGTAGAATGAATTCTTCTGTCAATGTTAGAATCCTAACAATACTCCTGATTTTTTTTATAGAATTTACCTAGCTAATTTAGTAATTTTTCCGAGCCCTATTTGTTCACCAGTAGCAGTTAAAAACAAGCGGTGAAATTAATTGTTTTGGTTGTTAAGGACCAGATCATGGTAGTGTTCATTCATATTATTTGTTAAATCTTATGCTCACCCAATCTCAATAAAATTGGTTAGTTATAGTTTGGTAGAATCATGTAAGTAGGCATGTGAGTCCTTGCATTCACTAAATAACCTTAAATTTTTCCAAGAAATTGATTGCATTTTTGCATCCCTGTATGCATTCATCTAATGCATTTTTCTCTAAATCGGGCAATTAGAATTAGCAATACAAGGGTTAAGTGAGACTACCAGCAACCCTGCTTTGTCTTCTCTAAGTCTGTATACAACCTTCCTATATTATACTAGGTTACCATTTAACCAACCATTAGTTGGTCGATTTTTATCCTACCGGAAGAAGAGGTGAAGCTCGACATGTTTGAAGTACCTTCGAATCAAGAAAGGAAAGGTTAAACAAAGCTTTCCTGTTTAGAACCTAAAACTGAAGGATAGCCTCACATGATTCGGAGTTGAGTTCGGGTTATGATAAAAATCCGAAGTCTGTTCCTAGGCCCAAACCTAGCTAGATCGCCATAGCCTTTTGTCCCAATTTCCGAACCACCGGAATCTCGGGGACGAGATTACATTTAAGAGGTAGGTTTGTATGACCCAATTTTAATAAACGATAATTATATGCATTTTATATTATATTTGTTATTTCTTAAGCATTTGCATAATTTTTGCATTTGTAAATATCCTAATCAAGTCTAATAGGTAACTCCAATCACAACTCCAAAGAGAGACAACAATAAATACTTATGAAATTCTCTGGGAAATAATTTAATTAAAAACTTTACAATGTTTATCATTAATAACAATATTCTCAATACAAGTAAAACAAGAATTTATTTACATCAGATCAGATTATGTTTTACAACTTTGAGTAATTTACAAAAATATTAAAATAAAACTTGCATTGTATGTCGTCTAAAGCCTTCCTTGAAATCTTGCCCGTCCATCGTTGTCCAGCCAAACCATCTTCCTCGACCCAATTCGAAACACCATTTGCAGCTCCATAGTCCGTCGACCAATCAAAAGACCATTAGTTGTTCAAAAAGCAATATAATAGAATTAGAATAAAATAAATTGCCGTCAGTATACCATTGGAATCATTGCGGTTCCCTGATCTACCTAGATTAGTCGGCACCTTGAGTATCGCGACTACCCACACCAACCTGGGTTAACCGGCATCTTGGCTTTTCAAGTCACCTAGGCTAACCAGTTAGTCAAGACCAGGATACCCAAAGATACCTAGACTAATCTAAGTAAATCAACACCGTCTTATTTCCGTAGGTTTTCATCATTCGGCATTTAGGGAAAATCCAAAACCTACGTACACTGAATTGCCTCAATTGTCGCAAATCCATTGCATAAGGAATTGCTAACCATTGGATCAAATATGCCCAGCCCAAAAATATCTGGAGCCATCTGGATAAGCACCAATGCATGAGCATCATTAGCATTTTGCCATGACAGCTTATTCATTTCACCAAGCCAAGCACCGGTCGAGCACCGATCAAAGGAAATGGCGAGCCGAGGCAATAAAGCACAACCGAGGGACAGCAATGACCCCTTCAGAGATTTCCCAACCCACTGCAAAACCAGCAGAAGCAACACAATTCCTCCCCAGCAGCCAATTCCCTCAGCCGCACCCCATTTCTTTCTCTTCTCAGAAGCAAGAACCGAAGGCAAAACCAGCCAAGCCGACACACAAGCCCAACATCATTGATGCACCAGAAGGCAATCAAGAGTAGGACAACCAAAGCCAAGGGCGAGGAGCAAATCATCGAGTCAAGCCAAGCCAAGCAAGCATCACTATCATCAATCGATCTTGCAACCACGAAGGCAAGCCGAGAACAAGAGGAGGAAGGAAGCCGGGAGCTAGGAACCGGAGGAGCACCGTGCAGAAGGGCACGGAGGGGAGCACCGGCCTGGCCAAAGCCTTGCTACCTTCTACTTCCCAAACCCAAGTCCCAGTAAGAGGTAACCCCAGTACCCATCAGCAAGCATATCACTTGCACATCATCAATCACCAGATCTTATTAGAATCAATCCCAGATCTCAGTAGCATCACATAGCTCTCAGTTCATTTTCTTCATCACAGAGTAGTAGGGTTAGGGTAGAGAGGGAGATCAGCCGAGGTCTTACCTCAGTGGCAACCGAACCCAACACCCACCTCCACCATCAGTAGCATTCACCACCTCAGATGGACCTCCATGAACATGCATTCATAAATAATCAATAAGCATTAATTCTGAAATCAACTGGTTTTGCTAAAAATCATCATATCTGAAATCAATTGGATCGGGGGGAAAAAACTGAGTCCTGTAGCAGGCCGAGCCGGCCAAGCCGAAGCACTGGAGTAGGCCGCGCCGTGGTGAGCGTCGGACCGAACCAGGGTAGGGGACCCAATCCCCTGAGGAAAACCAGATCCGGGCGGGACAGGGCGCGAGGAGAACTTCGGTGGCGGCTACGACGCCAAGCCAGAGGAGGAGTAGGCGTAAAAGGAGCAGCGGCGCATGGCCTCCCGCGCGAGAAGGAGGAGGCGTGGGAGAAGGCGTGAGTCGCCGAGGAAGAGCGGCCGGAGCGGGAGTGAGGGAGCCGGGGGCCCAGCGGCGTGCGGCCGGCGGCCGGCAGCAGCGAGAGGGAGCGCAGGAGCCAGCGGCGCGGCTGTGAGGAAGCGAGAGAGAGCGAGAGGCGGAGAGGCGGGAGAAATGACGAAGGAGAAAAGGATCTACGAGAGGAATCGGTGAGGAGATAAGGAAGAGAAGGAGAGTGTCGGTAGAAGAATAAGGAAGGAGAGAGAGATGTGTTTAGGGTTAAGGTTAGACATTAGAGATTAAGTGCTTAATAAAAATTGAAATTAAAGGATTAGTGTAAATAAATTTTAGTATATAGTAATGGCTATAGTTTTATTTGTTTAAATTGATGTTAATTAGTAAGGACTATTAATACCATATAAATATTGCAATCGATCTAAGTTTAAGTCGCCTGTTGTGGTTGTATACCTAGAATGCACGGAGAGAGTGTTTGTGAGTACTAGGTGTCTGTTAAGAAAACAACATCACCTAAACTCTAGGTATAAATCGGTCATTATAATTCCACGAGTAAATTGAACTAACTTTAACTTGAGATCCATAAGAAATTGAATTTTTATTAAATTAAAATCTATACTTAAATGCATCTAGAATCATAACCTCATTAAAATGTATTTATCATGCATTTTTGAGCATTTTGGATTTCTAGATGTTATCGGTGTTTATTCGCTATTGTATTTTCTTTTAGATTCGAATTGCGCGCGTGATCGATAATGCCTACAATAGTGAACAAGTGGACTTCTACCAAGGCAAGCTTCCTCTACGCACCATGTTGATCCTAATCTTTTGAGCTGTAGATTTATAAAATACGGTGGATCTTGTTGCATGCAATTTTCTAAAAACTATTTATGCTCTGTTCCTAGTTAGTTATGACCGAACTTATGGCTTACCTTGAATTGATCATACACTCAACCTAAGGTAGTTTGTGGTGATATAATACTTAATTTCAATTTTGCTTAGCCATGCAGTCCATAGAGCGGTAGTGTTTGGCGGGCTTATCTTGTCAAACACGGGAACAACAAATACATTTTATTTTTGTTGATTCTTTGTTCGATTTATTTAAATCTGAAATGAATCTAAATCTTGTTGTTAAACTTAATTCAAATCTGGACAAGTGGATGCTAGTGATGGTGCCTAGTGCGAGAATGGGAAGCTGTGGATGTCTTATGCAGGTTGATTAAGGACCGAACTCTGACGGCCCAATTCAAGCCCACGTACTTCCACACGCTTGATGTATGGTATTGTTTGGTTAAGTAAAGGTTAATATTATTGAGTTGGATACAGGAGAGTAAGGACATGTGTATTGATTTCATATGGCATAGATGCTTAAGTCTTGGGCCGTGTCGTATGCCATGTGGAGCTTATATCGATATCGGATGTTCTTAGAAGGGTAAGCGTAGATGTGTTACATCGCATGTACGTACCTTGAGGGCCCGATCGCGGTGTAATATGTGTGGCTAACACGAGTTTGCATTTAATTGGTGGTCGGCATTCCTGTACAACATGTGAGCCTCGGTTGAATATATGCTATCGATCGTTGTTTAAGCGGGATCGAGTTTCACATGGGTCATCCAACTCAATAGTGTCAACTTGTTGAAAAATACCAAATCTTAGTTTACCCGGCCGGCATACCAAAGCGGTGTGCTATTATTAGGAGGCTTACGGGCTAACTAAGTCGTGTGGGTAAAGATGTACACCCTGCGAGGATTAAAACTATTCGAATAGCCGTGTCCGATTCACGGACAACGCTTGGATTGATGTCACTGTATAGAATTTGCTCTAATTTGGGTTTTGGGAATTATTAATTTCGGCATGAGGAGTGTCATGCTCGGTTTGGTAATGATCGGTGACTATTATTGATACTGTTTTTGCTTATGTTCAATTACTTACTGTTTTTAGTCCAAATTGAATTATTAAAACTGCTTTGTCAAAATTTAGCAAATGTAGGTTAAGATGTATTGCTTTCTGCAAAATTGAACCATTATAACCTTCCTGTTGTTAACCTTATGCATCTACAAATTCTAATCCTTTGTATAGGACCTCTCAAACACTTTATTTTAAATAGTTTGTGTAAGTCTTGCTGAGTACCTTTCGTACTCAGTGGAATTGTCCACTTGTTGCAGGTAAAGAACGCCCTAGAAATATTTCAAATTGAAGCGATTACGGGGAAACTTCGGCTTTAATCCCAGTCAAGTTGCCCTTGGGTTGTGGCGCTCCACTGGGAAGTTTATTTTATTACTTCCTTTTTCATTTATGATTTACTTAATGTTTCCGCTGTAAATTTTTATTAATGTATTCCGGGGTCCTCACATAGCCAAAGAGATTTTTAAAACCTCCTATTCACCCCCTCTAGTTGGCCTCCTCGATCTTATAGGTGGTATCAGAGCTTGGTCTCTCATTTATTAGACTTAACTATCTTGAGAGTAAAGGATGGCGATTAGAGAAATAGTGCACCTAGGTAAAGCACCTCTTTTCGATGGCAGAAATTATCCTCATTGGAAAATCAGCATGTCATGTTATTTTAATACCATGAGCCTAAAAATATGGCGGATTGTAGATGTAAGCTTTTCTCCTCCATTGGATCATCTTGCTCCAACAATTGAGAAAGAGAAATGCTTACATCTCGACACTCAAGCAATTAATGCCTTATTTAGTGCTTTGAGTGTAGAGATTTTCAATGAGGTATGCAATCTCAAGAACGTTCATGAGATATGGACCTATCTTCAAGATTATTATGAAATGTCCACCTCTACTAGTGAGGATTGCACAAAAGAATGGACGTCGGAAGAAGAATGCTCAACTTCCAACTCCGACAATAACGAGTCCTGATGAGGACATCCCTCCTTCGGATACACGTACTACACAAGACCTTCCAGATTTGGGTGTTGGACTACAAGGTCCTATGACAAGAGCTAGAGAACGTGACTTAATCTATCAGGTAAAATCGTTTCTAGGGCTGAGTGTATTATTTGAGAACTCTATGATGCTGCCTAATGGAGATGATTTACTTGTACTCAGAAATCTAGGATTACAACCACTTCAAGAAGGCCTACGACCAGTTCAAGAAGGTCTACGACCACTTCAAGAAGGCCTACGACCAGTTCAAGAAGGTCCACGACCAGTTCCGCAAGGCCTACGACCACTTCAAGAAGACCTACGACCGGATGACTCGTTGGGAGCACTCTACGACTGAGAGGCGAGCACGATACTCGTTGGACACAATCTATGACCAAAGATAGCATGGACTCCTCAAGACCACCCTAGGACCGATCCTACGACTAGATCTTCGACGAAATACGCGACACAAGGTCTGCGTCACCGTTTGAAACTAATAAGACTTTGTAAGCGTGGCGAGATCGGAGTCCGGTTGTGTACGCCTCATCCCACGGCCGCACAACCCTAGGTCGACCTCCTCCGTCCCCCTATATATCGATGAGCGCCGTAGTTTAGAGGCGGGTTTTCTTAGATTATTACGCCAATTGCGGTTTGCGATTATCGGTTTGAGAACCCCACTTGTAAACTTCATCCATATCCGCAATACAATTGATTGCATCTACCTTGTTCTTGTGAGTTGCTTGATTGCTTGCGGGAACCATAACCTTCGTGGTATGGTCGATCGCGTGCTGGCGTGGTCGATAACGACGAGCGTGCGGTGTAGCGAATGCAGGTAACGATCTGTTGGTGGAAGCCTCAAAGCGTCAACGTCCTCACGACGAACCAAATCGAACCTATCGGAAGATCGGGCGCCGTGACTCATCAAGTCCTCAACTCCATCTACATCACCTCATTGCTTCATGGCTAAAGGTAATAATGAGGTAAATGAAAATGATGAGCCTACTTATGATGAGTTGATGGACATGCTAGAGGACTTGAATGAATACCTTGGCAAGGAGAAGTCAAAATTCAAGGTCTTAAAGAACTAATTTATTTCTCCCAAGGATTCTTATGAAGAGCTAAAAGAAGCTCACGATTTGTCCTTCTCAAGGGTCTCAATAAGTCCAAGGTTGATATATGCATTGCATGTAATTTATTAGATGATATGCCATGTGTAGTTGCTAACCCTTGCATTACATCTAAAGTTAGCAAATCCACCTCATGTGAGGATTTAGTTGATATACCTAGTTGCTCTAAATTAGACGCTCATATTTCCTCTATGTCTTGTTATACTAACATTATAGAGGAAAACAAAGAGCTCAAGGCCCAAGTCACCAAATTGACAAATGGCTTGGCAAGAAGCTTTAAAGGAACGCCACTCGACGATATATTGAGCAAGCAAAGGCGCTTGTAAAATAAGAGTGGTATTAGCTCTGATCCCAAGAAAGGGAGAATAGCAAGACAAGGCACAATCAAACACATACGAAGAAATATGTCAAGTGCCATGGATGCAACGAAAAGGGTCACTATGCCTCGGTGTGCCCTAATCAAATCAATGTCAAGACTAGACATTCAAAATGAGGCAAGCCGGCAATGTGCAAGAAAAGAAGGCAAGTAGGGGAAGCAAAAGCCCAACTTGCTACAATTACCGGGAAAAAGGACACATTGGTAAACAATGTCCCAAAGGTATCACTCCTAAGCCCATTATTTATAATAATGATTATTTGCTTAAGAAGGATATTAATGGCAATGTGTTTGCCAAAATGGTTAGTTCGCCAAAGTTTATTACTATGGCCATTTGGGTACCCAAATCTATTGTGACTAACATTCGTGAACCCAACCAAGTATTGAGTACCAAAATGCGCTTTAATGCTTAATAGGTACTTGGAGAGGCATTGGAGGTTTAGCTCTCTCATGAAAATGTGGATTCCATCATATATCAAAATTGGAGCCAAACTTAGGGATAATCCTGTCATATCATCAGTCAATACCATTTTGGTAACAAGTACCTACATTGAAGTATCTAGCCACTTTATGCCTTGTGTAGGTTGCATTTCATGAAAATCATATTAAAAGGGGTGTTTTTGCTCTTGTTCATAATGTTCATTATTAAAATCTAGAGCTAGTTGGTAAGTGGCACATTAAGGGGAAGTGCTAGATCATAATCATGTATATCACATTCCTAAGTGTGCCCACATAAATTAAGTGCTAGTATTGTGTTTAAAAATGAGCCTTTTTGCCAAAAGTCAAAAATTTTATAACTATTAGTAATTCTTTGAAAAAACTAGTTACAAAATGTATACAAATGTTTTTCACAGGTTTTCCAAAGGTTTTGGTTCAAGAAAAACCTATTTTGAGTGAAAATAAGTTTCTAGCCAAAAATCAAAATTATGGCATCTTGTTTTCGACCAAAACTAGATTTTGTGTAAAAACTATTTCAAAAAATTTGAAAATATTCCCAAAGGAAAATCCTAGAGTTGGTTATTCTAAACATCTTTGTTTGAGAACTCTATGATCTTTGCCTAATGGAGATGATTTACTTGTACTGAAATCTAGGATTACAACCACTTCAAGAAGGCCTACGACCGGTTCAAGAAGGTCTCGACCACTTCAAGAAGGCCTACGACCGGTTCAAGAAGGTCCACGACGATTCCGCAAGGCCTCGACCACTTCAAGAAGACCTACGACCGGATGACTCGTTGGGAGCACTCTACGACCGAGAGGCGAGCACGGTACTCGTTGGACACAATCTATGACCAAAGATAGCATGGACTCCTCAAGACCACCCTAGGACCAGTCCACGACTAGATCTTCGACCGAAATCGCGACA
This sequence comes from Hsuehochloa calcarea, assembly GCA_036346395.1. Classification (NCBI taxonomy): domain Eukaryota; kingdom Viridiplantae; phylum Streptophyta; class Magnoliopsida; order Poales; family Poaceae; genus Hsuehochloa; species Hsuehochloa calcarea. The sequence continues at coordinate 13,303,453 of CM070614.1, forward strand.
CAAGGTCTTTGCGTCACCGCTTTTGAAACTAATAAGACTTTGTAAGCGTGGCGAGATCGGAGTCCGGGTTGTGTACGCCTCATCCACGGCGCACAACCCTAGGTCGACCTCCTCCGTCCCCTATATATCTGATGAGCCGCCGTAGTTTAGAGGCGGGTTTTCTTAGATTATTCGCCGCCATGCGGTTTCGCGATTATCGGTTTGAGGAACCCCACTTGTAAACTTCATCCATATCCGCAATACAATTCAGATTGCATCTACCTTGTTCTTGTGAGTTGCTTCGATTGCTTGCAGGAACCATAACCTTCGTGGTATGGTCGATCGCGTGCAAGCGTGGTCGATAACGACAGGCGTGCAGGTGTAGCGAATTGCGAGGTAACGATCTGTTGGTCGGAAGCCTCAAAGCGTCAACGTCCTCACGACGAACCAAATCGAACCTATCGGAAGATCGGGCCGCCGTGACTCATCAAGTCCTCAACTCCATCTACATCACCTCATTGCTTCATGGCTAAAGGTAATAATGAGGTAAATGAAAATGATGAGCCTACTTATGATGAGTTGATGGACATGCTAGAGGACTTGAATGAATACCTTGGCAAGGAGAAGTCAAAATTCAAGGTCTTAAAGAACTAATTTATTTCTCCCAAGGATTCTTATGAAGAGCTAAAAGAAGCTCACGAGACTGTCCTTCTCAAGGGTCTCAATAAGTCCAAGGTTGATATATGCATTGCATGTAATTTATTAGATGATATGCCATGTGTAGTTGCTAACCCTTGCATTACATCTAAAGTTAGCAAATCCACCTCATGTGAGGATTTAGTTGATATACCTAGTTGCTCTAAATTAGACGCTCATATTTCCTCTATGTCTTGTTATACTAACATTATAGAGGAAAACAAAGAGCTCAAGGCCCAAGTCACCAAATTGACAAATGGCTTGGCAAGAAGCTTTAAAGGGAACGCCACTCTCGACGATATATTGAGCAAGCAAAGACGCTTGTAAAATAAGAGTGGTATTGGCTACAGTCCCAAGAAAAGGGAGAATAGCAAGACAAGGCACAATCAAACACATACGAAGAAATATGTCAAGTGCCATGGATGCAACGAAAAGGGTCACTATGCCTCGGTGTGCCCTAATCAAATCAATGTCAAGACTAGACATTCAAAATGAGGCAAGCCGGCAATGTGCAAGAAAAGAAGGCAAGTAGGGGAAGCAAAAGCCCAACTTGCTACAATTACCGGGAAAAAGGACACATTGGTAAACAATGTCCCAAAGGTATCACTCCTAAGCCCATTATTTATAATAATGATTATTTGCTTAAGAAGGATATTAATGGCAATGTGTTTGCCAAAATGGTTAGTTCGCCAAAGTTTATTACTATGGCCATTTGGGTACCCAAATCTATTGTGACTAACATTCGTGAACCCAACCAAGTATTGAGTACCAAAATGCGCTTTAATGCTTAATAGGTACTTGGAGAGGCATTGGAGGTTTAGCTCTCTCATGAAAATGTGGATTCCATCATATATCAAAATTGGAGCCAAACTTAGGGATAATCCTGTCATATCATCAGTCAATACCATTTTGGTAACAAGTACCTACATTGAAGTATCTAGCCACTTTATGCCTTGTGTAGGTTGCATTTCATGAAAATCATATTAAAAGGGGTGTTTTTGCTCTTGTTCATAATGTTCATTATTAAAATCTAGAGCTAGTTGGTAAGTGGCACATTAAGGGGAAGTGCTAGATCATAATCATGTATATCACATTCCTAAGTGTGCCCACATAAATTAAGTGCTAGTATTGTGTTTAAAAATGAGCCTTTTTGCCAAAAGTCAAAAATTTTATAACTATTAGTAATTCTTTGAAAAAACTAGTTACAAAATGTATACAAATGTTTTTCACAGGTTTTCCAAAGGTTTTGGTTCAAGAAAAACCTATTTTGAGTGAAAATAAGTTTCTAGCCAAAAATCAAAATTATGGCATCTTGTTTTCGACCAAAACTAGATTTTTGTGTAAAAACTATTTCAAAAAAATTTGAAAATATTCCCAAAAGGAAAATCCTAGAGTTGGTTATTCTAAACATCTTTGGTATTCGAAAGATTTTCAAAAGACCAGCCTAGGAAAAATTATTTGATTTTGAAACTCATCCAAAATACTATTTTAACCCAAGTGGTCACTTTCTATCACTTAAGTGGGTTTTGCCATATGAGCCAAAAAATTTACATGAATAGGTTCATAATGGTATTTATGACTCATACATGCAATTGGATGCTTTAAAACTCTTCATTTACTCATTTTGCCTTGTTTTGAAAAATTTCATGAAAATGAGTTTCATTTGCGAAAACCAAAAGCTTAACTTATAAAAACTATTTAAGATTTTGTTTTTCAAGGGCTATATAAGTTGGAAATACTCAAAATGTGTTTATTTGATTGATTGTGTAAAAGTTTGGAGTAAAATACAACAATTCCCTCTTTTCTTCATATTCCAAGATCTATCATTGAAGTTTCAGAAAAATCATAACTATCGGCGGTATAACAACGGTACGACTGCGTTGCGGTACTACCGGAAGCAAAATGGCAGTACTTCCGTATCCTGGTATGACCGCAAGTTACACGTCGGTGCTACTGATTTTTCTATCAAGATAACCATTTCATTCCATTCAATTATAAATATTCGTTGGCTGCTTTCTTTGGTCAAGTTGATCCTTGCTAGCTACCCACTACTATTTTTCCTTGATTACAAATGCAATTATATCTTTCAAGTGGTATTCTTTCCAAAAGTGGTAGCTTCTCTTGATCATCTTGATCTCGGCATGAGATTTATCTTTACAAGTGATATCATCTTATTCCTTTAAAGTGGTATCCACTATTCATCCTTACCGATCAATATCTTCTATTATCTAAAGCTCTCTTCCTCTCTTCTCTTTGGATGTTTTCTTTGAAGATCTTTGCTAGAGAAGTTCAAGCACCTTGCAATCTTCAGTCATGCATACAAGTGATATTAAGTATTTACAAATGGAATCAATTACTCTTGGTATCAAGTGTTTTTCACAAAGTGGTATCAAGTTTTTACAAATGGAATCAATTATCCTTGATATCATTTAGTTTTGCAAGGTGTGTCAAATGTCATCATGAGTTTGTGGATGGATATATCGCAAAAAGATGACAAGATGGAAGATAATCCTTTGTGTGTCAAAGGAGAAAGAAGACTTTTCAATATGAACCTTTGTGTAAGGGGGGGTTTTTCTGTGTGAAACACTTAGCAATATTTTTGGGCTTAATTAAAATTTGGGTAAATTATTAGTATTTGAAAACTATTTTACCTATTTGCCTAAAATGATTTATGGATCTTGTGAATGAATGTTTTTCATTCTTATTTGCTTCATTTGATATTCTTGGAGTGGTATTGAAAATCTTATGCAAGATTATCTGTTTAAACAAGTTTTCTTGTGAAAAAGCAAAATTTTATAAGTGGTATTCTTTTAAACAAGCCTTCTATTCAAAAGTCAAAAGGATTTTACAAGTGGTATCTTGTTTTAAAGGATAAATTTTTTGTGAAAAATCAAAAATTTCCTAGTGGTATCTTATTTAAAGTGGTATTTCAAATGTTTACAAATGCTTTTGAATTAAAGTCAAATTGTGTTTTTGGACAAACACACTAAGCTAGTTTGCAAAATTAACCCTTACACGTCTATTTCCATAATCTTCTCTAGTAATCCAAATAGTTCAAAGGCAAAACTTGTTGGTGATATGCCATAGAGGCAATCATAGAGATGATTGTATCATGTCTATATTTATGAGTTATTCAATAAATGTTATTATGTTCCTTGGATGAATCATCAGTTATAAAGATTAACGAGTATGTGACTTGTTTGTAAAGCTCTTTTAACTTATGATGATGTCGTTCTAAATGTATCCCTGGTCGAAAGTCACTGGTCGGAACACTAGAGACTCTATCGACCAGCACAAGTATTGATTGATGACCATGTTTCACCGGTCATGGATATATGGATATCAAATCAATAATGTGAACACATGTTAGAGAACATGGTGTTGGATTGACCCACCTTGAGACACTACTGAGATTGTTATGATTTCATGTATCATTAGTTGGTCTCGAGCAATGATGATGTATAATCCTTAGACCTGAGATCAGCATGGTTTCCTGCATGTGTAAGAGTACAATTTGGGGTTGCCAAAGGCTACTCTGTAACCGGATAGTCATAAAGGTAGCTTTTGAGTATGCTATGAAACATTGGATTTGCCCCTCCTAACATAACAGGACAGATGTCTCTGGGCCCTTCGATATGGTCGGATAAAGAAAGTGCATTGCCATGCCACTAGTGGTCGAAGAGTTCGACCACATGAAGTTATCTATCACTCTATTGAGAAAGTATTGAACAGTTCATGGATGACATAACATCTCAACTAGAGTTCAAACAGATATCATGAGGCAAAAGGAGAATACACGAGTTGGTTGTTCAGTTCGATTAGATATGGACTAGTCGTAGGCTGGTCGAACATGATCACTAAGTGGTCGAAACCTGGTCGTAAGGAGTTACGAACTGGTTGAGACCAAATATGAGCTGGTTTTAGGCTGGTCTAAACCTGGTCGTAAGGAGTTGTGAACTGGTCGAGACCAAATAGGACCTGGTCGTAGATTATATTGCATTAAGGTTCTTTTGATATAATTCATGTGTATTTGGGAATCGTTATATCCTGCTAGGTGTCGCTGACGAGTCATGATCAAAAAGGAGTTTTCGAGTCACAACCAATTATGCATGAACCTACAGGGTCACACACTTAACGGGTTGGAACAAACCAGTACGGATACGATTCGTCAAATGTGTTCGGATAGGATCCGTCACGGGCACTATTTAAGGAGTTACTTGAGACTATTGGGAATAGAGATAGATAACAGAGGAGACACATGACAAGAGTTGGTGTGAGTTTCTCAAAACCCTTGTTGCCATCTTCTTGAGAGAGCCTTCCCATGCGACTTAGTGCTAGCACACCAGCGTACGGTGTTCCTGCCCTGGACGTATGGATACCGTAGAGGTGCTAGTGCGGCTGCTGTAGCGCTCGAGGATGATCTGCAACATTGCAAGGAAAGTGATTGGTCACTAGAGGAGACAATCGGCGACGACTACGCTAGACGATCGACTACGTTGAACGATCAACTACGTCGGACAATCAACTACGACCACTACATCGACGTGCTCTTCGTTGGACCAGGCTGCTCCAACTCTTCTTCCGTTGCATTGTGTGTCTGGTAGTAACAATATGTGATCTCTTGCTTGACTGGCATCCTGGTTTACATGTTAGAATTTTTGAATTGCCAGCTAGTGTAGCCTACCCGTATCCCTTCATGAAGTTCCCTTGTGAATCTCACAAAGTGTGGTCCAAATCTCATGAGTGAAAGAAAGGTTGCTCACTCGATTGAGGATAGGGGTGGATAACGAGCCAGCTCGGCTCGACTCAACTAGGTCAAACTCGTTAGTGAACATAGCTCGGCTCGTTAAGCAAATAAGCAAAAATGCTTGGTCGGATTGACTCAGTCAAACTTATTAGTGAACACAGCTCGACTCGTTAAGCAAACGTGCAAAAATGAATTCTTGGCTCAGCTCGGCCTGAAAGCTCTAGCGGGCTTGTTTGGCTCGGGACCACGAGAGGAGGCTAGAGTCGGAGTGGATGGAGGCAGGACGAGGTGGCTGGATGCAGAGGGGGAGGGATCGCGGAAGGAGGCTAGAGTTGGAGTGGGTGGCGTCGGGCGAAGGCCAGACGTGGAGGCCAGAGACGGAGGGGGTGGGACCACGGGAGGAGGCCAAAGTCAGAGTGGGCAGGCGCCGGGCAGGGGCCGGACATGGAGACCAGAGACACAGTGGGCTAGACCGCTGGGCTAGGCCAGATTTAGAGTGGGTGGGGGCCGGGCAAAGGCCGGACGCTGAGGGGGAGGGCGGAGGTCAGAAGCGGAGGGGGAGGGTGGTGCGGTGCTATGGTATGTGGACTACTATTGTGGGTGGTTGTGGCGGTGTGGTCTTGGATAGGGTTGCGGTGTGGTCTTGGTATCTTGGAGCACTGCTCGTTGGGTTGGCATAGTTGGGCTGGGCTAGAGCCAGCCTAGATCACTTGGTGGCTTGTTGCATTGATCGGTTGGGTTATAATTTAATCAAGCTAAATGAGCTAATAACTAGTTGGATCGAACTCGGCTCGCTAACTTAACAAGCATAAATGTTAGCTCGGCTTGACTCACCTGTAGCACGAGTTCAAGCCAAGTCCTTAATGAGTCGAGCTGGCTCACGAGGTTTGAGCTTTGTTTCCACCCCTAATTGAGGACATCCACACTAAGGGAGCCAAAAATAAGTGTGTTCTTTGCTTGGGCATTGAAGTGAAGGTTTTTCAACTCCACATCCGTGGGTGGAAGTGGGTTGAGAGGAGCCGATAAACCATACTAAACTACGTACCAAACGTCCAAGCTCATGGCCTCAAGAATACAACTCATGCTAACTTTCCAATAAGAGTAATTAGTTTCATTGAAACTAGGTGTCCTACCAACATTCACGTCGTCTACCGACACCCTTACTCAAGGTGGTTAAGCCCTAGTTTGAGCACCAAGATCTAATACTAATTGAAGTGGATTAGGCGCTCAAGAGGGGAGTGACAAAATAAGAATCTTTTAAAATTATGTCCAAATTAAAAATCTAGCCTTCTAACTCAATCCAATGTTCCCAAGATTTTCTAGTGTGATCAATTAACTCCTAAACAGCCCACAAGCAATTGACTAGGGAGCACGACCTAGGTTCTCCACGATCCTCGAGGCAATAGTCCGCAATGACCATCACAATATTGATGTGATCTTCAACTGGGCAGTATTTTATAAACCAAGAATGAGTACATAGGGTACTCAACAAGTTACGCACACATAATGCAATATATAGATGAAGGCTTATTACAAAGGAAGTGACTATCATAGCTTGTTTTGCATAAAGCATACATTTGCATTTAAATACAATAAATAGATTAAAAGCATAATTTAAAACAATAATCAAATATAAACAATAGTAAAACATTGTTTTCACATAGTCCAATTCATTTAACTCACATAGACCACCATCCTAGCCGGGGATGAAACAAGGAAAGCCCGCGAGGTGGAGTGGGCCAAGGCCCGGTAGAGAAACAGAGGTAGAAATGAAATTGAATTTATTATTACGGATAAAAGGATTTATATTTGATCTTTTGAAATTTAGAAATGGCTGGAAATTCAAATAAGCCAAGGTAAAAACCAAACGAACTCACAATTTTCTAAAAACAGTAACTTATTTGAATATGCTAAACTTAAATAAAAACTTTTTGGATTTAATTGAAGTTCATTTTATTCTCAATTAAGCTTTATTAATTCAAGAGGAATTGGTTAATTTTTTATGGACCTATTCTACACAAAAAGATTTTTAAAAAAGATTAAAAAATTGAGAAGGTACACTGCTTTCACCCACACCTAATGCGACAATGGGTGTTCCGATATTTCGGTGAGAAGGATAACTCGATTTGGGTGGAGACGACTCTCAGGATTCGGCTACCAATCGCGCATGACCAATATGCTTGGTAATCGCTGAACCAACTCCGAGATCATTATCGACCTTGCTAGAAGCATGATCGACCTGACCACGAAGGTCTATTCCTGCATGCAATCGAAGAACACGCAAGAATAAGATAATAAGCAATATGAAATTGCAAATAGGATTGAAATATTTGATAAAGTTGGGATTTTGAAGCAGTATTATGGTTGGTATAATCGACACAAGCCAATACACGAAGTTGTAACGAAGCTAACTTTTAACTAAACAAAATCCAAGAAAACTAGAGGGGTGTGGACTCCTTAAAATAGGGGAGGGGGCCGCACATAGCTAAGAGACAATAGGATGGGACTATTCATGGCACTGTTCATAGAGGTGGTACTGTTCACATGAATAGTATGGGCTCCCTTAGGTGGCCGGCCAGCGTATGGGCCAATTCGGTACGATTACCAGCCCCAAATTGGCCTAAATAAGTGATACGACACCTTCTTTTGATGATTACGGTGTGCATAGAAGGAATTTGGAGGTGAGGTGGGATCCATTAGAAAGAGGACGAGATAAGCTTTCAATCAAGTACTAGTGAGCCTCAAACGGAGTCCGTATGTGAAAGTTATGCTTGTTTGAAGTCGAGGCTATCTCCAGAGGCCAAATTGGATTCCATAAGTTGTCCAACTTGATCTCTTGCTTTGCTTGTACAAAATGTGATATGGTGCTACACAAATATACATTTTCATCATTAGGTAGCATCATATAGTTTATATAATATAAATGCACTCTTAAAAACGAGCTCACTTGACAATTTAAGTGAAGCGTACGAGCTCTTGTAATTGGAATAGCAAGCATATAAAATATGATTGTATCCATATGGGCCATGTCCTCATCATCCTCCCCTTCTTGAAAACAAAGCCATCCTCGACTTTTGATAAGCTGAAAATAGGGTAACAAAGAAGCCAAGGTGTATGCATGTTGTATGTATATGTCACCCGTTTTAACGGTTCTTCGTTGTTACACAATTAATGTTACAAAACAGCAGCGATCATAAAAGTTTATTGTATTATTAGCCCAAGAATAATCATATATGTTAACGAGCAAAATAAAATTTCTCACACAACAATTATTGCAACTAGTTTTGCAAATGTAAGTGAAACATTTATGCAATTCAAATCTCTGAAGTTGTAAACTTGCAGTGGTAGCACATATAGGTAAATCTACAACCTTTGTAATTAAACAAAGTTCATCCATATAATTGGATTTCAATTGAGTGTTAGAAAATTCATCTACCAATGGTGAAAAGATTTAAAGGTTCTTCTATACTTCAACATCATTATGCAGATTGTCAATACTAAATGGTGCAATAAAAGATGAACACATAGACATTGGATAATCACTAAAGTTTATTTTCCTCTCATAATGAACAAGATTCGGCACACAAGAATTGTTGTTCAAAACAGTAAGCTTCAATTCATTTATGTGATCACAAGTTATGCATATTCAATACACAAGAAATTGATTGTCTACACCATAATCTTCAATCAAATTAAACTTGTATCCAAGGGTGTACGCACTAGACAAGGATTTCGAACATGCAATTTCAAAAACTTTCTCCATAGCATGTGACAATTTTATATGTGGCTCCAACATAATGTAACATAAAGAATTAGTAGGAGAAATTCTAGTCAAAACTTCATTATGTCTAACCAATTCCACATGATCAATATATACGATTGACTCATCATATGAATCGCTCAAAACAGTAGGCAATTCAATTATGTTATCATATGGTGCACTCAAGTCAACAGGTAAATCAACAAGTTTATCAAATGGTGCAATAAAATGAATGCAGTCTGAATTCTCTTCGTGAAACATGTGCATATCAAAATTGTTTTCCACTAATTTTTGCTCTAAAATAGCATGAACAGTGGACAATTGTAGTTCTTCACAAGCATACTCGCCTTGACCAATGATAGCACCATGATCTTTATCTTTTTGGCTCTCCTCAAATGATGTAGGTACATCCATCTCCTCATCTTCCTTCTCAACCAATGGAGTCGATGGTTCAATCAGATCATTATCCTCTTCGGCATGGTTCTCAACTTCCTCCATGTTGTTAGTCATAGAAAAATACACAAACACAGGTTTATTATTTGTTCCCTATCATCAAGCATTCTCAATTTCTCTTTAATCTGACGTTCAACCTTACAGGCAAGTATAAACAAATGAGAGAGAGAACTATATTCTTTGTGAACAAGAAGGTCACAAATTGCTTGATTAAGCCCACCTAAAAATCTATTCTCTGTAGCTTTAGCATGTTCCTTTAAGCCACAATGCAACAAACGAGTTTTCAATTCATGATAGTATTCCCTTACAGTTCGACGACCTTGTTTGAAACGTTGTAATCTAGCTAACAAATAATCAGCATGATATTTAGGATCAAATTCATCTCTCAAAAGTTTCTTTAATGCATATCAAGTTTGAGACACTCTTCCATGTCTACGTAAATACTTCCACCAAAGTGTTGCATCCTCAACAAAAACACTAGTGGCAACTCTAATATTTTGCCTATCAGACCATTCATAATATTCAAATTCTTTATCTAAAGCTATCTCCCAGTCAACATAGGCATCGATATCAAATTTACCGCAAAGGATTGCAAAGTAATTTTAGATTTACCGGGCGTACTATCACGATCATATACCTCCTGTGGTGAAGAAACTTGTCTCAAACGTGCATCTTCCTCGTGAACTTTCTTGTGCTCCTGTTCAATGGCTCGAAGAAGACGTGGATCTATCTCGTAATCATCCTGTGAACATGCCATGGTTAGTAGAAAACAAGAAAATAAATCACAAGTATATGTTCCTATATATACTCAAGAAAACAAATCAACTACTAGGATCTAGAGGCTCAAAGTCACTCACACTCAAGATCGTACCAAATTCTTACTAAGCAAACAGGCAGGGACCGACAACTAGTGTCAGTGTCATCGATCTCTGAAGATTGACAAAACGATTGCAAGCAACTGGTACCCGTGCAATAGTAGAGGTGGAGCTAGGATAAGCTTCAATATGGTAGCAAGGATTAGCAACAATCAAATTGGTAAATGCAAGTTAAAAAATTGCTCAAAGTACTAGTCAATGTTGCTGATCTTATACTAGAAAGAGCTAGCTAATCAAAGCCTACCAAGAGAAGTGTATGAACGCACACGCAAAGATCAATGTGACTTGATGTAAGCAAAGGAAATTCTCACAGCAAGTGCTAGGACAGACGCTAGCCAACTACTCAAACTTTTTTGTAGGGGCACAAGACTGTTCACACGATGTAGAGCACAAAATCAGAATAATGTGCAATGTAAACAACCCTCTAGTTGAAGCAGTAAACAAAATCTAGTCTCTAAAGATGTAAAGGTAAAGTTTTATATGGCTTATATAAGGTTGTTTGAAAGGTTTTGACGAGATCTACAACTTTGCAGTTGAGGCGAACCCTAAATTCCGAAAGGAAGGCTGAAAGAAACGGCAAAAACAACAACCAAAAACTTGCGACGCGAATTCGGGGCCGAAGATGGCCGATTTTGGGGCCCTTGGATGGAGAATAGAGGCTTAGCTAGAAAGGATGTGCATCATCATTAGCTTTCCAAATAGTACAAGAACATCCAAAAAGGACACCGTATGCAAAAGTTATGCCCGTTTTACTGAAAGTGTCTCAGAAACCGAATCGTACTTGGACTCGAAACTTGGGTTCAAATTTCAAACTGATATATCTTTCACCCTTGGGACAAACTTGCTGAAATTTTTTGTGGAAGCTTGTGGATATATGTAGAAGGACTCCACCAATTTTTACTGGCTTTGGCCAAAGTTTAACGCACTTTTCAATTTTTTGGAAGGTGGATACTCTCTTTTTTCTCTTTTCTCCTTTTTTCTCTTTTCTCCTTTTTTCCTCTGTTTTTTCTCTTGAACAACTGAAACCAACTAATTAGGGTTTCTTTTTGATTCTTGCTCCTTTCCGAAACTTCAAAAACAGCGGTAGATATTGTAGTTTGCCGCGGCAAAGAAAACATTTGTCGCGGCAAAGAAAACGGTTATTGCGGCAGGCGTGGCAGCGATGCTTGTCGTGGCGGCAAGATGCAACTTCAGCAGCGATAAATGGCTGCCACGGTAGGGTGTACCAATGGCGGCATGAATTTTGGCTGCCACGGTAGTGATTGGCAGCGGCGGCAAGAGTTTTGGCTACCAAGACATCAATTGGTATAAGATTTGGTTGCCGCAGCAGGGAACATGTTCTGTTTGCCACAGCAGCGGAAAGAAAGCGGTGGCAGATGCTGCGGTTGCCGCAGCAGTGAGAGGAATCAGCGGCAAAGTAAGATGTCTGCCGCGGCAACCGCGACAACCGCGGCAGAACATTTTTGGTGCCGCGATAGGGAAGCGGTAGCGGCGACAAGATTTCTGACGCAGTAATGAGAGGCAGCAATGGCAGGCTATTTTTGATGCCGCGGTAGGGAGCGGCAGTGGGGGCAAGATGCGTGCCACGGCAGAGAGAGGTGGCAGCGGCAGGCCATTTTTGGGTGCCGCAGCAAGGATTGGCAGAGATAGGTACCTACAGCAAAGGTGGTGTTTGCCGCGGCAGACATGGCAGGAGGTTTTGTTTGCCACATCATCGATGGCAGGATGTTTTATTTGCCGCGGTAGCAAGTGCCAGGAGGTGGTAGTTGCCACGGCAGGGGGTGGCAGCGGCGGCAGAGATTGTTGTTGCCGCGGTAGCGATGGCAGGGGTTTTTGGTTGCTGCGGCAGAAATGGCAGGCCGTTTTGGTTGCCACGACAGCGAGCGGCAGGAGATTGTTTGGCGCAGAGTCGAACACAGTGATAAAGCTACACAAAGGAACACAAAGATCAAGATGCAAACTAGACAATGATGAACTAGACAATAACAAGAACTAAAAATTAGTAACTACACATGACAATGTAACCAATAATTCAACAAGCAAAAATTACCAAAAAGAAAAATTGCAAAGCACAAAGGGGCTCGGACAGGGATGAACTAGCCCTAATATTATTTTTTTTATTTTCGCGGACTGTAGGTAAAGGAATCTCACCAATCAACGAAAGCTCTGATACCACCTGATGCGACAATGGGTGTCCCGATCTTTCGGTGAGAAGGATAACTCGATTTAGGTGGAGACGACTCTCACGATTCAGTTACCAATTGTGCATGATCAATATTCCTGTCAATCGCTGAACCAAGTCCGAGATCGTTATCGACCTTGCTAGAAGCACGATCGACCTGACCACGAAGGTCTATTCCTGCATGCAATCGAAGAACACGTAAGAACAAGATAATAAACAATCTGAAATTACAAATAGGATTTAAATATTTGATAAAATTGGAATTTTTAAGCGGTATTATGGCTGGACTAATCGACACAAGTCAATACACAAAGTTGCAACGAAGCTAACTTTTAACTAAACAAAATTCAAGGAAACTAGAGGGGGAGCCGCACATAGCTAAGAGATAACAGGATGGTACTATTTATAGCACTGTTCATGGAGGTGGTGCTGTTTATGTGAACAGTATGGGCTCCCTTGGGTGGTCGGCCAGCTTATGGGCCAATTACAAGGCCCAAATATGTGACATAGCACCTTCTTTTGATTATTACGGCTTGCACAGAAGGAATTTGGAGGTGAGGTCTAATCCATTGGAAAGAGGACGAGATAAGCTTTCAATCAAATACTAGTGGACCTCAAACGGAATCCGTATGTGAAAGTTATGCTCGTTTGAAGTCAAGGTTGTCTCCGGAGGCCGAAATGAATTCCAGAAGTTGTCCAACTTGATCTCTTGCTTTTGCTTGTACAAAAAGTGACATGGTGCCGAACAAATGTACATTTTCATAATTAGGTAGCATCATATAGTTCATATAATATAAATGCACTCCTAAAAACGAGCTCACCTGATAATTTAAGTGAAGCATACGAGCTCTTGTAATTGGAATAGCAAGCATATAAAATATGGTTGTATCCATAGGGGCCATGTCCTCATCAACACCTGTTTAGCAAACCTACAAAGAACTATGAGATGCTTTGCTGTTTCTGTTTATTGCACACAAAGAGGACAAGATGAGCTATTAGGTCAGCCCCGAAGAATCAACTTATCCACACTTAAAGATTCAAAAAATAAAAACTTATCCGCAGTTAAAATCTTTTGTTGTAGCAACAACCAAGAAAACAAATCCGAAAACAATGAATCAGTTTTGCTTGCCATGTCCTATCCAGTGGATGGGTGGGTTAGAAGCAAGCCAAGCCTTTTATCCACCAGCTTTACAGTGAAAGGATTTGATTATGATGACGATCAACTGCCCGTATGCTCCATTTCCGCACTCTGTAGCTACTGGTGATTAGCTTTCTGATCAGTAAAGTCAGTGAAGGTTTTATCTTCAAGGATCAAGTCTCTCAAACCGAGGTTGGCATGGAAACTTTGTTTCTGAAATACGAAGAAGAATTTTTCTTCAGTTGTTTACTGTGATGCCTTTTGTTCGGACAGTTCTTTTGTCTTCCTTCTCTTTTTGCTGTTTGCAGTTAATTTTCTGAACAAGATCGATATTGAATTGGATGGATTTCAAATCAAATATTTGTTTCTTGGGACCCATGATGTGGACATTTTGTGTTGGATGCTGATTTGATTTCAGAATGCATAGCTCATTGTGAACTAGTGTGATTTCTCCAGTTTCTGCATTCAAAGAAATGGCTTGTTCCTGCAATTTCTCTGTTATGTCAAAATAAGTCCCCGTCTGTACGAAAATCTTCCTTTGTTATATTGAATGGTTTCATGTTCAGATAACAATACAGATCCATTTTGCAGTTATAGTTTATTTCATGCACAAAGTTACATGGACGGGAATTGTAATAAGGGTTCCTTTGTCATATTAACAGTGCTCCTTTTTGTGTGAAGTCATAATAATGATTGAATGTTGCTAATCATAAGCATGCTAAGCAGGAAGTGTCTATCTGTAATGAGAAGATGAAAGTATGTTACTGGAATTCTCTGATTACAATTCGACGAGTTTCAAGTCTGAAAGTGTTTGAAGAACCACTGGAAATTGCAGCCTCTGATGAAAGCTTTCAGTTCTTTACTGCAAATGCTACTAGTAGGGCAATTCTTTTGGTTTCCTTTCTCTTCTAGCTTGTAGTTACTTGCTTTGGGCCAAGAGGATACAGTGCTATCGTGACAGATTCCAAATCACCATCACACCACAACTGAACAAACAAGTTCAATCTCCTATAGTACATCAAACACAAACGGTCTCTCTATATCCCTCAATACACACGCAACGACGGACAGAAAGAGGCATAGCACAAGTGCCATAATTTACATTACTTCGACAAGATCCTTCACCTTGCTACATCAAGCAAGCGCTAGAGGGAATTTTAAATCCAATGCACCAATATGAGCTACAATCCTTAGAAGATGTACTCTGGCGTTTCCAGAGGGAACGGAGCCACCGTGACCTCGAATGGTTTTCCTTCTGGCCTGCTCAACCTTACCAAAGGAAAAACAGTATCAGATCCCACATCAACAGAAAAGGAAGAAGATGATTCATATGTAACATACAAATACCTCCAACACATTCAAGAACAGAATACAGGCACTAAATTCGTACACAAGTTCATGTCAAGTTAAACTTTATGGGTAACTTAATTTTATCTCGTTAATTCAAACATACCTCCCTGGAACAAATGTAAAAGAGCCCTCCACAGATCCAGGACTGTCGGGCAGTGGCGTGCAACTCTCGTAGACAAATTCTTCCTGGCCTGGTAATAGTAAAGGATACTGCAGAGGACATGCCAAAGAGCAACATTAACTTCTTTTTTTGAAAAGTATCTGTACATTTAAAAACACATAATTTAGTTTTCTTTTCTGCTTCCAAAGTACCTTCCCAATAACACCATCTCCACACACATCAGAAACAACTCTGTCTCTCCATCGGATGATCCAATGGCGTGAGTAAAGCTGGCAGGAGGAATAGTACACACCACTTAGCATGCATGCCTCTGGAACTGACAGACGAATGGAATAAGTATACATATATCTGTCCCCAGGCCCGTCACTCTCAGGATGTTCTGGCACAAAGATAGCAGACGCGCGTACCTATAAATATCAGACATGTTAGCCCGAAGCTCCAACGGGATCAACAACGAGAATGGTTTATGAGATGTCTACTGCTATCATGAAAAACAAATAGCTCATAGAAAGCAGTGGAGTGGGGGATGCAATGTTGCAAGTGAGGAATAAGAACAGTCAACACACACAGAGTTCCAAATTCATCTAGGTAGCTGAATGAAAATAAACCTAATCTGATGCAACTACCTTTTTTGTATGAAGTACGAATAAGAGCAAGTTATGCTGCCATGTAAGCTTTCAAGCTTAATTAAATGACGAGGCAATCTGTAGGATGTCAAGATTTATCACCTTTACACCATTTGTCATTGCTGAAGTACACGATGGGGATGCTTCTGGATATAAGCTGATATACCTCGATGTTTTGAGCATACGGGTGTTGATCATGCCATTCTGTAAGCGCCTAAGATGCTCTTCCAACCACAAAAGTAATCCATCTTGGGGCATATCATTATTAGTTGGCCTTATCAATGATTTAGGTACGCATGGCATCATTTCTCCATCTGATAATTTGGCGGTGCCAACGTAAAGTTCACCATTTGAACAATTAAGGAGAAATGTTTTTGGGCGATACCATGAAGTTGCCACTATGACGAGCTTGGACCCATTAAAAATACCTTGCTCATTGAACTTGTCATAAAATTCTTTTGTGTCCTCAACAATTTGCTCAAGTGGAGATAAGTGCACATTTACAAAGTGGTTATAAAACAGATAACCTCCTATTATGCCAAGAGGAGCCATCCGTACATTCTCATTATCGTTTTCACTAAAGGCAGCTGACCATTGCAAAAGCGGTACAATAGCTTTGTGGGCATAGGGAGGTGGAAACCGAGATCATCCTCTGCTGATTTTATCTGAGCTTCAGAAACACCTTTACTCAAAGTTTTGAGTGCTTCAGGAAAGTTTTCAGACAACCAGCTTTTCAATGAACACCAGAAATTTTCACTCTCTTTACCAGAGGTAAAGGGTACATGTAAAAGACTCCAACCAAACTTTGTATGCATCCTGAAAGACTGATTACAGTTTGTTATCATGGAACCTATTAAGTTAAAGTTCAGACGATATGTAGATTCATAAAAATGAGTTCAAACAGCATAATGAATAATAATCCAACAAAAAAAAACAGTGACAAACAATGACCAAATTTGGGGGTTAATAAGGGAACAATAGCGAGCACAATGATTAACACAATAACAAATGTTGTACTCCATATGATTTTTCTCTGACTACTATTTTTGCAGTTTCTACCAAGTAGGAAGTAGAACAAATATTAGGGGTGCAACTAAACCAAATATTCAGAACAGAATAACAAGTGTAGTATGGAGTCCACGCATTTCTAAAAGATCATGCATAAAAAAGCTGACAAGTGACAACTACTTGTCCAGCATGCTTGATTGAGTGACCAAAGCGCATTGTGATGTTTAGCAAAAATATGCTGCTGCGGATCATTTCTCATGCATGAGAAAGAAGCACATCAAACAACATGGAGCCTTGAGTTCTGGTGCTGAACGGGATGCTTTCGAAACATCTATTTCACGTAACACGGTAACACCACAAGAAAAGGTTGATTACTTCATGCATGTGTCATGGGCGTGGACTTTTGTGTTGTAATGAGTCCGCGGTTTCATCTTCTTTAAGCCGTTCTCCTATGGAAACAGTGAGATAATAAATAACAGTTCAACAGCCTCATCCCTCACTCGTTTCCACACCTCTGCCTCTATTTCTCTAAAACAATCATATAATTCCTTGCTCTGTAGTCTTGATTTATCATCTATTTGACCATAACTATGAACAAAGCTCTAAATTTTAAGAATTAGCCCCTGGTAACGATACAAGTAAAAAAATCAAGAGCCATTTTGACCCACAAACTAGACAATAAGAAAATCATAGAAAGTTCCAAACACAAGGAACCAAATCACTAAGCAACCACATGAACCAAGAAGCGACCGATGAGGATCATCGCTTCTTGATTCTTGAGTCTGTGCAAGGGGTATAAGGAAAGGAATGAGGAGATCAAGCCAACACTAGACCTTGAAAAAGGGGAGCGGGCGGTCCCCGGGGTCGAGGGGCGCGTCGAGGCCGAGGTCGTCGGCGCAGAAGCGGCGCCAGAGCGCGTCCTCGGCGACGGCAGCGCGGAGGCGGGTGCTGGCGCAGGCGAGCGCGGCGGCGGGGCGCGCGCCGGCCTTGGCGATGACGGTGTACAGGACGAGGCCCTCCAGGCTCTCCAACCCCGCCGCGCCCACGGGATCAGGCGGCGGCGACGCCATCAGCGTGGCACTCCGGCGCGGTGGAATGGGAGATGTTGCGGTGTCAGAGTGGGGAGAGAGAGAGAGAGTAGAGAGAGAGAGAGAGAATATCCGGTCATATATTTGGGAATCTAGTATAGTTTAATTTACATCACTCGATTGCAAAACCGGGTAAAACTCATCCACATCTCTCGATACCAGATAAATTTTACTCCTCTTATGTGACTATAGTTTTAACCCAATAAACTCTAATTTTATCCCACATGACGTCCACATCGGATCTAGTCTATTGCTGACTCAGCACATGTGGCTACCGCGTAATCCCTTCTTCCTCCTCTTTGTACTCTCTCTCTCCCGGGAGCAAGATAGAGGCGGTGAGGCTACAGCTGGTCGGGCGGCAACGACGAGGCAAGCGCGTCGTGTTCCCATGCACTGTTGTCCCTTTGTAGCAGCTTGTGAGGATGGGGAGGTCGGTGGTGGCCGAAATGGGAAAGCAAAAGCGCAGTTGCGGGCAAAGGATCTCGCAAGTGGCGAACTCCGGTGATATCAGACCCCAAACTTGAGCGCCACGAGTACATCGCGACCTCGGGGATCCTTCTGTGGTGGAGTCTTGGTGCATGTGTGGCTAGCGGCGGCGAGGTCTATGGTCTTTGCGGTGGTCACTCTACAACAATGAGCTCTAGCGGTGGCACAGTGCAGGCGAGGAATATAAGGGTTCATGAGGAGAAGCGGTGGTGATGGCGCGGACGATGCGATGCGATTGGGAGCCTTGGAGCGGAGAGAACGAGTGTGAGGCGACGTAGAGAGAACATGGGGAGGCGGGCTCTCGGTTAAGAAGATGAAGAAGGGGTGACTTGGTGTGGTTGCAAGGGAGCGAGGAAGAAGATGGTAGCTTCAATTTGGAGAGGGAGCGATGTGGACGACGATTTGGGGATTTTGTTTAGGCAAAGCTCTGTTTCAACAAGGAAAAGAAAGCGGGGAGGCACTTAGGGGCTCTTTGTGGAACTCACAAGTGGCGGCGGCGGCCATCGAGGTGGTGGTGACCCAAAAAAGCGAGCGAGAGGAGGAGTGGAGCTTGGCGATGAGTGGCGGCGATGCTATAGACTCACCGGAAAGTGGCGGCGACGACGGATCGTAGTGGCGGCTATTGAGGATCGTGGCGATGGCTCAACGCGGCGGAGGCTGCAGATTGATCGGCACATGAGCTTCACGGGAGATGAGAATGCTAAGGTTTCAAGGAATTGAGGGAAGGTTTACTGATGGAGGAGATCGATCGCAGGGCGGTCTTCTCGGTCGATGGTAGTGTGAAGAGCACGAGCTCGAACCAAGATCATGAATACGCTTCTGATTAGCTTACCGTGACCAATGCCTCTTCGCAGAACCCATGAGTGTCGGTCTTGCACGCAGAGGAGGGGGGGTCGTCCCTGTCGATGACGATGATGTAGTGGAGGCGTGGGGTGAGGATGGGTGTAATATTCCGGAACTGAATCGAGTAAATCGGGAGAAGGCGGGAAAAATCGTAACGATTAAAGAAGTGAAAATACTGCGGAGAGAGGGTTTCTTGCATATTCTCGACAACTGGGCCACGGGCGCGGCCAGTGGCCCATTAGTGTGGCCGGCCAAGAAAAGGGGGGGGCTCCCCCTAACCCTAGCCACCCCCACCTTCCCCACCTCTCCCACTTCCTCCCCCTTGTGGCCGCCACTCCCATCTCCCCTTCCCAGCGCCTCCTCGCCCCTTGAGGTCTCCTCTCCCTGCGATGGCAGCCCGGCGATCCGGTGTTGTTCCCCAAGAGCCCCTCCGAAGTTGTCTCTTCTGCGGCGTCGTCATCCATTCTTCGTCTTCCGGTGGCGGCTCTTGGAGAGGAAGGGAGGAGAAGGAGGAAGACCGTGTGCAGCGGATCTTCGTCGTCCTACTGGTCTACAAGGGTAATTAGACCTCCGATTCATTGTTTGATTCCATTAGAGTTGAGAATCCGATTGGATTTGTAGTTTCGTTTTGATTCTGTCAATAGATTGATTGTCTCCAGTACGTTGTACCTCAGTTTTGGGCGTCGTAGAGGCCGAATTGGACATCTGTGTCTTCTGGAGAATTGTTCCTGGTTTCATTAGCTTTCTTTTGGCACCTGGATCACGAATTTTCACCCAGTAGTTTAAAAGTTATGACTGTTTTACCACGTACTGCTCTGTCTGTCAGAAATTCTGGGTATAGCCGGTTGCACCTAGGTTTTGATCTAGTTAGAGTCAGAACCAGGTCGGCCACCCAACTAGGTTTATGAAGATAATTTCACCATGTTTCCAGGCTGATAAAGATCACTTTATTTGGATCAGTGGTTTAAAAGTTAGAGCCTTTTCTTTAGGGCTGTTCTGAATTCTGGGCAGACTGCAGTTATAGTTTTTCATTGGATGGTTAGACCTCTGTTTTGGCCGAATTAGAGTTTACCATCAACTAGAGTTTCGTAGCCCGTTACGCTAAGAGAAGTTGAGCACTGGTTTCAGGTATTTTGGACTTACGGTTATTTATTGGTGAATTTTCTAGTAAAACTGCCAGTTTAGGGGTATTTTGAATGTTTGGGCGAATGGATCAAATTGAACCTTTTGTTTGGTTAGTTTGGTTAGAGGTTGTGGGAGGGCACGTGTAGCAATGTCTTGCTCGTTTGTCCTCATTTCAATTATTTTATACTGTAGGCGGTGAAGCGGTGAGTGGAGGGGTATCTCAATTACCTCCCAACCCGTCATGTGTAGCACAGTAAGTAACTTGTATACTATGATTGATGCATTATGTGATGTGTGAATGAATGATTATATTTGTTCGTAATTGTAGATGAATGCCATGTGTATCTTTTCATTTATGAGTACTATTCAATATTGCCATGGGATCATATCATGACATGCATAAATTACCTTTGTAAGACCCATCAATTCTAGTATGGGCACTTGAAAATTCCATCAATTCCAGAATGGATACGTGAGTCCACCATTCCAATGTGGGCCACGTTACGTGAGTCCACCATTCCAATGTGGGCCACGTTGGACGGTCGTATGAAACGTTCTTCATACGATTACTTTAAGTGAACACCGACGGTGTTTCACTCGCTATCTGATATATCTTTGCAATATGTCCAATTCCTTCAATGCATCATTCCATTTCATCCATTCATAAAGTTGTTTCCAATTAATGTTCAAGTTATGATTGTGATATATTGTTCATGGTATGTTTGATTGTCACATACAAGTACTTGCTGAGTCTTTGGCTCATTCTTGCTTTGTTGTTTTATTTAGGAAAATGACGAGGAAGAACGATCTCGTGGAGGGTAGTTCAACACGATGCACTCACTACCATAATCCAAATATTTTGAGAACTTTTACTATCGTTATTTATGTCTTGTGTTGAATTGTAATAAGCCATTTTGGTCATACCTACCGTATCCCTCTGAATTGTTTATTTCCTTTCCATTGATTAAACTTGATGATAAATTCTTGTTTCCGTATATCCTTATTACTTGCTTCACCTTGTCATGCGTTTTGATGTTATTCTTCTAAAGAGTAGTGGTTGTAGGTGACATCTTAACTTCCTTATAGTCAGGGTGTTACAATGGGGGAGGGGTTGTTTTCGGCGGCGTCGGTGTCCATGAGGTTGTAGTCGTCAGAGTCGAAGTCGATGACCTCCACGTCGTTCGTCGCCTCCATCGCCACCTACCTGCGTGCTTTGTCCACTTCTCAAACTAAGAGGATGGAGAGGGAGGGATGGAGGAGGAAGAGGAGTGGGTGAGGTGAGGGCAAGGCCAAATCTAGTCGCACGGGTAATGACATGCAAGAGACTGAGCACGGTGTGCCATACACCACCTCCCATGGCGCTACCCTGCTCTCCGTCTCTCTTGTTCGCTAGCTATCGGGAAGAAGCAGGGGGCATCGGCTGACAAGTGGAGCCCGTGCCCAAGTGGTGTAAAATTGCCGGGTTTGATCCGAGTTGCATGCCACGTGGGACGAACCACTCATGATACCAGCAAAGAGACAATATTTGCGTGGTTTTGACATTTGGTGGACATGTTCTACCTGGTTTTGCACATGATAGACAAAAATTAAACTAAGGCAAAAGATGAGAGATCAAAAGTATACTTAATCCTATATTTGGACCTACTGCAGGGCCCACAAGAGATGAGGGAAGCGCTAAAGAAACACCAGATCACTGGTTTTCTGGAAAACAGGTGGTTTCTCTCTCCAAAGTCTGACTTCGTCGGCAAGCAGAGAGATTGAGGCATGAATGCAGGAATTTCACTAGAAATTTATAGCAATTTTACAGGAAGGAATCAGTTTATTTATTTTCTGTAGGAATGGGAAAATTTTCTTACACTCCAAACAGGATCCGAATGGACAGTGGCGTAGCCAGGATTGTAAAACTGTGGAGTTAAATACATAGTTTTCTAGCTATGTGGGGTTAATTCTTGTAAAATTTCCATTGTTTTCTAGAATTTTACAAAAAAAAATTCACTTATATTGAATGGTTTGCACAAAAGCTCCCACGACTTTAACGTGGCTCCGGCACTGCGAATGGAACGAGAAAGGTAGTTTTCTCTCTCTAGATTTTCCTAGTCAATTCTTTCGAAAATCTTTTTATTTTCATTCATTTCTCATTATAGGTATCCAGCGAGCAAAATGTGTTAAACTTTTTCAACGAAAATGTGTTTGATTTTGATATCGAATCTGAGCACATATCTTGTCTTCTGGCTAGATCCACGTTGGAATGTGATGCATAAGGAAAACGGTATATTTTTAAGCAAAAAATGCATGAGTACGGAGGTATGGTTGCATGTGAATATTTTCTCACGACACAGTTTAAACTTTTACTTTAAAACCCACTTAAAGCAATGCTACCGGTCAAGTTATTGTTGTTATCTCATTTCATAGGATATACGCTATAACTTCGTTCATAAATCTGTTAAGAGTTTTTAATTCGTGAATCCACTTGAGCCACAATAAATGGCAACCGGCAGCCTAGGGGCGAGAGAGACCGAATTCTGGACTGTAGTAGCCCTGTTGCGCATTAAAATTTTAAAATTAGGCTCTATAAATCAGAAATTATAAAATTGACCCCACCTAGTACGTGTTGCGGCCCGGGACGGCAGCACCTATTGACCCACCTAGTACGTGTTGCGGCGGGGCGGCGGCAACTTAGTCTTCCGTCGGGCCGCAACACCTAGTTCTTCTTTGTCTCGGACGACAACAACGAGAGTTCTTCTTGCCGTCGGGGCGGCCGTCCCCACCGGCGAAGACGTGGATCATCAGAGCAAAATAGATTTTTCGAAAAATCTATTTAATAATATTGTTGGAGGATTTTTAAATATATAAAATGAGCTCAAACAATTATGAAATTTTTTGTGGAGCCTCCTGGCATAGTGTGCTTGCTTGTGTAATTTTTTTTGAAATTTTATCCATTCTTATTTTTTTCTCCAAAATTCTTTTACGTATAATGTTTGTAGAAATTTTATAATATAGAAAATGAGGTCCAAACATTATGATTTTTTTACCAGACTCCCTACACATTTGACTTGATTGTGTAAATTTTATATAATTTTATATGTTCTGAAATTATCTTGACAAATTCAGGGTTTAGGTCTCGAAAATTAGGACGAAACGTTTCAGAAATTAGAGTTTTATGATTTCATGTGACTTGAAATGTGTGAAGTTTGGTACAACATGACTACTCTTGGTCTCTATAGTTCTTGATCACATTTCTTCTGTACGGTGGAGTTAAAGCAAAGTACAGAAATTAACTTAACTGAAGGGGCTGAGAACGTTGTGATTACGGAGAAGCCCTAAAACATAGAAGAATCGATGTCGATGTGAATGGTTATCTCTGAGATTCCACCAGAAGAGGCATACTTGTAATATAGTATTGCTTTGATGGCTCAGCGGAGGCACAGAACCAGAACTACATTGCAGTCCGCGCGGGGACAGAAGCACATTACATGTGGTCACATGGCATGATGGTTCAGCTAATTGCTTTAGTCATACACGCTACTACTACGGTACCTTGTGACACAAGCCTCCGGACTATGTAAGTACGCATGCCTTTAGGGGATAGTAAAAAACATGACGAGTAGGAGAGGTGACTACTACGGAATGGTCCGACCTACTGTGTGGACCGGGGCCATTTGCCTTTCCTTGCGAGCTCGGCGTTGTACTCCTCGCCGGCCGCCTTTGCCTCGGCCACCATTTTCTGCTTTTTCTCGCGCTCCCTCCCGCGTGCCTCGCGCTCTCTACGCCTGCACGCCTCGAGATGGGTCTGCGTCTCCTGCCAGATATGCTGGTTGTGCTCTTCAGTTCGACGCTCCTCCTCTCAGATCTCGCGTGCCCTTTCGGCATTCCACTCCTCAAAGTCGATTCGCCACTGGTTGTGTGGGTGGATCCCTAGGTCGATCCACTTGCGGTAGCCACATAGCGGCTCCGGGTACTACGAGTAGACGGGAGAGATTGTTAGTGCGTACTTTGAAAGAGAATTGGTAGGGGAACTTACTGTAAGTAGTCCTTCTGCATTGCAGATGTTGCTCGTATCCCAACAGTCGGGATAGTCGGAGGAGTAGTTGGAGCGATGAAAGCATCTAGGCCCCTAAAAATATATTTTGGTAATTAATGACATTATGTGAATATGGGACTAATATGTTTGTTGAAGTGATTACAAGGCATAGTCCTAAATGACAAAGTCAAATCAAGGAGCTGCATGTCAAAGAATGTCGAGAAGATGGAGTTGGTCTCAAGGGCAAGGTACAAATAGACTAGGACCCCTTTTGGATTTTACCGGTCTTTGGAGTATGGAGGAAGACCGGATTTTAGGATAAATATCGTACTATTAAGGGGGAGCTTGTCTAGTAGCTTGAAAGCACTTCATTATGCCTTTGGATTAACTTAGGATCATGCATGCTCTTTTGGTCTGGTCTCAAAAGCAAAATCTTTTTCTCAGTACATAATCGGAAGTTCCGGCGTTGTCACTGCGGAACTTCCGCTATGCGGATCTTCCGAAAAATTGCGGCTCGTTTTTTCCAGAGAGCACCCGTTTTAGGGACTTAGCCGATTTCGAAGTGCGGAAGTTCCGCCATGATCTGAGCGGAAGTTCGATTATCGGTTGCTCGAAATCCTTGCGGTTCGTTTTTTCCAGAGAGCACCCTTTTTAGGGACTTAGCCATTTTCGCAAGTGCGGTAGTTCCGCCATGGAACGAGAGGATTTTCCGATGATCGAAAGAACCGAACTTTAGTTGGCGGAAGTTTCGCACATAAATCCAACGGCTATATCGAGCATTTAATGCCTTTGTAATGGCCGTTCTGATGCACTCGATTGAAGAGCGGAAGTTCCGCACATTACACGGCGGAAGTTCCGATTTCCCTGATTGTTTCTGAATTTTTGTATAATGGTCATATTTGGTTGTGGGAGGTATAAATGCACCCCCACCAGCTCAAGGTGAGGTTGTTGAGCATTCATTCCATTCATTTGAGCTTTGAGCACTCCTCTCACTTCTCATTTACTCTCTTTTCACATATTTGTGAGGTTGTGAGCAAAACCAAGAGCATTGCATTTTAGTTGATCCTTTGGCTCTTGATTGCCGTCAAGTGAAGGTCAAGGTCTATTCTCTTGGTGCTTGTCGGCACCTAGGCGACTTAGCGGAGGTTGCGGTGATCTCTTCAAGAAGCTTGTGAAGAGACTGGCCGGTTGTGATTGGTCGGTGTTCACAACCTCCGGAGAGGAGGAAGAACAACCAAGTGATTACGAGGGAAGGCTTAATTTGTAGAGCCGGCAGTTGAGTCAAGCTTCCTCAACGTGGACTAGTGAAGATCGACAAATCTTGATACCACGGAAAAACCTCTTTGTCCTTGTGTGGTTATTTCTTGTCTTTACTTATTGCATTTAATTTTGTAGCATATAGCTTGTAGTAAATAGCTTTGCTTAGTGTATCTTGCTAAATTGAGTAATTTGATCTAAAATTTTTAGAAACCTCCTATTCACCCCCCTCTAGTCGGTTATCCTTGATCCTACAAGTCGTATCAGAGCTTGGTCTCTCTAATTTTAGACTTAACCGTCTAGGAGAGAAAGGATGGCTAGTGAGGGTATGTTAATAGGCAAGGCTCCTCTATTTGATGGATCAAATTATGCTTATTGGAAAATTAGAATGTCAATTTATTTAAAGGCCATGAGCCTAAGCATATGGAGAATTGTGAGTGAAGGTTTTGTTATGGCACTTGATCCCACACACCCACGGATCAAGGCGAGCAGAACTCTCACCTCAATGCTCAAGCGATGAATGCTCTCTTTGGAGCTTTAAGCGCGGATGAGTTCAATCAGTGAGCAACCTTGAAACCGCTCATGAGATATGGACTACGCTCTCTGAAATTCATGAGGGCACATCCACGGTTAAAGAAGCCAAATTGCATAGGCTTAGGATCAAATATGAGACATTTACAATGTTACCTCAAGAAAGCATTACCGAGATGTATTCTAGACTTAACAACATTGTAAATGAGCTCAAGGGTCTTGGTACTAATTTTCTTGACATTGATGTTGTGTGCAAGATGCTTAGGGCTCTTCCGACAAGTACAAAATGTTGGTGACATTGTTTCTCAACTCTCCGAGTTGCCAAGAATGACACCAAGCGGGCTTTGGAAAATCTCATCACAAATGAGCTTTACAAGAAAGACAAAGAAGAGCTCATGGAGTCAACTTCTTTAAGGAAGAAAGTTACCGCTTTTAAGGCAAAAGCGGAATCAAGTGATGAAGAAGATGAAGATGAAGATTCCGAAGAGGAATTTGCTCTCCTTGTGAGGAGAATGAAGAAGTTCATGAGGAGACGTCCTCATCGAAGCTTCAATTTCGATAAGATTGCAAAAGGGTAATCATCAAATGAGAAGAAGCTCTATAGCAACATTCGTTGCTATGAGTGTAATGAGAAGGGTCACATTGCCTCTCATTGCCCAACTAAGAAGGACGACAAGGGCAAGTCATCAAAGAAGAAAGAATTCAATGGAAAGAAGAAGCTTTTCAAGAAGCTCCACAAGGATGGCAAGAATGAAGCCCATATCGGAGAATGGGACTCCGACAAGGAGTATTCGGATTCCGACTCCGACTCCGATGTTGAGGGGTCCTCCAAGAAGAGAGGACTTGTCGGTATTGCTATCAAGGAGGCTCCATCGCTATTTTCCACTCCTACTTGTCTTATGGCAAAAGGAGAAAAGGTAAAATCTCTTGATAATGAAGAACCCTCCTATGATGAGCTCATGGATATGCTTGAAGAATAAAATGAATATCTTGGAAAAGAAAAAGCTAAATTTAGAGTCTTAAAGAAAGAACATATGCCCTTAAAGATCTCTTATGATGAACTAAAAGAAGCTCATGATTTGCTTATCCAAGATAAGTCTTACACTAGCATTGGTATTACTTGTGATATTCAAGAAAGAATGCCTAGTGTAAATATTGCTAGAACTAGCATATCTACTTCTTGCGATGATTTGCTTGCTATGCCATGTAGCTCAAGTGTTGATTCTAAAGTTGAAAATGCTAAATCTTGTGATAAGCTATTTGTAGAGAATAGTGAGCTAAAGGAGCAAGTTACCAAGCTAAGTAAGAGCTTGAAAAGATGTTTCAAGGGTAAATCTACCCTTGATAAGCTTTTGAGTGAGCAAAGGTGCTCATTCAACAAGGAAGGACTTGGGTATGTGCCCAAGAAAGGTAAGAAACCGGTAAACAAGCCCCTAAGGTTTGTTAATCAAAATGGTAAGTATTGCCGTAAATACCGGGAAGTAGGACATGTACAACAAAATTGTCCTATTGGTAAGGTTTCATCGATTGGCTTGTTTGACTCATGCTATATGCTCAAAAAGGCCAAAGATGGAAAAGTAATAGCTAGATTTGTTGGCACCTCAATTTTAGGTGTTAAGAAGAATGCTATTTGGGTGCCCAAATCATTGATAACTAACCTCCAAGTACCCAAACAAATATGGGTACCTAAAAGAACTTGATTCCTTTTGTAGGTGAACTACAAGACCGGTGGAAGGCATTGGGTGCTCGATAGTGGTTGCACTCAACACATGACCGGAGACCGGAAAATGTTCACCTCATTTGAGAATGGGAGCGGAAATGAAAAGATCACATTTGGTGACAATAGCAAAGGAAAGG
Source organism: Hsuehochloa calcarea (assembly GCA_036346395.1). Taxonomy (NCBI): domain Eukaryota; kingdom Viridiplantae; phylum Streptophyta; class Magnoliopsida; order Poales; family Poaceae; genus Hsuehochloa; species Hsuehochloa calcarea. The sequence goes on from CM070614.1 coordinate 13,331,596, forward strand.
TAATTGGCTTAGGTAAAATTGCTATCTCAAATGACATTTCCTTTTCAAATGTGTCTTTAGTGGAAATATTAAATTTCAATTTGCTATCCGTTGCTCAATTATGCGATCTTGGATTAACTTGCTCATTCTCTAAAAGGGAAGTTACCATTTTTAAGGAAAAAGAAAATGAAATGATTTTTAAAGGTTTTAGATTTGGCAATCTTTATTTGGTTTATTTCTCCTCAAATGAATCTTGTTTGAAAACTTGTTTGATTGCGAAAACTTCAATGGGTTGGTTATGGCATAGAAGATTAGGTCATGTGGGAATGATTCAACTCAAAAAGCTTTTCAAACATGACTTAGTGGTTGGCCTGAAGGATGTGAAGTTTGAGAAAAATAGACTGTGTAGCGCTTGCCAAGCCGGAAAGCAAGTTGCTAACTCTCATCCTTCCAAAAGTATCATGTCAACCTCTAGGCCATTGGAGCTCTTACATATGGATTTGTTCGGGCCAACAACCTATAAGAGCATTGGGGGCAATAGCTATTGTTTAGTCGTTGTAGATGATTACTCTAGATATACATGGGTATTCTTCTTATATGACAAAGGTGAAGTCTCCAGGAATTTTAAAAGTTTTGCAAAAAGGGCTCAAAATGAATTTGATTTCAAAATAAAGAAAATCCGTAGTGATAATGGTTCCGAGTTCAAAAACACTAATATTGAAGATTATTGTGATGAACTTGGAATAAAGCATGAGCTTTCCACTACCTACACTCCGGAGCAAAATGGAGTTGTGGAGAGGAAAAATCGTACATTAATAGAAATGGCTAGGACAATGCTTGATGAGTATAATACTTCCGATCGCTTTTGGGCGGAAGCCATTAATACCGCTTGTCATGCCATAAATCGTCTTTATTTGCATAGGCTTTTGAAAAAGACTTCCTATGCACTCCTTATTGGAAGAAAACCGAACATCTCTTACTTTAGAGTATTTGGTTGCAAATGCTATATCTTAAGAAATGGTGTTCGACTTTCCAAATTTGCAAGTCGTTGTGATGTTGGTTTTCTACTAGGTTATTCTTTAAATAGTAAAGCATATCGTGTCTTTAACAAAACTAGTGGTATTGTTGAAGAAAGACACGATGTACAATTTGATGAAACTAACGGCTCTCAAGAAGAGCAAGAAGATTTTGATGATGTAGGTAATGGAGCCCTTATGGAAGCAATGAAGAACATGCAAATTGGAGAAATTAAGCCAAAACAAGATCAAAATGAACCATCATCGTCCACGAAAGTCGAGCTGCCTACCTCTTCCGTGACAAATGAAGTTAATCATAATGAAGAAGATGTCAAGGAAGATGATCAATCATTGAATCTCCCTCAAAGAATCCACAACGCTATAGGTAAAGACCATCCAATAGACCAAATATTGGGTGAAGTAAGTAAAGGTGTCCAAACTCGCTCTCGTATTGCTTCTTTTTGTGAACATTACTCTTTTGTTTCCTCTCTTGAACCAAAACGCATAGATGAAGCACTAGAAGATCCGGATTGGGTGAATACTATGCATGAAGAGCTAAATAACTTCACCCGGAAAGATGTTTGGACAATGGTAGAAAGACCCAAGGAGCATAATGTTATTGGCACAAAATGGATCTTTCGAAATAAACAAGATGAAAATGGAGTTGTGGTAAGAAATAAGGCAAGGTTAGTTGCTCAAGGATATACTCAAGTCGAGGGTTTAGATTATGATGAAACATTTGCACCCGTAGCAAGACTTGAGTCTATTCGTACTTTACTTGCTTTTGCATCATGCTTTGATATTAAATTATTTCAAATGGATGTTAAAAGTGCTTTCTTAAATGGCAAAATATCTGAACTTATTTTTGTTGAACAACCTCCGGGTTTTGAAGATACCAAAAATCCTAATCATGTGTATAAACTCTCAAAGGCGCTATATGGTTTAAAGCAAGCTCCTAGAGCAAGGTATGAGCGTCTTCGAGATTTTCTACTCTCTAAGGGATTCAAAATCGGAAAGGTTGATACAACTTTGTTTACCAAAATTATTGATGGTGATTTCTTTGTTTGTCAAATTTATGTTGATGATATATGTTGGACCGTAAAGGCGACTAGAGGGGGGGTGAATAGGAGCACGCTCACTTTTTCACAAATTATGAACTCAATACAATTTCACTCCAGTAGCTATTAGAAAGCTATGAAGATCAATATACCAGTATAGCGGAAGACTAGTATTGAATCCAATTAAACCCCTAAGCAATGTGACAATAATCAGCAAGAATCAAAAGCAAAATCTTTCGCCTTCATTATGCCTTTGGATTAACTTAGGATCATGCATGCTCTTTTGGTCTGGTCTCAAAAGCAAAATCTTTTTCTCAGTACATAATCGGAAGTTCCGGCGTTGTCACTGCGGAACTTCCGCTATGCGGATCTTCCGAAAAATTACGGTTCGTTTTTTCCAGAGAGCACCCGTTTTAGGGACTTAGCCGATTTCTCAAAGTGCGGAAGTTCCGCCATGATACGAGCGGAAGTTCCGATTATCGGTTGCTCCGAAATCCTTGCGGTTGTTTTTTTTCCAGAGAGCACCCTTTTTAGGGACTTAGCCATTTTCGCAAGTGCTGTAGTTCCGCCATGGAACGAGCGGATCTTCCGATGATCGGAAGAACCGAACTTTAGTTGGCGAAAGTTCCGCACATAAATCAACGGCTATATCGAGCATTTAATGCCTTTGTAATGACCGTTCTGATGCACTCGATTGAAGAGCGGAAGTTCCACACATTACAGCGGAAGTTCGATTTCCCGATTGTTTCTGAATTTTTGTATAACGGTCATATTTGGTTGTGGGAGGTATAAATGCACCCCCACCAGCTCAAGGTGAGGTTGTTGAGCATTCATTCCATTCATTTGAGCTTTGAGCACTCCTCTCACTCCTCATTTACTCTCTTTTCACATATTTGTGAGGTTGTGAGCAAAACCAAGAGCATTGCATTTTAGTTGATCCTTTGGCTCTTGATTGCCGTCAAGTGAAGGTCAAGGTCTTTTCTCTTGGTGCTTGTTGGCACCTAGACGACTTGGCGGAGGTTGCGCGGTGATCTCTTCAAGAAGCTTGTGAAGAGACCCGACGCCGGTTGTGATTGGTCGGTGTTCACCAACTCCGGAGAGGAGGAAGAACAACCAAGTGATTACGAGAGAAGGCTTAATTTGTGGAGCCGGCTTGATTGAGTCAAGCTTCCTCAACGTGGACTAGTGAAGATCGACAAATCTTCGATACCACGGGAAAAACCTCTTTGTCCTTGTGTGGTTATTTCTTGTCTTTACTTATTGCATTTAATTTTTTTAGCACATAGCTTGTAGTAAATAGCTTTGGTTAGTGTATCTTGCTAAATTGAGTAATTTGATCTAGAAATTTTAGAAACCTCCTATTCACCCTCCTCTAGTCGGTTATCCTTGATCCTACAAATGACCTTAGTAACGCATGTCGAGGCTGAGCCGGTGCTTGAATTTGAAGAACATGCATGTGTCCCTGCACCAACATAGGGCGGCGTCTCCCCCTCTGGTGGGTGTTGCGGCGAAGACTCGGTTGGAACGTTCTGGCAAGGTTTGCTGCTACGGGGGGCTTCATTGCAGAGAGCTTCCTTCCTCGCAAGTTGTTCTTGCCGGATCTGGGCCTCAGCAGCCCTAGCTTGTTCAGCCCGTGCGGTAGAAGCCCTTGCTAGATCGTGGATCTCGTCACATTGCTTCTTGATGTTGTCCATCCCAGCGTGGTCAAGCAAGCTCTGGTGTAGCGTTGGGTTTGGTTGTGTGATTTTCTCTCTTAGATGTCTTCCACCTTTTTTATAAGCCAGAGGGTTGGCATGGTGTGGTTATATTCACGTGAGTAGCCGGCGTGGCAGAGTGATGTCTAATCTTTTTGTAGAGAGAAGCCATGTCCTATTTTTCGGAGTGCTGTCCTTTTGGTCTGAAAAGCTGGCGAGGCAGAATGTTATCACGTGTTACTTTGCAGAGTCCTGTCTCGTCTTGCTTTGCAGAGAGAAGTCACGTCTTACTTTGCAGAGTGTTGTCATTTGATGCGAAAAGGCGGCGAGCGATGTGTTATCACGTCTTACTTTGCAGAGTGTTGTCATTTCGGTCTGAAAAGCTAGCGAGACAAAGTGTTGTCACGTCTTAGTTTGCATAGTGCTGTCATTTCGGTCTGAAAAGCTGGCGAGGTAGTGTGTTGTGACGTCTTACTCTGCAGAGTCTTGTCTCGTCCTGCTTTGTAGAGAGAGGTCATGTCCTACTTTGCAGAGTGATATCCTTTCAGTCTGAAAAGCTGACGAGACGAGTGTTGTCACGTCTTCTTGTGTGGAGTCATGTTTAGATCTGCTTTGCATGGAGAAGTCGTGTCCTATTTTGCGAGTCTTTGTCCTTTCGATTGCGAAATCTTGGCGAGTAAGTGTGTTATTACGTCTTACTTTGCGGATGGTGGTCACGTCTGCTTTGCAAGATAAGTCGTGCGGTCTTGCCATTGCGAAAACTAAGTATTCTGAAATTGTCTGCAACATTACAGATTTAGGCCTCGAAAATTTGGAATGTAGGATTTGGAAATTATGGTTTGATTAATTCACACACAAAGTATTCATAACGGAATTAGATAGAGGCATACATGATACAAACGAGTACAATAACGCCGCAAAGGCATACATCACGTAGTGCAGGGATGCATAGATAAATAGTGGATATTACAATCTTATTAAAACTGAACTTCTACTTGGCAAGAACAAGAAATAATAGAAGAAAAACTACAAAAATAGCTATGTTAACAAATTTCTGAAGCATTTTCTCAACCCTTTCCATCCTTTCATCCAGTCTTTTAAGCATATTATCTTTATTTTTCATTGGTTGATCTGAGGGTCGAGGCACTTGACGAAATGCAGCAACACCATGAGTGTCTTCTTGCAAGGCAGCAATTTGCATTGCAATATCTCAAACCTCTAGCATGGCTTCATCAGCCCATAACCAGAACTGACATGTTGTGTTCTGTAAAAATAATTACACTGCAAGTGAAAAAATGTGTTGTTTCGAAAGAAGTTTATTGGGGATGATCAGGCACAAGTTACTGTAAGATTTGAATACTTCATGAACACTCGGGATGGATTCGTTGGCGTATGGGAGGTAAACACATTCACTGGATCCCTGCAACGAGGGCAAACCAAGTGTTGCCGTAGTGTTTCTAATTATCTGCTCACTCGAAAGTTTGATGAGACCGTAGACATCCCGTTTAAGACTAGAAAAAAGGAGAAGAAGTGAAGAGTGAGGGGAATGTGTAACATCCCAATTTTCAGAGCTTTAAAAACCTTTTAAATAATGGTAGTAAGAAAATTCACCATTTGGATTTATTTGAATATTAATTTAAAAAGCTTAATATGGACTTTAAGGACAAATTGATTTAATGTGCTTAATCCCAACACCAACAATTGCCAAAATTATTTTATTTAGATTCTATATGCTTGGATATATTTTATAGAATTTTCTGGGATTTTTCCAAAGTCAATTGCTATTTTCTAATTGCTATTTGTATTTTCTGGATTTATTTAAAAGAAAAATCATAGGAAAATCCTTGAACGATCTTGGGCGAAGCCCAACACTATTCGATGCACCACCACCCATTCCGCTGCAGCTCGCCGGTAGTTGGATCAGCATCGTCCGGCTGCCGTTCGCCCGCGCCGCGCCTGCCTTGCTCTCACTGACATGTGGGGCCACTATCAGATCGTCTTCTTCCCCGCGCCTTTCTTCTACGCGCGTCGCTCGCCTCGGCCGCCATTGCCAGAGCTCGGCCTCGCGTACGACAACGGGACTCTCGTCCCGATTTTCTTGCGCCAACCCCACCAATTTAAACCCCTGTCTATTCCGCATCTATCTCCAACCAAATCAAAACCAAACTCGGCAAATATCTCCCCGAATCAAGGAATTCAAAAACCCGGCCGTTTCGGACCCGATTTGGGGGTTTCCAAATCTCGGCGTCTCCAGGCCTATAAATACCCCCTTAGCACCGCCCGGACCTCCGCAACCCAAAGCCGCCACTCTCGTCGCCCCAATCGCCCTAGCGCCGCCGCATTTCAAGCTTTAGGGTTTTCGGCCGAACTTCTTCTCCGGTGAATTGCGCCGCCGTCGTCGCCGCCCTTGCTCCACCGACTGCACCATCGTGATCAGCAAGTCACAGGCTACCTCGTGCGCACCTCCTCATCGCCGGAGCATCACCGGAGCTCCCGTCCGATAAACCCGACACCGTCTCGCCGCCTCAAGCTCGCCGCCGGCCATCTCCGCCAACCCCAGGTGCTCAAACCAGTGCCCACATGTGCGCAATAATCCCATCTACACGCTGGTACCACTCACCGCCGGCGAGGAGCCGCCGTTCGCCGTTGCCATTGGTTCCCGAGCCGTCGCCGCCGTCGATCTGATGTGGCAGCCCGCGTCAGCGTCCACCTCAGCCCATGTGCGTGCGTGTCGACCTCGTGGCGCAGCGTCGGTGCCACCGCGCGCGGGTACACCACCTCACCCCACCCAGATCAAAGGCTCGGTGGACTTGGTCCACCGTGGCCAGTGTCAGCGACATGTGGGGCCCACATGTCAGATTTCTTTTTAAAACTATTTCTTTTTCCGGAAATTCTCGGCTGACGCAAGCATTGCGCAATAATTCGATTTTCCTTTATAAAAATAATTTGGGAAATTCAATAAAATCCAAATTAGGGTTTATTTGATTTTCCAATCTTCCAAAGCCCATATCTTTTGCATCCGAACTCCGATTGAGCCCATTCAAATTTGTAAATTCATATAAAATGAAGATCTATTTAATGGTTAATTTTATTTGAATTTTTGCAGTTGTTTTGCCTCTGTTATTTTTTTTTTTATTTCTTTTGTCTCATTTGCGAGTAGACATCGATACTTCGGGGAATTTTGCAGAAGAAGGAGCACCTCAAGACCAAGACCAAAATCTAGACCTATTCCAAGGCAAGTTATACCTTTGATCATGTTGAACCCAGTTTTCAAAATACTTTGTTTCAATATATTGCATTCTATTTCAAGTGTTTATTTAAATGCTTTTGGGTGTAGTTATTAATCCAAATTGTTATGCCACCTTGTCTATTGTATGCCATGATCTTTTGTCACCCTAGGTTGGTTAATAATTAGTTGGTATTATCGTAGCACCAACGTGGGTTGGTTAGATACGATTAGGCGCTTAGCCATGCCACAGTCATCATTTCATGTGAGAGTTGCAATTATAAACTTGACTAAGTGATTATGGGCGTGTGATGAAAGCGTGTCTTTGTGTCTTTGTTACTCGTTGATGGTATGTGTTGCACTTAATCAACGAGGTGGGAAAAGATTTAGGCGAGGCAAGTGGTGGATCTGTGTGAATGGTGGGCTGTGTGATATAAACTTTGTGATTTGGGAAAAGCTGGAAGTCTTGCCTTGGTCAATTAAGGACTTAACTTTGTGCGCCATTGAGCTGGGCCTTCCGCATGCGACCACATGCCTAGTATAAATTTGGGCGACTTAGTAAGTTATGGAGTCTTGACATTGACAACTCGGGTTGTATTTAAACTATGTGATGGGTGGAGGTGTGTACTGCATTGTGTTTGGGTCACATCGCGGGACGATTCATTGCATCCCATCCCAACGGTGTGTGTCGTTCCAAGGGCTATGTGAACAAATTGGGCGAGGAAAGCACATCGGGAGTGTCATTGTTTGAGATGAAATCTCGAAAGGTTTTGTTATGGTCGAGTGCTAGCTACTTTGGTTGTATCGTGTGGGTAAAGTGTACTGACCTCTGCAGAGTGTTTAAACCAATCTATTCGAATAGCGCGTCCTCGGTTATGGACATGCTCGGAATTTCACACGAGGGTAGATTTTCATAAAAACAATTGGGAAGGGTCGGTGTGTGAGATAACCTTTGCGTATTTGTGTGAATAACTTGATTAGACTGTGTGTTCTTTGTGAAATCAATTGTTAAACTTATTATTGTCTATTTGTTTTGAATTATACTTTCAATCTATTATTTGTATTCAATTGCAAATGTTGCATTTCTGCAAAATAACCACAGAAGCCATTCCTTTGGAATAAGCCATCATCTATAAATTGCATTACGTGGTATGACTTGCGAGTACGGTGTGTACTCACTCTTGCTAAACCAATCAACAGAAGTGGAGGAGTCGTCGCCTACTTTTGAAGAAGAGTTCTCGAAGGTTGATCGTTAGGGTCTTGATCGATCGATTCTGGTGGTAAATTGATGGGAGCCACCGGAGTTTATGTCATTTCGCTGCAGTTTATTTCTTTATTGTCAACCTTGCATGGCTTAATAAATGTAAAACTCGACCGTAAGGTCCCAACAATTATTTGTTATTTAAAGGTACTCGTTTATTCTTATATTCGTTGTATGGATGTGATATTTCATCGATGTTGACCTTTGTGTGCACTAGCGTGATCTGGACTAGTGCGAGAATACACAGAGGGTCAGATTTGCATATTTGGGTCCCGACAGAGGTGGTATCAGAGCCATACTGACTGTAGGTCTTGACCTTAGCTAGATTGGCCGTTGTAGTGTGTCCAAAACTATTTTCTAAAGCAAATATTAACTTGCAAGATTAATTGAACTCTTTAACTCATCTCATGTCTCTCTTGACTCAACTATTCTTTGAAATTCTTTCTCTCCTTTGTTTTAAATTTGTTTTCATCTCCTTGTCCATCTTGACACATGCATCGTCTTGAGTTATGGAGAGCGCAAGGGAGGACTTGCTTGTTGAGCTTTGGAAGTTATTACAAGTACTTGGAGGATTTGATCGTCCATTGTACCGTGGCAATGCTTGGATCGTGAGCGGCCGAGATCGTGGAGTGATCGCCATTTGATATCTCACGGGGAAGAACACCAAGGCAAGCAAACCTTTGAACATCTCAGCTCGAAGGAGTATTTGGATTGAAGCAATCCAGAGTCTTCACGCCTTGCTATCACGAGGATCGCAACATCTACTCGCGAGCCGTGACATTGTTTTCCGCTATCATCCCCGCACTTCCGGCGTGGATCTTGCTTGCACGTTTCCGTCACGGAGGAGAAAACGCGCCATCATTGTGCATCTCGCCCGATTCGCATTGCTCAAGAGGAGTCATTGGAGTTAGCGCTACTGAGTGGAGTGTGCCTCTGAGACCCTTGAGTGAAGAAAGGATCACCATATTGGAAGAAACTCTTTATGGACGGCACGATCATGAAGAAGACACTGAAGAGGAAGACCCAGAAGAAGCTGATGGACCGGCTGAACCAGAAGAGCCAGCAGAGGCGTGAGAGCTAGAGGAACCAAAGATACACTGCACTGGAACACTGCTCTGTTGCACATCCGGGACATCAAGATCGGTTGCAAGGATGCCGGCTCACTTCTAGGTCTACAAAGAAAGGAGCACCGTCAAGGCTACGGAGGCTATTTGATCGAGTAGTGCATTCGAGTTGTTTGAGCTTAGCGATATTAAGTCTTGAGTCGCCCTTTAGGCGGTAGTTTTGTGTGCTTAGATTCGTCCTTATTTTTGTGTGGAAGTATGAGCTGCAAAGGCCCTTAGGCAATTGTTGCAAGCCATACTATTATCTTAATCAATATAAGAGTTTCAGTTGAGCTTTCTTAAAATATATTGTTGGGTTTTACCTACCCCGATTAGTTCTACAACTTATCTTGTGCTTGCTACCTTATCTAACCCCTGGAGATTCACCAGATGGTTCAGACTCGTCAAGCTGCTGCAAGTGGTTCCGATACTCCAGTATCAGAAGGACAGGAGCAGACACCCGGAGAAGCAGTTCCACCACAAGCACCTTCAATTGATCTGCAGAATTTTGGAGCATTCATGGCAGCTCAGACCCAGCTGATGTACACCATGATGAACCAGATGCAAGCTATGAATAACCAGAACCACAACAATCAGCATCACAATGGAGCCCTAGTTGCTCATGGTCACAATGGATCATCCAAGTTGGCCGAGTTTATGAGGACCCGTCCACCGACTTTCTCTGGACATGTCTCCCCAGTAGAGGCTGATGATTGGCTTCGTGTCATTGAGAGGAAACTACTGATCACTCAATGCAGCGATCATGAGAAAGTGTTGTACGCCACTCACCAGATGGAAGGCATTGCTTTGCCGAATAGTGGGAGAATTTTTGTGCAAGACATGGGCGCCGCAAGACATTACTTGGGAAGAGTTCACAGCGCTTTTAAATCGATATCATGTGCGGAAGGAATTATGGATCGAAGAAGGATGAATTCCGTGCTCTCAAGCAAGGAGGAATGTCGATGTTGATTACCTCAACAAATTCTCTCAACTTGCTCGATATCTTTGCGCAGAAGATGTCGCCATGCGACAAGGCTCGTCAGTCGTTTTACGAAAGGATTGAACATTTGGACTTCAAGTCAACTTGATCGCCCACACCTTTCACGATTTCCAAGAATTGATCAACAAGGCTTTGATTCTTGAGGATAAGCGCAAGGAATTGGAGGATCATCGTAAGTGCAGAATGGCTCAGCAAGGAAGTCACCAACCCCAGTTGAAGGCAAGAATGATTCCACCGCAGTTTAGCCGTTTTCCTCCACAGAATTCTGCCAGACCACCTGCACCAACTTCAGCACCTCGTCCAGTTGCTCAGAACTTCCGCAACCCCGCACCAGTCAACCCCAATCCAGTCAGCAACCCACAGAATGCACCCAGAGTTTGCTTTACCTGTCGTCAGCCAGGACATTTCGCCAACCGATGTCCGCAGAATGGGACTATCACTCCAGTACGCTTCAACCTTGGGAATACACCAGCCAAGACGCCATGAGCGGCAACCATCAAGGAACTTCTCAAGCTACCGGTCAATCCGGAGGAGCGCCACAATCAGTGGTCAGAGGCCGTGTCAATCACGTCACTCTGGAAGGAGCCCAAGAAGCACCCGACGTTGTACTGGGTAAGTTTCTAGTAAATTCAGTACCTGCATCAGTTCTGTTTGATTCTGGAGCTTCGCATTCGTTTGTATCTGAAATTTTTGCAACCAAGAATAATTTGAAAGTTATGCAACTTAAGCATACTCTGTTAGTCCAGTCGCCTGGAGCAGAGCTAAGTTCTAAAGTTGGATGTTTAGGAGCTAGGCTACTCATATCTAGAGTTGAGTTTCTAGCCAACCTAATAGTTCTAGACACTCAGACCATAGATGTCATCCTTGGTATGGATTGGTTATTCAAACATAAAGCAGTGCTAGATTGTGGTGAAGAGCGTAACAATAGAGGATACCACAGAAAGAAAGTTGAATTCCTAGCCACCTCGATGCGTGATGGACATTTGGTAGTCAACGATCGAAGGCAGTTTCTTTGGAAGAGCGACTGTGGTAAAAGATTATCGGATGTATTTCCAAAGAATTACGGGAATGCCACCGGTTTGTGACATTGAGTTTGTCATCGATCTAGTGCCAGGAACAGCACCAATTTCCAAGAGACCCTATCGGATGCCAGTCGATGAACTGGTGGAAATGAAGAAGCAGATAGAAGAACTACTGGAGAAAGATTTTGTAAGACCTAGTTAAATCGCCATGGGAGCACCGATTTTGTTCGTCAAGAAGAAAGATGGAAGCATGAGGATGTGCATCGATTACCGCTCTCTCAATGAAGTCACCATCAAGAACAAATACCCTTTGCCCAGAATTGATGATTTGTTCGACCAGATGAAAGGAGCCGGAGTATTCTCCAAGATCGACCTGCGATCAGGTTACCATCAGTTGAAGATTTGTCCTAAGGATATACCTAAGACCGCTTTCTCAACCGGTATGGACATTATGAGTTTTTAGTCATGTCGTTTGGTCTGACTAATGCCCCTGCCTATTTCATGAGCATGATGAACAAAGTATTCATGGAATATTTGGATAAGTTCGTAGTAGTATTCATTGATGATATTCTGGTATACTCAAGGTCAGAAGAAGAGCATGCAGAACATTTGAGATTAATCCTAGAGAAGCTCAGAGAACATCAGTTGTATGCCAAGTTCAGCAAGTGTGACTTTTGGAAGAAGAAAGTTGATTTTCTCGGTCATGTGATGATGGTAGAAGGAGTAGCGATTGACCGGAAAGGTTAAAGCGTAATGAATTGGGAGCGGCCAAGGCGGTTACTCAGTTCGTAGTTTCTTGGGAATGGCAGGATACTATCGTCGTTTCATTGAAGGATTCTCAACGATTGCTAAGCCTCTTACGCAATTGTTGAAGAAAGAGAAGAAATTCATTTGGACCCCAACTTGTGAAGAGAGTTTTCAAGAACTGAAGAAACGTTTAACTTCAGCCCCAGTACTAGTTTTGCCGGATATCAGCAAGGATTTTGATATCTACTGTGATGCTTCGCGTCAAGGATTAGGATGTGTCCTTATGCAAGAAGGAAGAGCTGTCGCTTATGCGTCAAGGCAATTAAGACCTCATGAAGAGAATTATCCTACCCATGATTTGGAATTAGCTACCGTAGTGCATGCTTTGAAGATTTGGCGTCATTATCTCATCGGTAATCGCTGTGAAGTCTACACAGATCATAAGAGCCTGAAGTACATATTCACTCAGTCTGATTTGAACATGAGACAGAGAAGATGGCTGGAATTAATAAAGGATTATAATCTTGGAATTCATTACCATCCTGGTAAGGCCAATGTTGTTGCGAGATGCCTTTGAGTCGTAAGAGCTCTTGCAATGCTATGGAAGCAAAAGATATTTGTTGAACTTGGGAGGAATTCCGTGAAGCTACACTAGAAGTTGTTCTGAAGGATTTGTGGCCAGTCTAGAAGCGCAGTCTACTCTGGAGAAACAGATTCGTGAAGCTCAACCCAAGGATTCTGAGTTTGCCGACCTCAAGAAGAAGATGGCAGAAGGAAAATTTAAATATTTCACCGTGGATGATCAGGATATATTATGGATTAATGGGCGTATCGTATGCAGGATATTGATGGATTAAGGCGGTGATCTTGAAGGAAGCTCATGACTCAAAGTATTCGATTCACCACGGAAGTACTAAGATGTATCGGGATGTTAAGAATAAGTTTTGGTGGCCAAACTTAAAGCGAGGCGTCGCGAGTTCATTGCCTTATGTGGCGTGTGTCGAAAGTAAAGCGAGCATCGAGACCGGCGGAGTTTGCTACAACCGTGAAGATACGGAATGGAAGTGGGAAGAGATCGGTATGGATTTTATTACGGTTTACTTAAGACTCAATCGGGTTATGATTCGATTTGGGTAATAGTGGATCGTTTGACTAAGGTTGCCCATTTCTTGCGATCAAAACCACTTACTCAGGAGACCGCTTGGCAGAGTTGTATATGTCAAAAATAGTCAGTCTGCATGGTGTGCCTAAGAGGATAGTGTCGGATCGAGGATCTCGGTTCACCTCTCGTTTACGTAAAGTCTACATGAAGCCACAGGAACTCATCGAATTTGATCTTGCTTATCATCCACAGACAGATGGACAGACTGAAAGAGTCAACCAGATTTTAGAAGATATGTTGAGAGCCTGTGCCTTAGCAAATGCTACCAGTTGGGATAAGAGTTTGCCATATGCAGAATTCTCGTACAACAACAGTTATCAAGCCAGTTTGCAAATGTCACCATTTGAAGCTTTGTATGGTCGTCTTTGCGAGAACTCCATTAAATTGGTCAGAGACAGCTGAACGTGTAGTGTTCGGGCCAGATATTATTCAGGAAGCCGAAGAACAAGTTGCTATGATCAGGGAAAGACTAAAGATAGCCCAGTCCAGGCAAAAGAGTTATGCCGATAACCGTCGTCGTGACCTCAGCTTTGAACCAGAGGATTTTGTGTATCTTGAGTTACTCCGCTCGGAGGTGTTAAGAGATTCCACACCAAAGGTAAGCTTGCTCCAAGGTATGTGGGTCCATTCAAGATTTTGGAACAGCAGGAGAAGTTGCGTGCAGTTGGAGCTACCACGATCGTTAGCGGAGTGCATGATGTCTTTCATGTCTCTCGGTGAAGAAGTGTCTTCGTGTGCGGAAGAAGCGCACCCGTTGAGTCAATTGAGCGAAAGAAGATCTCACAAACAAAGAACGACTGTCAGGATTTTGGATGTCGCATGAGCGCCGCACGAAGTAAGACCGTTCGTTTACGCAAAGTCGATGGAGTAACCACTCGGAAGGAGAAACAACGTGGGAGCGTGAAGAAGAGTTGAAAGCCGAGTTCCCGACCTTTTCACTAGCTGCTTAGGAATCTCGGGGTCGAGATTCGTTTAAGGGGAGGTTTGTAACATCCTAATTTTGAGCTTTAAAATCTTTTAAATAATGGTAGTAAGAAAATTCACCATTTGGATTTATTTGAATATTAATTTAAAAAGCTTAATATGGACTTTAAGGACAAATTGATTTAATGTGCTTAATCCCAACACCAACAATTGCCAAAATTATTTTATTTAGATTCTATATGCTTGGATATATTTTATAGAATTTTAGGATTTTCCAAAGTCAATTGCTATTTTCTAATTGCTATTTGTATTTTACGGATTTATTTAAAGAAAAATCATAGGAAAATCCTTGAACGATCTTGGGCGAAGCCCAACACTATTCGGTCGGCGACCCATTTCGCCCACTTGCGGCGCTCCGGTAGTTGGATCGACATCGTCATTTGCCGATTCGCCCGCGCCGCATCCGCTTTGCTCTCAGCGACATGTGGGGCCACTATCGATCGTCTTCTTCCGCGCCTTTCTTCTCACGCGCGTCGCTGCTTCTCGGCGCCATTGCGAGCTTCGGCCTCGCGTCGACAACGGGACTCGTCCGATTTTCTTGCGCCAACCCCACCAATTTAAACCCCTGTCTATTCGCATCTATCTCCAACCAAATCAAAACCAAACTCGGCAAATATCTCCCGAATCAAGGAATTCAAAAACCGGCCGTTTGGACCCGATTTGGGGTTTCAAATCTCGGCGTCTCGGGCCTATAAATACCCCTTAGCACCGCCGGACCTCGCAACCCAGCCGCCACTCGTCGCCCAATCGCCTAGCGCGCATTTCAAGCTTTAGGGTTTTCGGCCGAACTTCTTCTCCGGTGAATTGCGCCGCCGTCGTCGCCGCCCTTGCTCCACCGACTGCACCATCGTGATCAGCAAGTCCCAGGCTACCTCGTGCGCACCTCCTCATCGCCGGAGCATCACCGGAGCTCCCGTCCGACAAACCCGACACCGCCTCGCCGCCTCAAGCTCGCCGCCGACCATCTCCGCCAACCCCAGGTGCTCAAACCAGTGCCCACATGTGCGCAATAATCCCCTCTACACGCTGGTACCACTCACCGCCGGCGAGGAGCCGCCGTTCGCCGTTGCCATTGGTTCCCGAGCCGTCGCCACCGTCGATCTGATGTGGCAGCCCGCGTCAGCGTTCACCTCAGCCCATGTGCGTGCGTGTCAGCCTCGTAGGCGCCGCGTGAGTGCCACCCGCACGCGGGTACACCACCTCAGCCCCCACCCAGATCCAAAGGCTCGGTGGACTTGGTCCACCGTGAGCCGTGTCACTAACATGTGGGGCCCACATGTCAGATTTCTTTTTAAAACTATTTCTTTTTCCGGAAATTCTCGGCTGACGCAAGCATTGCGCAATAATTTGATTTTTCTTTATAAAAATAATTCGGGAAATTCAATAAAATCCAAATTAGGGTTTATTTGATTTTCCAATCTTCCAAAGCCCATATCTTTTGCATTCGAACTCCGATTGAGCCCATTCAAATTTGTAAATTCATATAAAATTAAGATCTATTTAATGGTGAATTTTATTTGAATTTTTGCAATTGTTTTGCCTCTGTTATTTATTTGTTTTTATTTCTTTTGTCTCGTTTGCGAGTAGACATCGATACTTCGGGGAATTTTGCAGAAGAAGAAGCACCTCAAGACCAAGACCAATATCTAGACCTATTCCAAGGCAAGTTATACCTTTGATCATATTGAACCCAGTTTTCAAAATACTTTGTTTCAATATATTGCATTCTATTTCAAGTATTTATTTAAATGCTTTTGGGTGTAGTTATTAATCCAAATTGTTATGCCAACTTGTCTATTGTATGCCATGATCTTTTGTCACCCTAGGTTGGTTAATAATTAGTTGGTATTATCATAGCACCAACGTGGGTTGGTTAGATACGATTAGACTGCTTAGCCATGCCACGAGTCATCATTTCATGTGAGAGTTGCAATTATAAACTTGACTAAGCGATTATGGGCTGTGTGATGAAAGCGTGTCTTTGTGTCTTTGTTACTCGTTGATGGCATGTGTTGCACTTAATCAACAGGGTGGGAAAAGATTTAGGCGGGGCAAGTGGTGGATCTGTGTGAATGGTGGGCTGTGTGATATAAACTTTGTGATTTGTGAAAAGCGGAAGTCTTGCCTTGGTCAATTAAGAACTTAACTTTGTGCGCCATTGGCTGGGCCTTCTTGTCGACCACATGCCTAGTATGGGCTGGGCCTGACTTGGTAAGTTATGGAGTCTTGACATTGACAACTCAGGTTGTATTTAAACTATGTGATGGGCTGGAGGTGTGTACCGCTGTGTTTGGGTCACATCGCGGGACGGTTCGCTGCATCCCTGTCCAACGGTGTGTGTCGTTCCAAGGGCTATGTGAACAAATTGGACGGCAGGAAAGCACATCGGGAGTGTCATTGTTTGAGATGAAATCTCTGAAAGGTTTTGTTATGGTCGATGCTAGCTACTTTGGTTGTATCGTGTGGGTAAAGTGTACGACCTCTGCAGAGTGTTTAAACCAATCTATTCGAATAGCCGCGTCCTCGGTTATGGACATGCTCGGGAATTTCACACGAGGGGTAGATTTTCATAAAAACAATTGGGAAGGGTCAGCTGTGTGAGATAACCTTTGCAGCTGTGTGAATAACTTGATTAGACTGTGTGTTCTTTGTGAAATCAATTGTTAAACTTATTATTGTCTATTTGTTTTGAATTATACTTTCAATCTATTATTTGTATTCAATTGCAAATGTTGCATTTACGCAAAATAACCACGAAGCCATTTCTTTGGAATAAGCCATCATCTATAAATTGCATTACGTGGTATGACTTGCAGTGCGGTGTGTACTCACTCTTGCTAAACCAATCAACGAAGTGGAGGAGTCGTCGCCTACTTTTGAAGAAGAGTTCTCTGAAGGTTGATCGTTAGGGTCTTGATCGATCGGTTACTGTGGTAAATTGATGGGAGCCACCGGAGTTTATGTCATTTTGCTGCAGTTTATTTCTTTATTGTCAGCCTTGCATGGCTTAATAAATGTAAAACTCGACCGTAAGGTCCCAACAGTTATTTGTTATTTAAAGGTACTCGTTTATTCTTATATTCATTGTATGGATGTGATATTTCATCGATGTTGACACTGTGTGCACTAGCGTGATCCTGGACTAGTGCAGAATACACAGAGAGTCCAGATTTGCATATTTGGGTCCCGACAGAATGGCAGCCAAAACATGCATATATATAGCCTGCGGGTAAATTGCAATTTGGTTGAAGAAAATTCACGTTCGCGAGGTAGCGGGGCCGAGGAGGTATCGTGGGCCAGTATTGCGTTATGTCTTTAAGGTTTAGTAAGTTAAAATTGGGAGGTAGAGTTGTCGTTTGTACTAAATATTTCGGAGAACATTTTGTGTACATAAATCACAGTGTCGTAATGCACATGGACATTACATAAATCACAAAGGCGGAATGCACAATGACATTACGTAACAAGTTTTACACGGCCATGACATTAGTTAGGGTGTATAGTCGTGTCGCTTGCCAGGACGGCGTAGTTGATCCTCAGGGAAGGTAAACATGTCCGGGGAGCGGTGTACGTCTCGAAGGCTGTAGTAGGGGACCTGCCTAGCAGGTGAATCTGGGGTGATCTCATCGTGGGGGTCCGGCTGAGGCCTGAGCATATCGTCAACCCACTGGTGCTCTTCCTGCGGGAAGGGTACTGGGTGAGTTAGTCATTGATTTTGTGCAATGGGAAAATCGGTGTAACTACATTCATGCGTACCTGAGTAGGCTGTTGTGTGGAGGAGGATCCTCTGGCGGACTGAGCCGTAGTCTTTGCACGTGTACCCTCAATACGTGTCGCCAAACCACTCGTCGCGCTCCCGCAGTGTGATTGAACGCCGTGCGTCAATGAGACGAACCCTTCGTCCCCGTGCTGCGGTGAGTCAGGGTCAGTGCGTGGAGTGCAAAAATGTCGCGCCGGCGAGGAAGACCTATCCTGCTCCTTCCTCCGTGATGACAATGGTTACAGCAGATCTTGTCCCTCGCAAATGCCGCAAGAACAAAGGGTAATGTCGAATCGTGCGAAATGAGTGTATGCAAAATACCGACGGCAAGAACCGGTGACGGATGACAAACCTATGGCCCGAGGCGAAGTCGGGGCCAGCGGCCGTAGCTCCGATGACTCCGAGTGCGGCGGGCGTGCGGAGAAGCGATGCCGACGAGGTGCCGAGGGTGGAGGAGGTGGAGGGTGCCCTCGTATGCTGGCGATCTTGTGCGTGAGCGTCATTTGTGGTGACCACAAGTTATGGCTCTAATTGCGACCCTCGCGTCCTCGGTTATGGTGCGCGATCGCGGCTAGGGAGCGATCAAAGGTGTTGTTGTTTCCACGGTGTAGAGCTTCAGCACTCTCACGCTGGATACACTCCAGGCGGTAGTACTGCAAGAAAACCTATCGTAAGTGCAAAAAGTGTTGCCGGATGAAAATTATGCGAATAATATTTTACCGTCTCGTCGAGGCGGGCCTCCCGGTGATGGTCCAGACCAGCTAGTACGATGTTGTCGTGCATGGCGTCCACTGGACGCTGCGGCGCTGGCCCAGTAAGACTGCACCTAGTACACGGAACGTACCACCGCAAGTACGCAGCGTACGTCTGGATGGCGTAGCCGTGAAGCTCTTGCACCACATCCGTCGTAACCCTCTCGGTCCACAGCGCCGTCCACGGCTGCTGTGTCTGCCTCCAGTCGTCACTCCTCCGCCCTCTCCTCATTTGCCTGCAATTGAATTGAGATGTCAGAAAATCTTAGTCAAACATGCCCTTAAAATGACACCAAACAATGACATACCGGTGAGCTGTCTCATGACCCGCTGCGGATTGTTCGGCTAGACCATGTGCGAGAATACCAGATGGTAGGTCATCAACCACAGTGCCTCGTCCAGAGTGTACTGGGATAATAATACGTAGGGGGCCGTGTCTTGAAGGAACTGTGCTGTCTATGGCCACAAGATGACCTCGTCCTCGTGGAGAGTCTCGAAAAGGTTATATAACTCGGGGTACACGTGCCTCGGTCTCTCCCTAGCCCACCCTAGGGTAGCACGTGTCCTACGTGTTCCCATCGTAGGCCCGTCGACGGGGTCGTCGCCTCCAACGTAAAGCTCGGCGGTCACCTAGTAAGGGTGTGCGGTCTTTGCTGAATCTGGCGACCAAGCCGAAAGTACTCCACGACCATAAGCAGAAAGCGGCGTAGCATACCACGAGGACTAGCTCCCCGCCCGTGCTGCGCTGACAAGCATCGCACAACCCTCGGTAGGTGGCGCAAAGCACTGCGGAGCCCCAACTATACTGTGGAACCTCGTCGGGCCAGGCGTCTGCCAAAGAATCTGTCAGATGGTCATGAAATGGGTACACGTGATCTCCCGAGTGGTAGGAAACAGGATCCATCTTAACAGGAATAAAATGTACGCAACTAAGTGTGTCCTGACTTCCTCCACAGTCGCATGCACGGCGAGTCATGTACTCGTAGCGGGAATGTGGCACACCCGCGTTCGCGAGAATCGGGTGACCGAATCATCGACCATACGGACCTTCGGTCCATCGCCTCGTGAGGTGGCACTCTTTGGAAGACCACGGTGGCGGACACTGTAAGCATAGCCACGTCCTCTAGAGTAATGGCCATCTCCCCCCACCGGAAGTGGAAAGTGTGAGTCTCTGATCTCCAACGGTCCATGGCTTGAGCGGGAGTGACGCGTCAAACTGCAATGCGTGTGGGAGGTCCAACATGCGGGCAAGGGGCAGGAGCCCAGTCTCCCGCAGCTTGGGGATGTACCGCTTGTCAAGGGGCCACCTCTCTCTGGGGGCGTTCAGGACCAGGCTCGGAGGGTCGATGCCGACGGACCACGCCCGGCAATGGTGTCCCCCATCCCAGTGTGGGTCGAGCAGCTCGTACGCGTCGTCAACTAGAGGCTGTGCCATCTCCTGCCGACAGGGAAATAACATGTTAGTCCGCATGTAAAACATACTATGTGGCACAGAAAAACAAGGCAAAATATACGACAAAAATGTTAACAACATAACCGTACATATGACCATAATGAGTTCACAAATGACCCAGACAACATAACATTACGTCCATACACAAAGGCATGGATTAACAACAACACAGCTTATTCAAGGCATTAAAATAAGCATGCGACATCACGACTCAGTAATGATATTTTACTCGCTACGGTGCACTGCTTGTGGCGGGTCTGTTTGGGCAGCGGCTGATGGAGTGCCTAACTGTCTTGCACAATCTGCAACAGGGGCAGTGAACTCGTTGCCCGTGCTGGCTGTCGTCCATGTCATTTCAGATGCGTCATGACTGGCGGCTTCCACGCCCGGGGTGCTTTAGTGCATCGTTGAGCACCCACTTCACCTGCCCAGGCTAGAGGTCCTTGTAGTGCGTGTCCAGCCCGTACGAACGGAA
Organism: Hsuehochloa calcarea; assembly: GCA_036346395.1. Lineage (NCBI taxonomy): Eukaryota > Viridiplantae > Streptophyta > Magnoliopsida > Poales > Poaceae > Hsuehochloa > Hsuehochloa calcarea. Next base: position 13,352,288 of record CM070614.1, read on the forward strand.
CTCAGCACTCCAAGTGCCATAGAGGTGGTGGATGTCGTAGTACTCGGAGATGTAACACTCCGAGGCCTACCGCCACACTGCGCACGCAGCGTACACATGGGAGCATGGTTTGTGCAGAAGCCGCGGCTTGTTGTAGGTGCACGACGCTTCTTCACCAATCGTGCAGACCTGCTTACGATCCCCTCTAGTGTGACCCATCACGTACTTCTCCCTAAGCCTAATCTCGAACTTCTGCCTGACGCCATCCATGGTACGAGCGGCGTGCGATCGTGCCTTGTTGATCTTATTCTCCATGTAGGCATGCATTACTTCGGAGAATTGCTTCCCATCCTCCAGATACTTCTTGGCCATCATGGCTCTGTTAACAAAGTATCCGATGGTACGGTTCCAGCTCTCCTCCTCGATCATAGTGATCGGCAGGGAGCGGACACCCTTGAGTACACTTTTGTACACCTCCGACATGTTGGTCATCATGATCTCGTACCTTGCCTTTGCACCGGCTTGTCGTGCAAGAGGGACCATTTCTCCGGTCAGTGCGTGCGAGTTAACCTTCGTGTGAACTCCCAACTATCACGGACCCTCGGCCCGGCCCTTTCGCCTCGGCATCTACCGAGTCCCTTACATGCTTCCCGGACTCCTCGTCGAGCTATCTCCACACCGCTTCGAACTTCCTCCTATGGTTCTGCATGCGGAGCTTCTTGAACATCTTCATGAGGTTCTTGCTCCGAAACCTTGTGTGGAAGTTGGCCGCGAGATGCCTCATGCACCAACGGCTCCTAACATTGTTCCACTGGAACGGTGGCTACGTTCCATTTTGCATCATGCACAACGCGGACATCAACCCAGCATTGCTATCCGAGATGACACATACATCTGGCCGATCTTGGACCACCGCCTGCTTCACATTACACAGGAACCACAACCAGCTATCGATGTTTTTGCTCTCAACAGTTGTGAACGCCACGGGGACTAACTGGCCATTCGCATCGACCGCAACGTCGGTGAGGATGGTACTCTTGTACTTCCCACATAGGAAGGTGCCATCCATCGTAAGCACGGGACGACAATACTTGAACCCTTCGATCGCCTAACGGAAGGTCCAGAAGACCCTTTCAAGAACAAAACAATTGGGGCCCTCCGTCGGATGCAGCCGCTCAAGCTTGTTTATGTACGTCCCAGGATTAGATTCCGCGATTTGATGCAGAAATCTTGATACTAGGTTGTAAGCCTCTTCGAATGTGCTGAACATTCGCTCCAGAACCCTGCGTTTCGCCCGCCATACCGTCTTGTAGTTGACCGGGAACCCCAACATATTGACAACATCCGCCAGCATGAGCTTTGATGAAATGGACACATCTGCAGCGACGAGGTGGCTTATCAGGCTAGCAACATATGAGGACGTCATGTTGCGGTGCCTGTGAAGTGGCTCAGCTAACTCGCATGTGTGGTCCTTCAACACCGTTATCCGAAAGCCCATGGCAGCGGCCGTGAACCTTTGCACATGGACCTTGCCAGCACAGGATTCATCAACACACCTGATGATGTACATGTCGGGGTTGGATCCCTGCACCAGATACGTCCAACCAATTTTAACGACGTATCTAGCAATAGCATGCTGTGCGGCACTCTTGTTAGGGAAGCGCTGGCCTAGGAGCAGGGTGTCCTCATTGAACCCTCACTCAGCCCCCTCCGGATGTGGTAGAACCAGCGATGTCGTTACAACGTCGTCCAATTGTGAGGGGACGTAAGAAATATTAGTGGTCACAAAACCACCAACTGCACTGTTGGACCGTAAAGGCGACTAGAGGGGGGGTGAATAGGAGCACGCTCACTTTTTCACAAATTATGAACTCAATACAATTTCACTCCAGTAGCTATTAGAAAGCTATGAAGATCAATATACGATCAAATGGAAGACTAGTATTGAATCCAATAAAAACCCTAAGCAATGCGACAATAATCGCAAGAATCAAAGCAACACAAGTCTTGGCGGCTCGACCTCAGTAGTGAACCGGTCGGACCGATTGCGGGCGGTCGGATTGTTATATCTTGGCGGTCGGACCGCTCCAAATCGGTCGGACCGGTGGTGTGGCGATCGGACGGCGATCTCATGTAACCGATCCAAAGCAATAAAATCAGCCCGATGACGAAGTTGCAATTAGGTCTAACTTTTGATTCTCAACTCCAAACTTCACGAAACTTTGCACACACCTTCTCTATGCTATTGAGGACCTATTCCAATCGAATATTATGATAATTCTTGGAACGATCTTGAGCAATTGTCAATTGATTAACAAAAGGTCTAAAACCGGGCAAGAACGAAAACTTGATCCTAAAGCTTGTTCGTGAGAGATTGATGATCAAAATGATGCTAGATAGGTTTACACATATCACAGCAAGCTAATTCACATGAAAGAATCAATCACAAACTCGCGGATCAAAGAAAGCCCTAAAAACACGAAATTGAAAGCAAGAACGAAAAGAGACTTATCTCAAGCAAACCTTGCATAGATTGATTTCGTGATTGTTGCTGGATTACATCCACACCATCATGGATCAGTGGACAATCAAAGATCACGAAATTCACCACAAACCATCAAGAGCCCTTGCCTCCACCTCAACTCCCCTAAAGACAATTAGGGTTTTGAAACATAAAAAGGCGAGAGAGAAAAGAGCTAGATGGTGCAGCCACCACCTCCCCCTATTTATAGTGGAGGCCTAGACTCCTAGGGTTTGACTCCATTGGGCTCCGTTAAGGCCCACTAACAAGCGGGTCACACACGCACGCCGCAAAGCGCCGTCTTTAACCTTTGACCTAAACCGCTTCACCATGCGCCATGGATTCGCCAATAGGTCACCCTTGTCCATCTTGTGTCACGCTTGAGTCGTTGACCTCACCCGCATCGTCGATCGTTCGGACCTCAACTCTCCAAGTCTAGTCCCGATCCTCCTCGCCGTTGACCGTCGTTGACCACCAAGCAACTGCACAACCACGGACAAGCAAACACGAATTCGGGAACAAGTTCTTCACAACTTGACCCATGTTAGTCAAAACATGCATCATGCAAACCATATGCCACGATACCAATGACTTTGACCTAACCAATCAACATCGCCACGAAGTTGGCGGCGTTCAAGTCAATACCGTCCGACCGCTCTCGTGAGCGGTCGGACGCCTCTGGCCGGTCGGACCGCTCCACGTGAGCGGTCGGACCGCCTTGAGACTTAGCCAATTTCAACCCCGAAAATCCAAACCTTCGGAAACTTTAAACCAATAGAACTTTTTCTTGGAGACTCCAAAATCATGAGACCAAGTGCATTGGGATCCCCTCACTTGCCTACAACACCTATTTTTGGCCCACTCGTTTTGACCACTTTGGTCACCGGTCCGATCGCCCCACATGGCCGATCCGACCGATTTGGGACCGGTCGGACCGCCCATCGATAAGCTTGTAGCTTTGTCGAAAACACGTGAAAGCGACAAACCGTAAACGCCATTGCCAATTGTCACATCATCCTAAGATCTGGAACATATCCCCATGAAATCCACAATCTCCCCTTGATGAACACATTGGCAATTATCCGAAAAATGTAAGTAAGAGGTTTGAAAACGAGTTTACTCGCGCAGCAGACAAAGGCACAACTTGGTCCATAAGCAAGAAAAAGCAATGAAAATGACCAAGCGGCATCGAATAGTATAGGCATGTGAGACAAGGCAAAAGTAAGCATAAAAACTTTGATTTCGAGAAAGGGTCAAAATTCTCACATGAGGTCCATATGAAAGAACAATTGTTCAATTGACCTATGATCATTGTGAGGATAAAAGAATGCAATTCAAGTTCAGAATATTCAATAAAACAATAAGAATGCAACTCAAGAACTCCCCTCACTATGATCCTCGATTTTCAAAAACTTTCAACTTTTGATTCTCCTTTGTAAAACAAAATATATATATATCTCAAAATTTCTCCCCTTTGTTTAATCTTCTCCCCCAACAAAGAAATATCTTCTCATTAACACATCTTCTCCAAATAAAAATAGCAAAGAAATATAACACATCTTCTCCCAAAGAAATATCTTCTCATTAATTAACACATCTTCTCCCCCTTTGACAATGGATTCATCAAGGAATCACGCCTTCCTCTCATCCAGAGATAACCAATAGATGATAAAGAAAGAAGCAGAAATAAAAGAAGCATAAACAGGAGTATGCATGAAGTGCAATGGAGTGGCTTCATTTTTGTATTTTTCAATTTTTGATTACAAGAAGCTTTGGAGATTACCCAAAAGAACAATCTAGTATCTCTAATATTGCACAAACAGCATATCAAGCCTGACAGCGCTAGCAAGATCATGGTAAGACATATATATCAAAGCTAAGCACAAAGGCTCAAAAGTAAAGCAGTAGATTTGATCAATTTAAGCAACGCTTCAAATTCAGCAAGTTCATCAACAGGGATCTTAAAGTGAAATTGGCCATGTCAAAATGTCAAAGTGAGATCAAAAATCTAACAAAGACCACATTAAGAGTCAATCAAGTCCCGTATTGAATCATTTTGCTCAATATTTTGTAAGCGCCCATTTGTCAACATTTTTCTCATTTGCATTGAATATTGAAGTTGACTAATGATCTAACTTAGTGATAAGATCTGGACTAGGAGCCATCCACAAACTCATCCTAAGCTTCGACAAAAGTTGATTAAAGGTATATCTTAGTAAAGAAGATCACGGACTAGGAGCCATCCACAAACTCTTTCTAAGCTTCTACAGGCGACAAATCTTGAGGTTCATGTCATTTCGACAAGCGGTCCCCATGAGATCGTCGGTTCATCAAACTATCTCCAAGTTCATGTCATTTGACAAGCGGTCTCGTAAGAATAGTTTGGCACAATTTAAGCATAAGACAATCTTGATTTTTATTTTTCACATGAGCGGTTTAGAATCTCAAGAACACAAAAGCTCAAGTAATGGTCAATTTTAGATCAAAGAGCTAACAAAGCAATTACAGCGACAGGCCAATGTCACAAGAGGAGCACTAATTGCGCAACTCGCTAAAACATCCACAAATTGCAATTTCTTAATTCGAGTTGTTTAAAAGGTTCTAGCTCATATAGCAAAGACTTAGCTACACATGTAAAAGCATGATAATTCTAGCAAGTCAAAGAACTAGACATGACATTGAGCAAGAATTGAAATACAAAAGCTCCAAAGGGTAATAGGCAAAGCTCCATTAATTTTAAAAGATAAGCAGAAAAACTTATATTATAATGCATCTTTTTGGATTTTTCATACCACTTGTTGTAACCACTTGTTGTTACCACTTGTTGTTATACCACTTGTTGGATTTTTCATATGAATGCAATATGACACAATGAGATGCAATTAAAAAGCCTAAAAACCTAAAAAGTTCAAAAAGATCACTAAGTCCAGAAAAAGAACAATAAAAGATCAAAAGAACAAGGAAAGATCAGAAAAGATCAAACTCCCCCTCAAACCAACCCATAAGGATAAATAACCCCTAACTCGCTTCTCAAGGTGGCAAACCTAGTTGGGTCTAAAGATTTGGTGAGGATAAAAACAAAAGACAAAAGAAGTGCCTAGTGGGTGACAAGCGCCTGAGGTACTCTTCCTATCTAGCCGACAGCCCGCACAATCAGAATAAGAAAAACCCCCGAATGGACAAGGATAAAGAACAGGAATATCAAATGCCATACAAAGAGAGTAGAGTGTAAGTACCTGAATAAGAGCTTAACGGCTTGGCGATGGGAAGTTCTCGGAGATGCTTGAAACCCGTCGACCGCGTGAAGGAGGTGAACCATCTTGAGTCTCCGGTCATATGGCGTGAACAGCCGGAGTCAACAAAACACGTGCTCTTCCTCTTTCCGCGGCAATCCTGAAAAATCAAGGCACAGAAGAACGATGTGTCTCGATACTGGGGTTAGTTAAACAAGACTTGGGAACCCAGTACTGAGACACACGTCTGCGAGTAGTATGCAAAGCAGAAGTGTTATCCTTGATTTCATCTAAAATTCTGTTATGAGCAATGTTTAAGTTAACATAGGAATTAAACTGTCCAGGAGCGGTCTGACCGGCGTTGTGCTGGCGGTCAGACCGGTGACCAAATCGGTCAGACCGGTGACCACCAGCGGTCAGACCGGCAGCCTGAAGAACATGAGAATTAGGATATGTAGAATCATGATGATTAGCATGTGAGAAAAATCCTAATCCAGGTTTATTCCTTTCAGTGTTACCATGTCTCATAAAAGCTCTAGGTTGCCTGAATGAAATTCTATCAAGATTTTTCCTATCATTTTTCAACCTACGCCAACAGAATTCAATCAAATGCCCACCTTTCTTACAATAAGTGCAATGGTACTTGGTACCACTAGAAGAAGCACCATTTGAGTTAATACAAGGTTGGGCAAAACCTGCAGATTTAAAGGATGTTTTTGCAGGTTGAGTTTTGAATTCAATTAAACCTTTTTCCAAGACTTGAATGACTTTTGGGTTTGAATTGTCTTGAAAATAATTGAATCCTAAACCTTGCTTCTTATAAGGAGTTTTAGACTTGTCAAGAATCATGTTTAATTGTTTCTTACCTTTAGAAAATTTCTCTAATGTATCATGAAGGTAAGCATTTTCTTTTCTCAAACTAACACAAGCATCACAAGTTTTATCCATAGATTTCTCCTTATATAAAGCAATCTCAAGCTTAAGAGTGGAACATGAAGCACAAGTAGTATTTTCAATATTGTCCTTAAGCTTAGCATATTTGACTCTAGCAGCTTCTAAGATATCTTTGATTTCACGTTCTTTTTCTAAGCATGAAGTGCAAGGGCTAGAATCAATCACATCAGAAGCAATCAACTTGCTAGACTCTAAGCATTTTTCACAAGGAGCAGATTTAATTTCAATTAGCTCGGTTCTAGCATTTTCAAGTTGTTGCAAAGCAATATTGTGAGTAGATTGCAGTTTAGCCAATTCTGAGTGCATGTCATGACAAGATAAACATTCATCAGGTTCAAGAGTCTTAACATTTGCAAGTTCTAGTTTTAGTTTACCAATTTTTGACTCTAGTTTCTTATTTTTAGTCATGACAAATTCTAGCGCTTCATCTTGACTAAGCAGTTGATTATATATGGAATCATATCTAGCAGAAAGCTCATCATAAGAGAAAGATACCTTATCATCATCAATGTCGTCGATTGTCGACCATGAAGCACATACCGTGAAGTCTTTGGCCTTCCCTTTCTTGTCCTCTTCGCTCCCGAGTCCACATCGCTAACGGATTGCTCTCCAAAAGCGGCAAGGACCCGGTGAGCGGCCTTTATGAGCTTGACAGCATCATACTCAGAATTGTTCTCACGAGGCTTCTTCCAAGCTGTCTTCTCCTCCCTGTGCTTACCCTTACCTTTTAGCTTGGGGCAATTGGCGGATGTGGTAAAGCTCTCCACACTCATAGCAAGTAACAGGACCACCTCTCTTTTTATTTCTCACATTATTGTAAGCCCGTGTGAATTTTTTAGCTAAAAGGGCTAACTCAACCTCGTGGATATTCTCAAGCTCCTCTTCATGAATAGCAGATAAACAAGCAAATGAAAATCCGTAAGAAGATTCAAAAGAGTCATCAAAAGCCTTTTGAGAGGATCGCTACCAAAGCTAAATTATCTTTCTTGGGATGATCAACTCTTTTAATTTCATGAGTCTTGAGTTTACTATAAAGCAATTCTAAAGTAAGACTTGAAAGATCAACATTCTCTTCTATAGCAAGAGCCTTCATCTCCCACTCCTTGGTGTTGATTGCGGCCAAGAGGTGGGTGGCATTTCAGATTGAGAATATTCAATATCAACAACTTTCATTTGATTAATCACTTTATTAAAACGATGAAAATGTCATCGATGCTCTCTCCAGACGATCTCAAATTTGTTATAATCACGCTTATAGATTGTTTGGCGACTTTCTTAATTTGGGACGAACCCTCATGATATGTTTCGAGAGTGTTCCAAATCTCAATGCAATGCAAAATTGCAAATCCTATCATATTCTTGTCTACCAAGCGCACCATATAAAAGATTCTTGGCTTTGTTGTTGTTAGCCAAAAGAACCACAGAAGCAGGAGTTTCAACCTCAGGAATAATGAGCGGGGATCGAACAACGTCCCACATAGCTTGTCCCTCGCTCTCAAGGAATACTCGCATACGATTCTTCCAATAGGCATATTCTTGTCCATTGAACATATGCGGTTTTGTAGAGAATCTATCCATCGCCAAAGTTCGGTGACGGTTAAGATCAAGAGTGAACTAACCGGCTCGATACCACTTGTTGGACCGTAAAGGCGACTAGAGGGGGTGAATAGGAGCACGCTCACTTTTTCACAAATTATGAACTCAATACAATTTCACTCCAGTAGCTATTAGAAAGCTATGAAGATCAATATACCAATCAAATGAAGACTAGTATTGAATCCAATAAAACCCCTAAGCAATGCGACAATAATCAACAAGAATCAAAGCAACACAAATCTTGGCGGTCGACCTCAGTAGTGAACCGGTCGGACCGATTGTCGGGCGGTCGGACCATCGTTATTATCTTGGCGGTCGGACCGCTCAAATCGGTCGAGCCGGTGGTGATGGCGATCGGACCGGCGATCTGAACCGATCCAAAGCAGATAAAATCAGCCGATGACGAAGTTGCAATTAGGTCTAACTTTTGATTCTCAACTCCAAACTTCACGAAACTTTGCACACACCTTCTCTATGCTATTGAGGACCTATTCCAATCGAATATTATGATAATTCGTGGAACGATCTTGAGCAATTGTCAATTGATTAACAGAAGGTCTAAAACCGGGCAAGAACGAAAACTTGATCCTAAAGCTTGTTCGTGAGAGATTGATGATCAAGATAATGCTAGATAGGTTCACACATATCACAGCAAGCTAATTCACGTGAAAGAATCAATCACAAACTCGCGGATCAAAGAAAGCCCTAAAAACACGAAATTGAAAGCAAGAACGAAAAGAGACTTATCTCAAGCAAACCTTGCATAGATTGATTTCGTGATTGTTCTTTGGATTACATCCACACCATCATGGATCAGTGGACAATCAAAGATCACGAAATTCACCACAAACCATCAAGAGCCCTTGCCTCCACCTCAACTCCCCTAAAGACAATTAGGGTTTTGAAACATAAAAAGGCGAGAGAGAAAAGAGCTAGATGGTGCAGCCACCACCTCCCCCTATTTATAGTGGAGGCCTAGACTCCTAGGGTTTGACTCCATTGGGCTCCCGTTAAGGCCCACTAACAAACGGGTCACACACGCATGCTTCGCAAAGCGCCGTCTTTAACCTTTGACCTAAACCGCTTCACCATGCGCCATGGATTCGCCAATAGGTCACCCTTGTCCATCTTGTGTCACGCTTGAGTCGTTGACCTCACCCGGCATCGTCGATCGTTCTGGACCTCAACTCTCCAAGTCTAGTCCCGATCCTCCTCGCCGTTGACCGTCGTTGACCACCAAGCAACCTGCACAACCACAAACAAGCAAACACGAATTCGGGAACAAGTTCTTCACAACTTGACCCATGTTAGTCAAAACATGCATCATGCAAACCATATGCCACGATACCAATGACTTTGACCTAACCAATCAACATCGCCACGAAGTTGGCCGACGTTCAAGTCAATATCGGTCTGACCGCTCCTCGTGAGCGGTCGGATCGCCTCTGGCGGTCGGACCGCTCCTGTGAGCGGTCGGACCGCCTTGGGACTTAGCCGAATTTCAACCCTGAAAATCCAAACCTTCGAAACTTTAAACCAATAGAACTTTTCTTGGAGACTCCAAAATCATGAGACCAAGTGCATTGGGATCCCCTCACTTGCCTACAACACCTATTTTTGGCCCGACTCATTTTGACCACTTTGGTCACGCCGTCCGATCGCCCCACATGGCGGTCCGACCGATTTGGGACCGGTCGGACCGCCGTGCAAGGATCGGTCGGACCGCCCCTGTCCAGTAAGCCTGTAGCTTTGTCGAAAACACGTGAAACGACAAACCGTAAACGCCATTGCCAATTGTCACATCATCCTAAGATCTGGAACATATCCCCATGAAATCCACATGCACCTCCTCCCGTAGCAGCTTCTCCATCTTCGTCGTCTTCCGAACTAGTTGTTTCCACGTCCGCCTCGCTTTCCACCTCATCCACCTGGTCGGCCAAGTACTCGTGACAATCAATACGGGCTGACCGCCATCTCCCCGCTCCTTCATTGGGCTCAAAATTGACGACACGCCTCCTTAGGTCTCTGTTGCCCATGTCTCCTCCAACACCGGAGACCAACGCAGGCTCCTCCTCACCAGTAGCTTCGCCGGAACCATCCGGGCCGAATGTCCCCGTCCTCTCTAAGAACTGAACGTAGACCAACAGCCGCGCATATATCGCAGCAGCGGGGTTGCAAATTACCCCTATGTAATTGGCCCATGAAGTGTCATATATGACCTTCATAAGTTGCCAAACGGTCTCGCCTGCACCACCCACCACCGAGGCATACAACGCCTCGATGCGCAGCTTCTTCCTTCCAGTGGCGCGATCAAACGTGGAACGCACGCACCGCCTTAGCACCGAGAGGCTCATGTCCTTCAGAGCCGGCGCCCGGATCACGGTCCGGTGACAATTTGACAGGTCCACACCATATGGTCCATCGCGTACGAGAGCGTCCACTTGGAACAAGAACAGATCTTGAATTTCCACCATAAAGTATCTAACACATGTGCATATGAAACCATCGAATTATTTGTGGGATTTCCAAATGAATGCTTCTACAAATTTGGTTATGCCCACTTTACACGAGCGTTTTATCGTACATGTTTTCAATCCCGATTGGAGTTCGTATGATTTTTCTATCTATGAAATATTGAAGCTAATATAATTTGTAGTATAAAAAAATTTGTAACCTATTTTATGTTCCACTTCTAAAATTTCCTGTGGTACTACAAAGGTTCAAACCTATTCCAAGTTAACATACAATAAAAAAAGAAAACCAACAAAACTGGTTTCCCTAAATTTGGAGTTAATTTTAAATAGTTATGAATTTTTTAACTAGTTCGAATTTACAGTGCAAAAATAAATCACTTCAGAATTCCTTATTGCATTTGTAAGTTTCCATATCCGAGTTAGACCTAGCTTACACCAATGACATGCGGGGTCTACGATATAGTATTCTGTTTCATTAAATTTCGGACATAAAAACTTACTGACAGGTGGGGTCCGTTTGTAATTCTCGCGGTGTACTACGTAGTGCATGCACCGAAGGCAACATGCCCGGTCAAGAGTACATATACAACGCGTTCCGTGGGTCTATTTCTATTCACTTTCTATTTCGTTTAACGATCTCCAAATATTTTGCTATTTTATGACCAAGTTCATGACACTATGCAAATCACCGAGATGAAATTTACAACACTATCAACAAAAGGTCTGCTAAGTCAACTAATTACGGCCTAATGACACTGCTAACTACTGATTCTTCCAATTTTGCGTCCGAACACTAGGTCAAAATAAACCGACTACACAACTATAACTACTTAGTTGCTACAATTCATTTAATTACATCATAATCACATTGCTAAAACTAGCGACAACAATAGCCGGATGCGAATGCCACTTACCTTTTCTAGGTGCTCGCAGCAGACCGCACAACTTATTAGCTTCCCCCTTCTCTTCCCCTCTTCCAAGAACTGCTTTTCTATCTATCTCGTGAAAATTTTCCTTCGCCCTTGCTCGTGAAAATTTTCTTCGCTCTCACTCTCGCTTCGGAGCTCACCTACTCCTTTTATTGACGCCTTGCCCTACCACCCCAGGCATGCGCATGCACGCCGCGCGCGACAAGCACCGACCGGAGCCCAGGCGTCGCGCGCCACGCGGGCAACGACGCCCGATCTCGGGCGGGCGTCTTGGACACGTGGGAGGGCGGCGAAGGTCGCTGCCGCCCCGACGGAAGACCTTGGGTGCCCGCCACGGCGGCACCGCCTGCCACAGGTGTGGGGCCGTCAAGGTGCTGTCATCAGGGACGGCAGCACCTTGGTGCTGCCCCACACCCCACGTGGGGGCACCGAGGTGCTGCCCTCGGGGACGGCATCACCTTAACTCGGTTGCTGCCGTGCCCGACTGCCGCAACTCATACAAAGAGGAGGTTAAATTTGGAATTTCTGATTTATAAAGAGCAATGTTAGAATTTCGTTACACTACAGAGCTACTACAGTCCAGATTTAAGAGAATCCGACGTCCCTCCCTGACCTGTAGCTACAAGAATCCTTACGTTTTTCCTTCGATTCGTACGCGTGCCGTTCCCACCTGTCAGCCTCCACGGCGCATTGTGCTGCCTCCGTGTGCCTGGTTCACCTGCTTGGGCCGCGCCTAGTTGGGCTTGCACGAGACGGCGCCTTTGCTCGTGCTGGGCTTTCTCCAGCCCATGCGCTGCGTGGCCTACACGTTGTCCGGTGCGTCGCCTCGGCCGCATAGCCGCTTCTCTGCTGCGGCCAGCCGCGGCGTCGTCCTCGACTGCGTCGCGCCGTCCAACTTCGAGGCCGCCGCGTCCTGCTCCGGTCTCCCTCGCTGACTCGGCGTCCACTCCCCTGCGAGCGCGCAGCTCCGGCGCGGTTGCGGCTTGGCTTGCAGTGTTAAAGATATCAAGATCAGCATCGAGCTGAGGTTGCTGTTGTTGTTGGAGTTCGAGTTGGAGGTGAGCGGCCTAACATACCAGGGGAGGAGGTATAGTTGGGAATGTTGGCAACGGCATTGCCGAATGGCTAACAATGTTTGTTTACTGATGTTTTTTTATGAAGGTGAATTTTTTGTGTGGTACCTGGGCTATTTTTTGGAAAAAATAATAAGTTGTAAACATTATTTTAGGGAAAAATTAGCTTGATACCATCACAAAGATGTATAAATTATAAAATACTATTGTATGTGAGGTTGATAATTGGGTATTAGGATGATATCTTAGTGATATATCGATGGTATTTTTTTATCTCAAAGGATATTTACAATGATATAGAATAATTCGTCCATAATTTTATAGAAGAACATTGTGTAATAACTCTCAAAAAAATTAGGGAGTGCCCAGTTAAAGTTACACCAAATGAGTAACGATATTCTCGTCTAGGCGCATAGATCGATGGATGTAATGCCATCTGTGGCATGACAACACTTACAGGTACCGAGTTGATACTATGTTAGATGCAGGGATTGATATTGTTAATGTAGGCTATCATGAACCATAAGATAAGACAGTCGTTGTGCAAGTCGTTGTGCAAGTCTAGAGATGTAAACCTTGCTTTTTTTAAAAGAAGATTTGAACTTTCAAATTTTTTTATTAAAAATGCTGTCAGTGCACGGTATATTGCTGAAAATGACACTAGAATTTGCATAGTTATGAATATTCCTTTGGGATTTCAAATTTCCATTTGGACAAGGTTGATCGAGTCATTTTAAAAACTAACAGAGTGGCCTGTGCAATTGCACGGGATAGTTTTAACATAATTTCGAACTTTAACTATAGCTAACGAAAGTGCTATTTTGTGGTCGCCCACATGATGTTTCTTGCGGTCATGGCTCTAGGCGCAACTTTTTGTGCGGAGGGAAAGAGTGGAATGCTAATCGGACCTGGGCACCGCGGCACGCACATATTTTGGTGGTTGGTGTATTTGCTCCCTCTTTTTCCTTGCACCATGGAAACAATCAGACAACGCTTTCACTTTCCTTACAAGTTCTCTTTATTCCTCCCTAAATATGCCTTTTCCAAGGCGCCATCTCACCGGACATTGGTGACTAACCTTTGTGGAGGACATTCCACTCTCATCCGCCTCCGCCGCCACAACAGCCATTTCGAAAGTTCACAATGGCTATACTGTTCACATCAATCTCCTACAAAAATGAGTTATATATAGAATCCAATTCTATCAGGTGGCATAAACACATAATACCATATAATGCGCCTACAACCACGGCGGTCCCGCTGGCCGGTTAGTGAGCGGGGTTCGAAGGGGCAGCGCCCCTCGCTGGTCGAGGGCAGCGCGCTCGAAACTTTTTTCGGGACATGAATCTGATTCACATAATCGAGCCTTGAAAATCATCGGATTAATCATATTAACCCTATTCCGAACCAATCTGATCACTGCCTTGATACGACCACACACTACGGCATACTCCGATGGCGGAATTCCTACTGGTAGGAGTATCATGCAAAGCAGTCGAAAACAAGTCGAATAAATCTTCTAGTGTTCTTAACTTGTATCTCTTCGCAAAACCCATCTACTACCATCGAAAACCAATCGATCTTATCGACCAGTGCCTAGATCACTCTATCCGTATGAACCGATCTAGATTACCAAACCAAACCAGTAATAGATCCAATCTACTACTGCCACATATCCAGTATATGCACTGATCTAGACCAAAAATTATGCAGGATGGCTCTAATATCACTGAAGGGACACGGGTAGGCTACGCTAGCTAGCAATTCAAAAATTCTACCATGTAAATCAGGATATCATACAAGCAAGAGATCATAAATCGTTACCACCAAACGCGCAATGCAGCGGAAGAAGAGTTAGAGCAGCCTGGTCCAATAAAGAGTGCGTCGTTGTAGTGGTCATAGTCGATCGTCCTCGTATGGTGATCGTCCTCGTAGTCGATCATTCACGTAGTTGATCGTCTTCTTGAGCAACCGATCCTTTTTCTTGCAAAGTTGAGGATCGTCTTCAAGCGCAACATCAACCGCAGCAGCGCCTCTATGGTATCCACATGTCCAGAGTAGCAACATCGTATGCCGTTGTGCTAGCACCAAGTTGCACGGGGAAGGCTCTCTCAAGAAGATGACAGCTAGGGTTTGGAGCAATTCACGTCAACTCTTGTCGTGATTCCTCTCATCCTCTTCCCAATAGCCTCAAGCATCTCCTTATATAGTGCTCGTGACAGATCCTATTCGAACACGTTTGATAAATCGTATCCGTACTGGTTTGTTCCAACCCGTTAAGTGTGTGACCCTGTAGGTTCATGCTTAGTTCGGTTGTGACTCGGAAACCTTTTCCGACCACGAGTCGTTAGTGGTACCAAGCAGGACATAATGATTTCCGAATACACACAAATTATATCGGACAAACCTTAATGCAATATGATATAAGACCAGGTCCTTATGACTAACGACCAGCTCATATCTCTATACGACCAGTTCTGATTTGGTCTCGACCAGTTCGTAACTCCTTATGACCAGGTTTCGACCACATAGTGATGATGTTCTACCAGCATAAGACCAGCTCGTATCTCCATAGGACTAGTCCGTATCTGATTGAACTGAATGAACAGCTCGTTTATTCTCCCTTTGTCTCTGTTTGAACTCTAGGTGAGATATCATGTCATCCATGGACTGTTCAGTCCTTTCTCGATCGAGTGTCGGATAACTTCATGTCGTCAAACTCTTCGACCACCAGTGTTATAGCCATGCACTTTCTTTATCCGACAACATTGAGGGGCCCAGAGATATCCCTTCTGTTTGTTAGTATCTGAATAGTCACATTCATCTGCATGTTTCATAGCATACCCGAAATCTACCTTTATAGCTACCCAGTTACGGAGTAGCGTTTGGCAACCTGAAAGTGTACTTTTATGCATATAGGAAACCATGTTGATTTCAGGTCTAAGGATTATACATCATCATTACTTGAGACCAACTGACGACACATAAAATCATAACAATCTCAACAGTGTCTCAAGGTGGGTCAATCCAACACCATGTTCTCTAATACGTATTCACATTACTGATTCGATATCCTTATATCTATTAACGGTGAAACATGGTCATCAATCAATACATGTGCTGGTCGATAAAGTCACTGGTGTACCGACTAGTGACATTCGACCAAGGATACATTTAGAACGACATCATCATAAGTTAAAGAGTTTCACCAGCAAGTCACATACTTGTTAATCTTTATAACCGATGATGCATTCAAGGAATAGAATAACAATTATTCAATAACTCATAAACATAGACGTGATACAATCATCTCTATGATTGTCTGTAGGGCATATCACCAACACCAACTACAGTGTGGACTGATATTTCTATGGATTTCATCGAAGGGCTGCCTTGCGTACATGGCAAATCGGTCATTCTCTCTGCATTGACCGTTTCTCCAAATATGCTCACTTCATTCCATTGGGTCATCCATACACAACAACTTTCGTGGCTCGAGCTTTCTTCCAAGACATTGTTCGTCTTCTTGGGAAGTTGTCAGTGACCACGACCCTGTCTTCACAAGTAATTTTTTGCAATACTTATTTCATTTGTTAGGCGCTCGCCTTCACCTCAGCTCGGCTTTTCATCCATAGTTGGACGGTCAGATCGATGTGGTCAATAAGACAATCGCCATGTACCTTCGCTGTCTCACCGCCGATCGTCCCCGTCATTGGATGGAGTGGCTAACTTGGGTGGAATATTTTTATAACACGGCCTATCATACTGCTCTGTGTGATACTCCATTCAAAGTGGTCTATGGCCAGTCTCCTCCATCCTTGGCAACATATGAGGAGGGTGCCGACAAGGTGGTGGCCGTGGAAGCTCAGTTGCGTGACTGTGAGCAGTTCATTAGCGACATACGTGAATGGCTTCTCTAGGATCAACAATATGCTAAGAATTACTATGATAAAGGTCATCGTGTGGTCACCTTTGAGATTGACGACTGGGTATGGCTCCGGCTTCTTCATCGCTGTCGACGATCAAATCGCCGATCTTATGAATATATGAATGAAAAGAGAAAAATAGCGCGTATCTTCTAGAAAGTAGTGAGACTGCTCTTTATTGCTTTGAACTGGCTATTACAAAGAGTGTATATAATTTAGACTAAAGACTAATTCGGAAGTACAAGGCTCTTGAGAGTGTCTCCCAAATGATCTTCACCATTAGACCTCCTTAACTTGATCCGCATTCCTCCTTATGTAGTTGATGAAGGGTTGGCGATTGTCTCGGAGGAGGCGTCATTCGAGCAAGCAGCGTCAAGAGCGGTGTCAGTTGATAATGTATCAACTGTTGTGCGGTTATATGTCAATGAGTCATGTAACCGTACTCCAGTATCATAGCGTCGCGTGGTATGGAATATATAGCACATGTTCTATTCGTCACACGGTAAAGCATATGTCTGGTCGTAGATCCAGACATCAGTTCAAAATCTTGTGAGCATTTGACTGGTCGGAGACTAGGTTTGGAACCATGTCTGACCAGATTGGGTACTATGTAACCTCTGAAATTCTTACGACCAGTGAGGTCGTTAGCCTTAGGGTTTACGACCATGAAGACGTATGGTCTCTATATACTAAATAATAAATAGAGGTTTTAATCCTCGTCAGCTAGCCCCCGAACTTTAAATGAATTGGTCGTATAGACGCTTACTCCCGATGCAATCGTATCGGGCAGACCCGTCATTAAATGTCTATGGTATTCGAGGCGGTCCGTATTCATTTTTAAAGTTCAAAAATTGCCTTGGAAGTTGAAGGAACTCTTGGTCCGCTGGTCAAAAAGGGATTTTTGTCCGTTGGATTTTCCCCAGAAACGGTTATAGTGTTGTCCTATAAAAGGCACCTTAGCACTAGGTGTTAGGGTTTCTACGCCTTTTGTTTTCCTCTTCATCTTCCAAGAAACCATCTCCGATCACCTTTGAATTCTTCACCCGAAAGAAATCACCATGTCGGATCTTATTACCAACTGGCCGATCTTCGATCTGAGCGAGAAGAAACTTGAAGGTCTGGAAAAGGTTGGGCTATTACCCGACAGAAATCTGATCGCGTGGAGATCAGCGTTTGGGGAACATTCTCCAAGTGGTGAGGATGGAGAAATTCCTGTTTTTCTCCCATATATAGAATGCGGCTTCAGACTTCCAGTTCACTCCTTTCTTTCTCAAGTTTTGGAGTATTATAGAGTTGAAATGATCAATCTAGCCCCCAACGCCATAGCCAACCTCAGCATCTTCGTTTACCTCTGCGAAGCGTACCTGTGAGTTCCAGCAACCCTGGACCTCTTCAGGTACTACTACAGATTAGTGAATGCGAAGAAGATGACCGGTACACCCGAAGAGTGTACCTTGCGTCTCCATGACGGGAAGGCTGAGGAGTACATTCCAATGTACTCCAAGTCTTCATGGTCGTCATGGAAGAAGAGTTAGTTTTACATGAAGATCACACAGGGCGATGATCTTTCTTATAGCAGAAAAAAGGCTATCGAGATCCCACAATGGCGTTCCTCCTCGAAGGAGGGGAAAATTGGGAGATGGGTTGAAGCTATCCATCTCCTGAGTGTCAGGGGTTTGACATCCTGGCATGTGGTGAGGGACTTCTCCATGCGGAGAATCAGTCCTTTGAAGGCCAGAGCTCACTCGATGCTCTGGTATATTGGTCGTGACGATACGACCAAGGATTCTAGGGAAGGTAAGTTCCAGTAAGAATCCGACCACTATATCTTTCTGATCAAATATTCTTAAAACCCTAAGACCTCTCTTTTTGTTACAGCTTTGTCTTCTGATGAAATCAGAAGCCGGATCAGAATGATCTGTGCTGGAGAGCCTAATGAGAAGGTTGGTTTCCCTTTGATCTTAGCAGTGACTACTGCTAAAGAGAGGGCTGAGAGACTTCGGGTAAGCATGATAATTATTTTCCATCTTTACAATCTTTTCCGATCGGTGTTTACCTAAAAATCCTCTTTGATATGCAGTCGGTTGGTCTAAGAATTGATGAGGCCACGGAGACCTGTGAGCCAATTGACGAACCGACCAACCTTACGATCACTAGTGATCGTGTAGAGGTAGGTAACCGAAGGAAATACTTTTTGCTTAGATGAAAAAGATATGTTCATCACCCGACTAACTTTGTTTGTTGAATCAGATGGTAGTCTTTGAGCCCCATACAGTTGCTCAAGATTTGCCAAGGGCCGTTGAAGCAACTGCATTGGTGACCGATGAACCTACACCTTCCGATCCAACGATCAGGGATTCTACTCTCGACCAGTTGGTTGAAAGTATTACATCTGATCGTTCATTGAAGGATGTAGAGGGTACAACCAACCCTACCAGTTCAAGACTGGAAAAATTGGTTGAAAAAAAAGAAAAGCTAGCGCTACAAACTTTAAGCCATATATAATAAACGAGAAGTTGTTTTATTTCTATGCAGTGCTCAACGCTGGTCGGAATGAACTTGCTGAGAAATGAAGATATAGATTGTATTTCGCAATACGTGTTCGTGCTCTAGTCCAACTGGCAGCGAAGATCGTAAGAAAAGGGCCGTCGTTAGGAAGCTCCTTCTAGTGGGCGGAACCACATGCGAAAAAGGAGAGACTTCGACTAGGAGGTTTTTCGTGTCCTGACCAGTAGCCAAACAAGAGTAGAACAAAATTTTGAACATAAAACATATAATCTCCGTAGTCCTAAGCATATGAACCGCAGTCGACCAGAGCTAAGTTCTGTCATATAAATAACATCACTTGCTTTTTGAGTTGATTCATTATTTATTAAACTGAATGGAAATGAAATGAAAATTAAACGAAAAACTTACGCAATTGGTCAATATTCCAAGAATTAGACAAAACACTGCCGTCTGACATGGCTAATCGTACCGAACCTGGTCGGGTGACTTTGACCATAGTGTAAGGACCTTCCCACTTGGGAGAAAGTTTGTTACGATTTGCTTGGTTCTGAATTTTTCTAAGAACCAAATCACCTACAGCTAAGCTGCGAGGTTGCACCTTACGACTGTGGTACCTTCGCATGGCTTGTTGATAGATTGCCGAACGCAACAAGGCTTGGTTTCGTCGTTCCTCAAGGAAATTGACATCGTCGAGTCGTCTTTCTTCCTGATCATTTTCATTAAAACGATCAGTGCGAGCAGAACCAATTTTTAATTCTGGAGGAAGCATGGCTTCGGCCCCATAAACTAAAAAGAATGGTGTTTCACCGGTCGCACGACTGGTCGTCGTACGAACAACCCATAAAACAGAAGAAAGTTCTTGAACCCAAGCTCGACCGCTTTATTAATCGGTCGAATACACAGCGTTTGACCCCCGCATTATGATACCATTGGCACGCTCAACTGCTCCGTTACTCTGCGGATGAGCAACCGAAGCGAAATGGACTCTGATACCCAGGTCGTCGCAGAATTCCTGGAAATTACCGCTGAAAAACTGGGTACCATTGTCCGTGATTATACGACTGGGTACACCAAATCGTGTAATCACATTTTTTGTGAGGAACCTCTTAGCAGCCTCAGTTGTAGTTTTAACAACTGGCTCAGCTTCAATCCACTTTGTAAACGTGTCAATCATGACGAAGAGGAATTCGAAGCCCCCGGGTGCTCTTGGGAAAGGTCCCAGAATGTCTAGTCCCCAGGTTGCAAAAGGCCAAGAAAGATGAATTGTTTGGAGAGCTTGCGACGGCTGATGTACTTGTCGGCTATGAAACTGACATTGTACGCACTTCGTCACGAGCTCTTTTGCATCATGAAGGGAAGTTGGCCAATAGTATCCTTGCCTGAAGGCTTTACCGACCAGTGTTCTCAGAGGAATGATGTGCTCCATGCACTTCTCCATGAATTTCGGTTAGCAACTTAATGCCATCCGAGCGAGTTATGCATCTCATCAACACTCCATGAGATCCTCGTTTATACAAGGTACATTCGATTAGAGTGTATGATTTGGCCTTTCATGCTATACGATCAGCCTCTACATTATCTTCTGGAATTAAGTCATGCTAAAGATAATTGTAGATCGATGTCACCCAATCTCTACCATAATCGTCACCGATCTGTGGAGCATCCATATGGTTAGAATCAATTGGATTGACCTGATGTGAACCATTGATGTTCTCAAAAAGCTCAACCACCGAGGGTGAATCGAGTTGCTCAAGAAAAACTACCGACGGGATGGTGGACCTTGTGGAGGCCATCCGTGCCAACTGATCTGCTAGAAAGTTTTCCTTCCTAGGAATATGTTGGATCTGAAAATCGAAGAAGTGCTTTTCGAGTTTTCGTACTTCCGCCAGATAAGACGACATCTTGGTACTTGAGCATTGATACTCTTTCCCTACTTGATTCGCTACTAGTTGAGAATCGCCTTTCACTAGTAATCTGCGAATTCCGAGCGAATGAGCTGCTCGAAGTCCTGCCAGCAAACCTTCATATTCCGCCACATTGTTAGTAGCAGAAAAGTTAAACTGGATAGCGTACTTAATGTGTTCGCTAGTAGGGGATATCAAGACGACTCCAGCCCCCGATCCTTTAAGCATTAATGAACCGTCAAAGTACATTGTCCACTCGTCGTGGTGCTCGTACTCGAGTTCTTGCTTAGGTTCTGGGTTTGTCCATTCGGCAATGAATTCTGCTATTGCCTGAGACTTTATAGCTGTTCGTGAGATAAAATGGAGGTCGAACGTCCCTAGTTCAACTGCCCATTTTGCTATTCGTCCTGATGATTCCCTGTTTCCAAGGACTTGACCTAAGGGATATCCTGTAGGTACGACCACTTTGTGGGCTTTGAAGTAATGTCTTAGTTTCCTTGAAGACATAAGGAGACCAGAGAGTAACTTTTGTACCTGTGGATATCTTTCCTTTGGTCCATGCAAGACTTCGCTTACGTAATATACTGGTCGTTGAACGTTTTCACGCTCTACGACCAGTACACCGCTGACAGCCTGCGGCGTCGCAGCTATGTAAATCAACAGTGTTTCTTCCGGTCTTGGAGAGACTAAGACCGGGGGGCTTCCAAGGTACTCTTTGAGTTTTTCAAAGGCTTCGTTGGCTTCTTTTGTCCATTCAAAACTCTCATGCTTCCGAAGAAGTTCAAAGAAAGGTAATCCCTTCTCGCCTAACCTGGCTATGAAACGACTTAGCGCTGCCATACAACCGGTTAGCTTTTGGACTTCTTTCTTTGTTGTCGAGGGACGCATCTGATCGATGGTTGTTATCTCACCAGATTTGCTTCGATACCTCTAGCCAAAACTAGGAAACCAAGAAGCTTTCTAGCAGAAACCCCGAACACACATTTCTCCGAATTTAACTTGAGGTTATGTCTTCTCAAATTGTTGAAAGTTTCTTGTAGGTTAAGGATATGATCGTCTGCATTGATGCTTTTCACAACCAAGTCATCTACATAGGCTTCTAAATTCGACCTACCTGTGGGCTGAAAGTTTTCTGCATTAACTTTTGAAAAGTTGCACCAGCATTCTTAAGACCAAAGGGCATCTTAACATAACAGTAAGTGTCATATGGAGTAATGAAGGAAGTTTTCTCCTCATCATTTTTACTCATGTTTATCTGGTGGTACCCTGAATATGCATCTAAAAATCTTAGCAACTAGCACCCGGAGGTGGAGTCTACAAGCTGATCAATGCGAGGAAGGGGAAAATCATCATTCGGACAAGCTTTATTAAGATCTGTGAAGTCAATACACATTCGCCATTTCCCATTATTCTTTTTAACCATTATAGGATTGGTAAGCCACTGAGGGTGATGGACTTCACGAATAAACCCAGCTTCGAGGAGCTTGTCAATCTCCGACTGGATTGCTTTCTTTCGGTCAGGTACAAAACGCCTTAGCTTCTGCTTGATCGGCTTTTTGTCAGGTTGGAGAGCTAACCTGTTCTCGATCACTTCCCTGGGGACTCCGGGCATGTCGGACGCTTGCCAAGCGAAAACATCCTGGTTTGCTCGGAGGAAAGAGACGAGTGACTCTTCCTATTTAGGGTTGAGTCCTTCTCCGATCAGTAACTTCGGAACTGACTTGTCGATGTCTCCCAACCTGGCGTCTCTCGGAGAAACGTCTTTGTCGAGTGGCACCTCTTTTGTCTGATCGATGGGTTTGGGTGTCAATTTTGGTATGGAGTGCTTGACCTGCATCGTAGAAGAGTCAGTATTTCTAGTCGGAAGCTCATCGACCAGTTCTAAAGATCTTCGATCGCAGACATAAGCCATTTTTTGATCTCCCCGAACCATGATGACACCTTTTGGTCCTAGCATCTTCAAACTCTGATAACCGTAATGCGTGGCTATCAGGAACTTTACTAGAGCCTGACGACCAAGGATCCCGTTATAGGCGGTCTCAAAATTGACCACGTCAAACGAAATCTTTTCCGTTCGGAAGTTATCAGGACTTCCGAATGTGACCGGTAAGGATACCTGTCCTATCGGTTTGGCGGTAGAGCCAGGGACTATGCCATGGAAGGTATATTTTACTGGCTTTACCTTTGACTTAGGAACCTGCATTTCTTCTAAAGCTCCTGAGAATAATATATTTAAAAAACTACCTCCATCTATCAAGACTCTATTGACATTACAATTATTAATGGTAGGCTCAACTATAATATGGAACCTACCCGGCCGAGTCGACGAAACGGAGCAGTCTTCTTTGCCGAAGGAGATTACGGTGTCCGACCACCTCGAAGGCTTGATGCTGATCGGAGATTCTGCTAGGTTGACCTCCCGCTCCATGGCTTTCAGATGATGTCATGAGTCGTACGATGAAGATCCTCCAAAGATCATGTTGACTGTGTGCTGAGGTTCTTGGTATTCCATCTCCTCGTCGCCATCTTTATTTTTTTTGGAGCTGGCTTCCCTCAACTCTTGTATTGAGGGAAGCGGGCCTTTACCTGCATAGTAATCTTCTAACTTCTTTTGCGGACACGGCAGTGCGCAGATCGTGCTCACTGCTGGTGAGCGGCACCACTTCTTACTCTTTTTATATCCATCGGTCGGAATATTTGCTTTACCTCAACCGGTATAGTCCCTCTTACCTTTGGTAAGCTTTTCCGGGACCGCTAAGACCTCCTTACCATCCGTCTTGCGATGCTTCTTCTTCTTGAGAACTTTCTTATTCTTCTTCCCAGGCTCTTCTAAACCAGATTGAGGAGTTTTGTCTTTTCGATCTATAGCTTCGCTCCATTCATTCGCCTCACTAGCAATTTGCATATTTATCCGCCATATCGAATAGCCGCGGTTGTTCGTGGGGGGTTCATAGCTATATCCTTCGTAAACCTCCGGTTCCTCAATCCTGCCTTGAATGCCTGAATTACAGAAGATTCTGCAATCTC
This sequence comes from Hsuehochloa calcarea, assembly GCA_036346395.1. Taxonomy (NCBI): domain Eukaryota; kingdom Viridiplantae; phylum Streptophyta; class Magnoliopsida; order Poales; family Poaceae; genus Hsuehochloa; species Hsuehochloa calcarea. The sequence continues at coordinate 13,376,412 of CM070614.1, forward strand.
GGGTATGGAATTACGAACCTGGCTGAACCTCTTGATGTACTGTCAGAGAGTTTCTTTTGGGTTCTGCCGTATCCGATGTAGATCATCTTCCTTCCTTGGGCGGTCGTACGTACCCTGGAAATTCACGACTAAGAGATCGCAGAGCTGTTCCCAGGTGTAGATTGATCCGACCGGCTGGTTAAGTAACCATGACCGGGCATACCCTTCTAACACCGTAGGTAGGTAATTGGCCATCATGTTTTCATTATCACCAGCCGCTATGACGGCGGTGGTATCGATCTGGAGAAATTCTAATGGGTTCTGAGACCCATTGAACTTGTCCATGTTGGCCGGTCGAAACCGGTTAGACCAACGCACAGCCTGAAGCCCTGCAGAGAAAGCTCGGCAGCCTGTGACTGATTCATAGTGCCTTCTTTGGAAAGGAGCCGGATTGTGGTCGGTTGGGGACCGGTTCCTTAGATTAGAGAACTAAGGCTCCGGCGTCCCGACCTGATCGCGAGCGTTATGATGCTCTCGATCACCTGCCTGGTTCAAACGATGTCGAAGATCGCTCGGACCAAGCGAATGACCCTCTCGACGAGAGGAAGGTGTATTTGTTCGGAACAATCTTCTTCCCTCATGACTCATTGGTTGGAAATGTCGAGGAGGTTGAGGTATTGATTGATTCCCAACATACACATGTTGCCCTCCACCGAGGGAAGAACGCTGGGACGAAGTCATGGTTTGACTTTGCGGTGTCCTCCGTTCTCGGTATTCTTCCGTACGTTGTACGGTTTGTTGGAGAATCTCCGACACCTGTCCTACCAATTGGACAAAACCTAGAGCTTCTGCTAAAGCAGGATCAGTATTATTTAAAATATCACGAATGCACTGCAAATTCTGTACCATTACGGATGGTCTCGGAGGATTCATCGAGGTTGTTGGTATTTGCAGATCCGAACCTTCTCTTAACCTCGCGCCTGGTTGTACTTGACTCATTATCCTTAGTGGGGCTGAACCAGGCAAATTAACTGATGGACGTCCATCGGCTCTGTTGCCTCTGGTAGCTGGTGCTTGATTGCCCGCGCCATTTCCATCAACACATGGTGGTGAGGTAGCGGGTGCAGGACCGTACAGGGCATTGCGATCAGTATTTCCGATCGCATTGACTTCGTGTTTCCAGCATCGATCCTCCGAAGAGTTTCCACTGTACTCAGTGGAGAGCTTCCTAGTACTTCTACCAGACACTTCCACGACGGAGACCGGTCGGAGATGAGAACCTCTTGAGGCCTCCGTGGCGGACCCAGCCTGATACGGCGAACTGCCGATCGTATGCTGAGCTTTATCATCCCCACTCGCCCATGGTTTTACATTTATTAAGCCATGCAAGGTCGGTGAGGGTTTCATCGACACCGCAGATCGGGATCAAGACCCTAACGTTCAACCTTCGTAGAACTCTTCTTCAAAAGCGGTGACGACTCCTCCATGATTTGTTTAGCAAGAGTGAGTACACCGTACTCATAAGCTGGCTTCAAATTCCTAGAAGCCGGGTGAATACCTATCAACCATGATGGTGTCACACATGAACAAGAGTGTATTGACTCTCGTGTGATTGCGTGCTATTCAATAGTGGAAAATTCATTACCTTTTTGCCGGCCTCAAACAAGACCGGCTTGAAGAGGTTTTTGGACACTTCGAATCGATCGACCCATCACATAGCTTAAATACAACTGAGTTGTCAATGTCAAGAATGTCCTATCCTGCTGAAGCTCCACTTGTTGCAAATCACAAAGGTGCATCCTCATTCATCCGCCGACCGAGTCGGCGGTTGTCGCGGCGACTTGCGAACCAAATAGAGAAGAAGAGGACGACGCCCAATCACTCCTGAAGACGCATGGCCCGGATGCAGCGCCCATGTCGAGGTTGGAGTAGTCGCCAATTGTTGATGTTGGGATTAAGATCGAACCAAATTCCTCCTCGCTCCCAAGTTCCCGCCATGATTTCATGAATAGAAGGATGGGCGAGGATTTTATGAGCAAAGAATTCCTTTAGAAGATTTGCGCCTTCTTCCATGTCCAGTTGAACCAATTCTCATCGATGGCGCCGCCGCGGTAGTCGGCGATCAAATCGTCGATCTTATAAATATATGAATGAAAGAGGAAAATGACGTGTATCGTACAAGGCTCTTGAGATCAAATCGTCGATCTTATAAATATATGAATGAAAAGAGGAAAATAACGCGATCTTCTAGAAAGTAGCGAGTGTCTCCCAACCGATCAGCGCTTTATTGCTTTGAACTAGCTATTACAAAGAGTGTATATAACTTAGACTAAAGACTAATTCAAGGGGAGTACAAGGCTCTTGAGAGTGTCTCCCAACCGATCTTCACCGCTCGCCTCCTTAACTTCAGATTTGCTTCTTTGGTTTGGTAGCTCGCTGCTGTTTGCTTGTGTGAATGGGGCATGCCATCGGTTCCTCGAGATTTGCTTCTTTCGCATTCCTTCTTATGTAGTTGATGAAGGGTTGGCGCTTGTCTCTCTCGAAAAGCTAGTGTAATCAACTATGCACTCAACCATTCCCCATGAGGAGACGCTCCTGCTATGATGGAAGCAATTGGCGTGTCCGTCGAAGAGCGTGTCGCTATAGTTTTTTTGACGCAACGAAAAGCTAGAGCAGACTAATCAACTATGCACTCAGTCATTTGATAATGTATCAATCTTGGTGGAATATATTCAGAACAAGTATGAGCTAAATATGTTATATGTCAATGAGTCATGTAACCGCACTTCAAAGATCATAACGTCGCGTGGTATGGAATATATAGCACATGTTCCATTCGTGCAAGTAAGGGTCACACGTATTTAAGCTGTGGGTAAAGCATATGTCCGGTCATAGATCAAGACATCGCTCAAAATCTTGTGAGATTTGAGTTGTCTCGGTTGCATTAGCGGACCGGAAGCGAGGAAAAAATGAGCAAATCGTTGAGACTAGGTTTGGAACCATGTCCACGCCTGTCTTCTTTGGTCTTATAAGCATGTTTGGGTACTATGTAACCTTTGAAATTCTTACGACCAGTGAGGTCGTTAGCCTTAGGGTTTACGACCATGAAGATGTATGGTCTCTATATACTAAATAATAAATAGAGGTTTTAATCCTCGTCAATCGCCAAGCTATTTCTATTCCAGGTTGTACTACAGGAAGCTTGGCCCTCGCTTCTATGGATCATACCAGATCATTTAGCGCATTGGTTCTGTTGCATACCACCTTTGCTTATCTGAGGGCACCCGTCTCCACAACGTCTTCCACGTTAGCCTCCTGTAGAAGTTTCATGGTGATATTCCTACTACGCCACCTACACTTCCACCCATCAAGCATGGTCGTGCCCTCCTTGGTCCAGCCAAGGTGTTGAAAGCTAGTTTTCGCCATGACATATGGCATGTTTTGATCCAATGGGTTGGTTTTGATGCAGCTGAGACATCTTGGGAACCGTTGGATGCGTTCAAAGAGACTTATCCTGATTTTCAGCTCGAGGATGGGCTATTTGTCGAGGCCAGGAGAGATGTTATATGAGGAATACCCTACCATCATTGTGGCCCACGGCCTACGCACACTGGGCTGTCGACCAGCAGTAGCACGTAGCATTAGTTGCTTGTGCGGCAAGTCGAAAGTAATAGAGTTTGAGTCGGTTAAAAAGATTAAGTTAGTTACGTTCATATTAGTAGTGTCCTTATTTGATACATATTCATTCCTAATTTAGTTATGCTTGTTAGGGTGTCCCTATTTAAAGAGAGGCAGCCGAATCAATTGAGGCAACCAATAAAGAAATCTCCAATTCCCAATCTCCTTCTCCAATCTCCTGAATCCCCTATTCTCTATCAGCCGATTGGCCGGCAGCCATCACAGCTCTGGGACGTCGGAATTATCAACCTAAACCCCCAGTCTATCGTAGATACAATCTACGAAATTCAAGCCATACCAAGTACACTCCAAACAAGCCTAGATTCTTCAAACAGAATGCAGCGGTCATAAACTGTTAATGAACTGGGATGGGAAGCCTTGTATACAAGATGACCAGGGCTTCAGGCTGCTTAGAAACATCTTACAAGTTACAAACACAGAAATATGTTTGATGCTTTCCAGTTGATATGCAGCAAAATATGCTGTTAGCCACCGGCACAATCAACATCTCATGTCAGCAGTATACAGCTCAGAAATGCCAATCCATTTGAACATGGCTTACCGTTGTACAGAAACATGGCATATTAAGACAACACTATAAATTAGCAGAACAATAGTAGGGTTACTTTAAATGTCATCACAATTACTTAGACAAACTGCATTGTCAAAATTCACAAGTCTAAAGAGTAAAAAAGATCACACGTACAAAAGCATATTATAACTTGCAGGGAACACCCTTCAGGCCTTTTCTCTGACCTCCTGATGGGTACAAGCACAACAAGCTTAGCAGGCAGCTGAAGTAACAATACTACAAAAGGCATTTTCCTTTAACCATGAGCAAGGCATGCATCTTCAGTGGCCATTCTACCGACATTTACACTGTATAAGTGATGCAAAAGAACTAGACTACAATAGGATTGTGTTCTATTGTTTCCATGTTATTATCCTTAGATCATAGGGGTAAATATCACCAGGAGGATAGCTGGATGGTGTCGGCTGCTAGGGGAGAGGGAGGACTATAGATTGGAGAGACGAAGGGGCTTGAGACTTAGACTATTGTATTACATTGCTTAATGCCAACAATTACAATAGGCCTCCTTATATAGAGGACTCTTCTAACAATTATGAATAAAATCAATCTAAATGATGGCCTTCCTAACTAATAGATGATCTTGTTAACTAATAGATAGCATTTCTAATTACCTAATCCCTATACAAGGAAACTAATCAAATATTTAAGGAAATAGATATTCTTATTGAGGAATGTAATCTCCCCATAATCCAAATGCTACAATACCATGTTCTATAGCGCATGTGCTACATGTGAGAGCCGTCGGGAGATGTAACCTATAATGCTTAACCTTCCAATTGGTCCTAGTATTACAAATTAAATTTTTTCGCTGTCGGTGTATTATGTACCTTCCAGAGAGCGGTACGCATACACTTTCACAAAAATTGACATCAATTCCATACACAAGTTATTACAATACTGATATCATCATAGTTTACAACACAAAACAAATACAAGGTTCATATTTAATTACAAAGGGTCGACCAGTCAAATATCACAACAAAATATCATAATCGCAGCAGAAGCATAAACCATAAGATGGCAGCAACAAGAGTCAACCGGCTGCCCTTACCCACAAGGCAACCGACCAGAAACGTCGAGCTAGTCATCAAAGTCGAGGTCAGTCTCACAATGATCAATCCCTTAGGGGTCAACCTCCTCTACAGTATGGAGAATCCCGTTATGTACAAAGTTATACTCGCTAGACTTACAAATAACAGAATAGATAGATGCATCCATGAATCAAAGAAAACTACTACACTAAGCAGATTTCAACATAAAGACATTTTATTTGCAATAGTGTAAAAGATTGAAAGGCAATTTGAGAAAATCTGTTTTTATTAGTTTATATAATAGAGAAACCATAATTAAAGACATAATAAACATCCTAGAAGTGGCTACCCAACAGCTACCACAACATAGCATGAATTACTCATTCGTACCACCGATTTTTCAGTTTTATCAAAAACTTAGAATCTAATTATTGCGGGAAATAACCAAGCATGTCTATAACCAAGGACATGGCAACTTGAATAGATTAAACCATGTAGGGGTGTACAACTTTACCCAAACGCCAGGCTGCTCCTTTGCCAAGCTATAGAGCACACTTTCAAAGGTATGCCAGCAGAGCTAAGTCCTACGAGATGTTTTCCAATTATATGTATTAACTAAGAGCCACCCATATAGGGGTTAACCCTCCGTGAACCGCCCAAACGGGCTCCCACGGAGGACCCATACATTGTGTTGGAGTCATCAGCCCAATCTCGACAACTGCCGATGCTCCTCAGGCGAGGGAACCTAACTGGATCCCCACCCGCACATTTTCAACAACAATAGAATAATTTTTCTTCCTAACAACTACCACCTGCGACTCAGAGCTAACACACGCCAAAGTACTAAGTCAAGAGGGGTACCACATGACCCTCATATGGATGCACGCAAGAATGCTTGGATCAATGGCGCAAGTAATTTGGTCCTTATTGACTTAGGCACCAACCACACACCCTACAACACACCATTCAACCATGTGCTCAAGTCTAAATATTTTTATTTTCAGTTTTATTTTTCCAAATACAATACTTGCATGAGTACCCTGACCCAAGTAAATAGAGTGATGATGTAATGACCATCGCCCATACTACCGTTCTAAGCATTGCTGAGCGACACAGACTCGTATACCGTATATAAATGACCAGAATCCATCCATCAGATTCTAAATCATTAGCAAGGATATTAACCTAGGCTCGGTGGCAAGGGATAACATTTACTTAAAGCTCATGAATCTATTCATATCACCTACCTCAACGAGAAATTAACATTTACTTAAAGCTCATGCATCTATTCATATTAACTACCTCAACGAGAAATTAGTCATCACATAGAACATGCATACATACAGTTGCAAAACAATATAGTTGTATCGAACATAATAGGATAAATATGATCAAGGGGGTGCTGCTTGCCTTGCTGGAGGTTGTCCAGGTGCTGCTGAGGATCACTCTCGTAGACAATCAAATCTTCAAAACCTATCGAACGAATGAAAAGAGCGAATAGGAACGAATAACGTCGAAATCAACAAAAAAAAATCAGTTTCATCCAAAATGTATGAAATTTACACAGTAGGTAGAGTATGATTTTAGATGAATTTAGAAATAAAAATCATTTGATTTGGAGTTTTCATGTGAGAGTTATGCCCTTTTGAATATATGCCAAATGAGAAATTCCAAAAAAAATACATTCGGTTACTGTAGTCAACATTAATTTTTTCGCAAAAATTTCCAGAATGGTGGTGCAAATGAAATTTGCATGGTAGACAGAGCATAACATGGCATGAACAACAAAAATTGAATCACCCCATTTGGAGTTCATATGAAGTTTCTATGCATTTTCAAAGTTATGTCATTAATGTACAAATAATTTTAATATCAAGATTTTCTGTGACAGTAACATGTTCTAAACCTAAGCCATGTGAAAGTACATTAAAAAGCGAGCTATGGCTAATATGGCACTTTGCAACCCAACGATGCTTTGAGTGAAAAAGCGAGCGCATAAGAACTTACGAGGCTTAGTGAACTCGTCGGAACGATGAGGGAGGTTGGAGGTGAGCTGAGGGTGGCCGGCAACGATGGACAGCGGTGACAAGGATGACCTTCACGTCGAGATGAAACCCTGAGCAAAGAGAAAGGGAAATGAAGGTAGGGAAAGTTCAAGTGAGTCCAGGAGAAGCTCTGAGGGGAAGTAATTGTGGAGGATCTTACCAGAGATGATGTGGCGATGATAATGGCGCTTACAGTCGAAGATGGAGAAGAAGGTGAAATCCGATAGTTCCTGCGATCAAAAGATGAAATTAAGTTGGGGAAAATGATGGTATGGTTCTGGAACATAATGCAACGCGGATAGGAAGGAGAGGGAGGCACTAGTGAGGCGAGGACACGACGGCGACGTGTCGGCCGTGACTAGAGCTTACGCTCTACCGTGGGTTCGAGCTCGGTGGAAGCAAATGGGAGGTAGGGAATGACAGGGGAAGGTGAAGGAGAAGCTCGGGGTGGCGAAAAGGGAAGAAGGAGAAGCACCGAAGGCTTAAATAGGCTATAGGCAGTGGCGAAGCTAGGATAGAAATGGAGGGTGGGCTCAAAGTGTCACATAACTAAACTAATTTAAAAGAAATATAGTATTGTATTCTTGTGCAGTCAAATTCATACATGAATAAAAACAAAGCAAAAAAAGAGAAATACAATGAAAGTACCTCGCTAATGGAAAGTGCATCCCAAAACATGTAAATATGGTTCCAGTGGCCAGTGGGTAACAACCTGTACATCAAAATTAGAAAAATTAGTGATACAATAGCAAATTATACTTAAATTATCATGAACATTCAAAATAAAATAATCATACACAACTGATCAGTAGTCCGGCAGACACACAAGTACACAACTGATCAGCAGTTCAGCAGACACAACATGACAGCAGTCAAGTACTCAATAGATAAGCATTCAAATAGCTCAACTTCAGCAACAATATCGCAAAGACTTGAGGCTTCAAGATTTTAGTGTTCTGCTCAAAGACTTCAAGAGCACTGGCAAGACTGCAGATCGCAATGACCTTCTTCTGTTCTTCACTCAGTCCTCAGCTCCCGATCTGGCGCTGGGTGCTCCCCACTCCCTCATCGGTAGACGGCGGCCGCCCCAGCCCCCAGTTCACCACAGCGCACAGCCTCTTCCAGGTCTCCTCTCCCCACTTGAGCTCGTAGCTCGTCCGGGCTCCCCCGACGCCGGCCGGCCTCCTCTCCCCACTCCAGCTCCTCTGGGCTCCCCCGGCCGGCTCCCTCGACTCCTCCACAGGCTGCAGCTCCTTGGTCCTCGCCTCCTACGAGATCCGTCCACCGGTGGGCCATGGGAGGCGGAAGCTCCCTTGGCCAGTTCCCTCCTCGCCTGCTCAACTCCTCGCTCCTCTGGCCTCGGCGGCGCCTCGGTCCTCGCCTCAGGTATGTTCTCGATTTGGGATTGAATTTTGATTGGGGAAATTTGGGAATGGGAACATGAGCTGTAGTGGTGGCCTGGTGGGGGATCAGGGATGTCAGGATCTAGGATCTGGGATGGATGTGAGCAGGTGGGCCGAGTGGGCTTGACTTCGGCAAAGGCCCATGTTGGAACGTCTGACGCCTCCTTTCTTCCCATTCTGCACATCTGCAAAACGAATGCGTTGAGGGATCCATGTCCGTCGTTGCTGGAGGTTGGGGTTGATTGGGGCGGCTCGGGGTGTTCCAAGACTGGAGGGTAGGTCAAGCCCGACGGCCCCCATCGAATCACCCCTGGCTTTAGGCAAAGGAAACCAGAGAAAGAGTCCCACGGGCACCGGGGACGGTGCTCACAGCGTACGGGCAGGGATGGGGCGGCCAGGAGATGCGGGCGAGGCAAAGAAACTACGGGCGCGCGGCAAAACCGATGGGCGGTCAGTTGGGCGGCATGGCGATGGAGCTAGCCATGGACACATGCTGGTGCCAGTACGCCGTGCACTGGCCGAGTGGAAGAAGAACCCTATCGGGTGGACCCGACAGGTCAGCGGCAGAGGAAAAAGGAAATGGTTTTCAGATTTCAGAAAATAGGCCGAGGCATTCTATGAATTTTTAAGCATAACTTCCTAGCTCCAAAATTTATGAAATTTTTATGGGAGGTTACTGACACTGTGTATAACATTGTGTAATTTTTATATGGTTTTTCATGTAATGCATATTTCTCTAGAAATGTTTTAAGGTCCTGTTTTTGTTGTCTGACTTTTGTTTTTTCTAGTTTGACTGGTTGCTTAAAAATATCAAATAAAATCTAACAAATGTGAAATTTTTCAGGTGAGTTTCTAAAGTGTTACAAAACCTAGGAAAAGTATTTTCAGGAACTATTCATAATATTTCTTTTGTGTATCAATTAGGTTATGTTTCTAGTAATTGATGCATTAGGTTTCCAAAATGCACAAAACCTTTGAATGAAATCCAGAGAAATAGAATGACAAATGCATGCACCAAAAGTTTTTAAAAAGTTCATATTTCAATACATTTGAAACATGAACCTATATTTAGGATGTTATACTACAGTACTCTCTTAGATATTTGTCCATGACATTCCACCCTTAAAAAGCCTTCTGGAGTGTACGGCTCCAAGAATTCCACGAAGTGCACATAATGTGGTAAGCAGCAGTTAAATGGTTGAACAGAAACAGAAATGTCTAATCTGATGTTTGCATGGTCCCATTATTGTACAATAGACATGATAGATCTAGATAATGGCATCTTGTTGGAATGAAGTATTTGATTTCTCATGGGCTCTACATGAAGATCTAGTACGATAGAAAGAATCTAGCTCAACAAATCTTCCAAAGGAATCATGCCATTCTTGGATGTTACTTTATTACTCAACTTGTGCTTAGAATTTATATAGGATATGGTCTCTTATGCAGACCTTTTTGGCGCCTCCCTGGATCTAGGGATGAAAACAGATCGGATATTTTTCGTCCGATCTGGACGAAAACGGATTCGAATAGTCTCGGATCGGATTTTTTTCAGATAATTTTCGGATCGGAAGCAGATTCTGATTTTTTTTTTATCGGAAACGAAAACGAATATGGTAATGGTACTATCTGGCGGATACGGATACGGATACGGATATTCCGGATAATAGCACTTCCGGATATCCGGAACTTTGGCCCAGCCCGGCAGCCCCACAGCCACACCCACCGCCATTAGGCCCACTCCACTGGCGGCTCGCCCACCACAAATGGTGGCCTTTGCCTAATCCCTTAGGGTTCCTTCCGCCTTCCCTGCTCGCTGCTCGTTCCCCTTCTCGGCTTCTCCAATCTCCACTTCTTCTCCAGCCACACAACCGGGCGACGCCGCCACACTCCAGTCTCCACCCACGCTGCCTCGCCGGCCTGGCCACTCGCCACCTCGGCGGCCATCTCGCACTCGCTGCTCTCGGATCGCGGACTGGCTGGCGCTGGTTCCCCTTCATCGTTAGCTCCTCTCCCGGGCCGGCTCCTCCTCCGCCGGCCACTCGCCGCCTCGGCCGGCCATCTGCTTGCCTCGCCTGCTCTCGAACGGCCGGACCCCACTGGCGCTGGGCGCTCCCCCTCCCCGTTAGCTCTCCCTGGGCCACGGCTCCCCTCTCGCGGCCACTCGCCGCCTCGGCCGGCCTCGCCGATCGCCTGCCTGTTCTGATAGCCGGACCACTGGCGCTGGCACTGCCCCTCCTTGTCGGCTCCCCCCCAGGGCCGGCTCCTCCCCACCAGCCATCTCCCAATCCTCACGGCTCCTCCCCGTCACCATCCGTAATCGTAAGTAAATTATGTGGTATTGTACTATGAAACTATGAATGGCTATGGCTGAATGCTGATGTTGATGTAGTATGAAATATGAATGGTGAATGTTGATGTGTTGATGGGCTCCTGCCTCCTAGAGTCCTAGTGGTATACTGGCTTACAAACATATGGAGTAGCATTGGATGAATCATTGGCAGTCCATTTATCGACTATGCATGTGAACACAAGTGTAGAATTGTCAAGTTCTTACATCTCCTCCTTGACCATTAATGTACAGAAGAATTTTTTTTGTGTTATCAATGCTGTCAAGATACAACATACAACTAGCAGGCTCTCATCTTAGTGCTGATGGAGTGATGGGCTCCTGCCTCCTAGTGCTATACCGCTGATGTGGTATTGTAGTATGAAATATGAATGGCTGAATGCTGATGTGGTGATGGGCTCCTGCCTCCTAGTGCTATACTGCTAATGATAATAAGGTCATTTATATAGTATGAGATCTCTTGTATTTGACATATGACATCAGTTTGACGTTGTTAAATCCTTCTATGATTAAATGTTCTGTTGTTTATTAATATACATGCCTCATTGATTGATTGATATCTTATGTATTCCCTCCACTATCTTGTGCTAGATTTATGATGGAATCTACAACTGGAAATAGTAGTGTAAGTGTAAGCAATACATCTCCTGCTTTGTCGGTGCCACATCCACCGCCACCTTCCACTGCTACAAATGATCCAGTTGCTGGTGCATTGGTGCCAAGGAATGAAGTTGATTTGACTGGTGAGACTGGTGTCGAGGACGACATTCCTGCTCCTGCTACGAAGAGAGCAAAGAAGTGCAGCTCTAATGTTTGGGAGCATTACACAAAATATGAGAAAAAGAAGGAGGGATCGGATGGCAAGATGATTACGGAGTATTGGGCTAAATGCAACAAGTGCAGGTACGAAGCTCGTTGTGAGAGTTCAAGAGGAACATCAGTCTTTTAGAATCACTTGGGTAGCAAGCACCAAATCAAGAGAGGCCAACAGCTTCTAAAATTGATGAAGAGTGGAGATGACAGCAGCACTGCATCTAGTGAGACTTATAGGTATGATGAGGCTGACAGTTTGAAAAAATTATATTTGGCAATTATCATGCATGAATATCCTTTTAATATTGTTGAGCACGAGTACTTTGTGGACTTTATCAAGTCACTGCGTCCTAGTTTTCCAATTAAGAGTCAGACATCGCGTAAAAGATATATTGAATATCTTTGTAGAGGAAAAGAAGAAGTTGTATGATTACTTCAAAACACTTGCATGTCGCTTAGTACAACTATGGACATGTGGACATCAAACCAAAATAAAGGTTACATGTGTATCACCGCATTGGATAGATGACAATTGGAACATGCAGAAAAGAATTATTAAGTTTATGAATGTAGAAGGACACCATTCTCTCCCGACTTGCGCGTGATGTTTTATCTATTCAAGTGTCGACTGTTGCTTCGGAGTCAGCTTTTAGTGCTGGCGGACGTGTTGTCGATCCATTTCGCAGTTGCATTGATCCTGAAATCGTGCAAGCTTTGATTTGTACCAAAGATTGGATTGCAGCATCTCGAAAAGGTAATATTGAGTTCTACATTCGTGTTTGATTGGTTTATGTGTAGTATGTGAGGAGATCTTTGAGCATAATTAATCTTTTCACATGAAGGTGGAGATATTGGTGGATCTATCCTCACTGAAATGGACATGGAGGGCATTGAGCGACGCTTTGGAAGCTTGGCAATGGTTTGTTGTTTTTTTACCTAACTATCTAACTCGTTGGCTTAATTTAATGTCACCTTGATAAATGATACTCATGATTTACAAATTGTAGTTGCAGGAGTACGAGGATATGGATGATTTGGAGGACGTGTTGGAGGACATGGATGAATGACCAATCACTAGGTAAATCTCCATATCACTTACTTTAGAATTGTCGAATCATTGTTAGTGTGGAAATTCCATTCACTTGTTGGAGTACTTGATGTTCTGTATTAACAATGGAGATAGTTCTTTTTGTATGATAGATTTGCCAAAAATTTCATACATTTAATATAATACTTTAACTGTCATATCATCTTTGCTAGATCTTTTATTCTTTTGCATAACAATAAAAGAAGAAGGAAAAGATGACATCTGATTCGTCTCATGCATTTTCCAGGGCCGAAGTTGGAGACTTGGAGGTTTGATAGTGCCAAACTGTGAATGTTATGTGTGGCTGCTGAAAATATGAACAATTCATGAATGTTCGCATCAAACAAAATAGTTATATGTTTTTGTTAATTCATACCATGCAATTTAAGGGGCTTTCATATTCCGAAAAAAATATCCGTGACCGTATTCGTTTCGATTCGTATCCGTTCCGTATTCGTATTCAATATTATTCGTATCCGGGGTATCCGTATTCGTATCCGCATCCGGGAAAAAAATATGAAACAAATATAGCATAGCAATTATCCATCCGTATTCGATCCGTTTTCACCCCTAGATCATCTAGCAAGTGTAATGCTATGACGCCTAATCTACACTACGTTTGGGCAGAGTCCAAGGCTTTGGGCATTACAGCAATCAGGCCTAAAGCTTGCAGCTTTAGTCTCTCCTTTTCTGAGAAAATTAGCTCAAAGATTATAAAAGATGTGACATCCAGCGTGAAGCTTACAGGTGGGGCCTAGGGCCACTTGTTAGTGAGACATTGATGTTATTTTCTAACTTAACTAACTCTTTGTAGAATTACAGAACATTTTTTTGTGCTTGTTTGAAGTACACAAGTCCATCTGCAATTTGAAAGTGTGGGGCATACCTAAAATAGTTGACTGGCGTTCTTATATATGAACGAAAAGGTGCTGCCACAGGTTAACTAGCAAAAACTTTTCGAGATTAGCTATTAAGACACTATAATCCTGGGACTTTGTGGAAATGAACAGGTGACATGGTAAATTCTGAACTATTCCAGAACATCATTGAGGAAAACTGATCAGACAAGTTAAAAATAAATTTGTCTCATCCAAACTCTTACATGGTATTCAACTTCAAATTAAATTTGGTACTATGTTTCATTGGCAGTTTGTCAAACTAACTTTCCTACATCTGCTTTGTAAGCACAGGCGTAGGATAGAAAGGGCAAACAGGAAGCAGTAAAGAATTGGTCACTCATAGATGATATTGCTGGAGTGATAAAAACAACAATAGTAAAAAGAAATATCAGGTGATTTGAGGTGCATCATTTATTACATTGGAGTCCAGCAGAACCATCAAAGGAACAGGAAACTCATACTCATACATGTACCTTCGAACCATGTCGAGACCATCTAGCACCTTAACCGTCATGCACTCGGATTTCAAAAAGACCCATAGGGCTGAGTCAGATGGACATTCATCCCACAACACTCATAACAAACCGTCAATGACTTCGGATGCAAGTTGGTTCTTATTTTGATTTGAAGACAAATAATACAACAATGAACTAAATATACCATAATGGCATCCTCCAACTGGATGAATGTTAAGCTGGCCCATATCTTTACCACTTCCATGGAAGCCACCCCACCATCCATCGCTACTCCTGTGAACATGTTTGGCCAATGGCCTTGCAGAATCAGTTAAAGAACAACATTTCACCTCCAATAGAATAAAACATCACCAATCTTAGGTCCAAGAAATTTTTTACAAGATGATGGTTTTGTAACATTCAAGAATAGTAAGATGTTTGGCTGGGGCAACTTGGCAATGAAATTTGCAGGGAGCAGTAAGAGCCATACTTACAGTTGGTTGGTGTAGTTTCATACAAGATGATATCAATACAGATCTTGGAGGAGGTAGTCCATCTGGAACTGTTCCTGCTATTTTTGCCATGCCGAGGAGTCTACCCAATCCATCGTAACCCAATCCCTGGGATATAACAGGAGATAAGTGGGAGAAGCACAGGACCAACTTCTTGAACCACTGAAAGTGGCATAATATGATTATTCAAGATGACGACAACTAACAGACCTAAAACAGTATTTGTTGATAGCTAGAAAGACAAAGCCATTACAAATATTACTGGTTAGGAAGCGTCCTATTATGCTTTAACCGGCACTCTGCAAAACTCATAGCTACAAAGTTTATAGTTGCCATGCGGAGAGGCAGGTGAGCTGGCTTGTTCTGAGCGCGTACATAATGACGTTTGGTCTGGTTCAATGTATCTTCACAAAGTACATACATAATGAATTATACATGGCATCTTAGTGTACCAAACAAGTAGGCATGAAATCTGTTGTGTTGTAAACACCACGAAAAATGTTCCGGCAGCGATGTAACCAGAAGAAATCGTGAACCAAATGGGCAAGTGTGCCACTCACAGCAAGAAGCTCTATCATGGTTATGTAAGGTTGACTTGGTGGCTTTGAAATAGATATTGCCAAGACTCCATTAGAGTTCTCCTTTTCCTCTGTATAGAATTTCCTATATACTTTGACACCTGTATATGCAGATAATTCAATCTATTGTCCAGGAACCTTTTACATCTGCACATATATTTTTTTAATAAAAAAAGAACTAGATAATTCATATGAGCAACAATGATCATCATGCATCCCAAGGTAGGCTATGATGCACTTGAGCAATTTCACAAATGTATAGCCACCCATGACCCATGTACACAGTCTAGTTAAATACCCCAAAGATTGCAAGACCACAGTTGTGCTTTTGTTGATGCAATAAAGATTTTCTGAAGATTAAACAGAGAGCGTGCATATCATGCACCCTTGGAGCTGAATTAAATTATTAACTCTGGTACTTGCCAAACCAAGAACAATCAGTGCACCGTAGATTAGAGCAAGCTATCGAGGGTCCACGGAGCTTTAACAGAAATATGTACAAGCTAGTACAGCTATACAGCACAGTGACATTAATATTATTGCCAATTGCTGATTTTAAACTATTGAAGAACAAACTCACTATACAGACTGGAAAGCCAAGGCATAAGAAGTGTCAAATAAGCTATTCAATGTAAAAAGTAAAATATCATTTCTAAAAGGATTAGCTCATGGAGAACCAAAGATGCAGAGTTCGAGAGATTTAACTAAGCTTCATAACACAGTACATGTAACACTCCAATGATATGAAACTAATTACCTTCTTCAATTGATGAAATGCCAGGAAGAACATTGGAGATCATCTCTGTTTGCAGCATCTCAGAGAACGAACTGTACTGTCTAACTGCCTGAAAAGAAGAAAAAAAAAAGCTAAGGAGATTTACAACTCTAATAATAAAAATGAATATCTGCATTGGTCAAGAGGGGTTATTTGCCCAATTATGTATTACTGAACAATAAAATCTAAGCACATCATTTTTAGAATGGCACCAATAAAGGAATTTCCTATTGGACGCTTATGTTAATTGACTGCAAATTAATGAGAATTACATAATCTTCAGAGATAATCTCAACTGAAAAAAAAGATAAGAAAATTTTAATTGTTTTATTGACCAGTACTGTCACAATAAGATGAAATAAGTAATGGTAATATAAGATCTCTTTTCCCTTAAGTTAACTATTCAATGATAATGATATAAAAATATAAACAAATATATTGAGAAACACTAGTCACATAGCAAATAAGGCTACCTCAACATTAAGCAACAGACATTTATTGAAGAGCAGCAAAGAACCTTGTGTAATCCTGGGGTGAAAAGATAACCAAACGTGATTACATGAATAGCGTGCATATTTGAGTACAAAAATAATGCATAACCATAAGAAAACATAAACAGAAGTAGGCTAGGGTCAGGGTCAGCAAGCTTAGGAGAGTTTTCCATTGCAAGGACCGTATAAGGCCTCCATGTAGCAGGTCTTATTGGATAATTCTATTAGCAACAAATCTTACAATGCATATTGGAGTGGATGAGCATTTAAGAACTTAATAAATACTAGTTGAGTCAACAAATTATTGCAGCATGTATTGTCTTCAAACTTTTAACTATGCATAATAAGAATGTGAGACTCCCGTGAAACAAAAGCAACCTGAATATACACTAACACAAAAACAGAACTACATAAGGAACTGTAAAACTATAATTGTTGCCAATTTCAAAACTCAATGTGACTCGGAGGGATGGTCCTTGTTGATGATAGACATTAAGGCTGTAAAGTTTTTACACCATATGTCCACTTCGAATTTATACAGTTCGAAATTTAAAATCAGATGTCCATACCAGATGTAATTACCAGCTGCTAACCTCCCTTCAACTTTTTTGGCTCCAGCTGCAGGAGTAACAGATTCAAGTAGGAAAAAGCGGTTCACTAGAAGCTCAAAGGTAAATGCAAGTAAATTACAAATTTCCTTGAAATATATCAATTAGTGCCCTACAACTTTAACCTGAACCATTTCACAAAACATCTTCTACAAGTTTAATAAAAGAAAGAAGAAATATAATTTGGTAAATACCACTGCACTTCAATATGATAGAAAAATATTAGGCTAGAGTTTTTGCTATTCACAACTCTACATCTTATTGATAAATGGGTGAGTATATATATGTATGAGCCACATGGGCTACATGGGCTAAGAGAGGGAGAGAATATACAGAATATACAACACTCTTAACACCCTCCTTCAAACTTAAGGTGGATCAGGAGGATCTGATGCACTGAGTTTGAGTAGATGAAACCGATGTTGTTCTTGATTCGAGCTTTAGTGAAGAAATCTGCAATTTGAAACTCTAAGGGAAAATACTTGAGAGCGATGGTCGACTACAGACAATGAGATCGTGTGAAGGATACATCAACACTAATGTACATTGTCAGCTCATGCTTGACTCAATCATTAGCAATTTGAATAGCACTTGTAGTCACAAAAGAGAGGTGTGAGATTGTCACAATGGACACCTAAATTAATCAAGAGCCATCAAAGCCAAATGATCTTTGAGGTAGTAGCGGCAAGAGCTCAAAGCTCAGCTTCTGCGCTAGAGCGTGACACTGCAGTCTGCTTCTTGGACTTCTAGGCAATGAGTGAAATACCAAGAGAGATACAATAGCTAGTGATAGATCGGCGATCAGTAGGATCACTCGCCCAAGTGGAGTCAGAGTAAGCGTGAAGCTTGAGCTGACTCGAACTGGCATAGAACAGACGCCTGGATGCAGTCCCCCTCAAGTATCTCAGCACACGAAGAATATGACCATAGTGGACTAATGTGGGAGCACTTACAAATTGGCTGAGCATATGAACAACATGAGCAATGTCTGACCTAGTGACAGTGAGATAGACAAGGCTCCCAACGAGCTGACGATAGCGGAGTGGATCTGTCAGGGGTACACCATCTGTAGGTCGACGCTACAAGTGAAGCTCCATAGGTGTGGCAACAGTACAAGTATCAGTCATCCCAAAGCGAGCAAGCAGATCCTGAATATAGTGATGCTGAGAGGGATAGTAGCCATCACCATCAGAATGAACCTCAATCCCTAGAAAATAGCTCAATGGTCCCAAATCGGGCATCACAAATTGCTCACTCAATTTCTTCTTGACAAAAGCCACATAGCCCATGTCATCTCCTGTAATCAGCATATCATCTACATACTGCAGAAGCAAAGTACGACCCCTTTGAGAAGTGTGAATAAACAAGGAAGGATCATGCTCACTCGGAGTGAAACCAGCAGCTTGAATCACAGAACTGAAACGCTCGAACCAAGCACGAGAGGCCTACTTGAGACCATATAGAGCACATCTAAGATGACAAACATAGCCTGTAGGAGCCTCAAAACCAAGGGGTGGCTGTATATAAACCTCCTCATGTAGATCACCCTGAAGAAAAGGATTCCTGACATCCATCTGAGATATAGTCCATATGCGTACTGCTGCAACCGCAATAAGAGTACAGACTGTGGTCATATGAGCAACTAGAGCAAAAGTCTCATCATAATCTCGACCATAAGCCTGCTGACAACCTCTTGCAACAAGATGAGCTTTGTATCGCTCTACTGACCCATCTGACTTGTTTTTTTACTTTGTACACCCACTTGCAAGTTATAGGAATAGCTCCAGATGGTAGCGGAACAAGATCCCAAATACTTGTACACTCTAATGCTGTGAGCTCCTCTGTCATAGCCCACTGTCACTCACGTACACTGGCAGCCTCCCGATAGGTACTCGGCTCAGCTACTACACATGTACGAGAAAAACCCCATCTCACTGGTGCCTGAATAGAAGAACGATCACGTAGGGCATATCGTAATGTAGTAGAACGATCATCAAAGTTAGTGGTACTGGCTGGAGGGTCAAGTGGAGAAGAGGAGGAATGAGGATCATAAGGAACTCTTTGTCGTCGACTATAGTGAAAAGGAAAAGTGGAAGTGTCAGAAACTGGTGGAGCTGGGGGAGAAACTAGTGGAGTTGGTGAAGAAACTGGTGGAGTAGGTGTATCTGGAGAAGGCACACTAGAAGGTGAAACTGGTGGAGAAGATGTATCTAGAGAAGGCAACTCTAGTGAAGGAATGAGAGGTAGACACAAAAAGAAAGTGGAATATGTGAAAGAAGTGGGATATGTAGAGGGATGATAAAAGAAAGGTCGACCCTCATCAAAGGTCACATCATGAGCGATGCGAATACGACGTGCTAAGGGATCATAGCAACGATGGCCCTTATGCTCAGGACTATAACTCAAAAAAACACACTCAACTGACTGAGAGCTCAGCTTTGTGCGCTCACGAGGTGCTACAAGGACATAACAAATACAACCAAAAATACGAAGATAAGCATAGTGAGCAGGTGCTCTGTACAGGACCTCACCAAGACACTTGCCCTGAAGCTTGGGAGTTGGTTGATGGTTGATAAGATAGACTGTTGTAGAGACTGCTTCCCCCTAGAAGTGGGAGGGGACAAAGGAGGAAATGAGAAGAGTACGAGCAGTCTCAATGATGTGACGGTGCTTGCACTCAGCAACACCATTTTGAGTATGAACACCAAGACACGAGAGCTGAGCAGAGTACCCTCAGAAGAAAATAATTGACAAAAGGCTGATGAAAGATACTCTCCCCCGGAGTCAGAACAAAAAACACGGATGGCAAAAGAGAAATGAGTATGAACCATTTGAGCAAAAGATTGATAGATAGAAATCAACTGTGAACGGTGTTTTATGAAATAGATCCAAGTGTGTCGAGTATGATCATCAATGAAGAAGACATAGTAACTGTGACCACTCTTTGAAGCAAAAGGAGAGGGACTCCAAACATCCGAATGGACCAAATCAAAAGGACGATCAGAGCAAGAAATGCTGGAAGGACATAAGAGTTGTACCGCTTGCCAAGTCTACAACTCTTGTACTGAAAATTTGTGTCAACAAAAACGGGACCAAGAACACCTTGATGGATCAAGATAGAGACGCGTGAGCCACACAAGTGTCCCAAGCGATGATGTCATTGAGGAAAAGATTGGGAAATTTCATTAGAGGCAGAAAGACAAGGGGTAGATGAACCAACAACAGAGGGTGGAGGAATAGGGGCAGGAGCAGTACTAGAAATGGAGGATAAAGGAAGAATCAGACGATCGAGAATATAGAGTCCTGCAGAACCTCTCTGACGATGACCTGTACCAATGATAACTCTTGTTCGACGATCTTGCACAAAGCAAGAGCTATCGTCGAACCCAACAAAACAGTTCATATCTAGCGCAACACGATGAGATTCATGGAGAACCTGGGGACAAGTGAGACATCTGAAACTGCGAAATGTGAGATGGAAAGAATCCCCTGATGAGTGACCGTGCATAGTATTCTATCAGTTGTATGAATCTTGATACCTTATGCAGCAGGACAACATGATATGAGCTGAGCTGCATCAGATGTCACATGGAAAGAAGCCCCTGAATCCAATATCAATAGAAGTGAAGCACCCGACACAGGACATGATAGTGCAGTCAAGCTAGTGGATGCACTAGAAGATGCCTTCAGTCGACACAACTGGGCCTAAAGATTTCTTATCCGAGTTTGAATCTGACCAAACAGAGTTGCATAAGACTACACAGCGCTAGCAGGAACAAAACAAACAATAGCAGTATCACCTTGAATAGGTCCAGGACCAAGAATACCATCAAGAGCCATGATATGATCAAGTACACTATCACACAATCTTCAAGCAACAATCTCAGCGGTACCAACACCGCAGGCAATAGCAAGAGATCATAAGCCACAAAGACAAGCTAACAAAAAGAGAGAGAGCAAAGACACTAGCGAGAGACAAAGAATCAAAAGATACAAGTACCACTAGCAGTAGAGGACCAAACATCAGCAGCAGACAGCCATCAAAAAGGTCTTACTACCAGTCGCTCTAGCAGTATAATACCAAGTATCAACAGTAACATGAGAGATGATACCAAGTGGCGGTTCATACCCGACCAAGGAATAGCACCATTCACCAGGCCAAGCAAGAGCACCAACTGGGCCAAGCAATAAAACGAAGGCACTCAAGCAGAGGAGACCAAACTACTCGTCAGATCAGAGTTGGCCACTGCCGATTTGCTCATCCAAGAAGCAGAGGAGGCGTAGAGGAAGCGGTTGCAGCCACGTCGGAGTAGAGGCGGTGGTCCGGTGAGCGAGGTAGGGACGAGGAGGCGACGGATCGTGGTCCAGTGAGCGAGCTAGGGACGAGGTGGTAACGAACAGCTCAATGGACCAAAGCAGCAGCTCGGGCGAGGCGAAGATGAACCAAACAGCGGCTCGCGCGAGAGAACGAGGAACCGAGCAGCAGCTTGGGCCCGCCGGCCTACGGCGCAAGCACAACAACGGCAGCGGCGGCTATGGAAAGAGAGGTAGGGTTGAACCTAGCTTTGATACCATGATAGAAAAATATTAGGCTAGAGTTTTTGCTATTCACAACTCTACATCTTATTGATAAATGAGTGAGTATATATAGAGAAAATTACATGGACCTTATGAGCTACATTGGCTACACGGGCTAAGAGGGAGGGAGAGAATATACATAATATATAACACTCCTAACACAATACATGACTATAATAGAAGTATAATTTTATGGGCAGTCACAGGGTTAATTTTCAATGTGCATCGATGCAACTTATAGAAGCTCTGCCTCACAATAACTGTTCAAACAATTGATGAGCAATTGTACCTCAAGCTCCAAACAGATGAAAGTGGAAAAGGGATTCAGGGCATCATCCAAATGGAATTTATCATTTCAAGGATTAAATGCAGATTCTTCATTGTGTAAATTGCATAGAAGGAAAAAAAAGGTCAACCTTTATGATATTTAAAAAAAGTAGAAGCAACAATATATATATATATATAGAACATATCTAGTGCTAATGGGTAATTGAGTGCTAAAGTGCTAATATCAATCTTGACCGTTCAATCATGCAGGGTGTTTAATGCAGAGCATTGGAGATGGGAGCATGCAGGGTGAGTAAATGGTTTGGAGGTGAGAGCCCGCATTAATCTTGACTGTTTAATCCAAATCCAACGATCAAGATTGGCATTAGCACCTTAGCACTCAATTACCCATTAGCACTATATATGTTGCCACATATATATATATATATATCATAAATGATACATATAACTACAAGGAAAGAAAAATATGAATATCTGTTTGATGTTCGGAAGTGAAGGAAGTGCAGGCTATATTAACCACAAGACAATCATTCAGAGTTACCTCTGAGTTGAGTGAAGTATGGTTCTTGAACATGCAGCTCAAACTCCACAGCGCCATACATCTATTGCATAAATATGACAAACAATGAATCACAAACAAACAGATTACAGAAAAGGGCTGCCAGGTATCCATATTACAGAAACTAACTGAATGCCCATGCGTTGCTACGGACAAAAAATATATATTGAAAGGTTATATTAAGTTGTGAAAGGCATAGTTAACCAATTAGCAGATAGACAAAAGGTTGCATCAGGTGTTGTGCTAATTGAAAGGTATGATTGCATAAATCATCAACAAAAATAGTACAATTATGAAAATATAGCAAATGCATCATTACGTTTACTGGTGGTGGCAATTAGACATGTCAGGCATTCATTTTTATATCACTGAACAAATTCAGTTGTTGAAGGACTTGTTGGTAAGCGCTGATATTTGAACTATAGACATTGTTTTCTTCCACCAGCTTGTGTTCAAAACCTTTTTAATTTTCTGTGGAGCTCTCAGCTGCCGCAAGCGTTCTTCGAACTGCTCGCACACATCGCCCTAATAAATAATTCATCAAACGCTTTCAGTATTAAGTAATGTTACCTTGCTGGGATCAAACTTCATGAGTTAATGAATTAATGTCATGTTAGCTTTTGTATCATTTCAATCCAAATTAGAAGCAAATGAACAATCATCGCTGGAGCCAGTAAAATTAACAATTCTTAAATTTTCACAACAAGTCTATTGAGAGTTAACTCAACTGAATACGGACATACCACATGCCCACACAGAGAGGTAAAGACAGGAAGAGAGGGAGCCATATCTCACCGTAAGTCTGCTAGTTGCGCCTGCCTTTGGCCTATTGCGCCTACTGTGCTTGCGTCGTGTGTGGCCTTCGCCTTCGGCAAGCAGCGCCTGCGCTACATGTCCCTCGTCCTCAACTCGCTGCTGACGCGTCGTGCGGCCGTGCCGCTCCTGACTGCCGCCCCTGCCTGACTGCCGCATGCTTTCTGCCATTGTGAGAAAGGAGAGCAAGAGTGAGATTAGTTGTCGAGAAGAGGTGAAAGC
The DNA here is from genome assembly GCA_036346395.1 of Hsuehochloa calcarea. Taxonomy (NCBI): domain Eukaryota; kingdom Viridiplantae; phylum Streptophyta; class Magnoliopsida; order Poales; family Poaceae; genus Hsuehochloa; species Hsuehochloa calcarea. Next base: position 13,400,168 of record CM070614.1, read on the forward strand.
GATCAGATAAGAAAATAATGAGCAAGACACTTCATCGAGCGATTGGTGGGCAATGAAACAGTGAGTCGTCGGGCTGATTTAGGACCTTGAGCCTAGAGCTTCGTAGAGCCAGCCAACTTCATGACGGCAAGGACAGAGGATCCCGAGTTCACCTGTGGAGTATGGGAAGCAACCGTGATGGTGTGGGTCGAGGAACGGCGTGAGGATGGCGAGCACTGTGTCGCAATGCTTTGACGGCGATGGCAAACACGGCATTGAGGGTAGAGGGCGTACACAAGGGCAGTGTTTGGGGCGGGGCGGCAGAAGAAGTAATCACGACGGGAAGGTCCAGGCACGCGGGGAAATCGCTGTGAGAGAGAGGATGGAGAAGACGCGGGGGTGCGCAAGACGAGGGTCCAGAAGTCGGCGGAAGGTGTGAGAAGAGGTGGAGCTGCGCGGGGATAGAGAGGACAGGTGCGCACTGGTCCCACCTGTCGGTGCAGATGGGTTGTAAGAGGAGGGGAGGGCAAGAAGAATACATCACTCATCACCATTAGAGTCTTTTTAAGTAGTAACGCTGCAATCCTTCTAGCCTTTTTCTTTTAATTAAACTGGTACTCTGAACAGTACACCGACCCCAAGGATAAATTATGTGCATATATACAGGAATTAGTGCCCACACTGGGAACCATGGGCCCTGGGAACCGTTATGCTGCTCATCCTGTCTGGTCATTAAAAAATTGATGCTAAATGTACCATAGTGAAAGTCTTAAGCAAGTGCAGAAAATGCATGGTTGACTTCTGGAAAATCGCTTCAGCCATGATACCCATGATCTTTGACTTGCTAGAAGATGATTATTGCTCCTACATTCTTTTGTTTCGCCTCCATTTTTCCTTCTTTCGTCTAACAACTAGCGCACCTAATTTGACGGAACTATTACCGAGAATCCATGACATGATTTATAGCAATAAACCAAAGCTAGAATTGAACCAAAGCCGAGGCAATCACAAGAAAACAAAGCAGAGAAGCATTACCCGCTTCAACTCGGCGCCCTTCTCCAGCACGATCGCCGCCCACTCCGTCTCCCTCTCCTCCGACCCCTCCTCCTCCGCCGGAATCCCTACCGCCCCCACTGCCGCTGGGGGCATCGGGATCCGCCCGTCCTCGACCCATTCCGCAAGCTCCGTCGCCAGCTTCTCGCATAGGTCGTCGTGGAGGAGGCGGGAGCAGTAGGAGGGGGAGAGGGGGAGGGCGGGGTCCGGGGCAGCGAGGTGGGAGGAGAGGACGAAGCGGAGGAGGCCGCCGATGGCGGACGAGAGGGGCACCGCGCCAACGCCCGGCGACGGCGGCTGCGGCGGGGAGGAGGCGGGGTCGGAGGTTGCCATTTTCAGGTGATATGTGTGGGCACATAGAAGGTTTGATGGTCAGGTCTTAGGCTGAGTTGAGGTGGGCAGTTGGGCCAGAGCTGGGCGGCCCGAACCACTGTATTGTCGATTCGAACTTAGAAACAGAATTACTCGTGTTGTTTCAACGACAGTTTGGGTAGTAACTTGGCCAGCGCAGCATGGTATAAATAGTATCAGTCTCGGCCTAGCACAGCCCGTTAGACTCGTTTTTTAATATGTATATATATGATTTTATTTTTATTTTTAAATACTTACATGATTTTATTTTTATTTTTTAAATACTTACATGATTTTATTTTATAGTTTATTTTATAATTATATATAAATTTATTTTGGTTTTAAAAATTATATATATATTCTAGTTTTTTTTTACATTTTTTTCATGCCTTATGGGCTAAATGGCAAAGGGTTTAACTAGGCGGCCATTTCAACATCAATAAAATCCTTTATTATATTTTTAATATGCATGTCTTATAAAAAATTAATTTCATATTTATTTTTGAATTCTATATATTTTTCTGTTTTTTTTCAATTTCAGGCCAAATGGGCTAAGTGAGCCGAAATCGGCCCGTTAGGCTAAATAGGCTCGGGCCGGCACGGCATAGCCTAAAAGACCGTTGGGCTATGTCTGAGCTGCCTCACCGACACATGGCCTAGCACACGACACAATCCGTATAGTTCACGGGCCTGAATGGGCCATACCTAAGCTGGTGTTCTTGAAAAAACAGAGTTGGCAAGGCCATGAAGTTAACTACCCTTACAAGTTGCGAACTTTGCATCTCCTTTTATAGTAAAGATATATACTCTCTTGTTTCAAAATAATTGGCTAATAAAGAATCTTCTTTTCAAAATAATTGTCCTTTATTTTATTTTATTTTATTGTTTTCCACTATCTACTCCGGATTTTAATGATGTGAAGACGTCGAGAGTTGCTACGTGGTTTTAGAGTTACGTAGTCAACCTTTTAAATTTTTTGTTATGTGGAAATGTTTTTACTAGATTTGGCATTAAAAATAGGGCGTGTACGTCCGAGCGCTAGCTTTGTACGTCGTTACATGCAAAATCCCCAGATAACGATTGCAACGCCACTGCATGCAATGGTTGCAACATCTCGGGATAACGGTTGCAACATCCCGGGACAACGGTTGCAACATCCCTGGACAACGGTTGCAACATCACAAATCAAACACAAAGTATCTGGAAAAAAACAGTTGGAAAAAAATTGCAACATCGCCGTGAATAGTATGCAATATTTTTTCTACAAATGTAATATTTTTTCTACAGATGCAACATTTCAAATAATAGTATGCAACATTGTTTCCAACGGACCGCAACATCAGAATATTCGCAACATCAAAACATCAGTGAAGAAGGGGAAGAAAAGTAATTCAAGAAGCAGCGGGGGAAGGACCTCCTTCGTCGACCTGTACATGAAGATGTCGTCGAAGAGGAACTTGCGTAGAGGGAGCACTCGTCCAGTCCAATTCGTCATCTCTTACAGAGACTCCAAGGTCATCTCCATCCACCCGCTCAGTTCCTCTCCTGTCCTCCTCCACTTGATCCCAGAAGTGCGAAAACATCCTATCTTCGCTCCTCACTACAGTAGTATAGGCAGCCCACATCTTCGATCTCCCTCCCTGGCCGGAGATGGCATCAGCCGCCTTTGTCGTTTCCTCGTCGGTGGCTTTCGTCGTGGCCGCCCGGTCCAAGGCACACCCCCGCTTCCTCCTCAACCCTTAGCTCTAACCCATTTGCTGGTTTATTTGGTTGGGGTTTGACCTTCTATTGGTGGTGGGCGCAGGTGTTTGGAGGAGGAAAGGACGAAGCTAGGACTGGCTGAGATAAGGAATGAGTGGTGCTAGTAGAAAAGATAAGGCTTGGATGGACGGTGCTACGTGGATATATGTGTGTCAATATGACTATATTGTAGTGAGTCTGAGATGGACCGTCTGTAGCATGTTTTTTGGATCGGACGTTCGGCCCAAAGCATTCACCTTAAAAATACTCTATCTCATTATATTTTTTCAAAAAAAGGAAAAAGGCTATTTGATCCATGAACTATTGGAGTGTGTTTGCTTAATCCTTTAACTACAAAACCACGTATCACACGTCCTAACCTTCTAAAATCGCTCGAATAACCCCAAATATGATTTCAAAATTCAGAGGAAGTTTTGCCACGCATACAATGATGTGGTTAGATTTTGCCATTGTTTTTAGGGAAATTTTGATATATACCATTGCAAAGTGCCCAAATCAGAAAAAAAAAATACCACTGCAAAGTGGTAGCTTCTAAAAATGTCATTATAGACATAACTTGCTAAAAAAATGCCACTAGTATACGTATTCTATGGGTATAGGACCAAATTGCCCTTACCTTCTTCGTCCTCATTCCTCACTTGTCTTCTTCACCGCTAGTCTCCGACAACAGATGAGTTGGGTCCCAGGAAGAAAAGAAAGCAGCGGAGAGCTCTGTTGGTACCCTGTCGAATTTGCTATTTTTGATAGCCGAAGATGCAATTTTCCCTTCCATCTGTGCTGCTAATTAGAGAATTAAAGATTATATATTCAAGGTAGGAGGTTCCTTTCTATTTCCTTTTGTGGTATTTATTTGTGTCTTTTCATTTAGGGGTTGGATTTGCTGCTCTTCGAGGAGAATGGAATTGCTAGTCTTTGTGTTATAAATTTTCTATGGGGGTGTTGTCCATGGCGATGGTCTTGTAGGAGCTAGGAGATACGACGGCACAAATGATGAAGGCGGGTGCCCGATCTTTCGATGAGATTGATAACTATCGATTTGGTGGAGGTGACTCTCGCGATCCGACTACAACCGTACGACGACGCTTGCGCCTTAGCAATCGTTGAACCAACTCCAATATGTTATTGACCTTGCTGGAAGTGCGGTCAACCTGAACACAAAGTTCAATTCCTGCGAGTAATCGAAGAACTAGCAAGAATAAGATGTAGGCAATCTGATATTGCGAATAAAATTATAGTGTATTGAAAACAAAGGTGGGATCCCGAAGGTTGTCTTGACAGGTGGTCGTTCGACACAACTGAAGAACAAAAAGTTTACACAATGGCTAAACCTAAACTCAACGAAAACCGAGTTCAAGCGAGGGAGACGGCGGCTCCTATATAGGGAGACGACCAGGGGTGGTGGCCAGCAAGGTGGACGCACGTCCCTAGGGTTACAAGGCCCGTGGGCCCAAGTGGAGGTGGCGCAGCACCTTTCGACTCGAACTCATAAATAGATGCGAACTCTTTTGATGATTGTGGCCGGCTCGGATGGAATTTGATGATGAGGTTGGATCCGTTGGAAAGTGACTCAATAATATTTCCATGAAGTTCAGAAACGCCCAAACGGAGTCCGTATGAAGAAGTTACGACCGTTTAAAGTTAATACTGACGCCGCAGTCCCAATCCGACTCCAGAACGAGCCCAACTCGGACTCTTGCTTGTCTTCGACCCAAAGTGACGTGGTGATCTCCATTATGCCTTCCATGCATGTCTATGACTCCACATGCCTCTCCTTGGTCCTTTCCCATGTTCCTAAGTATAATTAAATCACGTGCATTAGGTAGCGGTCTATTCTCAGTAATATATAAACATAGGAAAAAATTCACCTGGTAATTAAGTTGGCGAGCACGAGCTCGGGTAAGAGGTCCTTGTACTGGTTGTGGATGAGTTGTGTGTGTAGGCACGGTTGTATTCATGATAGGGATGTCCTCACCATCCTCCCCTTCTTGCATTTGAGTTGTCCTCGACTCAAGCTCATCCTCTTCCCCCAAGTATGGCTTCAAATCTGCAATGTTAAATGTGAGACTAACCCCAAAATCTGTAGGTAGTTCAAGCATGTATGCATTATCATTAATCTTTTCTAACACTTTGAAATGACCATCAGCTCTAGGCATCAATTTTAACATTCTCAATTCAGGGAACCTATCTTTTCTCAAGTGCAACCAAACAAGATCTCCTGGTTTAAAAGTTAGATATTTTCTCCTCTGACTACCAGCAAGTTTATATTTAGCATTCATGCGCTCTATATTCTCCTTGGTTGTCTCGTGTATCTTTAAAATCAGTTCAGCACATTGTTTAGCATCAAAGTTCAATTTCTCCGAAGGTGGGAGAAGCATTAAATCAATTGGAGCACGAGGCACAAAACCATAAACAACCTCAAATGGGCACATCTTGGTAGTAGAATGCAAGAAATGATTATAAGCAAACTCAATATGAGGCAAGCATTCTTCCCACATTTTTAAATTCTTTTTCAACACAGCTCTAAGAATTGTAGATAAAGTTCTATTCACGACTTCAGTTTATCCATTAGTTTGGGGATGACAAGTAGTAGAAAATAACAACTTAGTCACCAATTTAGCTCATAAAGTTCGCCAAAAGTGGCTAAGAAATTTAACATCACGATTTGAAACTATAGTGTTAGGCACACCATGTAAGCGAACAACTTCACGAAAGAATAAATCAGCAATATGGGCAGCATCATTGCTCTTATGACATGGTATAAAATGAGCCATCTTAGAAAATTGATCGACAACCACGAATATATTATCCCTCCCCTTCTGTGTTCTAGGCAATTCTAAAACAAAATCCATCGAAATATCTTCCCACAGAATGCTAGGAACAGGTAGAGGCATGTACAAACCATGAGGATTAAGTCGCGACTTAGCTCTTTGACATGTAGTGCAGCGAGCAACGTAGCGCTCGACGTCCCGTTTCATCTTTGGCCAAAAGAAATGATCAGCAAGTATATCCTCTGTTTTCTTCACGCCAAAGTGTCCCATCAGCCTGCCTCCATGCGCTTCCTGTAATAACAACAAACGAACGGAGCTAGCTGGAATGCATAGCTTGTTAGCTCTAAACACGAACCCATCATTAATGACAAATTTATTCCATGTTTTCCCTTCTTTACAATTCAACAATACATCTGTAAAATCAGCATCATGCACATATTGCTCTTTAATAGCCTCTAATCCAAAAAATTTGAAGTCAAGTTGTGAAAGTATGGTATACCTCTTAGATAAAGCATCAGCAATAACATTCTCCTTTCCCTTCTTGTGTTTTATGACATAAGGAAAAGACTCAATCACTACTACACAAAAGGTCATCATAGACAGTTCGGAACCATCATCACAGATGGTTTTTGAACCGTCTAAATTTGTACGTCTGTGATGACAGGCGGTTATCAAAGACGGTTTTTCAACCGTCTGTGATAATGATCATCACAGACAGTTTTTAACAAAAACCGTCTGTGAAGGGTCACTATCACAGACGGTTGCAACCAAGAACCTTCTGTGATATAGCACTATCACAGACGGTTCTTGGTTGCAACCGTCTGTGATACATTTATACCACAGACGGTTTGTATTGAAAAACCGTCTATGGTATAAATGTATCACAGACGGTTGCAACCAAGAACCGTCTATGATATGCTATATCACAGACAGTTCTTGGTTGCAACCGTCTGTGATAGTTCTTTGTACCTAACTCATTTTTGTCGCATTTTCAGTTAGCCTCAGGAATTGCTAGCATGCCCTCTGAAAACAAATAAGTAGAAACAGGTACATCACAGATGAATCTAACAACTGAAAGTGATCATTTAACTAAAAATCAATTGCAAAAGAATATTTCAAGTATTGTCAGTAGAGTTACAAATTGAATTACAACCACTCAAATTGAATTACAATATTGAATCAATTGTTCGAAGGTCGTTCATCGGTGTCGACGGCGTGAAAATCTCCGTTGGGGTTAACAATGTCCGCCTTGATGAAGCTGCAGAGCGCCCCTCGAACGTACGTGACCTCTTTTCATGTCGAGTGCATTTAACTCTATATGGAAGAGCAGTCGACAGCAGGAGTAAAGTAGTAAGCATGTATATTTATATTTATAATTAGGAAATAATTATTGCGAGATTGACAAACCTGGGGATCGTGCCTCCTAGAACCAATCAATAGCCGCATATGATGGCATACGTAGAATGCGCATAGGTGATCTCGTTTTTGCTGGTGGCACTGCAAAAATAGAATTACATATATAGGTACACTCAGTTCGAGATGCAATATTACAAAGTATGACATATGATTATTGTGTTGTAGTGCGTACCGAAAACCACATCCTGTGAGTCAGTGTGGCGCTCGATCCCTTGTATGCCCCTCCCTCGGCAACATAGCCGATGAACGACCTACAAGATTCCAAAAAGTTATCCGCATCCATTTCAAACGAAGGAAGACTACAATAGAGTTATAATGTACGGAGGAAATGAACATACCTGTCGATTATTCCTTTAAGAAGGGTGAAGTTGTGGTTTTTGTTCAGTAGGGAATCAAGGTACAATACCGTGTTCCTCTTTGGTACAATGATTAGAAGAATCCAGTGGAACCTACTCATGTATGTCGCTATAGTCATAAACCTATGTTCAAATAAAATGTGCATAACAAGTAGTAAAGCACTTACTTCTGGTGGTAGGGCACCATTATGTACTCCTTGTCGTCCAGAGCAAGCAATCCTATTTTTATGTAATTCTCGGCGTAGGATGCGTCTTGGTTGATTGTTTGCTCAGAGATCACGTGTGGGTCGAGGAAACCCACCGGTTCTTTGAGTCGACGGGCACATTTCATAATGTATCTATAGATAAGCAATGAGTTGTGATATTTATCAGTATCACGTGAGTGTAGAACTTGATTGTACACACTTACAGTGTCCAGCATCGTAGAAGTGATGCGTCGAGGGCATTGAGGTTGTATAGGTCGAATAAGTCGTCGAAGCCCACGACGAAGTGGCCCAGCTCGTGGAGAAAATGCTCCCTCTTGTATCTGACTATGATTCCAGTATGGTCCCCCTCCTCTCGAGTCTTGCGCATGTACCAGTCATGCAAAGATTGACAAGCTAGTCCTGAGCCGTGTAGTTATCTGTTGGAGACCAACAGACTTCCGAGAGGGTATTTCCTGGGCTTGGCAGGTGCCTGAATATTCTTCGATATCGATTTCGCCTTAACGAGTTGCCTGCATCCCGTCTTCCCGTGAGACGACTCAGGGACCGATATGGTGACACGCTTTTCTTGTCCCTTCGGCGTATTCTCGACTGGAACCGATGAGGCGGCCTTCTGAAGCGAAGGTTGAGGCGGACTCATCGAGGGTCCTATTGCAGAGGCAGGGTCGTGTCGATATGGCGTCAGTGTAGGGTCCAGGGCGATGTCCTTCTTGTGTCACTAGATAAAAGTGTACATGGCATCCCCTAGTGTTTTGATTTCTTCGTTTGGGCGAATCCCCAATGGGATGGCCATAAAATTGTCATGTACCATGTCCACGTGGACCCTGGTGTAACCCTGCACCAGCTGGGCACCGTGCTACACTACCCCTTCCTGGTATGGATATACCAAACCCCGCCCAGCCTCAATAGGAATGGACCCGACCATCTGTGGATATCGTGAGGATATGTGCACGATCTCAGGATGATGAGTCAATTGGCAATGGCTTTGTTGGTTTGCAAAATCTCGCGTTTTCGGGGTTTGCTTCATCTTTGTCGGACCACAGCGGTCCGGCCGGTGGTGTGGGCGGTCGGATCTTGATGGGGACGGTCGGACCGGCAGTGGTGGCCGGTCGGACCGGTCTGACCTAAAAGTGGCTTTTGGATCTAAGCCAAAAATAGGTTGTGTAGGCAGGTGAGGGGAGTCTCCTGGATGTGGTCCCATCATTTTTGGAGCTCCCAGTCAAAAGTTCTATTGAGTTGAAAATTCCAGAAGGTTTCGGATTTTCAAGCTAGATTTTTGGCTAAGTCTTTTTGACCGGTCTGACCGCCGTTGTGGGAGCGGTCCGACCGGCCTGAAATCGGTCGGACCGGCCTTGTGGGGCGGTCAGACCGGCAGTGACTTGGAGGTGAGCCAAGTTTGCATTGATGTGGTTTTCAATGTGGTTGATGTTTAGTTATCAATGCTTTATTGATGTATATTGCATTGCGGAACTAACGTGGGTCAAGTTGTGAAGAACTTGTTCCCGGAAATGGTTTGTTTGTCTATTGTTGTGCAGGTGGCTTGCAGGTCAACGACGTCAACGGTGAGTGGATCGGGACTACGCTTGGAGAGCTGAGGTCCAGAACGATCAGGGATACCGGGTGAGGTCGTGTGACACAAGCATGGTGCAGGATGGACAAGATGGATCGAACGGGTGGTTCGGTACAGCTGGTTGGATCAGGCGGTGCGGGTATCCGTGCGAGTCTCTGGGAGGTTCTGATGGGATTCGGACAAGAGAGGCTTGGCGATGCGATGAGAACCACTGATCAACCTACACGTGGTGAAGCAGGCGATTGCTTCAACAGATTAGTGTGTGGGTCCCATGTGTGAATGGGTCCCAAAAAAAAAGTGGAACCCTAGTCCTCTCCTATAAATAGAAGGGGGGAGATGTAAAACCCCTAGAGGCATTCATTTGGTTTCTTCCCTTACTTTTCTAGGGTTAGGGTTTGGAGAGGAAGAGAGGGAGAGATTGTATGCTCCTTGGGTGAGCTCTTGTCCTCCTAGTTGGAGTGGCTTTGTAAGCATCTTGTGAGATCAATCAATCTTGTGATGCTTGCTTGAGAGATCTTTTGTCTCCTCTTGTGTTCTTCTCTCAATTGAATGAATTTGGTGCTTCCTTGATTCAAGGGTTTATGCTTGGTCTCTTGACCCATTTTGTCTTGCTTTGGTGTGTGGGAATACTCCTAGAATCATCTAGACCATCAATCCCCACAAGCAAGTCTTGAATCAAAGTTTTTCATATTTCTAGGGTTTGTGCACTTCTTGATTAAATCCTTGAGAGATCGATTCTGTGAAGCGGATCTAAAGGATCTTCGCTAGAAATAGGTCTCTAATATCATTAGGGAGGTGTGCTCGAAATTTGGTCAAGTTTCATTGGTTGAATCAAAAGTTGGATCAAATTTCGTTTTGGATTTGGGGTGGATTTTTCAGTACTGGACTGAACCGGTCTGACCGGTCTTGCAACGGCGGTCCGACCGCCCGTGTTTTCAGACCGCTATTCTGCCGGGTCGAACCGCTGTCCACCGGTCCGACCGCCAGTTAGTTGCCGGTCAGACCGCTAGTTGAACGTCGGTCCGACCGCCCGTGATAGCCGGTCTGACCGCCTGTGCCCAGATCAACCCTTTGAGTTTAAGTCTCCACATTTGCGTCGTGTGGTTGTCGGGGGTTATTGAATCCAACACAAGGCTTCCGTTGTGTGCTTACTGATCTTCTTAGCTTTCATAGCTAAAGGAGTAAAGTTAGTGTTGGTTTTTGATTTAGGCGAGAAAGTTTTGAAAGCGCCTATTCACCTCCCCCTAGTCGCCTTTCCGGTCCTACACCATCCTCACTTGGAGCTTGGAAGGCGTCGGCTCCTACAAAATGATATACAATTAGCTAGGGCATCCTATAGGTCTATCTTTGGAGCATTCCAGAGATGTACATTACCTCAATGTCGTCGATCGGTAATTGAACGTCGTCATGTCCAGAATTATGTGTGGACGCGATGCTACTCCGATGTTGTGGAGGACTTGCTCCCACATTAACGGGGGCGGCTTGCGCGTGGAGGAGTTGATTTACTTGGTTTTTGCAATATTGTTATTTGCGCTTGAAATTTTTCAGTAAGCACATGTTCCAACCGGGTGTCATGCTGGTCCTTGGATCTCTTCCTACTCCTATATGTGTCGGAATCCATCCCTCCAAGGTACGTAAACCCCAACGCCTCACGTGCGACCTGGGTGCTCCTTGTTTCCCAGGGCCTTGCGACCTGGGTGCTCCTTCTCCCTGTCTACTTGGAAGGAACCTTGAGAATATGCAGAAGTTAATGCTTCCCGCAAGAGGGCAATCATGTTATTATAGACACCGTAAAGTTATGGACTTATTAACAACTAAGTGGTTCGACATATTTACCAGGCGTTGGGACACTGCCTTGTCTGACGGGTTTGTGAAAGAGATGCTGCCCGAAGACGTGGCTGATGCCCTCGCTGTTAACTGAGCTCAAGCGCTCGTCGAGATCTCGTAAGCCGTCAGTAGCGGTCTCGTCCTCCGCCGCCCAACTGCGTGGCTTTACCGCGTACCAGTGGCCGAAGTTTGTAGGGGTGGGTGTTTTGTGCCTGGAGAGCTCTGTGCGCCGCACTTTGCTCCTGAAATTCGGTCGTCGTCTTCATCTGCACTAAGACGTCCTATGTATCCCGCGATAAGAAATGATACTTCGTGAAGGGCGTCCGACCCGTGTTCACGTACTTTGTGACAAGCGTGCTCTCAAAGGTCCTCCACGCGTGGCACATCGCGAGGAATGCCTGCCGTCGCGCGTGCCTGGTATGCTTCTGGGAAAGTGAACGAGGCAGAAATTTCAGTCCACAGGTGGGCTCTCTCTACATTCGTAAGAGACTTCCAACTTGGGTTGGTGATGGGGACCCGTTACCTTCCCAGTACCCCGCAGATGGTCCGGAATCTCGCAGCTGCATTCTTTGGACTCAGAGGGATCCCAACGTCACTGACCTCCATGATAGTCATGTGGCCCGATGGCAATTTAGAGATTCCTCTGCCATCTCGCTTGCGTACCACCTTGATCGGAGATCCAGACGCATTCAGCGACGTCGTTGACAGCGGCGAAGACGGGGCCTCTTCCATCTTGCTTACTTGCTATCTATATAAGTTACGTACGCAATGATTATATAAACAAATAGAAGTTACCCATTGTACCTAAATATAGGATACGTAGTAAAGAAAATAGATAAAATTACACAAAAAAACTGCAAAATACATGAATAAAGCATAGTTGAATATGACTGTGAAAGATTAGGATTGTTGGTTTGGTCCTGGTTTTTTCGGTCGGACTGCCCAACATATAGCACATGTATATGAACGAAATCAACATATAGCTGAAATATTGGATGATTTTGAGTGCTCTAAGAAGGCGAGTTGCAAAAGAATCAATGTTTGCTATCTCAACCCTTTAGTCTATACTCTTCACAAATTGGATAAGAAAACTATAATTTAGATTTTGAGCTCTAATCAATGCTTAGCTAGACTGACATAACAATCACATGCAATTCACTGAAACAAAATATGACAAGAATATTTGATAGCAGCAAGCAAACTATTAGAATATTACAAGAATCACTGAATTCATTACTTCAAATAAAAAACCAACAAACCTTGAATGATTACTTTGATAGCAGCAAGCAACCTATTAGAGCTCAAAACTAAACTAGTAATCCTACCAATTTCAGTATTAGACCATCTAAATCATAGAGCAAAATTAAGCCCACATAATGCACTGTTGCCAATCACAACCAAACCATCACCACCAGAACCCACAAGCACAACAAAGCCATCACCACCAGAACCCATGGCAGCATCATGCCACCAACATGATGAAATAGCCTTAAATTCAATTTGTTTTATTTACCTATTAAGTTTGCGTCTTAAATTCAATTTCAAAATCTCACATTAACATTAAACTAATGAAGTAGCCTTGTTTCATACACTCACTAGTAAGTATATCACACTTAAAAGACAAACCTGATGCTTCACAAACAACTAAGTATGTTGCTTAGACTCTAGCACATCATTTTTAAACACCAACAAAATAGTAACGGAGAAGGGCATATATTGTTGTATAAAATGCGGTTTTAGCAAATAATCATAATTAATTCCAGCATCATTATGAAACAAAAAAGCATTAAACCACCAACATTTAAATGACCAAATCAATGTATACAAATGTAAATTATCTATGTCATTTAAACCGAATGAAATGCTAAACATATACCACACGAATGTGAAAGAAATCAGCATAAATCTCATATATAAGGTTTTAATCAATGCTCTTAGAATGCAAGATGCAAAAGATAAAATCTTTGTCATCACAGCACTTAAGTCAATCCTCTTCACTAATTGAATATGACAATATTGATTTAAACTTTAAGCTCTAAACATTACTTAACAAATCTGTCAAAAGATCTAAAATAATATACCACAAGCAATACTTTCGGCCAATCAGAGGAGGATCACAAGTGAACACAAACAATATTCCAGGTTACTGACAGAACTAGATAACTCTCAATTCTAATGAACACAAGATTACAAGATCAACAAAATGCCAATTGACTGACACGAGAGTAATCAAACTGAATTAATTGAGATCAACATAACCAGAATGTTCAGCCCAACCTACCACCAGAAAGTAACAACTGATAGACAATCAAATGACAGAAGTAAGTAACCCTCTTAGAGCTCAAGTCTAATCACTTTTATCACTTCAATTTCAGTATTGGACTAGAACATCATTGAGCTAACTGAACCCACAGAATCACTAGCAATATCTCACAGTACTAACAACAAATCAATTCTAGATTTGAACTTGGTGCGGGCCATGTCGAACCCAAACATACCCTCGACCCTGGCCTAGTGTACAACGCCAGCGTCGATGACTACATGTCCTTCCCGTGCACTCTCAGTTACACAGCCAAGCAGATCGCCATCTTAAAATTATCCCTTCAAATTTTAGTTGTCGGGGAGGAGATCAAGCCTTACCTCAGGGGACGTGGCAGGGACGAAGGGAGGAGGCGTTGGTCGGAGGAAGGGACGAAGGGAGGCGGCGTTGGTCAGAGGTAGGGACGAAGGGAGGTGGCGTTGGTTGGAGGCGTTGGGTGGCGCCGGGATCGAGGTCGGGGGCGATTCCGGGGAAGAACACTAGGGCAAGTGCACAACCCTTCGAGTCGGCCACTTATATAGCGTAACATCACAGACGGTTCTTTAATAAAACCGTCTGTGATAACTCATCACAGACGGTTCCATTAAAGAACCGTCTGTGATAACTCTAACATCACAGACGGTTCTATTAAAGAACCATCTTTGATGTGAGTTATCACATACGGTTCTATAATGGAGGCAACTCGTCAAATTGATTGTACTCTTCCTCATCCACGACATTCTCAACTCCGACAATCCTTCTTTTCCCATGAAGAACTACGTGGCGGTTCTTATTTGCTGGGTCTGTTACCTAAAAAACTTGAACAACTTGCTTAGCGAGTACGAATGGTTCGTCCTTGTATCCGACACGTTTGAGGTCTACAGTAGTGACGACGTACTTGTCGACCTTCACGCCCTGCGGAAGTTTAACCCAATGGCATCGAAACAGGGAGATGTTGAAAAGTACATAGTCGAGCTCCTAAATCACCTCTAAAAACCCATAGTACGAGTTTAACCCGCATGCCCCCGCGGTATTGAACCCTTCTTGAAAAGCATCTATGCGGACACCGCTGTTCTGGACTGTGCTCTTCTTATCCTAAGCTGCCGTATAAAACGTGTACCCATTTATGTCGTATCATTGCCATGTCACAATTGTAAATTTTGACCATTTTGCCAACCATAACAGTGTTTCACCACTTGATGACCTCCCAGCGAATCACACCTTTAACCATTCGTTGAACCGACGGTTGTGCTCTCTCGTTATCCAAACCTCCGACCGGTCTGGATTCTGTTGGTGTACCATGTCTTTGTGCTCGTCGATGTACGGAGACACTTGGGTCATGTGTTGCAAGACCGTGAAATGAGCCTGCGCGTACGTATCTAGATCGAGAGTGATTGCTTTCCTTCCAATGGTCCCGATACCCTCCAGTCTCCCCTCATTACGAGATAGAGGCACACCTATCGGTTGCACTTGAGCCATGTAGTCGACGCAGAACTCAATGACCTCTTAGGTTGCATAACCTTCGATGATACTGCCCTCCGGCCGAGATCGATTCTGTCAGGACCCAAATATGCAAATCTGGACCCTCTGTGTATTCTGCACTAGTCCAGGATCACGCTAATGCACACAGTGTCAACATCGATGAAATATCACATCCATACAACGAATATAAGAATAAACGAGTACTTTGAATAACAAATAACTGTTGGGACCTTACGGTCGAGTTTTACATTTATTAAGCCATGCAAGGCTGACAATAAAGAAATAACTGCAGCGGAAACGAAATAAACTCCAGTTGGCTCCCATCAATTTACCATAGGCAACTGACTGGGATCAAGACCCTAACGATCAACCTTCGTAGAACTCTTCTTCAAAAGCAAGCGACGACTCCTCCACTTCTGTTGATTTGTTTAGCAAGAGTGAGTACACACCGTACTCGCAAGTCATACCACAGAATGCATTTATACATGATGGCTTATTCCAAAGGATGGGTTCTGTGGTTATTTTGAGGAAATGCAACATTTGCAATTGAATACAAATAATAGATTGAAAGCATAATTCAAAACAAATAGACAATAATAAGTTAACAATTGATTTCACAAAGGACACACAGTCTAATCAAGTTATTCACACAGCTGTACAAGTTATCTCACACAGCTGACCCTTCCCAATTGTTTTATGAAAATCTACCCCTCGTGTGAAATTCCCGAGCATGTCCATAACCGAGGACGCGGCTAATCGAATAGATTGATTTAACACTCTGCAGAGTTTGTACACTTTACCCAAACGATACAATCAGTGTAGCTAGCACTGATCGTAACAAAACCTTTCAGAGATTTCATCTCAAACAATGACACTCCCGATGTGCTTTCCTGCCGTCCAATTTGTACACACAGCCCTTAGAACGACACACACCGTTGGGCGGGGATGCGTGAACCGTCATGCGATGTGACATATCACACCTCCACTCATCACACGCCTTAAATACAACCCGAGTTGTCAATGTCAAGACTCCATAACTTACTAAGTCGAGCCCAAACCCATACTAGGCATGTGGTCGCATAAAGAAGGCCCAGTTCAATGGCGCACAAAGTTAAGTCCTTAATTGACCAAGGCAAGACTTCCAGTTTTAACCCAAATCACAAAGTTTAAAGCACACAGTTCCACCATTCACACAGATCCACCACTTGCCTCAGTCTAAATCTTTTCCCCCTGTTGATTAAGTGCAACACATGCCATCACGAGTAATAGCACACAGCACACACAGTTTCATCACACAGTTCCATAATCACTTAGTCAAGTTTATAATTGCAACTCTCATGAAATGATGACTCGTGGCATGGCTAAGCAGTCTAATCGTATCTAACCAACCCACGTTGGTGCTACGATAATACCAAATAATAATTAACCAACCTAGGGTGACAAAAGATCATGGCATACAATAGACAAGGTGGATATAACAAATTGGATTAATAACTATCACAAAAGCATTTAAATAAATACTTGAAATAGAATGCAATACATTGAAACAAAGTATTTTGAAAACTGCGTGTAAAATGATCAAAGGTATAACTTGCCTTGGAATAGGTCTAGATATTAGTCTTGGTCTTGAGGTGCTCCTTCTTCTGTAAAATTCCCCCCAAGTATCGACGTCTATTCGTAAACGAGATAAAAGAAACAAAAATAAATAAATAATAGAGGCAAAACCAACTCCAAAAATCAAATAAAATTCACCATTAAATAGATCTTGATTTTATATGAATTTACAAATTTGAATGGGCTCAATCGGAGTTCGGATGCAAAAGATATGTGCTTTGAAAGTTTCAAAATCAAATAAAACCATAATTTGGATTTTATTGAATTTCCCGAATTATTTTTATAAAGGAAAATCGGATTATTGCGCAATGCTTGCGTCAGCCGGAAAAAGAAAATAAATAAAACCGATCGACAGTGGGCCCCACCGTCGCTCTCTGGCTCACGGTGAATTGGGTTCACCGAGCCACGGAGGTCGCGTGCGGTGGGTGGCGCTGGTGCCGATGTGGCGACACGCAGTGACACGCAAGCGAGAGGTGTGAAGTCTTTGGCGTGGTGCCGACGATGCATGCAGAGGGGCGGCGACGGGACCAAGGGCTTGCCGGCGATCGGCGGCGAGTCACCAGCGACCATGGGTACCAGAATATTCCCTGGGTTATTGCGCACCCGATGGTACTCTTACCGATGGCTGGAAGCGACGGCGGCGACCGGCGGCAAGAAAGAAGCGGCGGAGGGGGCAATGATTTTGTCGGACGAGCTCGCCAGCGATGCTTAGGCGAAGAGAAGGGGCGCACAAGGTGGCCTAGGACTTGCTGATCACGATGGTGCAGTCGGTGGAGCAAGGGCGACAATGACGGCGGAGCAATTCATCGGAGAAGAAGCTCGGCCGAAAAACCCTGAATCTTGAAATGCGGCGGCGCAAGGGCTCGGGAGGGGAGTTTGGGCGAGGGTTTCTGGTGCGGATGGTGGTGTGATGCTCGGGGAGCTATTTAAAGGGTCAAGGCGGGCTCGAGGTGGCGTAACGGCGGCGGAGACCGAAACAACCCGAAAATGAAAATACGAAGAAATAGGAGATTGAGGCGGATTTGAAATTTAAAAACAACCGGAACGAGTGCGGGAGAGATAAGGCTTCCAGATGGCGTTGTCCGCGCACAAAATCGGGGCCGTTTGCGCATTTGCCGGACGAAGCTTCGAGGTCCGAAAATGGCGGACGCGGGTGCTGGCTTCACGGAGAAGAAGGCAGCGCGGAGACGATGACCTCGGGTGGGCCCACTGGCCAGAGAGAGCGAGGGCGAGGCAAGAGAGCGGCGGGATCGACCGAAGGGGACACGCGGCGAAGATCTAGCGGGGAAAGGTGGGGTTGAGCGCGTGGGTCCGATCGAAAACGAGGGGCACGCGTCAAGCATCCAACGGACGAGGGCGCGGTTGGGGCGAGATGGGCTGGCGCGCGGCTGGAATAGTGTTGGGCTTCAGCCCAGCACTGTTCCGGAGGATTTTATTTTAGTTTTTATTTTAAATAAATCCAGAAAATACAAATAGCCAATAGAAAATATCAAATGACTTTGGAAAAATTCCAGAAAATTCTATAAAATATATCCAAGCATATAGAATCTAAATAAAATAGTTTTGACAATTGTTGATGTTGGCATTAAGCACATTAAATCAGTTTGTCCTTAAAGTCCATATTAAGCTTTTAATTTAATATTCAAATAAATCCAAATGGTGAATTTTCTTTCTACCACTATTTAAAGGATTTTTAAAGCTCTGAAAATTGGGATGTTACAAACCTCCCCCCTTATGGGAATCTCGACCCCGAGATTCAGGTTAGCTAGAGAAAAGGCTAGGGAACTCTACTTTCAACTCTTCTTCACGTTCCCACGTTGCTTCTCCTTCTGAGTGGTTACTCCACTGGACTTTGCAGAAACGAACGGTCTTACTTCTGGTGCGGCGCTCTGCGACATCCAAAATCCTGACAGGCTGTTCTTTTTACGTGAGATCTTCCTTGATTCAATTGACTCCAGCGAGTCGCTCTTTCGCACACGAAGACACTTCTTCAGCTGAGAGACATGAAAGACATCATGCACTCCTGCTAACGACTGTGGTAGCTCCAACTGGTACGCAACTTTCCCTCGGCGTTCCAAAATCTTGAACGGACCCACATACCTTGGGGCAAGCTTCCCTTTGGCGTGGAATCTTCTGACACCTCTGAGCGGAGTAACTCGAAGATACACAAAATCCTCTGGTTCAAAGCTGAGGTCACGACGACGATTATCGGCATAACTCTTTTGCACGGGTGGGCTATCTTTAGTCTTTTCTCGATCATAGCAACTTGTTCTTGACTTTCGAATAATATCGCCCGAACACTACACGTTCAGTGCTCTCGACCAATTTAATGGAGTTCTCGCAGTACGACCATACAAAGCTTCAAATGGTGACATCTGTAAACTGGCTTGATAACTGTTGTTGTACGAGAATTATGTATACGGCAAACTCTTATCCCAACTGGTAGCATTTGCTAAAGCACAGGCTCTCAACATATCTTCCAATATCTGGTTGACTCTTTCAGTCTGTCCATCTGTCTATGGATGATAAGCGATCTTGAAATTGGATGAGTTCGTGGCTTCATGCGGACTTTGCGTAAAGCGAGAGGTGAACTGAGATCCTCGATCTGACACTATCTTCTTAGGCACACCGTGCAGACTGACGATCTTTGACATATACAACTCTGCAAGGCGATCCCCTGAGTAAGTGGTTTTGACCGGCAAGAAATGGGCAACCTTAGTCAATCGATCCACTATTACCCAAATCGAATCATATCCTGATTGAGTCTTAGGTAAACCGGTAATAAAATCCATACCGATCTCTTCCCACTTCCATTCTGGTATCTTCAGCGGTTGTAGCAAACCTGCTTGTTTCTGATGCTCTGCCTTTACTTTCTGACACACGTCGCATAAGACAACGAACTCTGCGACGTCTCACTTTAAGTTTGGCCACCAAAACTTATTCTTAACATCCTGATACATCTTAGTACTTCCAGGGTGAATCGAATACTTTGAGTCATGGGCTTCCTTCAGAATCAGCTGTCTTAATCCATCAATATCCGGTACACAGATACGTCCATTGATCCACAGTATATCCTGATCATCCACGGTAAAGTCTTTAAATTTTCCTTCTGCCATCTTCTTCTTGAGGTCGGCAAACTCAGAATCCTTGGGTTGAGCTTCACGAATCTGTTTCTCCAGAGTAGACTGCACTTCCAGACTGGCCACAAATCCTTCAGAGACAACTTCTAGCTGTAGCTTCTGGAATTCCTTCTGAAGTTCTGAACACAACTCTTTTACTTCCAGAACATTGCAGTAGCTCTTACGACTCAGTGCATCTGCAACTACATTGGCCTTACCGGGATGGTAATAGATTCCAAGGTTATAATCCTTTATTAATTCCAGCCATCTTTTCTGTCTCATGTTCAGGTCAGACTTAGTGAATATATATTTCAGACTTTTATGATCTGTGTAGACTTCACAACGATTACCGATGAGATAATGACGCCAAATTTTCAAAGCATGCACTACGACAGCTAATTCCAAATCATGGGTAGGATAATTCTCTTCGTGAGGCCTTAACTGCCTGGACGCATAAGCGACAGCTCTTCCTTCTTGCATAAGGACACATCCTAATCCTTGACGCGAAGCGTCACAATAGATATCAAAATCCTTACTGATATCCGGCAAAACTAGCACTGGGGCTGAAGTCAAACGTTTCTTCAATTCTTCAAAACTCTCTTCACAAGCTGGGTCCAAATGAACGTCTTCTCTTTCTTCAACAATTGCGTAAGAGGCTTAGCAATCGTTGAGAATCCTTCAATAAAACGACGATAGTATCCTGCCATTTCCAAGAAACTACGAATTTGAGTAACCGTCTTGGGCTGCTCCCAATTCATTACAGCTTTAACCTTTCCGGGGTCAACTGCTTCTACTTCGGCTGTCATCACATGACCGAGAAAATCAACTTTCTTCTTCCAAAAGTCACACTTGCTGAACTTGGCATACAACTGATGCTCTCTGAGCTTCTCTAGGATTAGTCTTAGGTGTTCAGCATGCTCTTCTTCTGACTTGGAATATACCAAAATATCATCAATGAATACTACTACTAACTTATCCAAATATTCCATGAATATTTTGTTCATCATGTTCATGAAATAGGCAGGGGCATTAGTTAGTCCAAACGACATGACTAGAAATTCATAATGTCCATACCGGGTTGAGAAAGCGGTCTTAGGTATATCATTAGGACAAATCTTCAACTGATGGTAACCTGATCGCAGATCGATCTTGGAGAATACTCCGGCTCCTTTCATCTGGTCGAACAAATCATCAATTCTGGGCAAAGGGTATTTGTTCTTGATAGTAACTTCATTGAGAGAACGATAATCGATACACATCCTCATGCTTCCATCTTTCTTCTTGACAAACAAAACTGGCGCTCACCATGGCGATGAACTAGGTCTTACAAAACCTTTCTCCAGTAGTTCTTCTATCTGCTTCTTCATTTCCACAAGTTCATCAGCTGGCATCCGATAGGGTCTCTTGGAAATTGGTGCGGTTCCTGGCACTAGGCCGATGACAAACTCAATGTCACGGTCCGGTGGCATTCCTGGTAATTCTTCTGGAAATACGTCCGGGTAATCTCTGACTACAAGTACATCTTCTAAGGAAACTATCTTCAGACTGTGGACTACCAAATGTCCATCACGTACTGAGGTGGCTAGGAATTCAACTTTCCTTCCGGTGATATCCTCAATCGTTATGGCTCTTCGGCCACAATCTAGCACTGCTTTATGTTTGGATAACCAATCCATACCAAGGATGACATCTATGGTCTGAGTGTCTAGAACTATTAGGTTGGCTAGAAACTCAACTCCAGCTATGAGTAACCTAGCTCCTAAACATCCAACTTTAGAACTTAGCTCTGCTCCAAGCGACTGGACTAACAGAGTATGCTTAAGATGCATAACTTTCAATTTATTCTTAGTTGCAAAAACTCCAGAAACAAACGAATGCGAAGCTCGAATCAAAGTAAGCGATCTGAGTCTTGAATTTACTAGAAACTTACCCGAGACGACGTCGGTGCTTCTGAGCTCCTTCGAGTGGCGTGGTTGACCACGACCTCGACCACTGATTGCGGTGCTCCTCTGGATTGACCGGTAGCTTGAGAAGTTCCTTGATGGTTGCCTTGTACTGGCGTCTTGGCTGGTGTGTTTCCAAGGTTGAAGCGTACTGGAGTGATAGTCTCATTCTGCGGACATCGGTTGGCGAAATGCCCTGGCCGACGACAGGTAAAGCAAACTCTGGGTATGCTCTGTGGGTTGCTTACTGGATTGGGGTTGACTGGTGCGGGGTTGCGGAAGTTACGAGCAAGCTGGGCGAGTGCGGTAGTTGGTGCGGTGGTCCGCGAGTCGTGGTGGAAAAAGGCTAAACTGCGGTGGAATCATTCTTGCCTTCAGCTGGGGTTGGTGACTTCCTTGCTGAGCCATTCTGCGCTTACGGTGATCTTCCAATTCCTTGCGCTTATCCTCAAGAATCAAAGCCTTGTTGATCATCTCTTGGAAATCAGGAAAGGTGTGAGCGATCAAGTTGACTTGAAGTCCAGTGTTTAATCCTTTCAGAAAACGACTCTAGCGAGCCTTGTCGGTGACGACATCTTCTGCAGCATATCGAGCAAGTTGTGAGAATTTGTTGAGGTTGTTAGTCACTGACATTCCTCCTTGCTTGAGAGCACGGAATTCATCCTTCTTCAGATCCATTATTCCTTCTGGCACATGATACTGGCGAAAAGCAGTTGTGAACTCTTCCCAAGTAATGTCTTGCGGCGTTCCATGCGTTTGCACAAAGTTTTCCACCATTCGGCAGCAATGCCTTCCATCTGGTGAGTGGCGTACAGAACTTTCTCATGATCGCTGTATTGAGTGATCAGCAGCTTCCTCTAAATGACACGAAGCCAATCATCAGCTTCTACTGGTGAGACATGTCCCGAGAAAGTTGGTGGACGGGTTCTCATAAACTCGGCCAACTTGGATGTTCCATTGTGACCATGAGCAACTGGGGCTCCATCGTGATGCTGATTGTTGTTGTTCTGGTTATTCATAGCTTGCATCTAATTCATCATGGTGTACATCAGCTGGGTCTGAGCTGCCATGAATGCTCCAAAATTCTGCCGATCAATTGAAGGTGCTTGTGGTGGAACTGCTTCTGCAGGGGTTTGCTCCTGTCCTTCTGACACTGGAGTATCGGAACCACTTGCAGCAGCTTGACGAGTCTGAACCATCTGGTGAATCTTCAGGGTTAGATAAGGTAGCAAGCACAAGATGAGTTGTAGAACTAAGCGGGGTAGTTAAAACCCAAAAACATATTTTAAGAAAACTCAACTGAAACTCTTATATTAATTAAGATAATAGTATGGCTTGCAACAAATGCCTAAGGGCCTCTGCAGCTCATACTTGCACACAAAAAAATTAAGGACGAATCTAAGCACACAAAACTACCGCGTAAAGGGCGACTCAAGACTTAATACTTGCTAAGCCTAAAACAACTCGAACAGACAACTCGATTAAATAGCCTCCGTAGCCTTGACGGTGTTCACGCCTGCTGTAGACCTGAAAGTGAGCTGGCATCCTTGCAAACTGATCTTGATGTCCCGGGGCTGGTGCAACACGAGCAGGTGTCTCAGGTGCAGGTGCTGCTGGTTCCTCTGGCTCTGCTACCTCTGCTGGCTCTTCTGGTTCAGCCGACTCATTAGCTTCTTCCGTGTCTTCTTCTTCAGTGTCTTCTTCGTGATCGTGCTGTCCATAGAGGGTTTCTTCCAGCATGGCGATCCTCTCCTCAGCTCTCTGAAGGGTCTCATAGACACACTCCAGCTGTGTAGCCGCTAACTCCAATGATTCCTCCTGAGCAGCGGCGAACTGGGTAAGATGCACAACGGTGGCGTTGCCTTCTCCCTCCGTAGACGGAAAACGTGCAGCAAGATCCACGTCGGATGAGCAGGGATGATAAAGGAAAACTGTGTCTCGAAGCTTTCGAGAGTAGATGTTGCAGATCCTCAGGATGGCAAGGCGCGAAGACTCCTGGATTGCTTCAATCCAAACACTCCTTCGAGCTGAGATGTTCAGGGGTTTGCTTGCCTTGGTGTTCTTCCTGGAGTAGACGGTCAGATGGCAGATCACTCCACGATCTCGGCCATTCACGATCCAAGCACTGCCACGGTACAATGGACGGTCAAATCCTCCGAGTACTTGTAACAACTTCCAAAGCTCAGCGGCAAGTCCTCCCTTGCGCTCTCCATAACTCTGAAGACGAGGCATCTGTCAAGACGAACAAGAAGATGAAAACAACTTTAAAACAGCGGGGAGAGAAAGAATTTCAGCAATAGTTGAGTCAAGAGAGACATGAGATGAGTTAAAGAATTCAATTAATCTTGCAAGTTAATGTTTGCTTTAGAAAATAATTTTGCACATACTACGACGGCCGATCTAACTAAGGTCAAGACCTACAGTCAGTATGGCTCTGATACCACCTCTGTCGGGACCCAAATATGCAAATCTGGACCCTCTGTGTATTCTGCAGTAGTCTAGGATCACGCTAGTGCACACAGTGTCAACATCGACGAAATATCACATACATACAACGAATATAAGAATAAACGAGTACTTTGAATAACAAATAACTGTTGGGACCTTACGGTCGAGTTTTACATTTATTAAGCCATGCAAGGTTGACAATAAAGAAATAACTGCAGCGGAAACGAAATAAACTCCAGTTGGCTCCTATCAATTTACCACAGGGAACTGACTGGGATCAAGACCCTAACGATCAACCTTCGTAGAACTCTTCTTCAAAAGCGGTGACGACTCCTCCATACATTGATTTGTTTAGCAAGAGTGAGTACACACCGTACTCGCAAGTCATACCACAGAATGCATTTATACATGATGGCTTATTCCAAATGAATGGCTTCTGTGGTGATTAAGTGCAACACATGCCATCACGAGTAATAGCACACAGCACACACAGTTTCATCACACAGTTCCATAATCACTTAGTCAACTTTATAATTGCAACTCTCATGAAATGATGACTCGTGGCATGGCTAAGCAGTCTAATCGTATCTAACCAACCCACGTTGGTGCTACGATAATACCAAATAATAATTAACCAACCTAGGGTGACAAAATATCATGGCATACAATAGACAAGGTGGATATAACAAATTGGATTAATAACTATCCCAAAAGCATTTAAATAAATACTTGAAATAGAATGCAATACATTGAAACAAAGTATTTTGAAAACTGGGTGTAAAATGATCAAAGGTATAACTTGCCTTGGAATAGGTCTAGATATTGGTCTTGGTCTTGAGGTGCTCCTTCTTCTGCAAAATTCCCCCAAGTATCGACGTCTATTCGCAAACGAGACAAAAGAAACAAAAATAAATAAATAACAGAGGCAAAACCAACTCTAAAAATAAAATAAAATTCACCATTAAATAGATCTTGATTTTATATGAATTTACAAATTTGAATGGGCTCAATCGGAGTTCGGATGCAAAAGATATGGGCTTTGAAAGTTTCAAAATCAAATAAAACCCTATTTTGGATTTTATTAAATTTCCCGAATTATTTTTATAAAGGAAAATCGGATTATTGCGCAATGCTTGCGTCAGCCGGGAAAAGAAAATAAATAAAAACCGTACTGATAGGTGGGCCCCACCCGTTAGTCTCTAGGCTCACGGTGAATTGGGTTTACCGAGCCACGGGAGGTTTGGTGCGGATGGGTGAGCCACGCTTGGCCGATGTGGCGACCACGCGGTGACACATAGCGAGAGGGTGACGGTCTTTGGCGTGGTGCTGCGACGATGCACGGCCGAGGGGCGGCGCACGGGGACCAAGGGCTTGCCGGCGATCGGCGGCGAGTCACCGGCGACCATGGGTACCAGAATGTTCCCTGGGTTATTGCGCACCCGATGGTACTCTTACCGATGGCTGGAAGCGACGGCAGCGACCGGCGGCAAGAAAGAAGCGGCGGAGGGGGCACTGATTTTGTCGGACGAGCTTGCCGGCAATGCTCAGGCGAAAAGAAGGGGCGCACAAGGTGGCCTAGGACTTGCTGATCACGATGGTGCAGTCGGTGAAGCAATGGCGACAATGACGGCGGCGCAATTCACCGGAGAAGAAGCTCGGTCGAAAAACCCTAAATCTTGAAATGCGGCGGTGCAAGGGCTCGGGAAGGGAGTTTGGGCGAGGGTTTCTGGTGCGGATGGCGGTGCGATGCTCGGGGAGCTATTTAAAGGGTCAAGGCGGGCTCGAGGTGGCGTAACGGCGGCGGAGACCGAAATAACCCGAAAACGAAAATACGAAGAAATAGGAGATTGAGGCGGATTCTAAATTTGAAAACAACCGGAACGAGTGCGGGAGAGATAAGGCTTCCAGATGGCGTTGTCCGCGCACAAAATCGGGGCCATTTGCGCATTTGCCGGACGAAGCTCCGAGGTCCGAAAATGGCGAACGCGGGTGCTGGCTTCGCGAAGAAGGCAGCGTGGAGACGATGACCTCGGGCGGGCCCACTGGCCAGAGAGAGCGAGGGCGAGGCGAGCGAGGGGCGGGATCGACCGAAGGGGACACGCGGCAAAGATCCAGCGGGGAAAGGCGGGGTTGCGCGTGTGCGTCCGATCGAAAACGAGGGGCACACGTCAAGCATCCAACGGACGAGGGCGCGGTTGGGGCGAGATGGGCTGGTGCGTGGCTGGAATAGCGTTGGGTTTCGGCCCAGCACTGTTCCGAAGGATTTTCTTTTAGTTTTTCTTTTAAATAAATCCAGAAAATACAAATATCTAATAGAAAATATCAAATGACTTTGGAAAAATTCCAGAAAATTCTATAAAATATATCCAAGCATATAGAATCTAAATAAAATAGTTTTGACAATTGTTGATGTTGGGATTAAGCACATTAATTCAGTTTGTCCTTAAAGTCTATATTAAGCTTTTAATTTAATATTCAAATAAATCCAAATGGTGAATTTTCTTTCTACCACTATTTAAAGGATTTTTAAAGCTCAGAAAATTGGGATGTTACAGATTCCGTACGTAAGACTTCAGAATTCCCATGTATCTCTCTGTTGGACCGAAAAGGCGACTAGAGGGGGGGGGGTTAATAGGTGCACGCTCACTTTTTCACAAATAATGGATTCAAGACAATTTTCACTCTAGTAGCTATGGAAGCTATGAAGATCAGTATATCAGTACAGCGGAATACTAATATTGACTCCAATATAAATGTCGAACCCGGGAACGAAGTATCCCGAATTCTCTGTGTTCATACACTAGTCCAGGATTTCCAGTGTACACAGTCACAAAAATGTTATCACAAACATATCCAGCGTGTTTATTAATAAGCATAGAGTTTATTACAATTTGGGCCGGAGGCCAAATAAAACATTAAGCGGAAGCAAAATATAATGGTAAGCCACACGATACGCCACATGCAATCGTCTGGAGGTCGCTGCCTAATCGTCCTGCTCCTCACCTTCCGGATAGTAGTCTTCTCCTAAATAATAATATTCAGCAAGAGTGAGCACTACAACTGTGCTCGCAAATTACACCCAATACAGAATTTATAATGCATGCATAAGTTATTCAAAGGAAGGTTGTAGGGTTTATTTGCGTAATTCAGCATTTTTGGGTTTTAAATAGTTATACTAAGTTTCAAGGCACATTTTTATTCCATAGCTAAAATCAGATTTTAAAATTTGATCATTTTATAGTGGATAACCTCCATATGAAACATGACGAAGGATACCCTCCTATCACAAGGCTACCCGCCCAATTTTATCACAAGGATTAACCATCCTCAAATCATGTCCAGAGTTATTTTAAAACCAAAAACAAATCTAACTTAGAGTGGCTTTGCTCAGCATGTCTATAACCGTGGATACGGCTATTCGAATAGATTTACACTCTGCAGAGGGGTACAACTTTACCCACACGAGATAATTTGCCCGTTATGTCGGCCAATGCACGCTTCCTTAGGCGTGTGACTAGGCAATTATCACAAGGCGTTTCCAATGCACTACCTCACTATCAATATGCCCGCTAAGGTTTCACTTCCATTAGGCTAACCACCTACCGGAAGCCCCCTCTTGCGCCAAGTGGGAATAAAGTCTAACCGACACCCACACAACAAAAATTGGCATAAACAACAATGAGGTAAGACAAATTATTAAGCCTAGTTCTGCCCATAAAGAACATGTGGTAGTACGGTGGAGCTTTGCAAGATGCGGCTCAAAGACCGGTCCTTAACCTACTTGGGCAACTTTCAATAAAAATCCTGGGTCTCAATCCTAACCAGACGAGCCCGTGCATAAACCTGCACCCACCAACGGTCCATTTTTTCCCAAGTACAAACCATTTTATTTTATTTTTATAATTTTCAAAGACATTTGCAAAAGTCCACCATGACATAACAATGTCATAGGCTTTTTATCAAATTTTGAAGTTTTGGCTAAATTCTCCCAAAATCAAATATTTCCTGGTCTAAGCATTTGCTAAGCATATATTTATTTTTAAATTCATTTGACTAAGGTGACAAGGAATTGGTAATACAATATTCAAATGTGGTTGTACAAAGGAATTGGAATAATTAAGTATTGAAAACAGGAATTTAAAAATAAATATATACAATTATAATTTAAAACAGAAATTAAATAATTTTAAATATTGGGGGCAAAATGGTCAATGGTGTAACTTGCCTTGCTCAAAATCTTGGTATTCTACTTCTTCAATAGGGTCAAGCTCTTCGGAGTCGTCAAAATCTATACGCGAGAATAATCCAAATTCAAACAGAATTCAAATGAACTGAAATAAATTCAAATCAAAATACAAATTAACTCCAAATTAAATAATTTTGGTTTAGTCAGCTAGATCTTGATTTTATACAAATTTAGAAATTTGAATCACCTAAATCGGAGTTCATATGAAGAGATACGAGCTCCTGGAAGTTTGAAACCTAAATTAAATCCTAAAAATCAGAATTTCCCGAATTAAATTTCTAAAGGAAATTCTATTTATTGCGCAAGCATGCATCAGCGGCACTGTTCACAGAGGCTGACAAGTGAGCCCGCACAGTATGGACTGAGTCCACGGCTCTTTCCGAGTCCACGGTGGACTCGGCTCAAAGACTGCTCTGATCGCGAGAAAACGTCCGTGGCGCGGCGTCTTTATCTTTGGCGTCCATGCGGCTGCTACGTCGGCTAAAGTGCCGATGTGGCGCCCAGGTGGCGCTGACTCGGCCGGCCACATCGGCGCCAGGAGGGGGCGGCGCTCGGGTACCAAAGGTACCGGCGATCGGCGGCGCGACGAGCTCGGTGAGTCGCAAAATGCTCGAGAGGCGATGCCGATCTGGCGCTACAGTGGCGGCGGAGAGTGGTCGGAAGGTCGTCGCGACGGAGATGCTGTGGTGTGGTTTGGTTGTTGGCGGCGAAGGAGCTCGGGGTCTTCAGCGGCCGAGTGCGCCATGAGGATCGCGGAGGACGCTATCTAGAAGGTCTGATCGAGGTGGCGGGGAAGCTGGTGGCGGAATCGGAGAAGAACGAGCCGGCCACGGTGGGAATTGCGAAATCGGGCGTCGAGGGTGATCGAGGGGACAGGAGGTGGGGAATGATATGCGGGAGAAGAGGCCTGACTTGGGGTGCCTTTTATAGAAGCGAGGAGGCCGGGGCGGGAGATTAGGTCTGGCGGTAATGGCGGAGGCGAGCGCGGGGGCGTTACAGCGTTAGAAGGGGTAATGCCGGGGTGAATGCGGAGGAGGTGGCGATGCTAATCGCGTAAATGCGGGGTTAAGGCGGAGGGAATCGCGGAGGAGACGGACTCGAGGCGCGGCAATGGCGGCGTTGTCTCTGCACGAGAGGGAGAAGAAAGGCGAGGAAGAAGACACGGTGGGGCCCACATGGCGGTCGGATGAACTGGTCGGGAGGGTGACGATCGTTGGATTTTGATCGAGCGGCTCGAGGTGGTAACAGCGCGTGGCCCGGTCGAGGCGAAGCGGTGATCGTTGGATTTTGATCGAGCGGCAGAGGCGATAGAAGCGAGAAGGTTTGATGTCTACCGTCCGATTCGATCGGACGACCCGCATTAAACTGCTGGGAGGAATTGGGCGAGGCGCACGATTACTAGGCTTCGCCCGATCGTTGCCGAGGATTTAAATTCTTTTTCCAATTTATTTAATCCTATAAATTCAAATAAGCTTTAGAAAATATCAAATAAAGTCCAAAAAATTTGAGAAAATTCACAGAAATTCTCAAGAGCATTCTGGACTTAAATAAAATAATCCCAACTTTTAGTTGGTAATAGATTTTGCACATAAATTATTTTAGCTTTAAAATAATTAGGGAAAAGCTTTTAAAATTTCCAGAAAATCCACAAAAATAATTAATGTCTTATTTTCAACTGAAATTGAAATTTTGGGCTGTTACAATAAACCCCTAAGCAAAATGACAAAATAAACAAAGATTAATGCAACTCAATACACCACGGTCGGACATTGTGTATTCTTTCGATCGACCGGTGGCTCGGGTGTCGACCGTGGCCTCCGTAACAGATCAAAAGCCCGATGACGAAGATGCAAATATATGAAACTTTTGATCTACTAATCCAAACTAGATGAAACTTGGAACATACCTTATCTATGATATCAGGGACCTATTCCAATCGAAGTTTATGATAATTATTGGAAGAATAGCGATCATTTTCGATTTGATTGAAGAAGGGTTCAAAACCGGGTCAAAACGAAAACTTGATCCAAGATCTTGCTCGTGGGTGATTGATAATCAAGATGATCCTAGATAGGTTCCCACAAGTCACAGCAAACTAGATCATGTGAAGAATTCAATCAAAAACCCGCGGATCAAAGAAAGACTCAAAATCATCAAATATAGAGAAAGAACGTAATGAGACAAAACATTGATCAAATTTCCTTTGATTGATTGATATGATATGGGTTTACAACCTCTCCATCAATGGAGGACAATGCTCAATCCAAGAGCACGAAAATCACATCAAACTATCAAGAACCCTAGCCTCCACAAAAACTCTCCCTAAGAAAATTAGGGTTTACAAAAATTGCAAAAGAGATGAAGAGGAGGTGCAGCCACCTCCCTCTCCTATTTATAGTGGAGGCTTAGACCTTCTAGAAAGTTTGATCCTATTGGGCTCCCGTTAAGGCCCAAAACAAATGGGACACTTACGCACGTATTTTAATGCACTGTCTTTATCTCCCCTTGACCTAACTAGCTACACCTTGCGCCATCTTGCGCCTCGGATTAGCCAATAGGTCACCCTTGTCCATCTTGCACCACGCTTGACTACATTGACCTCACCCGGCATCGTAGATCGATCTGGACCTCAGCTCTCCAAGCCTAGTCCCGATCATCCTCGACGTTGACTGTCGTTGACCACCAAGCAACCTGCACAACAATAGACAAGTAAATCGAATTTGGGAACAAGTTCTTCACAACTTGACCCATGTTAATCAAAACATGCATCATGCAACATATATGCCCTGAAACTCGTGATTTTGATCTAACAACCGAACAGCGCCGCCACGACGGGCGGCGATCAAAGTGAAAACCGGTCAGACCGCCCCTAGGGCCGGTTTGACCGCCCACCCTAGCCGGTATGACCACCACTTATGGGCTAGTCAGACCCCCAGACTTAGCCATTTTTCCTATATGGAAAACCGAAACCTATTGGAATTTTCAAACCAATAGAACTTTTGACTAGAGACTCCAAAAATTATGAGACTAAGTGCAATAGAATCCCCTCTCTTGCCTACATACTCTATTTTTGGCCCAGCTCAAAATACCACTTTCTGACATTGCCGGTCCGACCACCGCCAAGGCCGGTCGGACCGCCGCATGGACTGGTCTAACCGCCGCCCTGGCCGGTTAGACCGGTTATGGCCTGACAGCACAGCAATTGTGCCGAAAACACGCAAAACGACAAACCGTTAACACCATTGCTAATTGTCACATCATCCTAAGATCTGGAGTATATCCTCATGATATCCACAATCTCCCCCTTGATGAACACATTGGCAATAATCCAGAAAATGTAATTTGGAGCTTTGAAAAGTAAAATACTTTCTTTTTCGCACAAAGGCACAACTTGGTCCATAAGCAAGAAAAGGCAATGGAAATGACCAAGCTAGCATCAGAATAGCATAGGCATGTGAGATAAGGCAAAAGAAAGCATAAAAACTCTAAATTTCAGAAAAGAGTCAAAAATCTCACTTAAGGTCCATATGAAAGAACAATTGTTCAATTGAACTATGATCATTTGTGAGGATAAGTAAATGCAATTCAAGTTCAGAAACGTCAATAAGACAATAAGAATGCAATTCAAAAGCTCCCCCTCACTATGATCCACAGATTTCAGAAAATTTTAAATTCTCCAACTTTCTCCCCCTTTTTATCATTTTTATATATCTTCTCCCCCTTTGTACAATAATGATATATTTTCTCCCCCAACTTTGAAATATCTTCTCCTCCTTTGACAATGGAGTCACCAAGGAATCATGCCTTCCTCTCATCCAGAGAAAACAAATGCAGAATGAAGAAAGAAGCATAAGAAGGAGTATGCATGGAGTGCAATAGAGTAGCTTCATTTTTGTATTTTTCAATTTTTTGATTACAAGAAGCTTTGAAGATTACCCAAAAGAATAAGCTAGCATCTCTAATATTGCACAAACAACATATCAAGCCTAACAGTGCTAGCAAGATCATGATAAGACATATAAATCAAAGCTAAGCATGAAGGCTCAAAAAATAAAGCAATAGATTTGATCAATTTAAGCAACGCTTCAAATTCAGCAAGTTCATCAACAGGGATCCTAAAGTGAAACTGGCCATGTCAAAATGTCAAAGTGAGATCAAAAATCTAACAAAGACCACATTAAGAGTCAATCAGGTCTTGTATTGAATCATTTTGCTGAAATTTCTCAAAAGCCCATTTTTCAACAATTTTCTCATTTGCACTGAATATTGAAGTTGACTAATGATCTAACTTAGTGACTAGATCCTGGACTAGGAGCCATCCACAAACTCATCCTAAGGTTCGAACAGAAGTTGATTAAAGGTATATCTTAGTAAAGAAGATTCTAGACTAGGAACCATCCACAAACTCTTTCTAAGCTTCTACCAGGGCGACAAATCTTGAGGTTCATGTCATTTCTGACAAGCAGTCCCCATGAGAACGTCTGGATCATCAAACTATCTACAAGTTCATGTCTTTGATAAGCAGTCTCGTAAGAGTAGTTTGGCACATTTTAAGCATAAGACAATCTTGATTTTTCATGTTTCATAAGAGCAGTTTTATATTCTCAAGAACACAAGAAGCTCAAGTAATGGTCAATTTTATATTCAAGAGCTAACAAAGCAATTCTGACAGGGCTAATATCACAAGAGGAGCACTAATTGTGCAACTATCTAAAACATCCATAAATTGTAATTTTCGGATTGTAATACCCCGGAATT
This sequence comes from Hsuehochloa calcarea, assembly GCA_036346395.1. Lineage (NCBI taxonomy): Eukaryota > Viridiplantae > Streptophyta > Magnoliopsida > Poales > Poaceae > Hsuehochloa > Hsuehochloa calcarea. The sequence continues at coordinate 13,433,361 of CM070614.1, forward strand.
TAATCGGGTAATTAGACAGCTAGTCGGGAGAAGAAAGAACAACAAAAAAGGGAAAATTCCTGGAAAAAAGGGGGATTTCGCATATTTTCGCCAACCTGGGCCGCAGGCCGCGGCCCAGGAGGTCCAAGAGGGGAGGCCGGCCTAGGGGGGCCGGCCAAGAGACGGGGGGCCAAACCCTAGCCGCCCCCCACTCTCCTCTCTCCCCCCATAGCCACCACCCCCTCTCCCCCATTGCACCTCCCCTGCGCCACCACCTCCCCAGCAGCACCACCTCCCTCCCCGGTGAAGTTCCTTGCTGCGGTTCATTGGAGGAAAGGCGAGGAGACCACCGTTGGAGGGCCGGCCAGGAAGAGGTAGCAGATCGATTTTATTCAGCGCTGTTGCTCGTCAGTTTTGGGTAAGATATGCACGTTTTATGATCTGACCTCCTCTTAGAAAGTTGTAGCCCTCGGTTTTAGCTTTCTTTGGGAACTGAGATCACCTGATTTGGACTTACGGTTTAGGAGTTATGGTAGTTTTACCGCGACTATCCAGGAGAGCTAACGAGAATTGGCAGATTGTCTTGTCCGGCCATTATGAATTATTTAGAGGTCGAATCAGAAAAGCCACCCAAACTGAATATTGTAGAGGATTCAGTAAGCTTTCCAAGTTGATAAATAACATAATTTTTAGAGTTGGCAATCAAAATTTATGAAATTTTTACCGCCACTGTTTCGCTGACTGTTAGATTGCAGAGACAGAAACTTTACCTTAATATAAGAATTAGTAGGAGGCCGAATCAGGGGACTTGCCCAACTAGACTATTTTAGCTTGTTTTGTCATGATTCTAGAGCATCTAAGATCACCCCGTTCCGAGTTGGGTAGTAAAAGTTATGTTATTGTTAGCGCTGCTGTCCCGTAGTCCTTTCTGCTAGACTGTCGGGAAGGTGGAGCAAAACCTGTATTCGAACCCTGGGTCTTGAGGAGTTGGGTTAAGGGGCGTGAATGGAGTCCACTTTTCAGCGTATTTACTGTTAGCGCTATTCTTGTGTAGGAAGCGGAGTCCCGGAGTAGAGGCACCATCTTTGCTTCTTCGCGCGCCGTAGCGGAAAAAGGCAAGTACAATTAGTGGTAGATTATTCATGATCGATTGTTCATGTTTACTTTATTATGAGTATTTTGTGCTATTCACAGATGCTTGAATGTTATGAATGTCAATGATCATGAATGCTAGTAGTATGAGTAAGTTTCATTCATGCATGAAGATTTAATGTTCTGGTTCATGTGCATCATGATATCATATTGGAGGCTTGGTCACGTGGTGATCAAGTATTGATTGAGGTCCCCGTCATGAAGATGATGGGCTTTTGGTCCCCCATACTTGTGGAGTATGGGCTATGTTCCATGTGCTAGAAGGCACATGCATGGGTGTGCATCGACGGATGCACACTCCGCAATACCGGTATATGCAAAAGAGGAAAGAAAAGTGCATTTAAGCAATTTGCATAGCATGAGCATATGAAATGTTTATTATTTAGAATTGTGGTTGGATGATGATGGTTACAGATGTTTTTGTTATTGTCTTGCTAAATGTACTTTGCTGAGTCTTGGACTCACTCTTGCTGTTACTATGTTTTAGGTACCCCGTTTGTGGACGGCATGCATGGGAGGGAGTAGATTTATGCTTGGATGCACATTGGCACGCACCAATTCTCCATTGAATGATAGTTTAGATTTTGAGTAAACCGCTTAAGGGTTCTTATATTTATGCTTTTCGCCTTGGATAATTTTGATGGATATGCTTTAGATTGTGCGTTTGGATAATTATTTATTCCTTGTGCGTTTGGATAATTGTTTATTCCTATTGTTAGTTGTGCAAACCTCTGGTACGGTTAGTTATTCAAAGGAGAACCTGCCGTAAATTAGCAAAATGTCTTAGCTTAATTTATATTTATGTTAGTGTGGAAGCATTCGAGGCCTGAGTTAAGTGGGTGTTACTGATGGTGGCCGAGGTGGGCCTTGCGCCCCTAGGGTTACAAGGCCTGTAGGCCCAAGTGGAGGTGGCGCAGCACCTTTCGACTCGAACTCAGAAATAGATGCAGACTCTTTTGATGATTGTGGCTGGCTCGGATGGAATTTGATGATGAGGTTGGATCCGTTGGAAAGTAGACTCGATAAGCTTTCCATGAAGTCCATAAATACCCCAAACGGAGTTCGTATGAAGAAGTTACGACCGTTTAAAGTTAGTACTGACGCCGTAGTTAGTCCAGATAACTTCATGGCGACGTTGCTCGAGGTAGGAAAGGTCCGATAGAGGGAGGGAGAGGGGAAGGAGGAGGTATTGTAGTGGTGGTGGGGTGGCATGACACGGTTAGGTTTGGGCAGCCGAGAGCGTTGCCGTGACTAGCGACGGTGGACTTAAGGGTTGCCGCTATGGATGAGCTTGAAACATGGAAACGTGAAGAAGATGGGGCAATAACGTCTAATATTTGTGAAATATGTAGATGGGTGGTATTTCTTTGAGAAATTTGCAATAGCATTTTTAGGAGCCGTCACTTTGTACCGATATTTCTCTAAATTGAGCACTTTGCAATGACATATATCAAAAAAAAATCTCATGTTTTTACAACTGGACAATGACACAGGCTGTTCCTCGATCTCTCCCATTCTTTTCTTCACTTCTTCTCTGTCATCTCCCCCAAATCCGACCAGCAAAGTCTTTGCCTTCATCTGAGTGACCGTGGTATGCAATGGGGTGGCACTACTACAAAACAAGCTATACTAGATGCCTCATCACAGAACGGTTCTTTTGGAACAAATGCGTATTATAGTTATCGAGCGATTCCGTAGAAGAAATCGTAATATAGAATTATCACAGACAGTTTGTAAATAGAACCATCTGTGATAATTCACAAACCGTTCTTAATACAAATCGTCTGTGATGAGATACTTATCACAGACGATTCTTGAGAAGATTGTATGCCACGGCAGAGGATTGTGTGCCGCGGTAAAATCAAAGAGTAAAAAAAATTCCAGGCCATGGTAAAATCAAAGAGTAAAAAAAATTCCAGGCCATGGTAAAATCACAGGAGGTTCTTAATACAAACAGTCTGTGATGAGATACTTATTACAGACAGTTCTTTTCACCGTTTGTGATGAGATACTTATCACAGACAGTTCTTGAGACGGTGAGAAGAACCGTCTGTGATAAGTATCTCATCACAGACGGTTTGTATTAAGAACCATATGTGATGAGATGCTTATCACGAGCGGTTCATGATCTGAACCGTCGTGATATCCATCCTGAGCGGATTTTGTATGAAGCATGCGTGATTCGCAGTGTGAGGAGTTGAAATTTTTGAGCAGCGTGAGTGGGGGGCAAAATATTTTGGCATTATCCTTATAAATAATAACTGAGTTGAGGCGGGATGTGCTGGGGAGGGTGTCGAACCCGCGGGACGCCGACGTGCTTCGGTCCAAGTTCGCCACCGCAGGCCTCCACGACAAGGACCTCGTCCTCCTCAGCTGTAAGCAAACAAACTTCCTCTTCCTCGATGACTCGATCGATTATAGTAGCTAACCTATGGGTGCACGTACGTAAATGGTAAATAGGTGCAGCGACTCACATCCGCAATGGCTTCGTCGCCATCGCCTTCGACGCCGTGCTCTACAACAACACCTCCACCATCGACGTTGTTGACTCCTACTCAGGCCTCCTCAGCCCCCTCTTCGCCGACGCTATGGTCAAGATGGGCAGCATCGGGGTACTCACAGGCTGCATGGGGAGGTCAGGAAGGTTTTTGTATGGGAGTGATGCCTTTTTTCATGTATTTTCAAGAGTCTCTGAAGATGGAAAGCTCACATAAACTGTGATGGTACCAACTATGAAACATTCAAAATCTGATTTTTTTTTTGCAATAGAAAAAACTATCACAGACGGTTCTGAACAAGAACCGTCTGTGATAATTACTATCATAGACAGTTCTTGTTCAGAACTGTTTGTGAAAATAGACTATCACAGACGGTTCTAAACAAGAACCGTCTGTGATACCTTTTTCACAATCGGTTTGAAAACCGTCTGTGATGACCGTCTGTTATCATAGACATATAAATTCAGACGGTTCAAAAAACCATCTGTGATGATGGTTTAGAACCGTCTGTGATGAGGTTTTGTGTAGTAGTGTGGGGAGGAGACAGCGAGAGCAGTGGAGAGGACACCCCTACTTCTTCTCCCTCCAAACGCTGGATTTGGAGAAGAGAGAGAGGTTTTCTTTTTCTTCAATTTTTCGATTTGTTATTTGCTTACTCGTAAGCTAACTCCCATGTCAGCTTCCACGTCAGATGCTGCTTAAGGGGTTACTTGCACCGATTTTAGTAGTTGAGGGTGCAAGATACTCAATTTTGTAGTCTAAGGAGTTAGTAGACGCGCACCCTATAGTTCAGAGGTCAAATATTTTTTTCTATTTTTAATAATGTTTACTAACATTTAATTAGAAAAAAAACAACGGTCACACTTACGTGTTGTAGATCATGTCGATATCCAAAACGAGAAGTAAAACGAACGAAGGTAGTAAAATATATCATATAATAGGGTAAGTACACTACTACAAAAGAGGCTATAGCAGACGGCTTATCACAGACGGTTCCTTTGGAACCATACGTATGGGGAATATTAGTGCATGCGGGCTTTGTTTTGGCCTATCACGAGCGGTTCTTATTGTGAACCGTGCGTGATAATAAATTATCCGCATTGTTTCCAATAAGAGCGTGCATGAATTATCGAACGATTCTATTTAAGAGCAAATGCTGTGATAATCGAAATCCTGAGCGGTTCTTATTGGGCAAATGCGCGATATCTACTATCGAGACGGTTACGAACTAGAACAAATGCAGCGATTTCTGAGCTTCATATAAATTGAGCCGACACATCCCTCGGCCGCCTTTGCTTGCTGTGTCCCCTCGCCCGCCGCCATCGCCCTGCTGCCCTTGCTGCATTGCCTGCGCCCTTTGTCTCTACGCTCGAGCGCCACTTCAATGCCCTAGCTCCTCCAACTGCGGCTCCTCCTCTATCTTGGTATGAGCTTGGAAATGCTTGTGGACTTGGCATTTTATTGTGTGTTAATGCATTGACTAAAAGAAAGGAGAAAAGATAGTGTAGATGCTAAGCTGTGAATATTGAGAATGGTGTTGTTACTATTGATTTATTACATACTTGCTTTGAGTCACCGCGTGTGGTACATAACTAGTGAAGAGTATGAGATGATGCCTATATTTGGGTTGCATGATTGTTCAATTGAGATAGATATCGATTGTCGAGAGGTAGGGATCATGGTTGTGGCCGTAGGCATGGCTACGCTATGCCACCGCGTGTGGTACATAACTAGTGAAGAGTTTTCTTTCAATAACCTTAGATGCAAATGTTGGAGAATGAGTTTATATTGCACATTTTCGTTCTATTAGGGAGTTATTGTTTCTCCTTGTACATAACTATTTAAGTATGTTTGGTAAATGGGAAGCCCATTGTGCTTGCCGACAGAGAGAGGAAGGGAGGAGAAGGCGAGGATTGTCGAGAGATATTAGGCATTTTCTTCGTGAGCTCTGAGGGTAACGATCTATAACCCTTTATGTTTGCTATAAATTAATCGCTAATCAATTAGACACTAATTTGTTACATGCGTAGTGTAGATAGATCGAAACTGGATGTACGGTGTGAACCGTATGAGTCAAGAGTACATTAATGGCGTGGTTGCTTTTAAAAGAGCATTGGCGGGATATGTTGAAGAAGGGGATAAAATTTATGTCTTGTCAGTGCATTGATTGCGTGTCGAAGATGTTTAACAACTTGGCGCAGATCGAAGCGCACTTGATTGAAGGGTTTCAAAAGGGTACACATGTTGGGCGATCCACGGTGAAGAGCAGATTATACGAAGTTAATAATGACAACATCGCCGAGGAAGTCAGCGATTTGCGGATGTGGTGTGCTTTTGATGAGGATAGGTGGCATGATGACAATCGGATCGGATGCTACGCGACGCGAAGAGAACTATAGTGAGAGAGAGTTTTGTAAATTCGAGGGCTTAAGAGAGGACTCGGTGAGACCTTTGTTCCTGGCCGCAAACCGGGTTACACAAGGTTGTCTACAGTGCTTGAAGCGCTGAAATTGAAGGCAAACAATCGTTGGTCCGATAAGAGTTTCTGGCGTTGTTAGCTCTCCTAGCGGACATTCTTAGGAGAAGCGTGTTGCCCAAACACCACCTATCAAGCAAAGAAGGTTATTTGTCCATTGGGAATGGAAGTAGAAAGAATACATGCATGTCCGAACGATTGTATCCTTTACCGTAAAGAGTATGCAGACATGCATGTATGTCCCATGTGCAAAGCATCCCGATACAAGCGTCAAAATACTGCTAAGGTGAAGCAAGGACCTCCCGCTAAGATGTTGTGGTATCGCACTGTAATCCCACGTTTGAAGCGTTTATTTGCGAACCCAAAGGAGGCAAGATTGTTGCGTTGGCACTCGAGGGCGTAAGAGATATGGAAAGCTAAGACACCTGCGATTACGCCGGTGGAGAAACTTCGATCGGAGCTTCGTAGAGTTCGGTGTGGAACCGAGGAACATAAGGTTAGGGTTGAGTACGGATGGAATGAATCCTTTCGGTAACATGAGCAGCCGACATAGCACCTAGCCCGTGAATCTATGTATGTACAACCTTCCTCCTTGGGCGTGTATGAAGCGGAAGTACATTTTGATGTTACTACTTATCCAAGGGCGAAGCAACACGGGAATGATATTGATGTGTACCTAGCACCATTCTTTGGAAGATCTTGTGACACTATGGAGCGAAGGGTGCAGGTATGGGATGCGTACAAACTAGAGAACTTCACTTTACGCCATGTTGTTACGCACCATCAATGATTTTCTGCCCTTGGTAACTGTCGGACTTGGTATAAAGGAGCAAAAGCACGTCGCACTTGCTTACATGCTACGGAGAGTGTATGGCTTAACAACTCGCATAAAGCGTGTATATGCGCCACCGTAGGTTCCTTCGAGTCACCCATACCGCAAGATGAAGAAACAATTCGACGGAAATAAGGAGGATAGTTCGGTTTCAAGGGCTTTTAGTGGGAAAGAGGTCTATGATATGGTTAAGGATATCGATGTTGTGCTTGGGAAGGGGCGTAAATTAAGAACCCGTGAGAAGAACATCCGGAAGAAGCGGTCAATTTTTGGGACTTGCCTTATTGGGAGCACTTAGAAGTTCGCCCTTTGCATCGGCGTCATGCACGTAGAGAAGAATGTATGTGATAGCTTGATTGGTCTCTTCTTTGAACATTAGTGGTAAAACAAAGGATGGTGTTAACATGCGGCGTGACTTGGTCGATATGAACATAAGGAGCGAGTTAGCACCGAAAGAGACCGATCTGAGACGAGCGTACCTTCCCCGACTTGCTACACTCTGTCCAAGGCCGAGATATGAAGCGTGCGGAGCTTACATGGTGTGAAAGTCCGTCTGGTTACTCCGCTAACATTAAAAACTTGTTTCTATGCAAGATTTGAAATTAATTGGTATGAAGTCGCATGATTGTCGTGTCTTGATGACACAAATACTTCTGTTGCAATTAGGAGTATCTTGCGAACAAGGCCCGAGTGGCAATCTTGAGGTGTGTTATTTCTTCAACTCAATTGCTCGGAAGGTCATCAATCCCCAAGGACTAGATGCTCTGCGGTAGGCGTGGTGACGACTCGTGTCATCTTGAGATGTATTTCCCTCCGTCATTTTTCGATATCATGGTCCATCTCATTGTTCACCTTGTGAAAGAGATAAAGATATGCGCCCCTGTGTTTCTACGTCATATGTACCCGTTCGAGAGGTACATGGGAATTCTCAAGTCCTACGTATGGAATCGATCTCGACCGGAGGCGGCATCATCGAAGGTTATGCAGCGGAAGAGGTCATTGAGTTCTGCGTCGACTACATGGCTCGGTGGATCCGATTGGTGTGCCTATATCTCGTCATGAGGGAGACTAGAAGGTATCGGGACCATCGGAAGAAATCAATCACTCCCGATCTGGATACGTACGCTCAAGCCCATTTCACGGTCTTGCAACACATGACCCAAGTGTCCCTGTACATCGAGGAGCACAAAGACATGGTACGCCAAGAATCGGACCGGTCGGAGGTTTGGATCACGAGAGAACACAACCGTCGGTTCAACGAGTGGTTAAAGGTGCGAATCAGGAGGTCATCAAGTGATGATCTGTTGCTATGGTTGGCAAGAGGGCCACAATTTACAATTGTCACATGGCAAGGATACGATATAAATGGGTACACATTTTATCACGGTAGCTCGGGATAGGAAAACCTGACCCGAAGGCGGTGTCCGCATAGATGCATTCGGTACCGATGGGCTGAGAAGCTCGTACTATGGGCAAATAGAGGAGATATGGGAGCTCGACTACGTGCTTTTCAAGATCCCCCTATTTCGGTGTCGTTGGGTCCATCTCCCAAAGGTGAAGGTTGACAAGTACGGCGTCACTACCGTGGACCTCGAACGTGTCGAATACAAAGACTAACCATTCGTACTGGCTAACCAAGTTGTTCAAGTCTTCTATGTAACCGACCCGGCAAATAAGAAGCGCCACGTAGTTCTTCATGGAAAAAGGAGGATTGTCGGAGTTGAGAATGTAGTGGACGAGGAAGAATACAATCAATTTGACGAGTTGCCACCTTTCGGAGGCGGCATCGGGCTCGAGGAAGAACCCGGTGAGGAAGCTAGCTATATCGCGTCGATCATCATGAAGAGCATATTTTAATTAAAATTTACTCCATTGTAATTAATTAATTTATTCCATTGTCATGCGTTAATGTGTTATGGACTTGTGATCTTTAATATTGATGTCAATGTGGATGTTCATGGTAATGTTGAGTTGAATTAGATATGAACTTTTGAACTCAAACTTGTCATCATACTGCTTATCCAACAGTTCATACATCTTTGTTGTGGGGATATCACGAGCGGTTCTTTTATAAAACCGTCTATGATATGCACATATCACGAGCAGTTTTAGTAGAACCGTGCGTGATGAGTACATATCACAGATGGTTCTATAAAAGAACCGTCTGTGATGTATTCATATCATAGACGGTTTTTAGTAGAAGCAAATGCATGATGGTACATATCACGAGCGGTTCTATAAAAGAACCGTCGTGATATGTGCATATCCTGACGGTCTTTTTAGAACCGTGCAGTGATATGAATATCCGCGACAGTTCTAAGAAAGAACCGTGCGTGATGTTATTTTATAAGGCCGGGACCGCTAGGGTTTTGCTCTTACTCTTCACCTCTCCGCGCCCCTTGGCGCCCGGCCGCCTGCTCGCCTCCGGTTCCTGGTCTTGCTCCTGCGCCTCGGCCCGCCTCGGTTCTGCGCCGCCTCTCCCTCGGAGTTCTCCGCCTCCTCCTTCCGGCGCTTGGCAAGCCCGGCGCCGCTGCGTCGCCTCCAGCTGCCTCAGCCGCCTCTCCTCGGAGTTCTCGCCTCCTCCTTCGCCCGCGGCCCAGGCCGGCGCCCGCTGCGTCGCCTCGGCTGCCTCGGCCGCCTCGGCCCGTCGCTCCGCTCCCGGCCCGGCTCGGCGCCTCTGCTGGCAAACCTCGCTCGCTCGGCGTCACCTCTACTCCACCGGCTCGCCCTCGGTGCTCTGGCCCGATCTCCTACCGTGGTACTCACCTTGACCTCGGGTAAACCCTACGATGTTTTCCTCAATCATCTATAGTGTGTGTATAACATGCTTACAACGATGCAGTGTTAATGTGATGTTTTGCACCTAATCGCTGTAAGCTAGCTAGCATATATTCATATTATCGAATTAAAGAGGAGAGCGGTTCTTTACAAGTACCTTTTTTACTTAATATAGGACTGTATACAAAATATTATTCTGTTAATGCATCTTAAAATTTGATAATTATTTAAAAGTTGTTCTTTAGTAGTAATGTATAGTGACAACGAATGACATCTTAAAACTTCATGATGCATTTTATATACATTTGCTGCACAAGCTATTGTGGTTACTAATCACATCCTTTAGGATAACTAATCTGCTAATATTTGGTTTTATCTGAGAGGAGCAATATCTATTGATTGTATATGCGTATAATACGATAGTATTCAATTTGAGTAGGTAATCTGAAAGGTGTTGTGTTTGTTATCTATGTGTATATACCATTTTAGTTGCTAAGATATCTGAACAAAAGTAAATTCATGTTCTAGAAGAGCATAAAAGTGTAGATCGATGGAGTGACATTCTAATTCTACTCTTTATTTGAGTCATCTCGGTTTGGGTGGAATAGGAGATTCTTGATGTTTCACATTCATGCCTAGTGCGCACTAAAAGGATTATTATCAAGCAATGTGAAATATTTTTGTGTCGTAATTATTCAAGTTCTTTCTTGGGCATGGTGCCATTGGAAATGTCACTCTGTCTTCTTCTTGGTGTAAGTAACTACACTCGTGTTCTTTTGGTAATATGGAGTCTTTGCAATAATAATTAGTCTCAAAATTCTAAAATTTTAGCTCCTAACTAAAATGAATTTGAATGTAGAATTCTAAAATTTTAAATTTATTTATAGCATTTTTCTTTTCTCCGATTAATGTAGAATTTCTACCTTTTATAAATTGTATGGTGTTTGTAGTGTTCTTGTCATATTGAATATTAGCAAATATTGCACATGTTGAGCGTATGTAACTTATATAGATAGCAAGTAGCGAGATGGCGGCGCGCGTCTTCACCACCTTCACCGACGCCGCACATGGCGTAGGCGCCGTCTTCGGACGCCGTCACCGACGCCATGATCGTAAGCGAGATGGCCGAGGAATATCGAAATTGCCTACGGGCGAATGACCATCACGGAGGTCGATGACCTTGGGGTCCCTCTCGGTCCCAGAGAAGCGGCGAGATTCGGACCATCCGCGGGATAATTGCAAGAGCGGGTCCCTATCACCACACCAAAGTGGAAGTGTCGACAGATGATCGAGAGGTGTCTTTGTGGGAAGACCTTAAAGACAAGTTCACTATCCCGAAGCACACATGGCACGCGTGCAGCGGCATGCGTTGCTCTCGATGTGTCGCAGCGTGGAGGACCTTCAAGAGCATTCTTGTCACGCGATGACGTGAACAAGAGTGAGATGCCCTTCACGAAGTTTCCATTCTTGTCGCTGGAAACATGGGGCGCCTTTGTGGCTATGAAGGCGACGGACGAATTTAAGAAGCATAGTGCGGCGCACAAAGCAATCGAGCACGAAACACTCACCCCACAGACTCGGCACCGCTGGGTGCGGCTAAAACCCCGCAATGGGAGGCGGAGGAGGAGAATCTATTTCCTGATATCACAGACCCGCGTTCCCTAAGCTGGTTAAAAGCGAGGGCAAAAGTCTCGTCGATGGCGTCTCTTTCACAAACCCGACGGACGAAGTGACCCAAGCGTGTGGTAAATATGTCGAACTACCTAGTTGTTTATAAGTCCATAACTTCATAGTGTCTATAATAACATGATGACCTCTTGCGGCGTGAATTGATTGCCCAAAGTTCGAAGGCTCCTTCCAAGCACACGAGGAGAAGGATATACTATCTACGGCCCTAGGAAACAAGGAGCACCGGTCGCACGCGAGCAAGGGGTTAACGTACCTTGGCTACATGGATTCATGACGACTACTACATGTATAGAAGTAGGAAGAGATCAAAGGCGAAATGCGACGATGGGTTGGGCGCTAAAACAACAATTCCAGGACAGATAGATCAAGCGAATCAAGTACTCCGCAACGATGCAAACCGCCCCATTATTGCGGGAACCGGTCCTCCTCGACATCGGAGTAGTGTCGGCGTCCACGCATAATTTTGAGCGTGGCGACGACCAATTACCGATAGACGGCATTAAGGTAATGTACATCTATGGAGTGCACCAAAGATAGACCTATAGGGCGCCTTAGCTAGCTGCGTGTCGTTTGTAGGAGCCGGCGGCATGCAAGCTCAAGCGAGGTTAGTTGGGTCCATTCCTATTGAAATTTGCGGGGATGGTGCATCCATACCGGGATGGGGCGGTGCAAAGACGGTGTCGGGTGGCGCATGGTTACACGGGGTGGAGGTGGACATGGTACACGAATATTTCATGGCCGTCCCACTAGAGGTTTGCCGAACGAAGAGATAACAACACTAGGGGATCTTGTACACGGTTTTATCCGATGGCCCAAGGCGGACATCGTCTGGACCCAGGTAGCAGCAATCTCGGCAGACCATTCCTCTCCAACGGACCCTCCATGACTCCACCTCACATTTCGCCTCGAAGGCCACCTCATTGGTTCCGTGGAGAAGCGCAGAAGGAACAAGACAAGCGTGCTACCGTGTCGGTTCGAGTCGTCTCGCGAGGAAAAGCCGCCAATCGTTAAGGCCAAATCGAAATCGGCGAACATTAAGTCACCTCCCAAGTCCCGAAGTCCGGGAAGTACTCCATCGGAAAACCGTTGTGCCCTAACGCACAATTAGCCCGTGCTGGATTTGCTTGTTAGTCTTTGCATGCCTGGTACCTGCGGAAGACCGGAAAGAAGCGGTGCGATCATTGGAATCACCGTCGCATACAAGGATGAGCATTTCTTCAGCAGGCGGGCAACCGTCGTGGGCTTCAACGACTTATTCAACCTAGAAGCCCTCGGCGCCGCTTCTACGATGTTGGACCTTTGTAAGTGTGTACAATCAAGTTCTACATTCACGTAATCCGATAAATATCGCAACTCATTGCTTATGTATAGATACATGATGAAAAATGCCCGGGAAGGGCGAGAACCGGTGGGTTTCCTCGACCCACACGTGGTATCTATGCAAACCATCCAAGCAGACCCGACCTTCGTCGAGAACTACATAACGGCATTGCTTCTTGGACCATAAGAACTACATAATGGTGCCCTACAACCAAGGGTAAGTGCTTCACTATTTTCTATACAAATTTCATTTGTACTTAGGTTTAATGACTATAGCGACATACATGAGTAGGTACCACTGGATCCTTTTAGTCATTATACCGGGAGGAACTATGTGATATATCTTGATTCGCTACTCGAAACAATCACGACTTGACGTTACGCAAGGAATACTCGACAAGTATGCTCATTTCCTCTATACATATCTCTATTGTAGTCTTCCTTCGTTTGAAATGCGAGGATAACTTTCTTCAATCATGTAGTTCGTTCATCTCCTATGTTAGCCAACAAGGAAAATACAATGGATCGGTAGCCAACTAACACACGGAGACGAAATTTTGATGCAGCGCTACAACACAATAATCCTATATCATACTTCATAATAATGTCTTCAACTGACTATACGTATATATGTAATTCTATTTTTGCAGTGCCGCTAGCAAAAAATTGATGAGCTATGTGCATTCTACGTTTGCCATCATATGGAGAAAATCATGAGTGCTAAGATGAAGAATCCCGAGGTTTGTCAATCTCGAAATAATTATTTTCTAATTGTAAATTTAAATATATACGCTTACCATTTTTCTTGACCTAGCGACAGGGCTTGATAATAGATTTAGATGAACTCGTTGCGCACGATATCGCGGACGTTCGAGGGAAGCTATGCGCCTTTATCATGTCAGAAATAGTTAACAAAGGAGAGTTTCATGCCATCACCGACCCAGAGTTTCACGCAAATAATTGACTCAACTGTAATCTAATTGTAACTATAGCGACAATACTTCAACAAATTCGATCTTTTGTAATTTATTTTGAGTAATGATCACTTTGAGTTGTCAACAATTGATTATCTGTGATGTATCTGTTTTTGTACATGCTTATTTTCAGAGGGCATGGCTAGCAATTCCTGAGGCTAGCCAAAAAAATAGCAAAAATGTAGTTTGGATGACTCAATACCACAGACGGTTTTTTTGTTGAAACCGTCTGTGATATTTCTAGTATCACGAGCGGTTCTTAAACATAAAATGCGTGATATCTACTTATCATGACGGTTTTAATTAAAACCGTGCGTGGTATTACTATCACCGATGGTTTTAATTAAAACCGTCGTGATACTATCCTTCACGAGCGGTTTTGAACCGTCTGTGATAACTTCTTGTTATCACAGACGAACAAATATAGACGGTTTGGAAACCGTCTCTGATGACGTTTCCGAACCGTCTGTGATGACGTGTTCCGTAGTAATGGTAATGTCCAACTCCATTCATCGTTATTTAGATTTTGTGGCGCATAGGAAGAGATCTCCTCGTTCTAGTGATTCTTCTTAGAATTTTTAATATGCATTACAATATCTCTCTAGATCCCCTGTGTTGTCTACCGTTGAGAACAAAAGAGAGCACGTGGATCGTGGGGAATATATTCTCTGCGTGGAAAAACTACACAGGCTTGAAGATTCGCTTCGCATATCGGGTTAACATACGCACAAGTGATGGTTTAGAGTTTGTTTAGATACGTTATGATCCGATTTAATTCTTTTGAATTAACTTAGAATTTGAATTAAAAGTAAAATCACTTTCAATCTAAAGAGATTAGTTCTAATTCCTTATCCATACAAACCTCTACAGAGAAAGCGGAGTACGCCGTTTGACTTCCAAAGGGCTGGATTCCGCATGTGCTAGGCAGACTCGTGGGGAACTCATGGGGGAGTACTTTGTTATCTCACGTTAACGTTGTCAGCAACACATTCACAAGTGTTTCGTAGCACACAGGAAATGTCAGATTCCCCTGGAGGTGTTCATCTTGCTCATGAATTTATGGTAGTGATGCTCTGATCTCATTTATTTGTGTTTGCGTTTATATTTAAGGCCTAAAGCATTATGCTTTTCTTGTCCATAGCAATGTACAAATACTCACCTAGTATTATTATATAATATATAGGACAACACAAGACTACCAAACTAGAGCCCGAGGGCTACAAGGATTATCTGCCGTAGCGGAGCAACCCAAGGAGAGAGGAATATACAGTAATCGTATATATTGAGCTTTATTTAGCAAAAGCAATGCTGTCATGGGAATACATGGATCCTGTATAATATATATTAATATAAAAATCATATATAGAACACACCAATATCCGATTCTAAAAAAAGATCACACTAATTAATATCCAATAAAACATTCCACTGTTGCAACACGTTTAGTAAAGAAGCATTTCTCTTCTTTATTTACCACCTGCATGCATATGCTGCATTATGCAGCCATATGTTCTCACTTTTAAGGGGGTGCTTAGACGAGGGGATTTCTTTTGGGAATTTTTAGTTTCGAATCCAAATTCCCGCCGTCGAAACATATATGCCCTAAATCTCTAAAGCGCCAGATTTCGCCATCACATGTACGGCGGCTAAATGGGATACATGGTGCCCGTGCACTATGATTTAAAATACGCATGAACTGTATATATACCATATATACTCATGCACACTAGTGGCCAGGGCCTTTCGGGCTCTCACCGGAGGTTAAGAACCTCGCCGTGGCCGCCGCCGCCGCCTCCGCCTCGTACGCAGCTCCATGGTCGTGCAGCAGCCTTGCACCATTGACGGCAACGATGGCAGCGACTACTACATTGATGGCCACGATGAGTAGCAGCACCACCAGAATTCTAGCCATTCTTGCCTGTAATATGCTCGCAACCTTCGAAAGAGTGATGTAGGTTCTTTAATTTGTTCGTGTTGCCAAGAGAGACAAGATGTGGATCGTATTTATAGATGTAGCAAAGCAATATTGCATGTGATCTTGCGAGTAATTGCAGTTTAACTAGTTAGTAGCTAACCGCTTAGCTAGGACTAGGATACATTAGAAAAAAAAACTGTTAAGAGTATGAAATTAATGGCTGCTTAATTTAGGGATACATGTAATAAGAATTGCATTGATAAGAACGTTGTGCCATCATCCCAAGGTCACATCGGGTCACAGCGAGAAATCTAGCACTAGACTACTAGCTGTGGTTCACTGCTTGTATTTTATACTCTATGCGTTTCAAATATATAGAGGTATAGTTTTTACAGATTTGTTTCAAAATATAAAACATGCATGTCAATTTATTGGTGTTTTTCTGTATTTATAAGTAACTTTCTCACATTTACAAGATATTTATACAATGTGTAGCATGACCAGTTCCTCTTGTCTTTCTCTTGGTTTGCAAACTCCTTAATCTTCATATCCAGCTAAAATTAATATGTCTTATAAAAAGAAAGAGAGAATACTAGGGTAGCTGCTGGTCTGAACCCTCGAGGGTGGATACTTGGTGTTGGCTGGGTGGCTACCTTGCCTTCTCGGCTTCACCGATGGCAATCAATTATAATTCCTAACGGTACGATGCGGGTCTGTCAAGAAAATTAGTGGCTGTCACGAAACATCCGTTTTTTGGTGGTGCCACACCCGTAACCCATAACCCATTAGTAATGGATGCCCATCTCCTAAGCCATACTTCTATGAAAGACTAACAAGACTGTTCTCGAGTGTTTTCATCATTTTGGTAATTGCAATGCAAACGTTGAAACCTCTTTTACACTTGGGTTTTGCTATGTTTAACTGAGTGACGATACCCACGTGATACTACATATATATTTACCCAGTCCTGCTGAATTCCTATTTCCGCCATTGGATCACATGAGAAAGTAAGTTTGGAATCTAGCACCTAATCTTACGAATAGTCCAAATATATATCGCTTTGATCATACGAGAGTTTGGAAGAATAAATTTTGTATGGGACCTATAATTCACGACCGACCACAAAATTAGTCAGTGCACAATCAGGAATCAGGATTAAGATTGCATGCGCTGATCGAGGAGTATATACGGAGGAGGGTCCAAGGCATGTACAATGATACAAATAGCTGTTGTTTATAGTAATTTTTCATATCACCTGTAGACAGCACTAAAGATATCTCATACAATAGGTTGTGGTGATACAGTCGGCTACAAGATTATAGACAATACATAATCTTTTAATGTTTTCCTTGGTTTTAGTGATATAATCAGCTACATAATTGTAGACAACATATTTCTCTCTTTTTATTCTTTTTATCCACGCAACTTAAATCCTACGTAGCAGAAGCTGTAGATAGCTGGTGTAAGTCCATTGTACATAACCTTAATATTGTGGGAATATCTAGAGAGGTTGCTTCGTGGAGACATCTTTATATTTTATCTGTTTAATTACACTCCCCAAGACGATCAAAGAATCGCTTTGCGATGATCTAAAGCAATCGCTATTAGTTTGTTAAGTACATGATAGGTAGTAGTACTAGGGTACCATGGTGCCTAATTAACGGGCTCGTGATTTCAGACTATTATTCTAGCCATGGATCTAGTCTTAAAACGTGATTAAGCAAAACAAACTAAACGAACCAAGGACCACTCGCGTCATTGACCTCATGGTATGTAGAGTGGAGAAAACAGGACCGGGCTTTCCTTGTTCCTTGGTTCATTCGATAAACACGATAATTTCGGCTCGGTGATTAGAAGCTAATTGAGTAATAGACTGCTTACGCTGTCCAAAAGCAACCTTTGCTTATTAATTTACTCAAAATCTTCCTGGGTACATAACCTAACTTGGATAGCAATAGTAAATAGAGAAAACCGGAAAATATTTATAATGCTTGCCTCGTACACAGCAAGCTACTTATTTCAATCTGAAGATATATAGCTGCATATACAATTGACGGAATTTGCTAATTAAGCAAATATGGCCAGGATGCATGCACCGAAACTTGCATGTCTTTACTCCGTGGCTACAAATACGGGTCGAAACCAGTGTTATTAGATGATCAAGTGAAGAAGGGTTACAGAGGTAGTGTCCTCTTCTGCTGTAACATAGTAGTAGTCAGACTGCGGGGCAGTAACCTTGAAATAAGTTAGGCTCAACTCAAGAATAAATAATAATAAAACAGTTTGGAACCTTCATTAATTGATGCATAAGATAAAATGCCTTAGAAGGATATTTGCTCTCTGAATCTGATTATCTTTAAGGATTATCTAAATTTGAGGTGAAGATCTCCTTCACATTATTAACTATTTCGATGCTTTCTCTTTTTAGATATTGAGCTTGCCTCATGAAGTGTAATTAACAATGTGAGCAGTGGCAGATCCAGAAATTTGGTGGTCAGGGGATGCACGCACAAAATCAAAATATTATACTATAAGATCAAACTTACACATAATCAAATACTAATAGTTATTTAAATTAGATTGTTCAATGAAGTGGAGATTTTAAAAAATCAACAAAATTACAGCATTACTCGATATTCCGCACATTTTTGAATCTATTAGGCCCCGTTTGGAATGCATGCAACAATTTCACAGAAATTTTGAAGGGATCCCACAGGAAACACGTTCCAAGTGGGGGCTTTTATTACATGAACATCACTGGTGATTTAATCAACCAATTTGTTGCCTTAAGTTCTACGGTTAGAAAGATAAACTCTTTCGCTAGGGGTCGATGATCGAGTAGCCGATCTTACGAAAATAAAAAAGAAAAAAATAGCAAAAGTTCTTGAATGAGAATAGGACTACTTTTTATTACAATGAATTGGCTATTACAGGGTCCTTCGACTAGGCAGTGGACTAACCCTTATTACACTTGGTGTATTATTTGCTACGACTCTAATTGTCTTCAGATCACCGAGTCTTGTCTGGATTCAGAGGCAAATGTTGAATGTGATCCGAATTGTCTTTCCTGCTGTTTATGTTCCCCTTTAAATAACTGACCCCTTTCAATAACCGATGAAGCGGTGGCAGTTACTGTAACATTCCAATTTTTAGGGTTGCCCGTCTTTCGCCGCATCCACCCCCTCTGTTCTTTCTCCTCCCCACCTTCTCCCGCCTCCTCCCTCACCTGCCCTGGCCGCACCTGCCCCTTGACCTTGCTGCCTCTCCGTGCGCCCCATTGCCGCACCCTGGCACCACCTTCCGCGAGCTGCTCCCTCTCCCCCTCCCATTCTCGGCTATAAAAGGGCCAGCACCCTTCTTCTACCAACTGTAACATCCCAAAACATGGTTTGTGTTTCAAATGTATAAAAATGAGCAAAAATTAAAACTTTTGTTGCATCATATTATTAATTGAATTTTCTGAAAATTCTTTCAATAGGATTTGTGATTTCAAAAACTTATTGCTTTATTTGGTAAGAAGCAAAACCCTTTGAAACTTTCTAATTAAATCTTGTGACCATCCTCTATAATTATTTTTCCACGGTGTCCCTCGGCTCTCATTTTCCATGGCCTCCCCATTTTCGCTCATTGGAGCTGCTGTCAGTGCTTGTAGGATCCAAGACAGTCTCGTGCTCCCGCTGTGTCCAGAGTGCGCCCAGAGCTACGCCCTTAGGCCATCGTCAACTCCGGTGAGAATTTTCTCTCGGTTAATTGCGTCATCCCGTGCCCTTGAGTATTCTCATGATATATCCTCGACCAATTTGGTTGATGCATCACAGGGTCATACGAATTTGGAGTTTCCCCAATTCTCGACCGACAACATTGTTCCTAGTCCAATTGTCAATCGGGTGAGTCCATTGTCGATTCCCTTGGTTTACACCGTCTACACCACCTCCTGAAGCTCTCTCTCTCTCGCCAGTTTCTAGTTGTGTTGCCCAGGGTGACCCCTCGTCGTGAACCGCGTCGCCGCTGCAGCCATTGTCGTGGTCGAGGCATCACCAAGCTTTCCCCCACCTTACTACCCCTCTGGTAAGCTTCGCTGGGTTCCCTAGTAGCCCTTACATGCCATGCTTGGATCGATGCATGGTCAAAACGTGGCACCCACTGTTGCCATGTTAGCCCACCACCGCTCGTCGCCGGCTGACCGTCGATACAGCCTGCCTCCACCGCTGAAACCACAACCTTTGGGTGCACATTAGTATGAGGAACTCATTCCTGCCCTTGGCCGGCGCCGCTGTGGCCGGAATCGCCGGCAGGGCTCTGATCAAGCGAGCCTGTTCTTTGTCGAAACCGACTCATCTGTAGCAAGTCATTAAAGCTAAATCAACGATTAGCATTTAAGTGCAGATTTTTGTCGGAAATCCCACGATTAGCTGTTTTAATGATTGGTTAGTGCCTATGACATGTGGGCCCATGCCTGTTTAAGTGGTGGTGTAAATTTGGGTAGTACGTTTTCCCTTAAGGAAAACATATTCTTTTTACACTGAAACCGAGAGTACGTTTTCGTTATCGTTTGACGTATTTCCAAAGTGCGCTTTCGACATCATTCTCGGCAGGGCTGGGTCAAAGTTGACCCAATCAACTATTGACCGGGGCTCCCGCCTGTCAGTGGTTACGACTAGAGTAAAGGTAGGTGAGAAAAGTAATAATGCATTTAGAAAATGCCGAAATCAATTATTTGTTAACTGAAAAATACAAATAACTTCAAAATACATAACTAATTCATTTTAACCCAAAAATAGTAAAACCACTTTTGTTATTTTTAATTTGCTTTATTATAAAAATAGTTTTCAACCTTGTCTCTATCACAGAAAATATATTTTGTGGAAAGTGCTTCAAAAAGGAATTATTAGCACATTATAAATTGATTTTTACTTTGAAAACTCATAACTAATTCATAAAAACTCCAAATAAGTCGAACCAAATTATTTTGGTCTTGTAATAATACTCTATATCCATTTTTGTAATCCTCATGACCACCACTACTCCAGAAAATTTCGCGAAAGTTTTAGATACAGTGAAGAGTGGCAGATTCTAATTTATTTGGATTTTCTGAAAACTGATTTTCAAACGGCCATAACTTCTGCATTGATCATCCAAATGAATTGATGTTTATTGATAAATTCATCTAAAATCATGATCTTCATTCTGTGAATTTTTCATAATTTTTGGATGCTTTTGAATTTTTGAGTCTTTTCGGTATTATTCGTTCTTATTGTGCTTTCGACTTCTTTCGGTAGGTTCCAGCGATCCTATTGTATTCGAGAGCGATCCTCTACAGCAAGATAGTAATCCTCAGCAAGGCAAGCAGTTTGATTATGTTAATCCCAGTATTTTTCAAGTCTAATATATTGATTTCAACTTGTATGTATGCATCGCTATTTTGTTGTTAAATTATGGTTTGATTAATTGATCCTATAGTTGAATACTCTGTAGGTAAATGATTATTCCTATACTACTTGAGCCTAGGTTATTTGCTGTGATTAGAGTTCGTTGGATGGGCTCTTGTCACTTAGTAGATTACGAGTTAATATGCTTAGACATGCTTAGCTATCGGTAGTATGGGCGATCGTCGACTTAGTCGATGATCTTGATCACATAAATTTTATTATTACTCCTTTATGTCCAGCACTTGTGCTTTGTTAATTTTGTAAAGTCAAAAACTGAAAATAAAACTGTTTCGACTTGGGCACAATGGATGTTGGTGTGATCTGTTGGGTGTGAAGGGAATGGTGCCTAAGTCCCCCAAGGACCGAGTTACTTGTGTCACTAAGCCAAGCGCTTTTGCGTGCTAACCACACGAGAGGGATATGGGACCTCTCTTGACTTAGTACTTTGGCGTGTGTTAGCTCCGACTCGCAGGAGGTGGGTTGTGTGTGTTGTGTGAAAAAGGATTTGTGTTATTGTGTTGGTGTGCAGTGGTAGAGTTCCGGGTAGGTTATCCACCTCGAGGGGCATCACAGTTGTCCAAGGCTTTGCCCGTAAGGGGTAGTTGACCGAGGCTTTCGATGACTCCGGCACAACGTATGGGTTTCTATCCATACGGGCGACTCGTAGTTAATATATAATATTGGAAATGTCTCGTAGGACTTAGCCGTGCCGGCATACCTAAGGAAGTGTGCTTCATAGTTTGGCAAAAAGGCGGTCTGACGTGTGGGTACATTGGTACACCCCTGCAGGGTTAAAACTATTCGAATAGCCTAGTCCTAGCTTATGGACATGCTTTGTAATACCTCATTTATCCCGCTCGTTCGTCTCCCGGTGGCCGGCCCTAAGAGAAGAAAGAGAGGAGAAGGGAGGAGGACCCGTGTGTAGCGGATCTTCGTCGTTTTACTGGTCTACAAGGGTAATTAGACCTCCGATTCGTTGTTTGATTCCATTAGAATTGAGGATCCGATTGGATTTGTAGTTTCGTTTTGATTCGGTTAATAGATTGATTCTGTCCAGAATGTTGTAACTCGGTTTTGGGTGTCTTAGAGGCATAATTGGATGTCTTCGCCTTCTAGAGATTTGTTCCTTATTTCATTAGCTTTCTTTTGGCACCTGGATCACGAATTTTCACCGAGTAGATTAAAAGTTATGACTGTTTTACTACGTACTGGTCTGTCTGTCAGAAATGTTGAGTATAGTCGGTTGCACCTAGGTTTTGATCTAGTTAGAGTCAGAATCAGGTCGGCCACCCAACTAGGTTTATGAAGATAATTTCACCATCTTTCCAGGCTGATAAAAATCACTTTATTTGGATCAGTGGTTTAAAAGTTAGAGCCTATTCTTTAGGGCTGTTCTGTATTCTGGGCAGACTGCAGTTAAAGTTTTTCATTGGATGGTTAGACCTCTGTATTGGCCGAATTAGAGTTTACCATCAACTAGAGTTTTGTAGCCAGTTACGTTAAGAAAATATGAGCACTGGTTTCAGGTCTTTTGGACTTACGGTTTTTATTTGGTGAATTTTCTAGTAAAACTGCCAGATATAGGATAATTGAAATGTTTGGGTAAATTGATCAAATTGAACTTTTATATGGTTAGTTTGGCTAGAGATTGAGGGAGGACACGTGTAGCATTGCCCTATTCGTTTGCCCTCATTTCGATTATTTTATATTGTAGGCGGTGAAGCGGTGAGTGGAGGGGTATCTCAATTACCTCCCAACCCGTTGCAGCGCGGCACGCAAGTAATTTGTATTCTATGATTGATGCCATGTATGATGTGTGAATGAATGATTATATTTGTTCGTATTTGTAGATGAATGTCATGTGTTCTTTTCATTTATGAGTACTATTCAATATTGACATGGGATCACATCATGACATGCATACATTACATTTGTAAGACCCATCAATTCCGGTATGGGCACTTGAAAATCCCATCAATTCTGAATGGGTGCGTGAGTCCACCATTCCAATGTGGGCCACGTTACGCGAGTCCACCATTCCAATGTGGGCCACGTTGACTGATCGTATGAAACGTTCTTCATACGATTACTTTAAGTGAACACCAACGGGTGATTCACTCGCTATCTGCAGATATGCGAAGAATATGTCCATTTCCTTCAATGCATCATTCCACTTCATCCATTCATAAATTCGTTTCCGATAAATGTTCAAATGATGATTGTGATATATTGCTCATGGAATGTTTGATTATTACATCTGATTACTTGTCGAGTCTTTGGCTCATTCTTGCTTTATTGTCTTATTTAGGTAAATGACAAGGAAGAATGATCTTGTGGAGGGTAGTTCATCACGATGCACTCACTACTATAAACCAAACATTTTTGAGGACTTTTACTGTCGTTAATTATGACTTGTGTTGAATTGTAATAAGCCAGTTTGGTCATAACTACCTTATCTCTCAGAATTGTTTATTTCCATTCCATTGATTAATCCTGATGATGAATTCTTGTTTCCGTATAATCTTACTACTTGATTAACCTTGACATGTGTTTTGATGTTATTCTTCTAAAGAGTAGTGGTTGTAGGTGACATCTTGACTTTCTTATAGTCAGGGTGTTACATGCTTGGTAAGGTCGTGCAAGAACTAGACTACAACTTTCAATTAAAACTTGACATGGGTGGTATGAATGGGTAATTCATGCTATTGTTGTGGTGACTATTGGGTTAATCACTTCCAGGATGTTGTTGTCATCTATTTATTGCTATATTGTTGTTATTTACTGTTATTTGAACAATAAAAACAGATTGTAAACTTGCTTTTAAATGTACTACTTTATTGCAAATAAAGATTGCTTTGTGCTGAAAATGAAACATACAACCTCCACTTAAATAAGCTTGCGTATAGCTATGTATAGGTCTGTTACTCTACACGTAAATCTTGCGGAGTACAATTTTTGTACTCATTTTCTTTGCTTAACTATTTGTTGCAGAGGAGGAGGGTGAGCCCCAAGGGCCTCACTTTTGTGAGATGTGCTGCGGGTTTGATGACTAGCTTGGCGGTCCGGTTGGTTGCCTTGTGGGTAAAAGGCACACTGATTGACTCTTTTGTTATCGCCATCTTATGGCTGTTCGCTTCCGCTACTTATTTAACTCTTTAGTTGTATTTGGCCGGTCGGCCCCTTTTGTAATAACTCTACTATGTATGTCTTTTGAATTGTTAAGTGTTGCTTTGGTTCTATGTCTTGAATGGAATTGATGCATGAATTTTGTAAAAGGGTGTGTATACTGCATTTCTAGGAAGTATACATATCTCGAAGACACGGGTTATTTTGTTTGTGATGCTAGGGTCAATTGGTGACTAAGCATTACAAGCTTAATAAACCGGGGTCCTCACACCAACCTCCCAGTTTCGACCACCCTCTTAGTCTCGACCATCTTTTCGGTTTCGACTACCCTTTCGGTTTTGACCACCCTCTTGGTCTCAACCATCCTCCCGGATTCGACCACCCTCTTGACCTCGACCATCCTTTCAGTTTCGACCATCCTCTTAGTTTCGACCACCCTTTCGATTCCAACCACCCTCTTGGTCTCGACTATCCTTCCGGTTTCGACCACCCTCTCAGTTTCAACCACCCTCTCGGTTCCGACCACCCTCTCGGTTCGACCACCCTCTCGGTTTGGACAACCCTCTTGGTTTCGACCAACCTCGCGATTTCGACCAGACCCTCTGACCAGATTTCGACCAAACCCGCCTGTCAGCCCCCTTCTCACCTTTTTCTCCCCCTCCCTGTTGTTCGCCCATGCCGCTAAGAGTGTGCCGCATCACGCCGCTGCAAAAGCCGTCGCCTCCAGTGAGAATCCCCCCACTCTTTTTCCTCGGCGACGTGCGCATTAAATGCAATTGTCTCCGCCTGACGCATTTTTCCTCCCTCTTTTTCCTCAGTGACATGCGCATTAAATGTGTTTGTCTCCGCCGAAGCCCATCTCACCCAGTCTCCCTGCCCCCGGTGCCCTATAAAGAAGAGCACCAGGAAACCCTCACCCCCCTCTTGTTTTCCCCTCAACTCTCTCTCTCTCTCTCTCTGGTTTCGCCTACTTAGACCACTCCGCCGTGCCCCACCGCCGGCCATCTCGTCGCCGCTGGTCACCATCTTTCGATCAGGTAGCCGAAACCTCCCGACCAGTCTAACCCTCCTTCCGACCAGGTAATCGAACCTCCTTCCGACCACCTGTAGTCAAACCTCCTTCCGAGGGCTCATTCTCCTTCGTTCGAGCTCCTATTTGAGTGATTCAAATTTCAAAAATTCATCCTAATTCAGTACCTTTCTTTTGGTTCTACTAGTTTGGTAATTTATTGGGTTTTATTTGGAATTATTTTATTTATTTGGATCTTTTCGCACTCATAGATTCTGGCATTTCTGGAGAATTCTTGGACCTGACAGCCAAAGCATCTCAACTCTTCAACGAAGGCAAGTCGTAGACCTTTGATCATGTTGTACCCATTTTATAAAAATTATATTATTTTATATCAGCATGCATTGCTATTTTTTATATTTATTATTTTCAGGAATAGTTAAATACCTACTTGACAGTATGACTCCTTGAATAATTATGAATAACATGATGACATGTACTCTTGGACACCATAGGTTGGGTAATCTTAGTTGGACATTATTGTAACACCAACATGGGTGCGTAATATGCTTAGTCATTCTTTAGCTACTCGATGGGATTTACAATCACATATCCTTCAATGATTAATCTTGACTTAATAATATATGGAATGTGGCAGAGCCACTATTGATAAAATTGGTTGTGCAATGGCAAGGACACCGACTCTTGCTAAGACTTATGCCATGTGACATAGACAAGAACCCTTTCTTGGCATCACGCATGTTGAACCGATTCAACACCTTGTCAATATAAGTACTTTGGCTTAATCCAATTAGCCTTCTTGATCTATATCTATAGATCTTTATTCCCAAGATATATGCTGCCTCTCCTAGGTCTTTCATAGAAAAACTATTTTTCAATGACACCTTAACGGATTCCAGCATATGAATGTCATTTCCAATCAATAATATGTCATCCACGTATAAGATTAGGATTACAAGTGCGCTCCCACTAACCTTCATGTAAACACAAGGCTCTTCTTTGCTCTTGACGAAACCAAACCTTTTGATTTCCTCATCAAAACGTAAATTTCAACTCCGAGATGCTTGCTTTAACCCATAAATGGATTTCTAAAGTTTGCACACTTTACCAGCACTCTTTGAATCGACAAAACCTTCAGGTTGTGTCATGTACACATCCTCACTTAGGTTTCTATTAAGGAAAGCCGTTTTGACATCCATCTGTCATATCTCATAATTGAAATATGCAGCAATAGCTAGAATGATCCGAATAGATTTAAGCATCGCTACTGGTGAGAAAGTCTCATCGTAGTCAACTCCTTGAACTTGTCGAAACCCTTTTGCGACAAATCGGGCTTTATGAATGTGAATATTTTCATCTATATTAATCTTTTTCTTATAGATCCATTTGCACTCAATGGTTTTAACACCATCAAGTGGATCGACCAGGTTCCAAACCTGATTTACACTCATGGAGTCTATCTCGGATTTCATGGCTCCAAGCCATTTCTCAGAGTTTAGGTCCATCATCGCTTCCTTATAAGTTTTAGGCTCATCATTATTCAACAATAATACACCATGCCCATACCTTATAGGCAATTGACGTGGCCTTTTAGATCTACGTGGGGCTGATGTCTCATCTATAGGTTCAACAACACTTTGTTCATCTTGTAGAGGTTCAGTAGGAGTTGAAACACTTTCATATGGTTCCCGAACTTCTTCGAGTTGCAACTTTCTCCTACTGACTCCTTTTGAAAGAAACTCTTTCTCCAAAAAGACACCATTTCAGACAACAAACACTTTTCCCTCCTCTTGATTGTAGAAATAATATCCTCTGGTTTCCCTAGGATATCCTATGAAGAAGCATTTATCTGACTTGGGTGTGAGTTTGTCAGATGTCAAACGTTTAACATAGACATCACATCCCCAAATAATTAGAAAAGATAAACTAGGACTCTTCCCAGTCCATATCTCATATGGCGTCTTATCTACTGATTTAGATGGTACCCTATTCAAAGTGAAAGCGGCGGTTTCTAAAGCATAACCCCAAAAATATAATAGCAGATCCGATTGGCTCATCATTGACCAAACCATGTCCAACAAGGTCCGATTACGCCGCTCGGACACCCCATTCCACTGTGGAGTACCCGGTGGTGTAAGCTGTGGAACAATTCCACATTATTTCAAATCGTAAAGACTTGATTGTCTTGCCAAGTTGATTTTGTATCTCATTCGGGAACTCCTTGAACTTTTCAAAGGATTCCGACTTGTGCCTCATTAAATAGATATATCCATATCTACTAAAGTCATCGGTGAAAGTAATAAAGTACTAGAAACCACCTCTAGCTGTCGTGCTCATTGGTCGACACACATCAGTATGTATGAGTGCCAATAAGTTGGACGCCCTTTCATTCCGACCAGTGAAAAGTGTCTTTGTCATCTTTCCGACCAGGCAAGATTCGCACGTTTCAAATGATTCCAAATCAAATGAGTTTAGAATTCCATCACCATGGAGCTTTTTCATGTGTTTCTCACTGATGTGACCCAAACGACAATGCCAAGTAAAAGTGAAATTCGTATCATTAGGCCGAAGCCTTTTCGCATTAACATTATAGATGGGTGCATCATCAAGATTCATAATAAACAACCCGTTCAAAATGGGAGCATAACCATAAAGCATTTCATTCAAAAATATAGAACAACCATTGTTCTCTATAATGAACTTATAACCCTCTGCCATCCAACATGATGCAGAGATGATATTTCTACTTATGGCTGAAACATAATAACAATTATTTAGTTCCATAATAAATCCTGAAGGCAAAAGTAATGACAAAGTCCCGACGGCTAATGCAGCAACTCTTGCTTTATTCCCGACTCGAAGATCCATCTCACCCCTTGTTAATCTCCTACTCCTTGTTAGACTCTGAATCGAATTGCAAATATGAGCAACTGATCCGGTATCAAATACGCACGAGTTAACATAAGAATCAGCAAGAAAAACATCTATAACATTAATACCTGAAATGGAAGGTTTAGTCCCACCATTCTTTTTCAGATCAGCCAGGTATTCCTTGTAGTTCCTCTTCCATTGGCCTATCTCCTTGCAGTAAAAGCATTCATTCTCTTGAGTCGGGCCGGACTTGGTCTTGGGTTTAGGCTTGATAGTTTGGATCCCATCCGAAGCCTTGCCCTTACCTTCACTACTATAGAAAAGCTCATCACAGACGGTTCATAACAGTCATCACAGATGGTTTTTGAACCGTCTGAAATTTTATGTCTGTGATAACAGGCGGTTATCACAGACGGTTTTTTTCAACCGTCTGTGATAATACTTATCACAGACGGTTCCAACCAAGAACTGTCTGTGATACTAAAGAATCACAGACGATTCGTGGTAGGAACCGTCTGTGATAAGTCTTTAGACCTAATTAATTTTTATAGTATTTTCAGCTAGCCTCAGGAATTGCTAGCCATGCCCTCTGAAAACTAGCAATCAGAAATATATCACAGATAATTGTTGACAACTCAAAGTGATCATTTAACTCAAAATCAATTACAAAAGAATGTTTCAAGTATATATTGTCGCTGGAGTTACAAATTGAATTACAACCAGTCAAAGTGAATTACAATATTGAATCAATTGTTTCGAGGTCGTTCTTTGGTTTCGACGGCGTGAAACTCTCCGGTGGTGTTAACTATGTCTGCCTTGATGAAGCCGCAGAGCTCCCCTCGAACGTGCGTGACCTGGTCCATCTCGAGTGCATTTAACTCTATGTTCAAGCCGTGTCACTAGCAGAAGTAAAGTAGTAAGCATATATATTTAAATTTATAATTAGGAAATAATTATTACGAGATTGACAAACCTGGGGATCGTGCGTCCTAGAAGCAATCAATAGCTGCATATAATGGCATACGTAGAATGCGCATAGGTGATCTCGTTTTCTTTGGCAGACCGCAAAATAGAATTACATATATATGTACATCGATTCGAGACGCAATATTACAGAGTATGATATATGATTATTGTGTTGTAGCGCGTATCGGAAATCGCATCCTGTGAGTCAGTGTGGCGCTCGTTCCCTTGTATAAACCTCCCTCGGCAACATAGCCGATGAACACCCTACATGATTCAAAAAAGTTATCCTCGTCCATTTCAAACGAAGCAAGACTATAATAGAGTTATGTGCGAAGAAAATGAACATACCTGTCGAGTATTCCTTTAAGAAGGGTGAAGTCATGATTTTTGTTGAGTAGAGAATCAAGGTACAATACCATGTTCCTCTTTGGCATAAGAATCAGAAGAATCCAGTGGAACCTACTCGTGTATGTCGCTATAGTCATAAACCTATGTTGAAACGTAATTTGTATAGCAAATATTGAAGCACTTACTTCTGGTTGTAGGACGCCATTATGTAGTCCTTGTCGTCCAGAGCAAGAAATCCCATTTTTATGTAATTCTCGACGTAGGATGTGTCTTGGTTGATTGTTTGCTCAAAGACCACGTGTGGGTTGAGGAAACCAACCGGTTCTTTGATTCGATGGGCATATTTCATA
The DNA here is from genome assembly GCA_036346395.1 of Hsuehochloa calcarea. Classification (NCBI taxonomy): domain Eukaryota; kingdom Viridiplantae; phylum Streptophyta; class Magnoliopsida; order Poales; family Poaceae; genus Hsuehochloa; species Hsuehochloa calcarea. Next base: position 13,463,094 of record CM070614.1, read on the forward strand.
ATGTATCTGTACATAAGTAATGAGTTATGATATTTATAGGTATCACGTGAGTGTAGAAATTGATTGCACACACTTACAGTGTCCAGCATCGTAGAAGTGAGGCGTCGAGGGCAGTTAGGTTGTATAGGTCAAATAAGTCTTCGAAGCCCACGACGAAGTGGCCAGGCTCGTAGAGAAAATGCTCCCTCCCGTATCTGACGGTAATTCCAGTATGACCCCCTTCTCTCGGGTCTTGCGCAAGTACCAATCATGCAAAGCTTGACAAGCTACTCCTGAGCTCTTTATTTCTGCGCCGGAGACCAACAGACTTCCGAGGGAGTATTTCACGGGTTTGGGAGGTGCCTTAATGTTCTTCGATACAGGAAACTCCTGGGGATATTAGCCCTACACACTAAAACAAAAGGAAACACAACCCGCAAACCACACTAACAAATTTTACCCCTAATCAGAACATCCAAAAGAACGTTCAGCAACTAAACTCGTTTCTTCATCTACTTCTCGACGTTGTAAATATAATAATATGCCTTGTAAATATAATAATATGATGCCGTTCATATCTGTGTATCGCAGTAAGATATTACACAGCTAAGACGCATACAAGAATCCTCACAATATTTCAAAGTAAAGAAGTCACACAAGTAATAATCATCGAACATATCAACGATAGCATATCATATCAATGGCTACCTATGTATCTGTGTTCCAAGAATCAATTGCCCAAGACAACTTCAGAAACTGCAAAGTGTAACAACTGAATGGATGTCCATGTTCATGGTTACAATGAATTATCCAAAGACTGACACAACAAGAACTTGTTAAAGTTAGAACACTCCAACCATCCACCATAAACAATCCCACTATTGCCATCCATCCATTGACTACCACAGAAAACCTCAAGAAAAGAAACTACTTTCCCCTAAATCACCAGTCTGGAAACTATTTTGATGTGTCTATGTGACGCTGACAACTAATGTCTTAATATGTCAAGAAAAACACAATCAACTGAACCTATGATTGGACATTCAGCACATTGCTTCCAGACAGAAAAGCTTAAATCAAACCTTAGAACAACTTATTGCATCTGAAACAAAGTGGCAATTATAAAGACCACCCAGATCAATACTTAAAACAACCCGAGAGTCTTTCCAATAAGATTATTGAGTAGTTATAGTTAAGCAGCCAGTAAGCAATTAAGCACACACCCTGACACCAGTCTATGCAGCAAGTCTCAGGATACATACGGAGATATGGTAGAGCACACAAGAGGATATAGCAATACTAAGCCCGCGGAAGAGGACGGTGATGGTGGACTGGTGGTGGGGGGTTAGGGTTGGGGGTTGAGTTCAAAGTGAGTCGCGGCGAAGGCAACGACGGGTACTTTGCTCGAACTTGGTCTCCCAGTCGGTGAGGACACCGAGCTCCTTGTCGGAGGGGAGGCGCACGGCGGTGGAGGCCCACAGTGGTGGGGAGCGTCGGCCGGCTTGCGGGGATGACCGAGGGCGGTGGGGCGAAGCTTCCGGGGGCACCTAATCGGCCAGATGAGCACCGGTGGCCGGAACGGGGGAGGCGGCGTTGGGTGGCGCCGGATCAGGGGAGGCGGCGTTGGGTGATTCTGGGAAGTGTTAAGAACTAGGGCAACTGCACAACCATTCGAGCGGAACACTTATATAGACTAACATCACAGACGATTCTATTTATCACAGACGATTCTGTTAAAGAACCGTCTGTGATAACCCTAAACATCACTGACGGTTCTTTAATGGAGCCGTTTGTGATGTGAGTAATCACACACAGTTCCATTAAAGAACCGTCTGTGCTGTGCAAATCTGTGTTGTGAGTAATCGAGATCGAACGGTTCAAGTGAACGAGGCGATCGGCCGGTCCGATCGGCCACTCAATCCAGGTCGTTGATCTCCAAATCGGACAGTTCAAGTGAAAGGGGCGATCGGCCGGTCCGATCGGCCACTCAATCCAGGCCGTGATCTCCAAATCGGACGGCTCAGATCTAGGAGCGGGAAGGCCCGAGTGGTCCGTATGGGTACGAGATCTGGGCCGGAGGATCTCCATCGGACGGCTCACACACAACGCGGTTAGGCGGTTGAGCTGAACCGCGAGACTCGGGTCGAGTCGACTGGGTTTGAGCGAGGAACAAGTGATTCTAGATTTTGAATTGAAAGGTCGAGATGATTTGGGAATTTCAGAGGTGGCTCCACGCTCCAAAAATTTTGAAATTTTACCGAGTGATCCCGACTTCAAGATCATCCGTATATGAATTTTCCAGAATTCCTCATGCAGTGCATTGCCCGCTAGAAAATTCACAAGCTGCTGGACAGGGGGTTTGAGCAGGGAGACAACAGGTTTGACCAGCCCTTAAGAAATAGCAAATAATTTCTAAAAATTATGAAATTATGACAAAAGGTCTGTGATAGGCATGTATCACAGATGGTTCTTGTAAAGAACCGTCTGTGATAAATAAGTATCACAAACGGTTCTTTATACGAACCGTCTGTGATACTTCACAAACGGTTCGTATAAAGAACCGTCAATGATACTTATTTATCAAAGACGGTTAACGAAGAACCGTCTGTGATAATTTTATCACAGACGGTTATAGCATATTTTGTAGTAGTGCTTTGACCCAATTCTTAGCCTTCTTCTTGAAGCTTGTACTCTTTTACACAATCATCACATGACTGTTGCTTTTCTTAATACTGTCTTCTGCAGTCTTCAGCATCATATGCAGTTCGGTGAGATTCTTGTCTAAGACATTCATATGGAAAGTCATAATGAACTGTCCATAGCTTGCAGAAAGCGAAGCAAGAATCAAATCTGTAGCCAACTCTTGACTAAGTAGAAAACCAAGTTTTTCCAATCTCTATGTGTAACCAACCATTTTGATCACATGAGGGCTCACCGGACTACCCTCAGTCAGCTTACACCCAAACAATTTCTTTGAGATCTCATATCTCTCAGTCCTTGCTTGTGTCTCAAACATGACTTTGAGCGCCACGATCATATCGTAAGCCTCAATATTTTCAAACTGCTTCTAAAAGTCTGAGTTCATGGCAGCAAACATGAGACAGCTAACATCAAGGGACTCATCACAAGCCATTTTATAGGCTGTTTTAAGAGCAGCAGCAGCATTCTCAGTAGGCACATCAGGAATTGGTTCCTCTAGAACATGTTCCTTTTTTTCTTTCCTGAGAACAATTCTCAGGTTGCGGGACCAATCCGTAAAATTTGTTCCATTCATTTTTTCCTTATCAAGAATCGAACGTAAAACAAAACTGGATGTAGGTACAACAGTTGGTGCCATGATCTACAACAGAAATATGCAAAACTAAGACATATGTTCAAGAAAGGTAACTTCTATAAATAATTTAATGAAGATACTCCCACTGAATACCATATCCCTCTTATGACATTTTAGTGATTCAAGACTCACAATCAGTTAATCTACTAGTGAACTTTAGCATCACTGCTAAAAGATTAGTGAATATGGTAAGCAACCCTTTGCTAATCATATCTCTATATGACTCTTGTTGTTGGGCAGCATCTCTATGCTCTGGCACCCAACCCTATGCCCCAAGGTCCATAACCGTTATAATGACCTTGTCAAGTAAAACCAACGCTTGCGTGTAAGTGTCCGACACAAACCCATCTAGTCAAGGAATATCAATGGCACTCTGCTTTAGCAAGACCTACCATTAAAATACAAGACTTTTGATGGTGCAACTAATTGGGAGTGCATCAAATTAACTTAATATTATCTGAGAGAAATTTACTTCTACCATGTTAAAAGTATATCAATCAATTAAATAACATGCATAGAAATAAATGAACATGAATATATAAGGGCATTCACAGACAATCAAATTGTATTGTGATATAGTATGACCCTTCCTAATGGTGATCTCCATCGCCAAACATCATGTTCACTATGTCTCCAAGTTGCCAAAACTTCCAAGTACTCCCACTAAGTCATTACTCATAACATCACTAGGGATAAAATTATAAGGAGTAAATTAGCACCACAAGTCGACACGCAAGCCGTTATACAAATATAGACAGCCTTGGGCTGCAATAAACATGACACGCAGGTCATGAACATTACACACATGCATGCATCTCATACATCATGGGTCATACGATTCACATCAATCCCTGCAACGAGTTAGGCATGGAATAGCAATGTATCGGGCAACAAGATCACACGCTATACAGAAAGCGCGGTCCGATTACCCAGCACGGCGGTAACCGAGCCTTGGAAATCATCATATTAATCATATTAACCCTATTCCGAACCGATCTGATCATTGCCTTAATACGACCACATACTACGGCATACTCCGATGGCGAAATTCCGACCGGTAGGAGTATCATGCAATGTGGTCGTGAACAAGCGCAATAAAACATCTGGTACTATTCGATCGTAACTCCGATTTGATCAACCACATTGATCTTCGCATGCTCCAATGGATTTACGATCACTGTCTGCCCCAATGGCGGAAACCGACCGGTAGAGACAAGTCGTGATATGACCATGCAAGCACGATCACGGAATAACGAATAAAAAACCCATCTTACCACCAAAGCACATGGACGATCATATCGACCACCGCCAAAATAGAAATAGATCACATCTATAACTTCCACATATCACAATATGTGCCCAATCAGAATCTAAAACTAGATGGCATGGCTCTGATACCATTGTTGGGTTACGAACAAGGCTACGATAGCACAAACAAAAAATTTTACCATGCAACCAAGGAACCGCCGCTAGTAATAGATCACGAGATTACCGCTAGACACGTCGACTCGTAGCGCAAGTAGAGTCGTTGTAGCGAGTTGATGCAGTCGTAGTCGTACTTACGACGTGTCTCCTCCTTCGAGTGGTCGTACTCGCCGTGTGTCTGCTCCTCCGAGTGGTCGTACTCACCGCGCGACTTCTCCTCCAACTCCGGTGACCGTCACGAGGCGCAGATCGTCCTAGTGCCGATGCTTCGCAACAACACCTCCGAGGTATCCACACGTACGGGGCAGGATCACCACGCGCTGGAGTGCTAGCACCGGTAGCGTGGTTGAGAAGACGTGGCTATTAGGGTTTCGGGAGTTCTTCTAAAGATCATCCACTCCCACCCCATGCCACCGCCCCTCTTTATATAGGCATCCATGATGGGTCTCGACCTTGAGGCCCATTAGGAACTCGAGGCCTATACGAATTCGGATGACCATCTAAAAACAAATCCTAGCCCTTGTCGGACCCAGATTTTTGCAAATCCAAATCCTCTGTGAAACACTGTGCTACTCCTTGGATCAGTAGGTAGTACTCACAGTTACATTGCTAGATCATTTCATACAAGCGTGAAATAAGACCAACACATATATTACAAGCAACAGAGTAACATGGACCACGTCGGGTGAAGTTTTTACAGCAGGGCCGTCAGGCCAAATATGTTACATCACAAAAGTTCGTGGCTACAGCGGAAGCAAAAATGGGATAGGGCTTATCTCTCCACAGGCAACAACTGAGGTAACCCGTGTGCGCCCGATATTACCTGAAAACTCGGATAATATAGGATGCACGCAAGTACCGACAGAGTCAGCTAGACTGAGGAGAGCCTAGAACAGCTAGAGACTAAACTATGCTTCAAAAGCTCCTTGGTCCTCAGGCTTCTGGATCCTCGTAGTAGTCGTAGTCTTCAGGATTTCCTGCTTCTAAGGGTTTGGGGAAAGAGCGAGGATGAGCACAACTATCGTGCTCGCGAGCCAACACAATAGATGCAATAATATACATGCAAGGTGTAACAAGGATGGCTCGGGTTCTTTTATTTGCGTAAAGCAGCATTTGTAAATACAGATATTAGAAAATCCTATCACTTAGCATTTTTACTCAAATTTCATTTTTAAAGAGATTAACTGTGCAATAAGTAATAACAGCAGAGGTTACCTCCATCAGAAACTCTGTCTCATGCTTCATTTGATTGGACCTACCTCCATACATTAACAACACTGGATATGACGATCCAGGAAAAAGTCAAATCTCAGGCTCCGACCTGGTTTTCATACCATCCACAAAGGTTTTTGAAATAGAACTAACTCAAGTTAAGTTCCCATGTCCGCCTTTGACCGTAGGCGTGGCTATTTAAACAATTTTGACTCTGCAGAGGTTGTACACTTTACCCACAAGAGACAATCATATTCGTTACCCACATGATTTTGTAGTCATGTAGTTGAGCGATCGTCACAGTACCCTTTCAATCTACCTCGCCCTTTCCATCATCTCACCCATATGGGGTTGCACCCATAAGTTGTGCGGGATGTTCACTACTATGACAAGCGTAGCTTGCGACTTCACCCTCGGTGTCCCTTCCCAGCTCATGCTTGCACTACCTTGCTCCTCCACCAGTGAGATGACTTTCAGGGTCCGATAAATTTACTAAGCCAAGTTGCATTTTGCAGACTTGTGGTTGTACTTGTTTTACACAGAAGGTCATGACAAGATTAAGTCCTTAATCCATCCGGGCGGTTCATACCACATACCAATCATTCTCGTGCACGACGGCACCCACCATTCTCTCCATCCGCCCAGATGTGGTATTAGCAAGTTTTAGGGTTTTGGAGAAGTATAAAATAAATTATCCAACCAGTCCAGTCATTCTCCCTCAATGACTGCCCAAAACAATTGTCATGATTAAATGATGATGATTTGGGGTAAAAATACCCCGGTACTTAAATAAATCTAGCATGGCGTTTAAGTACGACCTATAACTAGTATGTTACCAGATATTTACTATGGTGAGAAGGGTATTGGGAGTTCAATTTTCAAGGAAATGGTATAATAATTATTTAATCATCAAATAGGTATTTGACTACCTTAGGGTGTTTGACATATATTTGCATAGAACTTAAAGCATGCAATTTGATATTTTTAAAGAATATAATTAGCATAAAAATGTAGGATCAATATGATCAAAGTGTTGACTCACCTTGGTTAAAGATAGGAGGGTCTAGGTATTCTTGAGCTTGTCCGAAGTGGAGGTCTCCCGCGTCTTCGAACCCTACTCGGACGGACGTACCAGAAAAGACACAATAGAAGAAGAGAGAAAATAAATACAATTCACCAAGAAAAAGAACTCCAAATTAAGCAAGACCGGTGCCATTAGCAAGATCTTGATTTTATAAAATTTTAGAAAAAAGATTCATAATTTTTGGGTTTAAGATGAAAAAGATATGGATTTTTGAAGTTTTAATCCGGATTTGCAATTGAATAGAAAATCAAAAATTGCTGGTTAATTCTGGAGCCAACACGTGTCAGGTCCTGTGCAGGGCGCCGTGCACTAGCACTATGGCATGGACCGTAGGCTAAACGCGCACAGTACGAGTCCACGAGTGCACCAGTCTACGGCATAGTGCCGCGAGCCCCACCCGTCAGCTTTAGCGGGGAAAAACTCGGGTTAACTGGCGCATTATTGCTCTCGGGCCACGCGTCGGCGAGACAGACAGTGATTAGCGCTAATTAAACAAAGATTAATCCCTTAAGTAGCACAGTTATTGCAGGCAATTTTCATCCGACAATGGGACTGAGGGAGAGAGCTGGGGCGGCACGGCTCGTCGCCGGTGGAGGGAGGGGCGGCGGCGCCGGGGTTACCCAAAATGGGTTCCCCTCGGTGAGGCGGTCCCGGTGGTGGCGGCGACGGCGCCGGAGGATGGGGAGCGGTGGCGCGGCCGGAGGAGGTGGCGGTGGGAGCTCGGCCGAAGCGGGAGAAGACGACAAGGCGCGGCGCCCCGGAGAAGTTGGGGAGCACAGGTCGGTGGGTCCTCCACACCACTGGTCGACAATGGCGGCGGAAGCTGGTCGGCTGAGGGAGAATGACGACGAGGAAGCAGCCGGCCGAAGGTGAGGAAGAAGAGCTCGTTCTGGAGCTGCGGCGGTCTAGAGGCGACGGGGTTGGAGGGGGAGCTTCCTGGGCGGCAAGAGCGCACGGTGACGGGGTGGCGGCGCCGGGAGCTCGCCGGACGAGGGAGATTGGCGTCGGAGAAAGATTCGGCCGAGGGGAGCTTCGAGCGTTCCACCGAAATTTCAGAGGGTTCTTACCTGGGAGCAAGGGGGTGGAGTGGGGGAGGTAGAAGGGGGCTCCTCTAGGGTTTTTATAGGCGGCGGGGAGGGGCAGGTGCTGGAGGGCCCGGGTGGCGCCGTGTCCCGAGGATGCTCAGCACGGGCTCCTGCGCGCACGGAGGAGCAGCGGCATGGGCGACGACGACTCCGGGGCTTCTGCTGACGCAGGTGGCGCTACTTGGTCCGGGCGGAGGGAGGAGCTCTGCACAGCGGCGCCAATTGGACTGGGCGGAGAGGGGAGCTCGGGTATAGAAGCATGGGCGCGGGATGGCGGCAATGGAAGCAGGTGGCGCAGAGACCGGTCAGAGGAGAGGGGATGGGAGCAGCGGAAGCCGGTGGTGGTAGGGAGGGACGGGAGTTGGCGTCTGCACGCACGAGAGAGAGAGAGGGAGAAGTCACAGGGGCCCGGTGGGAGGTAGAAGAAGAGGGGTTGGAGGGAACCTGGGCCGATTCGGTTTAGGGAAAAGAAAAGTAGGCCGAAGCCAGGGGAAGAAGGAGCGGGCCGAAGCCAGGGATAAATAAGGGGCTGAGCCCAAAGGAGGGAGAGAGAGAGATTGCTAAAATGGGTAAGGGCTCCAAAACCGAAAAGGGGAAGAAAAGCTTGAATTTGAGAATTTGAAAATGCAAGAAAGTTTGAAACACAAATCCAAGCAAAAAGGAAGTTTGAAAATTTTACGGAATTACTGCAAATTGGAAATACAAATCGAATACAAAAGTCAAATAGTAAACACTATTTATTAATCGAAAACAGAGAATGTTACAACACTTTAAGTGTGTGATCCCACAGGTTCATGTGTAATCGGTTATGACTCGGAAACTCTTTTCCGATCACCAGTCGTTAGCGGTACCTAGCAGCACATAACGATTCCCAAATGCACATAGAATATATCGGACGAACCTTGATGTAATATGATCTATAATCAGATCCTCATCACTTACGATCAGTTCGTATCTCCATACGACCAGATCGTATTTGGTCTCGACCAGTTCGTAACTCCTTACGACCAGGTCCTTACCATTCTGTGATTACGTTTGACTAGTCTACGACCAGCACGTATCTCCATACGACTAGTCCGTAACTGATCAGACTAAGCGACCTACTCATGCATTCTCCCTTTGCCTCACGATGTTTGGTTGAACTCTAAGTGAGATGATGTGTCATCCATAGATTGTTCAATACTTTCTCGATCGAGTGTCGGATAACTTCATGTGGTCGACACTTCGACCATTAGTGGCATGGCCATGCACTTTTTTTATCCGATCACCACAAGGGTCCCAGAGACATCTCTCCTGTTATGTTAGGAGGGGCAAATCCCATCTCGACCAGTCACATACCTCCGCGTGTTTCATAGCATACCCGAAAGCTACCTTTATGACTACCCAGTTACGAGTAGTGTTTAGCAACACCTAATAGTGCTATTACATATGTAGGGGATCATGCTGACCTCAGATCTAAGGATTATACATCATCGTTACTTGAGACCAACTAATGACACAAAGATTCATAACAATCTCAATAGTATCTCAATGATGGGTCTATCCAACTCCATGTTCTCTAACATGTGCTCACATTATTGATTCGATATCTCTATATCTATGACCGGTGAAACAAGGTCATCAATCAATACATGTTAATATAGTAGTCACTGGTGTTCCGACCAGTGACCTCCGACTAGGGATACATTTAGAATCACATCATATAAGTTAAAGAGTTCCACCAACAAGTCACATACTTATTAATCTATAACAAATGATTCATTCAAGGAACACGATAACATATTATCAAAATTATGAACATAATAAAATATCATCATCTCTATAATCGCCTCTAAGGCATATTTCCAACAAATTGTAGAGTCAAAGATAAGATATATTTTGAAACACCATCAAGGTTCTCAATCTCCAAATACTGCACATCACAGCAGCAGAATATAAAATTGAATGATTGTTGTGACTAACCCACCGCCTGGCTAGTGAGTAAAAAAAACCCAGCCCATATCAATGACAGATGAGATATCTCAGGCCACACATTCTTGGCAACCAGCCAACCACACAGTGAGTTTGGGATCTGAAGACTCAAATTGTTCCTTTTACTTTTCTGACTAATTTTGTGCACTAAAACTGCGGCAACTAATACTGTTTTCTATTTGACACTTGGGTGGCTGGAAATGCATGCACAAGAATAAAGAAGGCATCCAATAAATCAAAGCTAGGACTTCTCTGCGATCAAAGAAAAAAACAAAACTAGGACCTTGACTTGGCTATGTCCAGGTTCCAAGAAGCCTAATAGTGGAGGGTCGATATATGTTCTCTTCCTTGGGTGCACATGTTCAGATCTCTTTCTTATTCATCTTCTTACATGTTGCTACTGCCCTTCCAGCTGAGAAATTAAGGTTAAATCATGGCCGGTGCACTGGTGAGCGCTTCTACAGGAGTGATGGACTCACTCCTAAGCAAGCTCGCTAATATGTTGGAGAAAGAGTATGCCAAGAAGGAAAGGATAGAGAAGGATGTGTGGTTCCTACGAAATGAGCTGAGCAGCATGAATGCCGTCATGCAGAAGTACGCGATGTTGAATGATCCTGACTTGCAAGTGAGGACTTGGATGAAGGAGGTGCGGGAGCTAGCCTATGACATCGAGGACATCGTTGATGCTTTCATGATTCGGGTTGAAAAATCTGATGAGCCTACAGGCATCAAGGGGTTTGTCATCAACAACATCCGGAAGCTGAGGGAACTGGTTTCAAACTGTACTATTGCTAAAGAGATTGGAGAAATCAAGAATCAAGTTCTTGAGGTGAGCGACCGCAGAAAAAGGTACAAGCTTGATGAGTCTTTTTCCATGGCTAGTGATATAGCCATCGACCCTGGTCTACCAGCACTCTATGCTGAGGTAGGTGGACTTGTGGGTATCGATGGCCCGAGGGACAAAATTATCAAGTTGCTAATTGAGGAGAGGACAGATGGTGGATTTGGGAAACAACTCAGAATGGTGTCCATCGTAGGATTTGGAGGTTTGGGCAAAACCACTCTTGCCAACCAAGTGTATCAAAAAATAAAAGGCCAATTTGATTGTGCAGCTTTTGTGTTTGTATCTCAAAGACCAGACATGAAGAGGATTCTTCTGGATCTACTTTCTGGACTTGGTACTGCTGGTAACATGTGGGATGATGAGCGGAATCTCATCAACAAAATTAGAGAATTTCTTCATGACAAGAGGTTTGTGTGTGCGCAGATAGAATAATTTGATGCTACAGCTTATACTAGATATATTCTAATTAAAATCTAACTCGGTTGATGATCTTTTTTGTCAAAAAATTCGTTTTCTAAAATTAATTCTTGTCTTCATCATTTTGTTGTTGTTCATGTTTATACTTATTGTACCGATTTTTGCCATTAGGTATTTAATTGTCATTGATGACATCTGGAGCATATCAGCTTGGGAGATCTTGAAGTGTGTGTTGCCTGAGAATAATTCTGGTAGTGGAATAATTACAGCTACACGTATTGTTGATGTAGCCGCATCATGTTGCTCTAGCTTCAAAGGCCAAATTTACCGCGTCAAACCATTAAGTGAAAGTGACTCCAAAAGGTTGTTTTTTAAAAGAATTTTTCACAGTGAGCATAGTTGTCCCTCACATTTAGAAGAACTTACCAAAGGAATTTTAAGAAAATGTGGTGGTTTGCCATTAGCCATACTTCATATTGCTGGTTTGTTGGCTACCAAATCTGACACAAAGGATGAGTGGGAGTTGGTACTAAACTCTATTGGCTCAGCGCTTGAGAATAGTCATAATTTACAAGGAATGAGAAAGATATTGTTACTTAGCTTCTATCATCTTCCTCATCATTTGAAGAGTTGTTTGTTATATTTAAGTATATATCCAGAGGATTATAAGATACACACAGAAAGCTTAACAAGGAGATGGATAGCTGAAGGACTTGTTGCTGAAGAGAGGGGTAAGCGATTGGACCAAGTAGCTCAGAGTTACTTTAATGATCTTATTAATAGAGGTATGATCTTACCCATGGGCATTGCGTATGATGGCAGTGTACAATATTGTCAAGTCCATGACTTGGTGCACAACATTATCATATCTATGTCAACTGAAGATAATTTTGTTACCATAATAGATGGACAGAGGTGCAGCTCTTTGACAAAAAAGGTTCGTCGATTATCCCTCCAGTTCAATAGTTCAGAAGATTTAGTAGTGCCAACAACCATAACAAACCAATCTTGTGTTCGTTCATTCAGTATCTTTGGGTTTGGTAAGCGAGTACCCAATATTTCAAACTTCCAAGCTTTGCGTGTGTTGGACCTGTCTTATTGTGATTTGCTGGAGAACCACCATATTGAATGTATAGGAAGTATGCTTCAGCTGAGGTATCTGGTTCTCCATTGTAAATTTATAAGTGAACTTCCTGACCAAATTGGGAACTTACAACATTTAGAGATAATAGACGTAAGATGGTGTTCTATACAAGTACTTCCAGAGACTATTGTTCGATTGCGAAAACTAGTTTGTCTGTATGTGAGTGTTACAACGAAGCTACCAGAAATAGTTGGAAATATGCAATGTCTAGAAGAACTGTCCCATGTCTTCATCGCAAGCAACTCAATAAGATTGGTTGAAGAACTTAGCTGGCTGACAAACCTGAGAGAGCTTGCAATAACTGTGGAAGACCCTGTTGAGATGGAAAGCTATGGGTGGAGATATAGGGAAGCTTTGCTCTGTTCTCTTTGTGAGTTGGGCAGACACAACCTTCAGGCACTCTCACTTGGTTACAGAGGTGATGAAAATTTCATTCTAGATTCATCAATGGTTTCATGCTTCGCTCTTCAACATCTCCGAAAATTTGTCATTACGAAACCTCTTTCCAGGGTGCCAAAGTGGATGAGCACGTTTGTCAATCTCAAACACCTAGAACTCTACATCTCAAGAATGGAAGAAATTGACATCAACATACTCAAAGAAATATCCACACTGCTCTATCTCCGCCTAGTACTTACAGGGCATGCTCCTAATGGAAGGATAGTCATCGACAGCCAGGGATTTCAATCTTTAAAACATTTCATGTTTCTATGTTTCATTTGCGGGATGTGGATAGTGTTTGCACCAGGAGCTATGCAAAAGTTACAAAGATATCACCTTACTTTCAAGTTACAGGAAGTACAATCCAGCTGTGGTGATTTTGATTTTGGTCTCAAGCATCTTTCAAGCCTCCAGAATGTCAATGTGATTATCATTCCTGTTGGTGCCACGAATGCAGACATATGGGTTGCGGAGGCTGCCATCAGGAATGCAATCAGTGTTCATCCCAACGAACCAACAGTTGAACTTGGAATATGGCAGTAGGATTACGAGGCGAAGGATTGGAAAGAGAACTATGAATTGGAAGGTGTTGAGCAGGATGACATGATCAAAGGAAAAGACTAACAGATGCTACAGTCAGGATTACTGGAGGTACCAATTCCTTCCTAATAAATACTTCATACTTGTTGATTTGTTCGATTATTTTAACGATCATTTTTCTTTGTTTTAGGTTTCGCTACTTCAGCTTATTAATTTGGATGCGAAAATTTTCAATGACGATTGTCAAGAGTTGTTGCCATCAAAGTGTTTGGTGATGAACTCAAGAGAAAACATTGATTCTTCAAGCTTTGGAGTCTGCAGGTTCTTTGGGGCCAGTGTATCATCCTGTTTTCAGGCTGCTTTATGATACAGTAGCAATACCCGTGTTAATTTTCTTTTTCACAATTGAAGAATTAGTCACATCAATCCTCTGATACTGTAGTTTCTACTCTTATCTACATTCTTGCTTTCTTGTAGTTGTACACAGAGTGCTTTACTCAACTTGTTCGGTTTGTATGCGTGAGAAGCTTGTAAAAGAAATGAGTTCAGTTAGCAGGTTACTCCTATGTTAAAGAGTTTTGTTCAGACTTTTATGTGACGGAATACAGTATCAAAATGCAGTACAAATGAAAACATGGGTCTTCCCGCATCAGCAATTTATTTTTGTAAGATCGGGAATAAGGAAAGTTTAATCCTGCAGATGATATGTTGTTCCGATAAATGCACCTTACCCCTTCTAAATTTGTTTGTTTCAGTTTTTACCCCCTGTAAAACAAAAACAAGTTCGAAAAAACACAAATTTCCCTTTTGAACGGCAGATAACTTAGTATCACTCAACACGCACTGCTCTGTTTTGGGGCACATTCACTCCCTAATTTATATATTACTCACATCCATTGATGCATGTCATGTGGTACCAAATGCATTGGTACTAGAATCATATCTGCACAACAGAATACAGGAGGATTTTCTGGCTCCCGCTAGGTATCACCATGTCCCCATCTTCGAACCTCATAAAACAGTTGCTGTTTGCCTGTCTGATTGGAAGTTGGAACACATTCGTGCTTCTCGGCATGATGCCTGAAGAAAGTACAAGAGAACTATTTAGCCTCAATGACATTTTAGTAGCCAGTTCGAGATGCCATTTGCAATGATGTTTTATATTTTAAAAAATCTATTTTCAAGTAATATTGCCATAGTAGATTCCTCGAAAGTTGAAATAATAGTTACATTTGTTCAAACATGTAAATCTGGTACATGGATGCCACAAACATCACAATTTGAATCAAAGAGAACATTGGAGATTAAAATTATCCCAAAAAAACGCACGAGAAAAAGCCAATGCTTCTATTTTACTCCATCTCCAACCTCTCTTTGGTAGCAGTGGAAATGAAACAGATGGTCTCATTTACATCAATACACAGTTAGGATCAAATGACAACCACATCAACCTTCATAAGTCTAGAAATGTAATACGCTGGAACTGCTTCTTGGATGCAGAGCTGAACCAGTTTTGCATACAAAATATAACCCGCGGATGAAAAAAATGAATAGAAAAAAAGGTATCACAATTTTGACAAACAGTGAGTAAAAATAGTATAGTAGCACAAGCCACAAAGTAAGTTTTTTAGGGGCTGGAACAATTAAAAATGATCGAACTCGTGTAGAAGAAAAAAAAATCCTGCTCTGCTTCAAGGAGATGACTTAACATTTATTAAACTTACTTTCCGGAAATCACAGTGTGCTCAATTAAACTGAGATATATACCTGAAGTAATACAGCAGCAGCCATGAGACAGCGAAGTGTTGCTAAATGGAACATACGTATAGACGTTTCCCTTCCATTCCTGCGGTCAATATATATGCTCTAATTTGAACAGGAACATTTCAATCAACAGAAGCTGCTCGAAAATTTTGCAGAATTACGTTTCCCTCTTCGCTCGCTGGAACTTGAAAGGATCCAACTACTCCGTTTCCAAAAGAAAGCAGTTTCTACTGTAGTACTGTACACGAAAAACAAAGGGTAAAAAGCAGAGAGAAGAAATTGATGGAAAGTGCTAAGGAAGGTAGCGCTTGCAAAGCTGCTGTGTCAAGGACGCTGAGGGAAGAAGGAAGGCGGAGGTGGAGAGGAGCGGCAGTCCGCCGGCCGGCCGCCGCGGCGGAGTAAGGAAGGAGAAGCAGAGGTCAGGCTGGCCGAGCAAGCGAACGAACAAGAATGGACAAGAGGAGCGAATGCGTTAGGGTTTCGTGGGGCCGCAGCGCTCGCGGTTTTGTTCGCCGAACGCCGCTCCATGCGTTCGATTTGCATCAACGGTTAGATCGCGTCGGCGAGCGATGGCTGCGTTCTGTGAGGATTTGGCCGTCGGATCGCATGTCAGCCGGGCCTGAGCGGCGTCACGAGCGGCGATCGGCCTTGATGACTTCGCGGCCCGAGCCCGGATGCGGCTGCGGGCTGGATTATGGCCAGCGGCGGCCAGGCTGCCGTGGTGGCGCGCTAAATGGGCGAATGGTAGGTTTGAATGATAACATGGCGGTTTGAACAGTATTTTGGCCGGTTTTGAACAGTATTTTGACCGGTTTTGAACAGTAAAATCCGAAAATTGAATTTAATTATTTTCAGAAGCATTTTGAATGGAATTTGACTCAAATCTCTGTAAATTTTTGCACCAACGTGTTATTTTTTCAGAGATTAAATGTGTATAGTTATAATGCTTCTGAGAATGAATTATTTTTTGAATAATTTTATGTTTCCGCTGCAAAAGTTAAATGTTGATTAATTCTTTTAATTAAATTCGAACCAACGGGAGAATTTAATTTTTTAAGAATTGTTGTGAATTATGATATTGTTGTTCTCTAACCAACGTTGATAATGACAGTATTATAATTTTAATTGATGATTTTATGCATTATTTCTATTTTCTGCCCAACGGTGATGTAGATTTAATGTATAGATGAAATTGTATGTTTTAATTTTACCCAACGTTGAAACTAAGGCATGCAGTTATTGTTATTATCAATGTTCTCACTATATATGGATTGTGTTTTCAGGAGGATATTCTTTGATGGGCTACATCAGAGATATCCCGGTTCTCAAAAGAGACAATTACGGTGAATTGAAGAAAAAGATTGACATGGCCTTCATTTTAAGGTGAGGTGGTGGGTAGTCACCACCTGCCGTGTCCTCTGAGAACTGTGGCACCGGTGAGGAGGCAAATGAGGATGATCTTTGCTTGGCAGACCAAGCGAGAGGGGACTTTGCTCCCATAAAATGTCATATGATCTTGATCATAAAGTGGTGTCAGTCTTTGCAAGAAAATGTTTGGTTGTGATAAAGAACACGATTGAGCACTGCAATTGTGGGCTCAATCGCGAGTGTGTTCTTGTCACAGTACCTTGAGAAAATAAAGAGTCGGTTCTTGGCTCTTCAAAGACTTCTATGCTACAAGGTGATTAAGACTTGTGTGAAAGGTACTCGGTGGTGGCGAGTGGCATAAGAGAGCACATACTAAGGATGAGTAACTTGGCATCAAGCTTAAACCAATGGATTTGGCTCTCAAGAATGAGTTCCTTATTCATTTGATTTTTGCTTCCTTAGGAAAAGTTTGACACCTTTGTTGTCAACTACAATATGCAACTTAGAAATGGGATTTAGAAAAGTGCATAGCTATGTGTGTGCAAGAGGAAGAAAGATTTAAATCCTCACATGGTGGTTCTATCAACTATGTGAAGGACAACAAGAAAAGGAACTTAACAAACAACTTCTCAAAGAACAAGGAAAAGCCCTATCTATCGACCTCGACCAAAATAAGTTTCGAGAGACAAAGATCGGTGTGTCTTCACTTTCAAGAAGACGAGGACACTACAAGAAGAATTGTCAGATTACTTAAAATGATAATGGCAAAGAAAGGTGAGAACATTATTACCTTTATAAATGAATCCCTATATGTGCAATATTCGAAATCTACTTGGTGGATTGATTCAGAACAAACTATTCATGTTGCTAATTCTTTCTGAGGATTGGATTCGACGAGGACTACATAAAAGAAAGAAAGATGCATTAAAGTCGCAAATGGAGTCCAAGTTGAAGTTGAAGCCGTTGGCGATCTTTCATTAGAGCTAGTGATGGTTTCACTCTTTTACTTAGAGATGTTCTTTATGTTCCCTCTTTACGAGAGAATTTGATTAGTGTTTCAAAATTGGACAATGATGGTTATGATTGTCATTTTGGAAATGGCAAGTGTGAAATAATGTTTAATAAAGAATGTGTTGGTCTTGCTATCAAACAAGATGAGCTTTATTTATTGTCACTTCGTGAAAATGTGAATTAGTATGTGATGTGAATGAGCGTATATCCTCGCTTTGAACAATGCGAGCAGAAAGCGAAAGAGAACTCATAAGGAATCGTCGAAATTATGGCCTTTGTCGTTTAGGCCATATTTGGAGGGATAATAGAAAGACTAGTTAAGAATGATATTCTTCCTCTATTAGAGTTCTCGAATTAGAACAATGCGAGAGAATGCATTAAAGGAAAATATGTAAAAAATTAAGAAAGACGCAAAAAAGAAGCACGGAGAGTTCTACAAATTATTCACACAGACATTTGTGGTCCTTTTCCTGTGAAAAGTGTGGATGGATATGACTCGTTCATAACATTCACGGATGATTACTCCCGTTATGGATATATTTATCCAATCAAAGAAAGAAATGAAGCCTTGGATAAATTCAAGATATTTAAGGCTGAAGTTGAAAACCAACACGATTTAAAGATTAAGATAGTTCGATCTGATCGTGGGGAGTACTACGGTCGACATACCCCATATGGACAAGTTCCTGGACCCTTTGCAAGGTTTTTACAGGAAAATGGCATAGTATTGATATTCTACACGGGCGAACCTCGACCAAAATGGAGTAGGTGAAAGAGCTTAGCCGTACCACGATGGATATGGTGCGAAGCATGATGAGCTACTCCACACTCCCATTGAGTTTGTGGATGGAGCGTTAAAACCGCCATTCATATTCTCAATAGAGTGCCTAGTAAGTCGGTGCCCAAAACACCGTACACGAGTTGTGGACAGGAAGAGCTCCCTCACTAAACCACTTACGTGTGTGGGGGAGTCCTGCTGAGGCTAAAGTATTTAACCCAAACCTTGGGAAGCTTGATCCCAAAGCGATGAAGTTGCCATTTCATTGGCTACCACGAAAAGTCAAAGGTTTCGTTTCTCTTGTCGGATAGATATACAAAGTTTGTAGAAGCGAGACCACAGCTGTCTTCTTAGAGGATGAAATGATGAGGGGAGCATGGTAGCTCGAGAGATTGATCTTGAAGAGAAGCGGGCGTATGTGCCCCTCCGATGATTCAAGAGCCATTCTTCACACCCTGCTTTGTCGGCTGCCAGACAGTGCAAGACAACTGTAGTGACTGACACTGTTATTGTTCCTCCTGTGGCAACAATGAATGAGAATGAGGAACACATTCTTGAGATCCTATAGAACCCATTGCCACAAATGAGGGGCAACAATGACCTCAAAAGGAAGATGTACCAAATGAGGAGGCCCCAGGAGGTCTCAAAGAGTAAGAAGATCAGCTATTTCTGATGATTATCAGATTTATCATACAGAGGAATTTCAAATGGAGGATGATCCCACATCATTTGAAGAAGCCATGAGAAGCGAAAATTCTTCAAAATAGCTTGAGGCCATGGAAGAGAAAATGAGGTCCATGAAGGCTAATAAAGTCTGGGACTTGAAAATTATTCCTAAAGGAGCCAAAACAGTAGGCTGTAAATGGGTCTACAAAACAAAGCTTGACTCCCAAGGGAATGTAGAAAGATACAAAGCGCGACTTGTGGCAAAAGGATTTACACAAAGAGAAGGGATTGATTACAATGAGACCTTTTCTCCAGTCTCCTGTAAAGATTTCTTCAGAATCATAATGGCATTAGTAGCACATTATGATTTAGAGTTACATCAGATGGATGTAAAGATGGTATTTCTTAATGGGGATTTGGAGGAAAATGTTTACATGGCACAACCAAAAGGTTTTGTCGTGGAAGAAAATGAAAGAATGGGATGCCGCCTAAAGAAATCAATTTATGGGTTAAAGCAAGCTTCAAGACAGTGGTACTTGAAGTTTGACAGTACAATAAGAAAATTTGGGTTTAAAGAGAATGTAGAGGACAACTGTGTTTATACAAAGTTTAAATATGGGAAGTTTATCTTTCTAATCCTGTATGTGGATGATATCCTACTGGCTAGTAGTGATGTCAGTCTGCTACTGGAGACAAAGAGGTTTTTGTCCTCAAACTTTGATATGAAAGATCTTAGTGAAGTTTCGTTCGTTCTAGGGATCGAAATTCACCAGGATAGAAACAAGGGTATGTTGGGACTGTCACAAAAAGCATACATAGAGAAAGTATTAAAGAAATTTGGTACGCATAAATGTAGTCCTTCACTGCACCTATAGTCAAGGGCGACGAGATATGGGGATTTTCAATGCCCAGAACGATCTGAGCTCGATCAAATGAAATCGGTTCCATATGCTTGGTTGTCGGAAGCTTGCGGTATGCTCAAGTGTGTAGCATACGACTTAGCGTTTATTACCGGGTTACTTAGCGATTCGAGCAATCCTAGAATAGAACATTGAAAATTGATAAAGAAAGTCTTGCGTTATTTGCAAGGAACAAAAGGCCTCATGATGACATCTGAAGATCAGATTCACTCCATATAGTGGGGTATACAGATTCTGATTTTGCGGGAGATGATAGAAAGTCGACATCCGGATATGTGTTCACTCTCGCTGGAGGAGCTATATCGTGGAAAAGCTCAAAGCAAGCCGTCAATACATTGTTCACAATGTATCAGAGTTTGTAGCATGTTATGAGGCTACTGGGCGGTGGCGGCTAAAGAAGTTCATACGGTTTAAAAGTGGTTGACGACATCATAGACCACTTAAGTTGTCTTTGCGATAATGAACATGATAATGTATGCCCACAACAATAAGTCAAGTGGTGTTGCCAAACACATTGACATAAAGTACTATGTTGTGAAAGATAAAGTTCGGGATCAAATTATAAATCTTGATCATATAAGTCACATAAAGATGTTAGCGGATCCAGCACTAAAAGGCTTACCACCGCGTGTTAGAGAACATATAATAAGCATGGGTTTAAGGGAAAGCCTATGAATCACGGACTAAAGATGGCCCAAAAGATTAAAGTAACTATTTGAACAAGGAGGTGTATTGTAGGCTGTTGAATCTATCGACGATTGGCCGGTAGCGATGCGACATGTTCTATGCACTGTCTGTGATGGAATGAGTAAAGTCAAAAGTAATTAAAGATAAAGCATAGATTGAGATCAAGGAGGGAATGTTAGAGTGATCTCGGGCATTTAGGCCCAACTACCAAATGCCATATTGATCGCGCCACTGATCGAGCGCCCAACTAATTGGTGGTGGGCCTGTCGCCAGCGCCATATAAAGAGGTGGGAGTCGGGCGGCACAAAATCGAGGTTCACCGTGCGCCACAAACCCTAACCTACAAACCCTACACCGTCAGTGAAGGGGCGGCCTGAAGCGACGGGATCGAACCGCCGCCTCTCGAAGCCGAGGATTGACACCGCCACGAGGAGATCCCTCACTTGACAGCCCTGCCATGGCTAACTCCTCCTCTACATCCGGACGGTAGATCCGAAAGCCTAATCTCTCTCTCGATTTCTCTCATAAATCCAAAAGAAAAACCAAACAAGATCTCCACTAGGAGATCCAAGAATCCCAAACATGGACACGATAGGGAATGGACGAAATAGGCTGCAATACGCAAGGCTGAATGCATGGGCTACCTTTCCGCGGGCTGCTTCAGCCCATCCGATGGCTTGCTGTGCTCGCTTCTGGTCGGCGCCGTAGTAGATGCGCAACTAATCTGGGCTTAGTTGGAAGAATGGCAATGGGGCGAACGGAACGACCCCGCCCCGCCCCAGGAGAAGAAGAAGAAATCTTGCCTGTTCGCCCCCTATGCCGGCTCACTGAAGTCCGCACTCCTGAGTCCCGGGCGGTCGGGGCACTATGACCTGGGCGTTCAGCTTAAGATTACTGGCGGAAATGATGTGCGCAATCTTAAAGCAACTCACCCCTTCTGGGGGGGCAAAAGCTTGGTTGCAACTCCAGTGTGATTCCAGAAGCAACTCTAGTGTACCCCGGAGCTCGGCTCCAATGGTGACGGCGCGAGTGGGAGACGAGCGCTGCAGGTGGGTCCGGGGCGTCATCGACAGGGGCGGAGAGGAGTGAGAGTTGGCGTACTCCTCGATGACGCTTTCGCGTGGACAAAACGGGTAGAGAGGCACAGAAGGAGACCGGTCGGTTAAGGTCAGAGTTGGGCCGGATTGGGACAGAAATTTCCGAACAGTAGCATGCCTCGGCTAGGATTCGGCACAAAAGGCTTCGGGAATGTAGAATTGATTTTTGAATTTTTTTAATTGCAGAAAAATGATTTGAGTTAGGAAAAATACCATATGAATTTGAAAAATTCTAGACAAATTCGTCAATGCACTTTGAATTATTTTGAACCAAAATAAAACAAAATTTCTACATATCATGCGCATGATTTGTTTGTTCAAATCATTCAAATTTTGAAATTGTGATCTGCATCACAATTCATGCGCCTGTCCACATCCATCTCCGTCTTCAGCAAGGCTCTA
Organism: Hsuehochloa calcarea; assembly: GCA_036346395.1. Classification (NCBI taxonomy): domain Eukaryota; kingdom Viridiplantae; phylum Streptophyta; class Magnoliopsida; order Poales; family Poaceae; genus Hsuehochloa; species Hsuehochloa calcarea. The sequence goes on from CM070614.1 coordinate 13,485,263, forward strand.
CCGAGTTCGTCTTCTCTAACGGTGGAGATGGTGGTGGCGATGGTGAGTTAGGGTGGGATTTTGCCGGATTAGGGCTCGGGTTCACCGGGGCCCAACCATAGAGGGGGGCGATGCTAGCGGCAGGGCGGCTCGGCGGTGGTGGCACTGTTGTCTGCGGGTCATAGGACCATGGTGGGAAGTAGAGGTTGGCGAGGGTGATGAGAATCAACTAGCAATTAGAAGGTGGGGGGCTGTGGCGGGCTGTGGGCGGGGCAGCGAACCGACTAGCAATTAGGAGGCAGGAGTGGCGGTAGTGGATCCAGCGGTGGTTGCCACTGGAGATGAGGAAGAACGCGGTGGCGAAGGAGGCTGGCGAAGGAAGAGGAGGCGATAGTGGCGGCGGGGGTGGGGGTGTCGACGCCTGGGAGAGGAAGGAGTTAGGGTTGAGAGGGTGGGCTTTGGTATGATATGGGGTCGGTGGGATGATCTAGGCCGTTGATTTTCTATCCGATGGTTTGAAAAGTGACTTATTTTGATCCAAAAAATCATTAACATGATTATTAGACAGACCCAAATAGAATATTTCCATGCTCTTATTAACATTTATTTATGTATTAATCCCCTACATGCCACTAACAAAGTGTATAATTCCTTATATGTCACAGAGTGTGAGGCTAACATGTGGGCCCTTGACCCATATGTTAGTGAAACATCAGTGGTATATAAGCAATATATGAAGTTATTCAGTGACATATAAGGAATTATCCCTTTATTTATTATGGAAAATCATTTTTGTGCTGCTGAAAATTAGGAGAAGCTTTTAGAAATTCAAAAAACTCTGGAAAATTATGCCAATTTCATAAATAACTAAGTTAAATATGATTAACTGGATTTTTAAAAGAATTAATGAGGTTATAGTGTCGAACCAGCTTGACAGAAGCGATCTAAGCGTTGGCGCGTGGTGCACTACTGTAGAAAAGATCATCACACACGGTTCAAAAATGTCATCATAGACGGTTTCGTGAGCCATCTGAGTTTATGGGTTAGTAATGACATGAGGTCATCACAGACGGTTATTAACTCAGAACCGTTTGTGATAATGGAATATCATAGACGATTTGTAGATGAAACCGTCTGTGATAGCTGATGTATCACATACGATTTGTAGATGAAACCGTCTGTGATAGCTGATGTATTATAGATGATTTGTCCTAAGGAACTGTGTGTGATATTCTTTTGTATTGCTAAATCTATTTCTGTTTATTGGCTAGCCTCAAGAAATGCTAGTCATGCCCTCTGAAACAAGCAGAAACACAACAAGTACATGTATACATTCATTTCACAAATAATTAACTCAAATGAACTAAAATTAATCATTCATGAACAAATACACATATGTACCATTAAGTTCAATCTTATCCCAATCAAGTTCAATATATATTGTGGAACTCCTCATCTGGGTCTATGACCTCACACAACATGAAGTACACAAACTGTCCTCAATGTAATTGAGCTTGGCCTGTTCCATCGCAGTTGTAGAGATGGTCGCAACCTGTCGTTAGGAATATTAAAGTTGAGCATATATATAAATTGATAAGTATAAAATAATTATTGTAAGATTGACAAACATGAGAATCATTAGTCATCGCGGAACCGAGAATTAGTTGCTGCAGGATCGTGGAAGGCTACGATGGCACAAAACAAAAAATTATCGCGCAACCAAGGAACCTCTGCTAGTAATAGATCACGAGATTACCACTACACGCGCCGACTCGTAGCGGAAGTAGAGTCGATGTAGCGAGTTGATGCGGTTGTAGTCGTACTCGCTACGCGTCTTCTCCTCTAAGTAGTCGTGCTCGCCACGCGTCTTCTCCGACTCCTGTGATCGTCACGAGTTGTGGATCGTCCTAGTGCTGATGGTTCGCAACAACACCTTCAAGGTATCCACGCGTACGGGGCAGGGGCACCACGCGCTGGAGTACTAGCACTGGCGGCGTGGTCGAGGAAGGCGTGGCTATTAGGGTTTTGAGAGTTCTTCCAAAAAAACTCATCATCGCACCCCTTGCCACCGCCCCTCTATTTATAGGCATCTATAATTCTCTTCGGCCCACCACTGTTCCTCCTCCTGCGGCCCTCTTTCACGCCGGCCTGCCCTCCGCACCGCTCTCCTGCTCGCCTCCCTCCTCTCTCTGTCTGGCCGTAGCACCGCTCGGCCGCCGCCAGCCGCGCATCCGCGCTTCGCCCATCTCATCGCCGTCCGTCGCATCTCGCGGCCTTTACGTGTCCCACCCTCCCGGTTGCTCTCAGCTGTCGATCTCAATCCGCCTCTCCGCTTCGCCGCTCCGCTCTCCAGCTTCCAACACGGGCCGCTTTGTCGACCTCCGCCCGCTGCTTGTTCTTCTTCCGCGCTTCTCACTTTACACGCGTCTGCGCCCATGCGCCGCTTCCCAGACGCCACCCCGCTTCTCCACCTCGAGCCCACCGCCACGCCACGCACGTCCCGTCCCGTCCTATCGCCGCCCCGTTTCTCTGCCTCGGCCTCCCGCCCCGTCCCTATTTTCTGTCGGCGTCGCCAGAGCTCGTGCGCCGAGCCGAGAGGAGCTCCGCCTCGTTTTCCTCCCTCTGGCTTCCCCGAGCCTATTTAAGGGGAGCACCGGGTGTGCCTCGGCCGCCTCTCCTATTTCCCCAACCACCCCTTCTCCCTCTCGCTTTCCTCCGGCCGCAAATTGAGCTCCTCGCCGCCAGCCACTGAACGACGCTGTCGCTTCTAGCGCCGCCGTCCTGCCTCCTCCGGTGCCGTCGACCTCGCCTCCGGCATCGCCAGGTCGCCGCCGTCCTCATGTGCGCCTCCTCGCCCTCTGGAGCCAGCGGGCGTCGGCGCCTCGTCAACGCGCCGCTTTCGTCCTGCGTCGGCCATCCTCGCCACCCCTTTGCTAAAACTGTGCGCTCGGTTCCCCTCACTCACCTCCGGCCCGCCGTGCGTCGCCTCCAGTAGCCACGCGACGATCATTGGCGAGCCCTCGGTTCCCGTGCGTCGCCGCTTCCGCCTGCGTGGCAGCGCCACGTGGCACCTAGTCAGCACCACGCCAGCCCTTCGGCCCGTGTGGCAGCCACGTGGCTGCTGACGCGGTTTATTTCGGTTTTCCTTTTGAAAAATAATTCTGAAAATCCAGAAAATCATAATTCTATCATTTCATGTGAAGTGAAACTTCCAAATGTCATAATTTCCTCATCCGAACTCGATTTGGGTGATCCAAATTTCTAAATTCATCTAAAGTCAACCCCCTTCATTTGGTTCTAGTTTTTTAATTTTTGTAGTTCATTTGGTATTGCTTTATTTATTTTGTTCTTTTCACACGTGTAGATTTCGGCGTTTCAGAAGATTTCTTCGACCTGGCAACCGAAGCTCTGCCACTCTTCAACGAAGGCAAGTCGTAGGCCTTTGACCATGTTGTACCCATTTTGCAAAAGTATATTGTTTCAATTAACATGCATGGCTGGTTTTATAAAAATAGTTTTGGGAGTAGATAATTACCAAATTGTCATTTTGCCTCCTTGATAAATTGAAAATGAAATGTCCCCTTGAATGACATAATTCCTTTGACACCTTAGGATGGTTAATACTAGTTGGACATGGTTGTATTACCAACATGGGCACGTAATATTGCTTAGTTTTGCTTTAGCTACCGTGGGATTTGCGATCACATGCTCGAAGAATAAATGAACTTGACTAATGGAATTATGGAATTATGGTGTGAGGCCACTGTTGTTAAAAGATGTTGTACCATAGCAGGGATTGTCATTTGGTCAGGTTGAACAAAAAAATGATTTATACTCGGGTGGGTGATCGTGCAGTAAAGGGGGTGCGTGAGGCCATTGGGATGTGGTAGTCTCGTATGAGCAGCCAACTAACAACTTAACTCTGTACGCCATTGATCTGGGTCACTCTGTGCAACCACAAGTCCAGTATGGGATGGACCTAGCCAAATAATTAGAAAAGTTTTTAGTCGATTCTGTTTGGGTTGATTATTGGCGCAAGTGGGGGCCGTGAGGGCGAAACCTTAGCGAGCAGAACCGAGTCAAAATGAAACTTTATAAAGGCCTTGTCACGTGCTCTAGACTGCTTACCAAAGGTAGTGAGTAGTGGTATCGACGGATGCCAAACAAACTAGAAAAAGTCGTGTCTTGTGGGTAAAACAGTACAACCTCTGCAGAGTGTCAAAAATCTATTCGAATAGTCGTGTTCCCGTTTATGGACATGCCCGGATTCTTTTACGCAAAGGGTAGAGTTTTCAAAAATGTGGATTGGATTATGTAACATCCCAATTCTAAGTCCTTGCTTCAAATGTAAGAAAATGAGTAGAAATTAAAAAATTTCTTGCATCTTGAAGTCCTTGAGCATTTCTGCAATTCTTGTAAAGGAATTATGGGAATCAAAAATCAAAATCTTCAATTGACTCCAGTCAAAAACCTCCTTGGCAAAGATCTTGTGCTAAACCCATGTAAATATTTTTCCTGGCTTTAGGGATGGTATGTGACACCTCTGAATTATTTCATGATTTTTAGAAATTATTTGATAATTTTGGAGGCAAGTCAAACCAAGTCAAAGCTTAGTCAAACCCTAACTCAAACCTACTGGAATTTATGGAGAAGAATGTAGTGCATGAAAATATCTAGAAATTTTATGTGAGGTTAATCCTTAAGTCAGCAACAACCAGTTAAAATTTCATGATTTTTGGAGCTAGTTTGCTACCTTAAGCAAATCCTTTAAAAATCAGCTGTTTAATTCAAACCCTAGCTGGTTTTCACTGTTCCTTGGGTGCGAGTCAGACTCGAGCTCGAGCCACTTGACTCGGCCCAGTCAACTAAATGCACCCGGCGCGGTCGCGCGGGCGCGAGCATCGTGGATCGTTGGATCCGAGATCAACGACTTATGTGCGTGTGAACGTTCGGACAATCCGAACGTTTGATCAACGAGAGTCGTTGGATCTTAGATCAACAGCCTGGATTGAAGTGAAGCATTCGGACGGCCGATCGCTCCACTGACGTGAACCGTCCGATTTGGAGAGAACGGCCTGGATTGACGTGAACGTTCGGACCGCCGACCATCCCTTTCGTTTGATCCGTTCGATCTCGATCCAACGGCCCGTGCCAACCCCCTTTCAATCTATCTCTCTCGCGCGACTGAGTCACTGGCGTCGTGGGCCCCACCTGTCAGGGTCTTCTTCCACCTTAGGCGGCGCTATCAGAGGCCAGGCTCCACGCGGCCGTTGCATCTTTGTGCATCTCCGTCAATGCCATTGCGGCCGCACCGCCTATGGCTACCAATCGTAGGGCTTCGCCCACTCACGCCGCTTTCTTCTCTGTCCTCGCTCCTGCTCAAAACTGACCCTATGTCCACCTTCTTCCGCACTTCTCCTCTCGGTGGCTGAGGAGAGGGGTGCTCGTTTGTACAGCTCCCACGGGTAAGTTTTCCACCGTTGCGTCCCTCGACTCCTACCTTCCATGGCCTCCCATTTTATTGGAGCTTCGTTTTGCATGTAGGATCTAAGGCAAGCTCGTGCTCCCGCTTTATCCAGAGCGCGCCCAGAGCTACTCCTTCGGCCATTATCGACTTCGGTGAGCCTTTCTCTCTTTTTAGTGCGTCACCATGCGTGCCTTGGCACCTTAATCTTTCCTCACTCTATTTTGCTATCGGTTCACGGAGGCGCAAAATCCGAGTTTGAACCATTTTAATGTGAACCCGTTCGTCCCCATCTCCGGTGTGGTAAGCTCCTTGAGAGACCATGTGAGAGGTCCTCCACTCTGAGTGATGAATATTTGACAAGTGTGTTGATTAGATTGAGAGTTGAGGTTTTGGTTTGGACTATTTAAAGGCGTGTCTATGAAATCGGAACTACATTGTGTATGGAAGCGGAAGTTCAGGTCAATGTCGGTGTTGTTGGAAAGAACTTCGATTTACAGGTTTTGGTTTGGTTGAAGAAATCGGAACTTCGCGAGATGGGGTAGCGGAGTGTCAGATATCTTGATATTGAGATTCCTCACGAGGAATAATCGGAATAGAATTTTTGGCGTCGCGGATGTTCGAAGATCGGAAGTTCCTTGATGGTAAGCTCGGAACTTCCGATAATTCGACAAAATGCGGATGTTCGAATCGGAACTTCGGTTGTGGTAAGTCTTGAACTTCGATTGTGTCGAAGCATGCGAGAGAAGGTTGAATTGTGATTTTGATTTTGTATGAGTTTGAGTCTTATACAAATATTGATGCTATGATATTGTGCAATGCTATGTGATGTGTTTTTATGCATGTTATTGCGGGGCATCAAGATGGAGTCGTGGCGAGACACGTGGACGGACTAAGCGCGGGAGGCGTTGAGGTCGAAGCAGTCGGGATGTGTCGAAGGCGGCGTGAATCTTGAGCGGTTGCTGAGTCGTGCACAACAAGGTGTCGAGGAGGCTTCGGAAGGTGCGCAAGCGAAAGGTCTTTTACATAGCGGCAAAAGTGGAGGCGGTTCCGTTGGTGTAGCGGGCTTAATGGGTTGGAGGCCCATTAGCCAAGGCTATAAATAGGGGAGAACCACAGGGTTAGGGTTAGACTTTTGAGAGAAAATTAGGGTTAGCTCTAGAAAAGATTTGTTTTGCTTTTGAGAGCTTGTTGAGAGGAGAGTATGATCGAAATCTTATGTAATCTTTCTCTGTGTTTCCATCTGTAAACATTTGATATCTATCAATGAAACTCGAGTTTTGATTACTTGTTTATGTCCTCTTCTTTTCTCTGTTCTCATGTTAAATATCTAGGGTTTTGGCATATCTTTTGATTCGTCTTATGAAATAGCATGAAACTTGATATCTAGATTCGTTTTGATATTGCTAATGTATCCTCAAAGTTTCATGAACTAGGAATCGAGAGAATCGTGTCTATTTCGGGTTTTGGTCTTTCTTGCCCCTTCTTCAAGAAATCCGATTTTGGGTTGTTTGTTAAATCTTTGTTTGCGATTCTTCTCCATGAGGTCAAGATGTTGCTTAGGATGATGTCTGTGAAACTTGACGAGAAGAGCATTCAAGATTGAGCACTTTGGATTTTAGGAAAAACCGGCGCCTTGTTCTTGGTCGGGACAATCGGAACTTCCGATTGTCGCAGTGAAGGCTACATGCGCGGAACTTCCGCCTGATCCGGAACTACGGAGTGCGGAACTACTGCGGGTAGAATCGGACCTTCCGATTTGACGATGACGAGATCTAAAGTTTATTTTGATTCTCGATTTTGCTTCACTCTTCTTAAGAGATCCAGAGGGCTTTGTAGATTTGCTTTAAATCTGATGGGGAGTTCTTAATTTTTATTGCACCATTCACCCCCTCTCTGTTGCCATTTGGTCCTTCAATTGGTATCGAGCCGGTTAGCTCTTCTTGATAGATCTTAACGGTCGGTTGAGCCATAACAGCGGACAAGTATTCCACCAAGCCTCCGGTTTTGATGGTGCGGATTACCTTCGGAAGAGAATGGAAACTTACATCCGGGCTCGGGGGTATGCCATCGGAGAAAGGTGAAGGTTAGATTTCTTTATTCTGCCGATAGAGAACATCAATCTTGGAAACATGGGCGATGTTGAGGCAAATGCTAAGGCAAGGAACATAATCATTGAGGGTTTAGCGAAGTGAGTTTGATCGTATCTCTCATTTGATTTACGCTTACGACATCCAGGTGACCCTCGATGCATACCATGAGGCACCACTCGATTAAGACGGTTCGACAACCCGGTTCAAGCGTGAGTCTGATAAATTTGAAATGCTTCTTTGGTGAATCTTTAGGCGAGTGCTTTTGGCGTTTTCACAAAATCTTGAGCAACCTCCGGCGGTCGGTCTTACATACCGACTCGGATGCGCTCGACAGATGCTTCGCACTTGATCTTCGTGTTTGGGAGATGAAAGTGACTACCATCAAAGATAGCACGGACCTCTCGACCACGACTCTTGATGCGCTTTACTCGCGTCTCAAGACTCACGAGATTGACATTGTCTCTCGAAGGTCGAAGTCACGATCGATGGCTTTAGTCATCGATCCCATACGGATCTTCTTGAGTCGTCGTGGGTTCTCCTAGGCTGCTCTCGTGACATAGCGATGATCGGTTAGAGCGACTGAGAGGATGAATAGCTAGCCCTCCTAGCTCGGAAGTTTTCCCATGCTTACAAGAGGAGGAGGGATGGTAAAGAGGAGGTCTGTGATTTGTTTGAGTGTGGTGGCCCCAACCACATCCGAACAAGCCATCCCAAGCTTGGGAAGGGCAAAGGTGACTATGGCGGTCCAAGCAAGAGCGACTACATCGACAAGAACCGCAACACGAAGCCCTCGGCACGACCAAGGCAAGAAGAAGTTCCGCAACTTTGGGAAGGCTAAGAAGGCATTCCATCAGCGTCCTCACCCGCCTCTCGAGCTGGACACCCGAGGTGGAGGGTGGAGTGGCGATGATGGGAAGGGCGATCATGATCCCAAGGGCGACGGCAACTTCTCGGCATGTGCTTCATGGCCCTCGAGGCGGCCCGAGCGGCAATGGTGTACTCCGACTCACGCGAGGTTAGTCCCACTTATGACCAAATTTTTAATGATGCTTTTCTTAAGCTAGGTAGATTCCATGCTAAGTCTAGGACTAAGTGTGTTGGGTTGGAGAAGAGTAGCTAGACTATCACGGGAGCTCACTTTACTTACATCTGCTCCCTCCGTGATGAATGTGACACATCTTTGCTTTGATTGATGATATGGAAAAACTAAGGACCTTACATGATAGTGTGTCCTCTGAACTTGACATGATTAAGGTAGAGAACATTAGCCTTCTTCTTTGAATTAGAGATGAGTAGGATAGCACCTCCTTCATCCACTCTTGTTGAGGACTCTTGCTTGCACCTCATGTGAGGTTAAGGACAATTCGTTTAGAGGTCTTTATACCATCTTGCTTGATCTGCTGAAACTTGTGAAAATTGTAATAATCTCAAGATGAACCTAAAGCAGGCGGATCACAAAATTCTTGAATTTCAAGCTGCTACTAGAGCTGTTGTTTCTTGTTTAAAGCTGTCCTAAGTTAGCTGCTTTGAACTAGAATGCTGTATCTAGCGTTTCAAGAAATGATTGATCACAATAACAAATTGGCTCGATATGCTTCTAAGGACCTTGTTAGCTCACCTTGCAATCATTGTAATAAACTAAAATGTGATTTGGTTGCATTGGATGAAAAATGTGTGAAGCTAACTAAGGACCTTCTAGAACACAATCATCTGCTTGTATTGTGTGTCTTTGGGAAGAAGTCTAAGGGTTTGGTAGAGGCGCCTAAATGCGTGAACCAATCACGCTTAGATGGGAAGGTGTCCCCAAAAGTCAGGTGTGCGTGCACAAGCAAATCTTTCTCTGTTGGTGGTTCTTCTTGCTCCCACCTTCTGTGTCCCTTCTTCCCCTGCTCTTCTTGCACCTCTCTCTTTCGGAGTGTCGGTATCTTATGAACACTCTCGAGAGGTTTGTAGGAAGCAAGAAGAAGCTCAATCTCATTCTAGACAAATCTAAAATTTGCAGTTAATCGGGGTCTAGGATATGATATCCGGGAGGATATGAGGAAGCATCCACATGGTGCTCAAAACCATAGCACCGGTGTGATCAAAACTAAGCCGGGGGAGAAAGTCAATTTTAAGTCGGCGGGTTTTGTTCAAAGTTCGGCGACAAGGTGATCCGCTGCGGCTTGACCCCTCGAGCGAAGTATCATTGCACCTTACATCGGAAAGATGGACATTTAGTTGATCATTGCTTGTAGCGCCAAGATCGCGTAGAGACCATGTTGAGTCTCTTAGGTACATTCAAGGTCGGCCCGGATCTTGAGTGCACCTAAGACCAACACGAGTCTAGGTTTGTTCCATCGATGATTTTAGGCGACATCGAGGACTTGGTTTTACGAGTTTTACGAGTTTCGTCCTCATGCTCCCTTTGGTCGTAACTTCAGTCACGAGGGTAGATCTCGTTTTCCTTCGAGATAGCTACATGGCGAGATCGACATATTCTTGGCGCCGACTCGCTCTTCCATAGCGATCGGATCTAGCAACAGTGAGATCTTTTGACTTGTTGAGTGTGAGGCGTAGGGTAGATAGAGAGTCGGTCTTGCTTGACTACTTCATCATTGCGAGTTACTCGGTATTAGGTGCCAAAATCTCTGTGATTCACCCGATCTTGAGACTTTACTCTGTTTGACTCGGGTGTGGCCGTGGGAAGGAAAGGTGCGGATTGTAGACTCGGGTTGTTCCGTCATATATTTGGTGAGTCTCGTTGGTTTTCTTCTCTAGCAGCGCTCCGGTGATGAGGCGATCACCTTGGAGATGCTTCATTTAGGCGTCATCGCTAAAATCTTGTGAGCATTAATGATTCTTTTATTTTAAAGATGTTGCCTTAGTAAGTAAGCTGCGGTATAATCGCTTTGGTCTCTCGCTTCTGGGTAGCGGTTCGAGTGAGCTTTAAGAAAAACAATTGCAAAATTCTTGATTCTTGGGTAGTCTAGTTTGCGGGATTTCTCGTTATGGGAGGATTTTTCGTGCTGATTTTTGGATCTTACGGTGATCCTCTCCGATGTTTAATTGCTACGAATCCGTGATTTGTCTTTACGGCATAGGAGACTTGGTCATATAGGATTTGATCATCGACCAGAGTTAGCGGCCACGATCTCATTCGTGGTTTGCGAAACTCAAAATGGTCAGGATCTTGTTTGTGCTCCTTCTTAAACGCGGCAAAATGGTTCTTGCTTCACATCCTCGATTCTGATGACTATGGCGGATGCACGAGTCAAGCTGCTCCATATGGACCTGATGGGACCGGCTAGAGTCGATCGATGGGAGGAAGTGAGTGCGTGCTTGTCGTGATCGATGACTTCTCGGGTATTCTTGGGTGTTCTTCTTAGCCTCGAAGGATGAGGCGTTTACTCTTTTGTGGTCTTTTTAGTAGGCTTTTAGTTGAGCTCCGGGTGCATTACGAGCAATTCGCGATAATGGCACTGAGTTCAAAATTCCTACTTTGAGAGCTTTTGTGGTGAGGCAGTGTAGAGCACGGTTCTCGTCTCCATCGTCCCTCAACAAAATGGCGTTGTGGGAGGAAGAAGCCGTACCTTAGTCGAGATGGCGGGGCGATGCTTGATGAGTACTCTACACCTAGGAAGTTTTGGTGAGGAATTACTCTTGCTTGTCATGTTTCTATGAGTTTTCTTGGGCACTCTTGCATCGCACTTCTTATGAGTTGAGATATGGCGAAAACCCAGCGTCTCGCATTTTCGTGTGTTTGGTTGCAAGTGTTTTATTACGAAGTGGGAACCTAGATAAGTTAGTCACGATCTTGTGATGGGATCTTTACAGGTTACTCGACTTCTTCTCGATGCCTATAGAGTGCAGGCTGCGAATCTAGTAAATTGTTAGAAACACGTGAGGTGACCTTGATGAGGCGATCCGAGGACTAGGCACGATATCTCGAGTTCCTTAGAAGCGATGCGAGTCCATCTTTGTGGGCGATGAGGAGGATGGAGATGAGGGTTGTTTACAGATCCGGTTCCTTCTCTTCCTCTTGAGGTGCCCTCTTCCACCGCACCTCGAGGAGATCGGCCCTTACCTTACGCTCTTACGAAGCTAGTGGCTCTGTCCTATCTCAATGCGCTAATGAGGTAGAGGCCACTTCTTCATCTCACCTGGACCTCCAAGACACATTCAAAGGACCATCCTTGAGCGGATCATTGGAGACCTCTTTGGCGTGTCACACGTTCTAAAGTTTGGTTTGTCTCTCTTACATCTCCATTACGCCTTCGTCGCCTCATTTGAGCCCAAAGGCGTTTGTCATGCTCTATCGATGAGTCTTGGACAAGCGCTATGCATGAGAGTTGGAAAACTTTGAAAGAAACAAGGTCAGGTCTCTTGTTGAGCCCCTCAAGGTCACAATATCATTGGGACCAAATGGGTGTTCAGAACAAGCAAAGTGAAGATGGGCTAGTCATTGAAACAAGGCTAGTGTGGTAGCTCGGGGTTACTCTCAAGTTGAGGTCTAGATTTGAAGAGACCTTTGCCTGTGTAGCTAGACTTGAAGCCATTAGAATTACGCTTGCCTTTGCGACTTCTAAGGGTTTCAAGCTTTACGAGATGGATGTCAAGAGTGCCTTCCTCAATGGCCTTATTGAGGAAGAAGTCTATGTCGACTGACCTCACAGTTTCGAGAACCCCAAATACCTAACCATGTCTCTGAGCTTTCCAAAGCTTTGTATGGACTCAAGCGAGGCTCGAGCTTGGTATGAAAGGCTTAAGTCCTATCTGTGAGCCATGGTTTTGAGATGGGTAAAATTGACAAGACCTTGTTCATTCGCCGTCTTGGCAGCGATCTTTGCTCGTCGAGATCTATGTGGATGACATTATCTTTGGCGGCTCCTCGCATGCTCTCGTTTCCAGTTTTCGATGTCATGAGCTCGGAGTTTGAAATGAGCATGATGGGCGAGTTGAGCTTCTTCCTTGGCTTCCAAATCAAGCAGACTCGGGAGGTACCTTTCTTCATCAAGGCAAATACACTCGAGACCTCTGAGCGTTCGACATGAATGATGGAAAGCGATATCAACTCCAATGGCATCTCTGTACTTGCTGGATCGGATGAAGGCAGCGAACACATTGACCAAAAGGATTTTAGGAGCATGATTGGCTCTCTCTTGTACCTCGCGACCTCGAGACCGGACATACACTTCTACGTGTGTCTTTGTGCTCGGTTTCGAGCTTCTCCTCGCGTATCTCACCGTCGAGCGGTGAAGCGCATCTTCGGTACCTTGAGCTACTATTGACTATGGTATCGGTACTCTTCCTCTTCTTGTCTATCTCTTAGAGCCTTCTCCGTCACGATTTTTTGTTGTAGGATAGATAGGAAAACGCCGGCACTTGCCAATTCATTGGCACTTCTCTCAATCTCACGGTGCGTCGAGGAAGCAATCCGGTGTTACGATCCGCTGCGGAGGAAATGCGTTCTTCGCGACCGATTCTTTGTAGTCAAGTGCTTTGGATGGTCTCGACCTGCGAGATTTGGGCTATCTATCATTGCGTTCCACTCTTACGTGATAACACGTCTGCGATTTGCATTGCCAAGAACCAGTGCAACATTCTCGGACCAAGCATATAGATATCGAGATATCACTTTCTTGAGATCATGTAGAAAGGGTGACATTGTGCTCGGTTTGTGGAAGTGAGCACCGTTAGCGATATCTTCACTAAGCCTCTGGCGACTCTCGGTTTTTTCTGCTGGGGAGAGCTTGGGGTGGTTTGTCCTTACAATTTCTTTGTGAGGGCGTTGTGCTACTCTTGTATTATATTATATTATATTATATTATCGTTTACTCCTTTTAGTTTCATTTCTTTTAATATTTGGTTGAAGTCCTTCGGCATAGGTTAGAGTGTTTCTCTTGCCACATTGCTTTGACTACTACTTCTTGTCTTGTGCTTCTAGGATGCTGCTTATTAGCTGTCTCTTACCTCTCTAAGTAGAGCTTACTCACTTCTTATAGGTTCTAGCGGGGTCGGGCCACCCTTGGGTAAAGCAGGGACGATGTTTGCTCCTTAGTGTTTGTATAGATCGGTGATAGTCCTAGAATCATATGGGGTAGATAAGAACACATGCGGCGATAGTCTTCTCTATATCTTTTCTATGCTCTAAAGGCGCCTTTTACGGTTTACTTATCGATTCTCGTTTTTGTTCCTTTGGTTGGGGAGTTATTCTTGGTTATTCCATACTCTTAATTTTGTCATAACTCCTTTGAATTAAAGATGCATCTCATTACGAAGGAATCTGGATTTTGTACTTCTCATCAAGCATTGCATGATAATCAAATGGAGCCTTGTTTATTATCCCTTATGATCTGTTTTCACTTTTTACATCTTGCCATGATTTATGCTAAACTGCTAGATCTATCATGACTTTTTATGTGTAGTTTAGTCTTTGACATGCTAAGGTATTTAAAAATGATAAACTTGAAATTAAAATCTTGTCATGATAGCTCTTGAGACTAGTCAGTTAAAACTATCCTTTTATGATTTTAGCCATGTCAAGTAAATTTGAGTTGAGTCTGAATCTCTTTTGAACTTTTGAGTAAGCTATGTCGGTTATGTTAAGAAACATGACTTATCTCTAATCATTTGGTCTAAAAACTTCAAAAGAAAAAATGATCTCTTTTGTGCGAAAAAGCAGTCTCACCAAATCTTTCTCATGAGGCGGCTTGCCATTGCACTAGGCATGAACTCGGGGAAGCCTTGGATGACCTAAGATCACCTCCTTAAGTCATTGCTTGGGTGGTCGCATAAGGCTTGGGATCTAGCACATGGTTAAAAAATGGTTGAAGCTCGGGAGGCGGTTGTGGATGGCACCTAGTCGAGCTTGCTTCTTGAGATAAAACCTTAAAGAGCCTTAAAATAGAAAGTCTTGAGAAAAAGAAAAATGTGCTAAAATTGCTTATCATCAAAGAGACCAAGTTACGGATAAAATGAGTCCTTCTTCAATTGGTAGCTCTCTAAAGCATTGATCTGAGTCTTCTTGGTTCAACTTAGATTATTTGACATGGCTTGCATCATCCTTGGATATCTTTAGCTAGATTTCAATCTTGACTTATTTGACATGCTAAAGAAGCTGGATCATTAATCAGTTATGGACTTTCTGTCTTAGCTCTTCTATACATCGATTGTCATGATCTTGATAGCATTCTTACGTGTTATGGCTTGGTGTAATACTCTAATAGTCATTTTGGATAATCTACATGGCTCCTAATGCTTAAAATGAACATCATATAGTCTTTTCCTCCCTTTTCTACATATTGATGACTTTATTGCCAAAGGGAGAATGATTGTGAGAAAAGCCTTGAAGAAAAGCCTTGAGTTTTGTGCGAAAATTGCTCTTTCATCTCATCTCAAGTCTTTCTCTTTTTGTCAACTTGGTCTTGAGCTTAATTGCACTTGTTTAGACCTTGGTTGTTGGAATCTCAAACTCATCTTATGCTTTTCGTAATTGTCAATATACTCATCAAGGGAGATTGAGAGACCATGTGAGAGGTCCTCCACTCTGAGTGATGAGTATTTGACAAGTGTGTTGATTAGATTGAGAGTTGAGGTTTTGGTTTGAACTATTTAAAATTTGTCGGAAATCGGAACTCTGCATGTGTATGGGCGGAAGTTCGATGTCATCGAAGGCTCTGGTGTTGGAAAAGGAACTTAGATTTACAGGGTTTGGTTTGGTGAAGAGAATCGGAACTTAGCGGATGGGGTAGAGTGTCAGATATCTTGGTATTGAGATTCCTCGAGGCAATCGAATAGAATTTTTAGGCGTGCGGATGTTAGAAGATCGGAAGTTCGATGTGGTAAGCACGGAACTTCCGATAATTCGACAAGTGCGGATGTTAGAAATCGGAACTTCATTGTGGTAAGTCGGAACTTCGATTGTGTCGGCTTGTCGAGAGAAGGTTGAATTGTGATTTTGATTTTGTATGAGTTTGAGTCTTATACAAATATTGATGCTATGATATTGTGCAATGCTATGTGATGTGTTTTATGCGTGTTGGTTGCGGGGCATCAAGATGGAGTCGTGGCGAGACCGTGGACGGACTAAGCGCGAGGCGTTGAGGTCGAGCAGTCGGGATGTGTCGAAGGCGGCGTGAATCTTAAGCGGTTGCGAGTCGTGCACAACAAGGTGTCTGGGAGGCTTCGAGAAGGTGCGCAAGGCGAAAGGGTCTTTTATAGCGGCAAAAGTGGAGGCGGTTCCGTTCGGTGTAGCGGGCTTAATGGGTTGGAGGCCCATTAGCCAAGGCTATAAATAGGGAGAACCACAGGGTTAGGGTTAGACTTTTGGAGAGAAAATTAGGGTTAGCTCTAGAAAAGATTTGTTTTGCTTTTTGAGAGCTTGTTGAGAGGAGAGTATGATCTGAAATCTTATGTAATCTTTCCTCTGTGTTTCCATCTGTAAACATTTGATATCTATCAATGAAACTACGAGTTTTGATTACTTGTTTATGTCCTCTTCTTTCTCTGTTCTCATGTTAAATATCTAGGGTTTTGGCATATCTTTTGATTAGTCTTATGAAATAGCATGAAACTTGATATCTAGATTCGTTTTGATATTGCTAATGTATCCTCAAAGTTTCATGAACTAGGAATCGAGAGAATCGTGTCTATTTGGGTTTTGGTCTTTCTTGCCCCTTCTTCAAGAAATCCGATTTTGGGTTGTTTGTTAAATCTTTGTTTGCGATTCTTCTCCATGAGGTCAAGATGTTGCTTAGGATGATGTCTGTGAAACTTGACGAGAGAAGAGCATTCAAGATTGAGCACTTTGGATTTTAGGAAAAACCGAGCGCCTTTGTTCTTGATCGGGACAATCGGAACTTAGATTGTCCACAGGCGAGGCTCTACATGAGCGGAACTTCCTTGCAGATCCGGAACTACGGAGTGCGGAACTACCGCGGGTAGAATCGGACCTTCCGATTCGGCGAAACGATCTAAAGTTTATTTTGATTATCGATTTTGCTTCACTCTTCTTAAGAGATCGAGAGGGCTTTGTAGATTTGCTTTAAATCTGAAAGGGAGTTCTTAATTTTATTGCACCATTCACCCCCCCTCTGTTGCCATTTCGGTCCTTCACTCCTTGCCCGATTCTTTGCTTGTACACCATCGTGGGTTGTCTTTGAGCTTTCTCTACCACTCTTTCTCTGTCTCCTTCACAGAGCAAGTTTCCTCGGTGAAACAGCGCCCGTCACCCTCATCGTCATTGCCTCAACTCAGGCCTTCTCCAAGTCTCTCCCTCGGCCGGTAGCCTCCTATGCCTTGTAGTTGCTTTGGCACGCTTCCTTGGACAATGCGGACTCGATCTTCTGCGAGTGCACAATTAGCGTAGCTTTCCTCACTTCTCTCCGGTGTCACGCCGCCTCAGGCCAACTCAACCACCGTGAGTGCCACCGTTGGGTGTGCAAGGATATTGTGAACCCATCCATGCCCTTAGCTAAGCTTTAGGTGGTGGGAGGCAGCCGAGAGCTTCAGCGAAGCTTGATCTTTGTATTATCGGTTTTCAACAACATTGTAGCCTCATCATTAAAACCAAATCTCGTTCATTAGCGCTAATGATTGCTTAGTAGTTAATGGGCATCTTCTTCAGTTCTTCTTTGTCAGCGATGTGAAATTTGAGCACGATGGCGTGGTGTAAATCCGATTTTCGCGATGTATGACATGTGGACCCGCTGTCGGCCGGAAATTCTCTTGGTTCAAAGCGAAAAATGCAGCATTTAGGGGCCTTCAGTCAGCGTGACAGTGGCTAACATCACTTGAGTATAAATAGTCGTTTATGATTTTGCGAAATCCAGAATGCTTTATTTATAGTGAAAAATGCATTAACTTCAAAATTGCATAAGTAATTCATTTTAACTCAAAAAAGCAGTGAAACCACTTTTGTTATTTTTCATTTTAATAAACTTTATTATAAAATATTTTTAAACCTTGTCTCCATCTCAGAAAACATGTTTTGTGGAGAGTGCTTCAAAAGGAATTATTAATACATTATAAATTGCTTTTAAATTTGAAAATGCATAACTAATTCATAAAAACTCAATTGAGGTGAACCAAATTATTTTAGTCATGTAGTAATATTCTCTATCCATTTTTGTAATCCTCATGTCACCACTACTCCAGAAAATTTCGAAAGTTTTAGATGAGGTGAGCAGTGATTATAATTAAATTGGATTTTTTTTACAGCGGTTTTCAAGCGGCTATAACTTCTGCATAGAACATCCAAATGGATTTATTCTTGTTGATAAACTCATCTAAAATCATGATTTTCATTACTGTGAATTTTTCATAATTTTGGATGACCTTGTATTTTGGGGTCTTTTTGATTGTTATTCGTTCTTATTGTGCTTCGATTTCTTTTGGTAGGGTCAAAGCGATATTATTGTTTACTAGAGCGCTTCTCTGCAGCAAGAGGATAATCCACAGCAAGGCAAGCAGTTTGATCATGTTAATCTCAGTATTTTTCAAGCCTAATATATTGATTTCAACTTGTGTGTATGCATTGCTATTTTATTATTAAATTATGATTAGTGGATACTATAGTTGCATAATCTGTAGGAATTATTTACCCTCTACTACCTGAGCCTAGGTTATTTGCTGTGATTGGAGTTCGTTGGATGAGCTCTTGTCATTTAGTAGATTGCGCTTGATATTTCTTAGAAATGCTTAGTTTCGGTAGTAATGGGCGATCATCGATTTAGTCGATGATCTTGATCACACATCTAGTTATTATTCCTTTATGTCCAGCGCTTGTGCTTGGTTATTTTATAAAGTCAAAACCTGAAAATAAAAAATTGATTTAGACTTGGGCAAGTGGTTGGATGGTGGGTTATTGGGTTTGTGGATGTCTTGCCCAGGTCAACAAGGACCGAACATCTTGTGTCACACTCTCCAAGCAATTTTGCGTGCTAACCACGCGAGAGGGATATGAGACCTCTCTTGACTTAGTACTTTGGCATGTGTTAGCTCCGAGTCGCAGGAGGTGGGTTGTGTGTGTTGTGTGAAAAAGGATCTGTATTTTTGTGTTGGGTGTGCGGTGGTGCAGATTCTGGGTAGGTTCTCCACCTCGAGGGGCATCGCAGTTGTCAGAGGCTTTACCGTGAGGGTAGTTGGCCAAGGCTTTCGATGACCCGACACAACGTATGTGTTTCTATCCATACTGGGTGACTCATGATTAATGCATAATATTGTAAATATCTCGTAGGACTTAGCGAGTGTGGCATACCTAAGGAAGTGTGCTTCATAGCTTGGCAAAAAGGCGGTCTGGCGTGTGGGAACATTGGTACACCCCTGTAGGGATAAAACTATTCGAATAGCCTCGTCCTAGGTTATGGACACACTTGGTTAGGTTTTGCAAGAGTTAGACTACAACCTTTTTATTAAAATTTGACATAGTTGGTATGAATGGGTAATTCATACTATTGTTGTGGTGACTATTGGGTTAGTCACTTCCGGATGTTGTTGTCATTTATTTATTGTTATATTGATGTTAATTTCTGCTATTTGAACAATAAAAACAGATTGTAAACTTGTTTTTAAATGTACTACATTATTTGCAAATAAAGATTGCTTTATGCTAAAAATGAGACATATAGCCTCCACTTAAATAAGCTTGCATGTAGCATATGTATAGGCCTGTTACTCTACACGTAAGTCTTGCGGAGTACAATTTTTGTACTCATTTGCTTTGCTTAACTATTTATTGCAGAGGAGGAAGGTGAGCCCCTTGGGGCTCACTTTTGTGAGATGTGCTGCGGGTTTGACGACTAACTCGGTGGACCGGTTGGTTGCCTTGTGGGTTAAAGGCACACTAATTGGCTTTTGTTTATCACCATCTTATGGCATCTTGCTTCCGCTGTTATCTTAGACTCTTAATTGTATTTGGCCGGTCGGCCCTTTTTGTAATAACTCTATATTGTATGTCTTTCGTATTGCTTAATCGTGCTTTGGATTCTATGTGATGAATGGAATTAATGCATAATTTTTGTATGGGGTATGTGTCTGCATACAGGAAGTACATATCGCGGAAACTATGATATTTGATTTGTAATGCTTTAATCATCTTGATTGGTTAAGTATTACAAGTTAAATCCCCGGAGTCGCACATATTAATGGAAAGGTATGGTTGGGAAGTGAACGGGGTGTTCACTAGTTGTTTCAAAGAAACTTGATTACTTATGTGTTAATCTTTCAAACAATACTTTGCAATCTATTTACTGTATTTATTGTCAAACTTGTTTTCTGCAAATTAACCATAAAGCTAGCCTTGTTCAAACCTTGCATGAATATTATTTGCATACATTTCCCTACGACTTGCTGGGTACTTTATATACTCACGACTATCGCCATTTGTTGATCGATTACTGCGAAGAAAGCGAAACATCGAGTTCTACGGGAAGACTACTTAGAAGACTTCGCGAACTAGGCCGCGTCCTCCACTCGATTGCCTGTGGGCATGTCGATTGGCCTCCACGTTGTTTTGGATTTTCACTGCAAGAAACTCATTGTTGTTAAGCCCTCGTGGCAACTTTGTAAGGACTTGACCATAGATCTTTTGTTGTTAATTAATATTACTTTATGCGCTTCATTAGCTACACCATCGATAGTCTTGTATTTTAATGGTAGGTCTTGCTAGCAGCAGTGATGTTAATATTCCTTGACTAGATGGGTTTGTGTTAGACACTTGCATAAGTGTTGGTTTTACTTGACAAGGTCATCATAGCGGTTATGGACCTTGGGGCATAGGGTTGGAGTCTTAGGAGCATAGAATCTTGCCCAACAACAAGAGTCATATAGAGATATGATTAGCAAGGGTTGCTTACCAAATTCACTAATCTTCTAGAAGTGATGCCAAAGCTCACTAGTAGATTAGCGATTCTGGTCTTGAATCACTAAATGCCATAAGAGGGATATGGTATTCAGTGGGAGTACATTTATTAAATTGTTTAATAGAAGTTACTTTTCTTGAACATATGTCTTAGTTTTGCATATTTCATGTTGTAGATCATGGCACCAACTGCTGTACCTACATCCAGTTTTGCTTTATGTTCGATACTTGATAAGAAAAAACTGATTGGAACAAATTTTGCGGATTGGTCCCACAATCTGAGAATTGTTCTTAGGCAAGATAAAAAGGAACATGTTCTAGAGGAACTAATTCCTGATGTGCATGTTGAGAATGCTGCTACTGCTCTTAAAACAGCCTATAAAAAGGCATGTGATGAGTCTCTTGATGTTAGCTGTCTCACGCTTGCTGTCTTGAACTTAGACCTTCAGAAACAGTTTGAGAACATTGAGGCCTACGATATGATCGTGACGCTCAAAGGCATGTTTGAGACACAAGCAAGAACTGAGAGATATGAGATCTCAAAAGCGTATGGGTGTAAACTAGCGAGGTAGTCCGGTGAGCCCTCATGTGATCAAGATGGTTGGTTACACACAGAGCTTGGAAAAATATGGTTTTCCACTTAGTCAAGAGTTGGCTACAGATTTGATTCTTGCTTCGCTTCCTGCAAGTTATGGGCAATTCATTATGACTTTCCATATGAGCAGCTCGGACAATAATCTCACATGACGCATATAATGCTTAAGAATGCGAAGGGCGACATTAAGAAAAGCAATGGTCATGTGATGATTGTGCGAGAAGAGTACAAGCTTCAAGAAGAAGGCTAAGACTTGGGCCAAAGGCAAGGTAAGGTTTGGATGGGATCAAGCTATCAAGCCTAAACCCAAGACCAAGTCGGCGACTCAAGAGAATGAATGCTTTTCTTTGCAGAGGATAGGCCACTAGAAGAGGCGTAAGAAATACAGGCGATCTGAAAAAAAATGGTGGGACTAAACCTTCCACTTCATGTATTAATGGTATAGATGTTTTCTTCTTGATTCTTATATTAACTCGTGGGTATTTGATCTGGATCGGTTTCTCATATTTGTAATTCTATTGAGTCTAACAAGGGTAGGAGATTAACAAGGGGTGTCATAAGGGTGGCCCCGACCTGGCGCCAGAAACAGCCGTCGAACAGAAGGGCCAAAGCCTGCGAGGCTGGAGGCAACAAGACCTCCGCACCACCTCGGGGTGGGCAGAGGCCTCCCGAAGGGCCTAAAGCCACGAGGCCCAGGCGGCAAGACCTCGGGGCCACCCTCGAGGCGAGGCGAAGCTTCCCCGAAGGGCCCGAAGCTCTGCGAGGCCGGGGCGGCAAGACCTCGGGGCCACCTCCGGCGGGCAGGGGCTCCCAGAAAGAGCCCGAGGCCCGAGGCCGGGCGGCAAGACCACGGGCTACCTCCGGGCGGGCAGGAGCCTCCCGAAGACCCAGAAGCCCCCAAGGCCGGTAGCAAGCCCTCCGGGCCACCCCCGAGGCGGACCCGAAGCTTCCCCGAAGGGCCTCGAAGCCTCGCGAGGCCCGGAGCAGCAAGACCTCCGGGCCACCCCCAGGGCGGATCCGAAGCTTCCCGAAGGGAATACGGAGGCAGCGAGACCTCTGGGCGCCTCGGGAGGCGAACCCAGCCCACACTCTCGATCTGGACGGGAGGCCTTTGTCGAGGTGGGCCAGGGTCCATGAGCGCCTACCATGGACCAAGGCCTAGGCGTAGGGGCAGGAAATGTCCCTGCAACCCCTACAAGTACAGTACCATTGTAGGGTCAGAAGTGTAATGTACAAAACCCTCACAGAGGACTATAAATAGGGGTCCCCCCTCTTGTAGAGGAGAGGAAAAAAGTATGAATTCTTTAGCAATAACAGTCTATCGTTTTTGTCGCTGGCTAGTCCCCTCTAGCGAGGATCCCCGGAGCCCTCCTAGGCTTCTCCGAGGTTCCCCCTCTCTTACTATATAGCTCGTTTTTGCTACTACGATTGGTATTTGTCAGTGAGGGCTGTAACATCCCAAATTTGAGCTTTAAAAATCTTTTAAATAGTAGTAGTGAGAAAATTCACCATTTGGATTTATTTGAATATTAATTTAAAAAGCTTAATATGGACTTTAAGGAAAAATTGATTTAATGTGCTTAATCCCAACATCAACAATTGCCAAAATTATTTTATTTAGATTCTATATGCTTGGATATATTTTATAGAATTTTAGAATTTTCCAAAGTCTTTTGCTATTTTCTATTGGCTAATGGTATTTTCGGATTTATTAAAAGAAAAACATATTTTAAAGCATTGAACGATCTTGGGCGAAGCCCAACACTATTCCATCGTAGCGCCCATTGACCCGCCCGCGCTCACTCCCAGCCGTCGGATCGCCATCGCTCGGTTCGGCCGCGTGCGCTTCGCTTCCTCCCTTGGATCGGATCGTGCGCTCTCTCCCACGCTCCGCGGCGCGACGCCGCCTTTCCTCGCCGTTGGATCGTCGGCTGCGGCCGATCTCGCCCTCCCGTCGCGACCCGCGCGCATCGTCTTCAACGGACTCACGGGTCAGAGCTCACTGCGTCATGACCGCCGCCGCCGTTTTCGCGCGGATTCGCCCTCGACCCGCCTATTTAAGGCGAGCCTCGTACTCAAAGCTTCGGCGCCTCCGTTTCCACCAAAACCCTAAGCGCCGCCCCTACGCCCGCCGTTGCGCATGCATTGCCGCAGGATCGCCGCCGGCCGCAACCTCGTCAGCCTTAACCGCCGTCTCGAGCTCGTTGGCGTGCAACCACGCCTCGAGTGCGCAATAGCCGAGCTTCATCTCCCGCCACCGTCGCCTTCGCCGGGCGCCTCCTTCGCCGTTGCGTCTTGTCCGACAGCACGAGGAGCTCACCGCCGCGCCACGTTCTTCGCCCGTGCCGGTGGCCGTTGCTGCTGAACCCGCCGTCACCTCCGGTAGCCAGCCCCTTAGTAACCATTATTGTGCCCGGCTGCCGTGATCGCCCGAGCGGCAAGCGAGCCCTCGGTCCCAGGAGCCGTAGCTTGGTGTCGCGGCGTCGGCGACCAGCCGCGCGCATCACCCTCGTGCGCTTGCGTGTCGGCTGGCATGGCGACCACTTGGCGTCCGCGTGGCTCGATCCGCGGGCCAAATCTCCGTGGCTCGGTGAACCCGGTTCGCGTGTAGGTAACCGCGGCGATGGGTCCGCTGTCAGTTTTAATTTAATTTAATTATTTTTCCGGAAATTCTCGGCTGACGCAAGCATTGCGCAATAATTCGATTTTCCTTTATAAAAATAATTCAGGAAATTCAAGAAAATCCAAATTAGGGTTTAATTGATTTTCAAATCTTCCAAAGCCCATATCTTTTGCATCCGAAGTCCAATTGAGCCCATTCAAATTTGTAAATTCATATAAAATTAAGATCTATTTAATGGTGAATTTTATTTGATTTTTGGAGTTTGTTTTGCCTCTGTTATTTATTTGTTTTGTTTCTTTTGTCTCGTTTACGAGTAGACGTCGATACTTGAAATTTTGAGAAGAAGGAGCACCTCAAGACCAAGACCAATATCTAGATCTATTCCAAGGCAAGTTATACCTTTGATCATTTTGAATCCAGTTTTCAAAATACTTTGTTTCAATGTATTGCATTCTATTTCAAGTATTTATTTAAATGCTTTTGGGATAGTTATTAATCCAAATTGTTATATCCACCTTGTCTATTGTATGCCATGATCTTTTATCACCCTAGGTTGATTAATTATTAGTTGGTATTATCGTAGCACCAGCGTGGGTTGGTTAGATCTGATAGTTTGTAACCATGCCACGAGTCATCATCTCATGTGAGAGTTGCAATTATAAACTTGACTAAGTGATTATGGGCTGTGTGAGAAGCTGTGTGTCTTTGTGTGCTATTACTCGTTGATGGCATGTGTTGCACTTAATCAGCAGGTGGGAAAAGATTTAGGCCGAGGCAAGTGGTGGATTACTGTGTGAATGGTGGGTGTGTGCTTATTAAACTTTGTGATTTGGGTTAAAGCGGAAGTCTTGCCTTGGTCAATTAAGGACTTAACTTTGTGCGCCATTGGTGGGCCTTCTTTATGCGACCACATGCCTAGTATGGGTGGGCGACTTAGTAAGTTATGGAGTCTTGACATTGACAACTCGGGTTGTATTTAAGCTATGTGATGAAATTTGGAGGTGTGTCTGCATTGTGTTTGGGTCACATCGCGGGACGGTTATTGCATCCACGTCCAATGGTGTGTGTCGTTCCAAGAACGTGTGTACAAATTGAATGGCGATAAAGCACACGAGTGTCATTGTTTGAGATGAAGTTTACGAAAGGTTTTGTTATGATCGATGATCGCTACTGCTTGATTGTATCGTGTGGGTAAAGTGTACAAACTCTGCAGTGTTAAATCAATCTATTCGAATAGCGCGTCCTCGGTTATGGACATGCTCGGAATTTCACACGAGGGTAGATTTTCATAAAACCATTGGGAAGAATCGGTGTGTGAGATAACTTGTTCATTTGTGTGAAAGAACTTGATTAGACTATGTGTACTTTGTGAAATCAATTGTTAACTTATTATTGTCTATTTGTTTTGAATTATGTTTTCAATCTATTATTTGTATTCAATTGCAAATGTTGTATTTACGCAAAATAACCACGAAGCCATTCCTTTGGAATAAGCCATCATGTATAAATGCATTACGTGGTATGACTTGCGATGCGGTGTGTACTCACTCTTGCTAAACAAATCAACGAAGTGGAGAGTAAATCGCTTTGCTTTTGAAGAAGAGTTCTCTGAAGGTTGAGCGTTAGGGTCTTGATCGATCGGTTGCTGTGGTAAATTGATGAGGAGCCTTTGGAGTTTATTCGTTTCATTGCGGTTTATTCTTTATTATCGACCTTGCATGGCTTAATAAATGTAAACTTCGAGTAAGGTCCCCATGATTATTTGTTATTTAAAGGTACTCGTTTATTCTTATATTCGTTGTATGGATGTGATATTTCATCAATGTTGACCTTTGTGTGCACTAAGCGTGATCTGGACTAGTCACGAGAATACGAGAGGGTCGATTTGCATATTTGGGTCCGAGCGGAGGTGGTATCGAGCCATCTTGGTGTAGAAGTCTTGACCTAGTTAGATTAGCCGTTCTTAGTGAGTCCAAAACTATTTTCTAAAGCAAAATTAACTTACAAGATTAATTGAACTCCTTAACTCATCTCATGTCTCTCTTGACTCAACTATTCTGAAATTCTTTCTCTCCCATTTGTTTTAAAGTTTGTTTTCATATCCTTGTCCATCTTGGCGGATGCCTCGTCTTGAGTTATGGAGGCGCAAGGAGGACTTGTAGAGCTTTGGAAGTTGTTACAAGTACTTGGAGGTTCGATCGTCCATTGTCTGAGTGGCGATGCTTGGATTGTGAGCAGTAGAGATCGTGGAGTGATCGCCATTTGACCGTCTCGCCGAGGCGGAACACTAAGACAAGCAAACCCGAACATCTCGGCTCGAAGGAGTATTTGGATTGAAGCAATCCAGAGTCTTCGCGCCTTGCCATCACGAGGATCGCAACATCTACTCTCGAGAGCTTCGTGACCGGTTTTACATTATCATCCCGCGCCAGGCGTGGATCTTGCTTACGTTTTAGTCTACGGAAGGAGAAGACAACGCCACCGTCGTGCATCACGCCGATTCGCATTGCTCGGGAAGAATCGTTGGAGTTAGCCGCTCTGAGTGGAGTGTACCTATGAGACTCTTGAGTGAAGAAAGGATCGCCATATTAGAAGAAACTCTTTATGGGCGACACGATCACGAAGAAGACGAAGAGGAAGACCGAGAAGAAGGCGATGGGCCAATTTGAACGGAAGAGGCAGCGGAGGCGTGAGCGAAGCACCCGGCGGCTTTGCACGGGGACACTGCTCCTATTGCACCATCCGGGACATCGGGATCGGTTGCGAGGATGCGGCTCACTTCGAGTCTCGGCGGCGGGAGCACCGTCAAGGCTACGGAGGCTATTTAATCGAGTAGTACATTCGAGTTGTTTGAGCTTAGCCGATTATTAAGTCTTGAGTCGCCCTTTAGGCGGTAGTTTGGTGTGCTTAAGTTCATCCTTATTTTTGTGTGCAAGTATGATTTGTGCAAAGGCCCTTAGGCATTTGTTGCAAGCCATACTATTATCTTAATCAATATAAGAGTTTGATTGGGCTTTCTTAAAATATGTTGTTGGGTTTTACCTACCCGATTAGTTCTACACCTTATCTCGTGCTTGCTACCTTATCTAACCCCTCGAGATTCACGGATGGTTCGGACTCGTCAAGGCTGCGCAAGTGGTTCGATACTCCGTTATCGAAGGGCGAGCAGACCCGGAAGCGGTTCCACCACAGCACCTTGATCGATCTGCGAAATTTTGGGGCATTCATGGCGGCTCGAGACCGGTGATGTACACCATGATGAATCGGATGCAAGCTATGAATAACGAGCAACAACAATCGGCATCACAATGGAACCCGGTTGCTCATGGTCATAATGGATCATCAAGTTGGCGGAGTTTATGAGGACCGTCCACCAACCTTTTACGGACATGTCTCACCGGTAGAAGGCGATGATTGGCCGTGTTATTGAGAGAAAGCTGCGATCACTCAATGCGTGATCATGAAAAAGTTACATCGCCTCTCACGGATGGAAGGCATTCTTTGCGAATGGTGGAAAAACTTTGTCTGTGCGCATGGGCAGCATAAGACATTACTTGGGAAGAGTTCACAAGCGCTTTTCGCCCGATATCATGTGCTAGAAGGAATTATGGATCGAAGAAGGATGAATTAGTGCTCTCAAGCAAGGAGGAATGTCGATGGTGATTACCTCAACAAATTCTCTCAACTTGCTCGATATCTTTGCGAGAAGATGTGCCAGCGACAAGGCTCATCAGTCGTTTTTGAAAGGATTGAACCTGGACTTCAAGTCAACGATCGCCCACACCTTTCACGATTTTCAAGAGTTAATCAACAAGGCTTTGATTCTAGAGGATAAGCGCAAAGGTGGAAGATCATCGTAGCGCGAATGGCTCGACAAGGAAGTCACCAACCCGGTGAGGGCAAGAATGATTCCACCGCGATTTAGCCGTTTTCCACCACGAATTACGCGGACCACTGCACCAACTTGACACCTCGCCCGGTTTCTCGAGAACTTCGCAACCCGGCGCGATCAACCCCAATCCGATAAGCAACCCACGAGAATACAACGAGTTTGCTTTACAGCCGTTAGCGAGGGCATTTCGCCAACCGATGTCGCGAGAATGGGACTATCACTCCGATCGCTTCAACCTTGGGAATACACGGCCAAGGCGCGGTACAAGGCAACCATCAAGGAACTTCTCAAGCTACCGGTCAATCAGGAGGAACACGCCATCGATGGTCGGCCGTGTCAACCACGTCACTCTAGAAGGAGCCCAAGCACTGACGTTGTCTTGGGTAAGTTTCTAGTAAATTCGATACCATCGATTACATTTGATTACGAGCTTCGCGTTCGTTTGTTTACGAAATTTTTGCAACTAAGAACAAATTGGAAGTTATGCATCTTAAGCATACTCTGTTAGTCGATCGCTTTGGAAGCGAGCTAAGTTCTAAAGTTGGATGTTTAGGAGCTAGGCTACTCATAGTGGAGTTGAGTTTCTAGCCAACCTAATAGTTCTAGACACTCGGACCATAGATGTCATCCTTGGTATGGATTGGTTATCCAAACATAAGCGATGCTAGATTGTGGCGAAGCGTGACAATTGAGGATACCACGGAAAGAAAGTAGAATTTCTAGCCACCTCGATGCGTGATGGACATTTGGTAGTCAGCGATCGAAGGCGGTTTCTTTGGAAGAGCGTACGTAGTCGAGAGATTACGGACGTATTTCGGAAGAATTACGGGAATGCCGCGGGCCGTGACATTGAGTTTGTCATCGATCTAGTGCAGGAACGGCACCAATTTCCAGAGACCCTATCGGATGACGATCGATGAACTTGTGGAAATGAAGAAGCGAGATAGAGGAACTCTTTGGAGAAAGGTTTTGTAAGACCTAGTTAAATCGCCATGGGAACATCAGTTTTGTTCGTCAAGAAGAAACATGGAAGTATGAGAATGTGTATCGATTATCGTTCTCTCAGAAGTCACCATCAAGAACAAGTACCCATTGCCCGAGAATAGATGATTTGTTCGACCGGATGAAAGTCGGAGTATTCTCAAGATCGTCTGCGATCGAGTTATCATCGATTGAAGATTTGTCCTAAGGATGTACCAAAGACCGCTTTCTCAACCGGTATGGACATTATGAGTTTTTAGTTATGTCTTTTGGATTGACTAATGCCCTGCCTATTTCATGAACATGATGAACAAAGTATTCATGGAATATTTGGATAAGTTCGTAGTAGTGTTTATTGATGATATTTTGGTTTACTCCAAGTCGGAAGAAGAACATCTGAGAACATTTGAGATTAATCCTAGAAGCTCGAGAGAACATCGGTTGTATGCCAAGTTGACAAGTGTGAGTTTTGGAAGAAGAAAGTTGATTTCCTCGGTCATGTGATGGCGGTAGAAGAATAGCGATTGACCGGAAAGGTTAAAGGCTGTAATGAATTGGGGCGGCCCAAGGCGGTTACTCAAATTAAGTAGTTTCTTGGGAATGGCGGGGATACTATCGTCATTTCATTGAAGGATTCTCAACAATTGCTAAGCCTCTTACGCAATTGTTGAAGAAAAGAAGAAGTACATTTGGACCTCAACTTGTGAAGAGTTTTCAGAATTGAAGAAATGTTTGACTTGACCCGATGCTAGTTTTCTGGGATATCGATAAGGATTTTGATATCTATTGTGATGCTTCAGCGTCAAGGATTAGGATGTGTTCTTATGCAAGAAGGAAGAGGCGTAAACTTATCGTCCGAGGCAATTAAGGCCTCATGAAGAATTATCCTACCCATGATTTGGAACTAGGCTGCGTAGTGCATGCTTTGAAGATTTAGCGTTATTATCTCATCGATGTCATTGTGAAGTCTACCGATCATAAGAGCACGAAGTACATATTCACTCGATCGATTTGAACATGAGACGCGAGAAGATGGTTGGAATTAATAAAGGATTATAACCTTGGAATCCATTACCATCTGGTAAGGCCAATGTAGTTCGAGATGCTTGAGTCGTAAAAGCTCTTGCAAAACTGCGGAAGTAAAGGGTTGTGTTGAGAACTTGGGAGGAATTTGAAGCTACGACTAGAAGTTGTTAGGAAGGATTTGTGGCGGTTGGAAGTGCGGTCTACTGGAGAAGCAGTTCGTGAAGCGCAACCCAAGGATTACGAGTTTCTTGATCTCAAGAAGAAGATGTCGAAGGAAAATTTAAAGACTTCACCATAGATGATCGGGATATCTTGTGGATCAATGGGCGTATACGTGTCTAGGATATTGATGGTTTAAGACAATGATTACGAAGGAAGCCCATGACTCAAAGTATTGATTCACCTGAGTACTAAGATGTATCGGGATGTTAAGAATAAGTTTTGGTGGCCAAACTTAAGCGAGGCGTCGCGAGTTCGTTGCCTTATGCGGCGTGTGTCGGAAAATAAAGTAGAACATCAAAGACGGCGGGATTGCTACAACAGCTAAAGATACGAGAATGGAAGTGGGAAGAAATCGGTATGGATTTTATTACGGTCTACCCAAGACTCAATCGGTTATGATTCGATTTGGGTAATAGTGGATCGTTTGACTAAGGTTGCTCATTTCTTGCCGATCAAAACCACTTACTCGAGAGGCCGCTTGGCGAGTTGTATATGTCAAAAATCGTCGATCGCATGGTGTGCCTAAGAAGATAGTGTCGATCGAGGATCTCGGTTCACCTCTCGTTTTTAGCGAGCCTACATGAAGCCACAGGAACTCATCGAATTTGATCTTGCTTATCATCCACGAGCCGATGGGCGGTGAAAGAGTCAACGGATATTAGAAGATATGTTGAGAGCTTGTGCCTTAGCAAATGCTACAGTTGGGATAAGAGTTTCTGCGTATCACGAATTCTCGTACAACAACGATTATCAAGCGGTTTGCGAATGTCACCATTTGAAGCTTTGTATGAGTGCGTACTGCGAACTCCATTGAATTAGTCGAAAGCTTGGTGAGCAGCGTAGTGTTCGGGCAGATATTATTGGAAGCAGAAGAACAAGTTGCTATGATCGAGAAAGACTAAAGATAGCCATCCGAGCAAAAGAGTTATCAGATAATCGTCGTCGTGACCTCGACTTTGAACGGAGGATTTTGTGTATCTTGAGTTACTCAGCTCGGAGGTGTTAGAGATTCCACACCAAAGGAAGCTTGCTCCAAGGTATGTGGGTCCATTCAAGGTTTTGGCAGCAGTGGAGAAGTTGCGTACCAGTTAGACTACATGATCGTTAGCGAGGAGTGCATGATGTCTTTCATGTCTCTCGGTGAAGAAGTGTCTTCGTGTGCGGAAGAAGCGAGACCCGTTGGAGTCAATTAAGCGAAGGAGGATCTCACGTACAAAGAACAACTGTTAGGATTTTGGATGTCGCGAGCCGCACGAAGTAAGGCCGTTCGTTTACGCAAAGTTGGTGGAGTAACCACTCGGAAGGAGAAACAGCGTGGGAGCGTGAAGAAGAGTTGGCCAGAGTTCCTAGCCTTTTCTCTAGCTAGCCAGGAATCTCGGGGCGAGATTCGTTTAAGGGGAGGTTTGTAACATCCCAAATTTGAGCTTTAAAAATCTTTTAAATAGTAGTAATGAGAAAATTCACCATTTGGATTTATTTGAATATTAATTTAAAAAGCTTAATATGGACTTTAAGGACAAATTGATTTAATGTGTAATCCCAACATCAACAATTACCAAAATTATTTTATTTAGATTCTATATGCTTGGATATATTTTATAGAATTTTACGGAATTTTCCAAAGTCTTTTGCTATTTTCTATTGGCTAATGGTATTTTCTGGATTTATTAAAAAGAAAAACCTATTTTAAAGCCTTGAACGATGATGGGCGAAGCCCAACCTATTCCATCGTGTGCCTTGACCCGGCCCGCGCTCACTCCCAGCCGTCGGATCGCCATCGCTCGGTTCGGCCGCCATGCGCGTTCGCTTCCGCCCTTGGATCAGATCGTGCGGCTCTCTCTCCCGCTCGTGTGTGCAGGCGCCGCCTTTCCTCGCCCGTTGGATCGTCATTGCTGCGATCTCGCGCCTTCCGTCTGACCATGGCATCGTCTTCAACGGACTCTGGTCAGAGCTCACTGCGTCATAGCCATGCGCCCGTTTTCGCCGCGGATTAAGCCCTCGACCCGCCTATTTAAGGCGAGCCTCGTACTCAAAGCCAGCGCTCCGTTCTCCACCAAAACCCTAGCGCCGCCCCTACTTCGCCGCCGTTGCGCGCCTTGCATGCGAGATCGCGCCGGCCGGCCGCCATCTCGTCTACCACCGCCGCGTCTCGAGCTCCGTTGGTGGTGCAACACGCCTCCGTGCGCAATATACGAGGCTTCATCTACGCCACCGTCGCCTTCGCGGGGCGCCTCATACGTCGTTGCCGTCTTTGTCAGACAGCGGGAGCTCACCCGCCGCCACGTTCTTCGCCATGGCCGGTGGCCGTTCTGCTGAACCCGCCGTCACCTCCGGTAGCTTATTTGCCCCCTTAGTAACCCATTATTGTGCTTATTGCCGTGATCGCCATGCGGCGGCAAGCGAGCCCTCGGTCCCGAGGCCTTGCCCGCTTGGTGTGCGGCGTCGGCGACCAGCCGTGGCGCGCATCACCCTCGTGCGCTTGCGTGTAAGCTGCGTGGCGACCACTTAGCGTCCGCGTGGCTCGATCAGCGGGCCAAATCTCCGTGGCTCGGTGAACCCGATTCGCGTGTGGTGGCTGGCGGCGATGGGTCCCTGTCGATTTTAATTTAATTTAATTATTTTTAGGAAATTCTCGGTGGCGCAAGCATTGCGCAATAATTCGATTTTCCTTTATAAAAATAATTCGGAAATTCAAGAAAATCCAAATTAGGGTTTAATTGATTTTCAAATCTTCAAAGCCCATATCTTTTGCATCAGAAGTCCAATTGAGCCCATTCAAATTTGTAAATTCATATAAAATTAAGATCTATTTAATGGTGAATTTTATTTGATTTTTGGAGTTTGTTTTGCCTCTGTTATTTATTTGTTTTGTTTCTTTTGTCTCGTTTACGAGTAGGCGTCGATACTTGAAATTTTGCGAGAAGAAGGAGCACCTCAAGACCAAGACCAATATCTAGATCTATTCAAGGCAAGTTATACCTTTGATCATTTTGAATCCGTTTTCAAAATACTTTGTTTCAATGTATTGCATTCTATTTCAAGTATTTATTTAAATGCTTTTGGGATAGTTATTAATCCAAATTGTTATATCCACCTTGTCTATTGTATGCCATGATCTTTTATCACCCTAGGTTGATTAATTATTAGTTGGTATTATCGTAGCACCAACGTGGGTTGGTTAGATCTGAGTAGTTTGTAACCATGCCACAGTCATCATCTCATGTGAGAGTTGCAATTATAAACTTGACTAAGTGATTATGGGCGTGTGAGGAAGCTGTGTGTCTTGTGTGCTATTACTCGTTGATGGCATGTGTTGCACTTAATCAACGGGGTGGGAAAAGATTTAGGCGAGGCAAGTGGTGGATTACGTGTGAATGGTGGGTTTGTGTGCTTATTAAACTTTGTGATTTGGGTTAAAGCTGGAAGTCTTGCCTTGGTCAATTAAGGACTTAACTTTGTGCGCCATTGAGCCGGGCCTTCTTATGCGACCACATGCCTAGTATGGTGGGCTGACTTAGTAAGTTATGGAGTCTTGACATTGACAACTCGGGTTGTATTTAAGCTATGTGATGAAATTTGGAGGTGTGTCTGTGTGTTTGGGTCACATCGCGGGACGGTTCATTGCATCCTGTCCAATGGTGTGTGTCGTTCCAAAGGGTGTGTGTACAAATTGGGCGACGATAAAGCACACCAGTGTCATTGTTTGAGATGAAGTTTACGAAAGGTTTTGTTATGATCGTGTCGCTTCTGCTTGATTGTATCGTGTGGGTAAAGTGTACAAACTCTGCGAGTGTTAAATCAATCTATTCGAATAAGCGCGTCCTCGGTTATGGACATGCTCAGAATTTCACGAGGGTAGATTTTCATAAAACCATTGGGAAGAATCATTTGTGTGAGATAACTTGTTGGTGTGTGAAAGAACTTGATTAGACTATGTGTACTTTGTGAAATCAATTGTTAACTTATTATTGTCTATTTGTTTTGAATTATGTTTTCAATCTATTATTTGTATTCAATTGCAAATGTTGCATTTACGCAAAATAACCACGAAGCCATTCCTTTGGAATAAGCCATCATGTATAAATGCATTACGTGGTATGACTTGCGAGTGCGGTGTGTACTCACTCTTGCTAAACAAATCAAGAAGTGGAGGTAAATGCTTTGCTTTTGAAGAAGAGTTCTCGAAGGTTGAGCGTTAGGGTCTTGATCGATCGGTTGCTGTGGTAAATTGATGGGAGCCAGCTTTGGAGTTTATTTCGTTTCATTGCGGTTTATTCTTTATTATCGACCTTGCATGGCTTAATAAATGTAAACTTCGACCGTAAGGTCCCAACGATTATTTGTTATTTAAAGGTACTCGTTTATTCTTATATTCATTGTATGGATGTGATATTTCATCAATGTTGACCTGTGTGCACTAGCGTGATCTGGACTAGTCACGAGAATACTGAAGGTCGGTTTGCATATTTGGGTCCCGACGAGAGCAAACCGTCAGCGCATACCTAGGCACAAGAATGGCACCTCGGCTGCCCTCGCACCTGCAGCGTCGGGCAGTGGCGGTGCGAACCATCCGGCGCCAGGGCCAAGCGAATAGGACCTCGGGCCGCGGGCATCTTGCTTCGTCCAGAAGAAATCGAGCACTCCACGCGGGACAAGTGGTTGGTGGCGCCCGAGACCCGGCGGTCGATAGCCCGGCCCGACCTGCCAGGCGGCTGTGACTCACGACCTACTCCAACAAGTGGCGGATCTCCACAAAGGCTTGACCTTCACGGCGTGGGGCGGCCCGCCCATCTAGAAAAGTCTTCTTGCCGGAGCAGGCGCTGCCTTGCAGGTCCTCGCCCGCGTTGCTTGCACGATGCCGAGGAGATCTAGCTCCTCTTGAGTGCGGTGGGCGACCGTGGCCCCTAGGCTTCAAGATCTTTGGAGGTCAGGCCCTTGAAGGATCGGCGGACCCGCGGAGTTCCTCGTGTCTCTGAGACCGCCATCGAGGCCAGCAGGGGCGACAGTGAAAGTAAAAAGCGATCCTAGCTACGAGGGGATAGCGTGCGTGGTTTCACCATCCCGCGCTACGTGTATGCGTGGGAGCAATTGCGGGACATGGTGCGCAGCGACTTCTAGGAAACTCGCCAGAACCAAAGGCGCGGGGACCTATTCACATGAAAGCAGGCCCGGCGAGTCCTCATGACTTCTTGGAAGGTTTGTGGAGGTCAAATGCCAAGTGAAGGGTCAGCGAGACAACCGTGATCAGCAGCGCAACTTGCGGTGCGGAAAGGACCCTTGGCGGCGGCTCGCCCGCAAACCCGTCCACTCGGTGGCGAACTCTTGACAAAATGGAAGAAATGCGCGAGCGGAGAAAACGGCACCCGGCGGAGAGGACCTCCCCCCCCAAAGGCGGGGGCGGCGGCGCGGCATCGGCCGCTCGACCCGCAGAGCGACAGCGGCCAGGAAGGCGGGCGTGTACAACATTGAAGGACAACGCGGCGGGACCTCGTGCGGGCGCCGCGAGGGCGCGATCGCTGATGAACAAGGCGGAAGGCACAGAACGACGGTACATTCTCGACCTTCACAGCGAAGGTCCACACAACTCTAAAATACCGAACCCCGGGATGGCGGAGAGGCCACTCTTGTTTGCGACACACTGTGAAGGCTCCCACACAACCCGGTGATTTGTCGCCGCGGTCGTGCCATGCGAGAATACATGGGCGCGATGCCCAGCGCCAGGCCAAATGACGGGAGGCCGCAGACAATTGCCGCCCGCCCGAGGCCTCGCATCGAAGGAACACGGTAGAAACAGCAGCGGAGGATCATCAACATGATCGCGAGCGGTTCATCATCGAGTCTCGTCAAAAAGCGTTGATGGGCTTACGCCGACAAATACACCATGTGGCGGCGTGCGCGCTTCTAGCCCACCACGCTCTGGCGAAATACCCATCACCTTCGACCCGAATCGCCAGGCGTGTGCTTCCTCACGAGACCCTGGTCATCTCGGCCAATATCTCGGACTTTGAGGTGCGGGCGTCCTAGTGAATGGAGGAAGCTCGCGGACCTATTGTTGGCGGAAGCCTTCGACAAAATGATGATAACGAGGGCCGTTTGTAGCCACCGGGCATCCTCGTGGGCTTGGCGGAAGGCGGTGGCGCCTTTGAGGCGGTCGATTTAGCCGTCACCTTCGGTGGCGACTCTGCGCCCGCCGAAGTCATCACATTCGATGTGGTCGGATCTTGAAGTATCAATACAGCGATATCCTTGGGCGGGCCACATTAAATGCATTGGTGCCATAGCGCGCCACAACTACCTTGCATGAAGATCCCGCTCACGAAGGGTAGTCACGGTGAGGGAGATCAAGATCTAGCAAAGCGGCCCGAGTTGAGCATTATCCCCTCCACCATGTCCACCACGGTGGAGCAGTACTGCGCAACCAAGTGGCACCCGGCAAGATGGGCGCCAAGGCCAAGCCGAAGGCCAACTCCTACGGGTCCCCATCACCGAAGAGGAACCAGACAAGACGGTGGCCCTCGGCGCCGAACTATCAACCGCGGCTTGCGGAGACACTCTTGTGGTGCTCCGCCACAACAAGGATATCTCCGCTTGGGACCCGAGGACATCCGGGGTCCCAAGGAAGTCTTGACATCGTGACATTATGAAGCGACACCGTGCCCGAAGCGAAGATGCACCGCATGTCGATCTGGCGCTGGAAGGCGCAAAAAAAAGTCGCCCAGACTCTTGAAGGCCGAATGTCGGGAGATTAAGCATTCGGAATGGCTAGCCAACCCAGCCCTCGTACGGAAGGGGGAAGGGGACTAACGCATGTGTGTCGACTTCACCAACCTCAACAAGGCCACGCCCAAAGATGATTTCCCCTACCCCGCATCGATCAACTAGTGGGCGCTACTTGAGTGCGAGTTAATGAGCTTCCTCGGCGCCTACTCGGTTACCACCAAGTATTCATGGCAAGAGGGCGAAATCAAGGCGGCATTCATCACCCCATCGGCACATCTTTGCTATACTCGCATGCCCTTGGCTGAAGAAGAATCGGGAGCCATGTTGTGACTCATCAACAAGGTCTGGCCGACCATTTCGGTAGAATGTTGAGGCCTATGTTGGCGACGTGGTAGTCAGAGCAAGCTTCATGCCGCACATGTCAGATCTCAAGAAACATTCACCAACCGCAGGGCGAAGGGGATAATGCTTAACCCAAAAAAAGTGCGCCTTCGGCGTCCGTGCCGAAAAGCTACTTGGCTTCCTGGTGTCGCAAAGAGGCATCGAGGCTGAAGGACCGAAATGGCAACAGAGGGGGGTGAATGGTGCCTTAAAAAATAAGATCCTCCCCTCTCAAGTGTCCACACAGCAACCCAAAACCCTCTGATGAACAAAAGACGTGAAGTGAATCAAATCCAAAGAGTTAAACAAAAACTGGGCGGTTCTGTCAGATATCGGAAGTTCCGATTATACGGTGATAGTTCCGCACTTGCGGATAGTTCGGTCTTCGGTCGCGGAAGTTCCGCACGCGGAAGTTTCGCCGTGTAAATAGCGGAAGTTCCGATTGTCCCAGCAGAAGAACAGAACGAAATGAAATTTTCCAAAAATCCGAAGTACTCACAAATTGCTACCTTTCTCGGGTCAAGTCTCACAGGACATCATCCTAAACAACACCTTGACCTCATTGAGAAGGAATCGCAGACAAAGATCCATTAATCAAAGCAAAATCAGATTTCTTGAATATTTGGCAAGAGAGACAAAAAACCACAATTCGTAAGATTCTTAGATTCTTGGCTCATGAAACTTTGAGGATATGTTAGCAATATCCATAAGACTCTAGATATCAAAGTTTCATGCCATCTCATAAGAGAACTCAAGAGTTTTACCAAAACCCTAGGTATTCAAAGCAAGAACAGAGAGAAGAAAAGAGGCATACTTAAAGAACCAAACAACAGAGATTTCATTGCTCGGAATCAAAGATTACAGAGGCACACACAGAGGAATGATTACAAGAAATTGGTTCATCCTTTCCTCTCCATCTCAACAACTAAAGCCACAAAGCAAAACAACCTCTCCAAGGCTCTTTTGAAAAAGCTAACCCTAATGCTCTCTACAAAAGTCACCAAAACAACGGGGGTTCACCTCTATTTATAGCCCATGGCTATGGGTCTCCAACCCGTTCTGGCAAGCTAAACCCTAACGGATCCGCTTCCACTTGTGCGCCTTGCGAAATTACCCTTCGCCCCTCGTGCACCTTACGGAAGGTCCGCATTCCTTGTTGTCCACGACTATAACCGCCTCGAGTGCACGCCGTCTTGACACACCTTGACCGTTCGACCTCAGCGATGCTGCGTCTAGTCCGGTCTCCACGTGTCTCGCCACGACTACGCCTCGATGCCACCAACCCGGCCGACAGAAGAAACACATCACATAGCATTGCTCGAGATAATAGAATCATCATTTGCATTTAACTCAAACTCATACACAACTCAAAATCAAAACTATGCACTCTACGCGCGATTCTGCGCACAAACGGAAGTTCCGATTTCTCCAAGGTGGAGTTCAGAAGATCGGTACTTCAGCATACCGAGCGGAAGTTCGCACATTACCAAATCACAACATTGCGCTCGGTCAATCGGAAGTTCCGCTTTCCGGTCGCGAAAGTTCGATGTCGGTACTTCCGCATTCCAGGCGGAAGTTCCGCCTGATGTAAATCACAACTCCTTTGCTCGGGTTAATCGGAAGTTCCGCTTTCCCGGTCACGGAAGTTAGATGATCGGTACTCCGGTCTTCGAGGCGGAAGTTCCATACTGATAAAAAAAAAAG
Organism: Hsuehochloa calcarea; assembly: GCA_036346395.1. NCBI lineage: Eukaryota > Viridiplantae > Streptophyta > Magnoliopsida > Poales > Poaceae > Hsuehochloa > Hsuehochloa calcarea. The sequence continues at coordinate 13,523,784 of CM070614.1, forward strand.
CAGTGAATCAAATCATAAACTTTTCAACAAAAATGTCAAATACTCATCACTCGCATGGGGAACCTTCTCACATGGTCTCTCAATCTCCCCCTTGATGAGTATATTGACAAACATCGAAAAAGCATAAAGTTGAGTTTGTGATGATGATCAAACATGGTCTAAACTAGAAACAAGGAAGCTCAAGACCATTTTTGATAAAAGAGAAAGACTGGAGCAGACAATGAAAGAGCAAGTTTTTCTGCAGAACTCCAGAATACTTTTTCTCTCCAAAATTCTCCCCCTTTTGGCAATAAACATATCAAGATGCATGAAAGAGAGAAAATAACTATATGTTATTCATTTTAAGCATTTGGAGCCATGAAGATTATCCAAAATGACTATTAGAGTATTACACTAAGCCATAACACATAAGAATGCTATCAAGATCATGACAATTGATGTATAGAGTAGCTAAACCATGGAAGTTATAATCTGAGAATTGGTCCAATTTCTTAACATGTCAAATCAACCAAGATAAAAGTCTAGCTAAAGGTATCCAAGGATGATACAAGCCATGTCAAGTACTCTAAGTGGAACCAAGAAGCAAATATTGAGCAGTTTTGATAGTTATCAGCTTTAAGAAGGACTCATTTTATCAAGAACTTGAGTGCATTTGAAGAGAAGCAAATTTAGCCCATTTTCTTTTTCAGAAAATTATTTATGACTTTATCTTAGTAAAGCAAGTTCAGAACTAGGTGCCATCCACAACTGCCTCCTAAGTTTCAACCATTTTTCAAATCTTAACCATGTGCTAGATCCCAAGCCTTATGCAACCACTCCAAGCAACAGACTTAAGGAAGTGATCTTAGGTCATCCAAGACTCCCCCTGAGTTCATGCCTAGTGCAATGGCAAGCAGTCTCATGAGAAAGAGTTCGGTGAGATCAGTTTTTTCGCACAAAAGAGATCATTTTTGCTTTTGATGTTTTTAGACCAAAGATTTAATGATAATTCATGCTTCTTAAAGGACTGACATAGCTCAAACTAAAGCTCAATAGAGATTCAAGACTCAACTCAGCCTACTTGACATGGCGAGAATCATAAAGGGATAACTTCAACAGACTAGTCTCAAGAGCTATCATGATAAGATTTTTAGTTCAAGTTGAGCAATTTTAGTCACCTTATCATGGCAAAGACTAAACTACACATCAAAAGTCATGATAAATCTAGTAGTTTAGCATAAATCATGGCAAGATGTAAGACAGTGAAAACAGATCATAAGGGATAATAAACAAGGCTCCAAGTAATTATGTTACAATGCAGGATGAAAAGCAAGGAAATCCAGATCCCCTTCAGAATGAGATGCACTTTTAATTCAGGTTGAGTTAGACAATTTTAAGAACTAGAAGATCCAAGATGAACTCCCCCTGAACTAAAGGAACAAAAGCAGCGGCAAAAAAAAGAAAGCGGTCCTTAGAGCATAGATAAGATATAGAAGATACCAGGGCTCAGATTGATTCTCATCTACCCCATATGATTCCAGGACTATCAGCTAGTCAACTAACACACTAAGGAGCAAACACTATCCCTGTCTACCCAAGGGTGGCCCGACTCTCGCTAGAACCTATAAGAAGTGAGTAAGCTCAACCTAGTGAGAAGAGAAACAGCTAATAAGCAGCATCCTAGAATCACAAGATAAGAACAAGCAGGCTAGGCAACTCGGCAAGAGAACCACTCTAACCTATGCTGGAAGAACTAGACCCAATGCACCCAAATGCAATGCAACCAGAAAGGAGTAAGAGCATAATAAAATATAATCTGTGAAATCATAAGCTCCCTTCTGCAGTCCATAAGGACAAACCACCCCAAGCTCTCCCCGCAGAGCTGAAACCCGAGAGCTATCCAAAGGCTTGGTGAAGATATCAGCCAACTGGTGGTCACTCTCCACAAACTGGAGCACGATGTCACCCTTCTCTACATGGTCTCGAAGAAAGTGATATCTGATATCAATATGCTTGGTCCGAGAATGCTGCACTGGGTTCTTGGCAATGCTAATCGCAGACATGTTATCACAAAATAGTGGAACACGGTCGATTACTAACTCAAAACCCCGCAGGGTCGAGACCATCCAAAGCACTTGGCTCTGACAACTAGCTGCGACAGCGTGCTCGGCCTCTGCGGTGGGTATGCAACAGGATTGCTTCCTCGAAGACCAGGAGACAAGAGAAGTGCCAATGAATTGGCAAGTGCCAGAAGTGCTCTTCCTATCTATCCTACAGCCAGCGAAATCTGCATCGGAGTAGGCTCTAAGAGATAGATAAGACGAGGAAGAGTACCAGATACCATAGTCAATGGTAGCTCGAAGGTACCGAAAGATGCGCTTCACGCTGGCGGTGAGATCTGCGAGGAGAGGCTCAAGCAGAGCACAAAGACACACGGAGAAATGTATGTCCGGTCTCGAGGTGTGAGGTACAAGAGGAGCCTATCGTGCCGAACTCCTTTTGATCAAGCGGCTCATTGTCTTCATCTGGGTCAAGTGAGGTTGTAGAAGCCATTGGGGTTGACACTGGCTTGCCATCACTCATGTCAAAGCTTCTCAGGAGATCACGAGTGTACTTGCCTTGGTGTAGAAAAGTACCTTCCCGAGTCTGTTTGATTTGGAAGCCAAGGAAGAAACTCAACTCGCCCATCATGCTCATCTCAAACTCCGAGCTCATGACATCGAAAAACTGGGAAACAAGAGCATGCGAGGAGCCGCCAAGGATGATGCCATCCACATAAATCTGGACGAGCAGAAGATCAGTGCCATGACGGCGTATGAACAAGGTCTTGTCTATTTTACCCATCTCAAAATCATGACTCAACAGATAGGACTTAAGCCTTTCATACCAGGCTCTAGGAGCTTGCTTAAGTCCATACAAAGCTTTGAAAAGCTTGTAAACATGATTATGGTACTTGGGGTTCTCGAAACCTGAAGGCTGTCTGACATAGACTTCTTTCTCGATAAGTCCATTGAGAAAGGCACTCTTGACGTCCATGTGGTAAAGCTTGAAGCCCTTAGAAGCTGCAAAGGCAAGCAAGATTCTAAAAGCTTCAAGTCTGGCTACAGGGGCAAAAGTCTCTTCAAAATCGAGACCCTCAACCTGGGAGAAACCCTGAGCTACCAGTCTAGCCTTGTTTCGAACGACTACCCCATCTTCGCTTTGCTTGTTCTTGAACACCCACTTGGTCCCAATGATATTGTGACCTCGAGTGGGCTCAACAAGCGACCAGACCTTGTTTCTTTCAAAGTTTTCCAATTCCTCATGCATGGCATTAATCCATGACTCATCAGAAAGAGCATGACAAACGTCTTTGGGCTCAAATGAGCAACAAAGGCAGAATGGAGACAGAAGAGAGACATGCAGTTTTGAGCAGTGACTCGCTCAAAAGATCTCCAATGATTTGCTCACGAAGGATGGTCCTTTTGAATGTGTCTAGGAGGTCGAGGTGAGATGAAGAAGTGGCATCTATCTCATGAGCAGATGAGATAGGGACGAGCCACTAGCCGGAAGAAGCGAAGGCAAAGGCTGATCTCCTCGAGGTGCGGTGGAAGAAGGCACCTCAAGAGGAGGAGAAAGAACTGGATCGGGTAGACAACCCTCATCTCCGTCCTCCTCATCATCCACAAAGATGGACTCGGACTACTCTAGAGAACCTGAGATATCAGGCCTAGTCCCCGAAGTGGCCTCATCGAAGGTCACCTCACAGGTTTCTACCATTTTGTTAGACTCGCAGTTCCAGACTCTATAGGCACATGTATTGATTGATGACCTGGTTTCACCAGTGATAGATATGGAGATATCGAATCAATAATGTGAGCACATGTTAGAGAACATGGGGTTGGATAGACCCATAATTGAGATACTATTGAGATTGTTATGAATCTTTGGGTCATTAGTTGGTCTCAAGTAATGATGTTGTATAATACTTAGACCTGAGATCAGCATGGTTTCCTACATGTGTAATAGCACTCTTAGGGGTTGCCAAATGCTACTCGTAACTAGGTAGTTATAAAGGTAACTTTTGGGTATGCTATGAAACAAACGGAGGGATGTGACTGATCAAGATGGGATTTGTCCCTCCTAACATAACAGGAGAGATGTCTATGGGCCCCTCGTGTTGATCGGATAAAGAAAGTGCATGGCCATGCCACTAGTGGTCGAAGTGTCGACCACATGATGTTATCCGACACTCGATCGGGAAAGTATTGAACAGTCCATGGTTGACACATCATCTCACCTGGAGTTCAACCAGATATCGTGAGGCAAAGGGAGAATGCATGAGTAGGTCGCTTAGTTTGATCAGTTACAAACTAGTCGTATGGAGATACATCTTTGGTCGTAGGCGGTCGAGCGTAATCCGCGAATGGTAGAGCATTGGTCGTAAGGAGTTCTGAATCGTCGTGACCAATTACAACACAGTCGTATAGAGATCTGAACTAGTCGTAAGTGATGAGGACGATCATAGATCATATTACATCAAGGTTCGTCCGATATATTCTATGTGTATTTGGGAATCGTTATGTGCTGTTAGGTACCGCTAACGACTAGTGATCGGAAAAGAGTTTCAGAGTCATAACCGATTACACATGTACCTGTGGGGTTGCACACTTAAAGGGCAATGATCTATTTTGGATGGTGATCCGAATTCGTATAGGCCACGAGTTCCTAATGGGCCTCCAGGTCGAGACCCATCATGGATGCCTATATAAAGATGGGTGGTGGCTTGGGGTGTGGGGGAAGAGGACGATCTTTGGAAGAACTCCCGAAACTCTAATAGCCACGCCTTCTCAACCATGCTGCTGGCGCTAGCACTCTATCGCGTCGTGATCCTGCCCCATACTTGTGGATACCTTGGAGGTGTTGTTGCGAAGCATCAGCACTGGGACGATCCACAACTCGTGACGCTCACCGGAGTCGGAGGAGAAGTAATGTGACGAGTACGACCACTCGGAGGAGCAGACGCGCGACGAGTACGACTACTCGAAGGAGGAGACGCGTCGTTAGTACGACTACGACTACATCAACTCACTAGCGACTCTACTCCGCCACAGTCGGTAGCGTCTAGCGGTAATCTCGTGATCTATTACTTGCGGTGGTTCCTTGGTTGTGCGGTAAAATTTTGTTTGTGCTGTCGTAGCCTTGTCGCGTTACCCTTCACTATTCTCACGAGACTACTTGTCAAAGGCATGAACTTGTAGATAGTTTGATGATCCAGACGATCTCATGGGGATTGCTTGTCAAAATTGACATGAACCTCAAGATTTGTCGCCCTGGTTGAAACATAGGAAGAGATTGTGGTGGCTCCTAGTCCATGATTTTCTTCACTAAGATAGGTATTAAATTGCATTGGTTATAGCTTAGGAAGAGTTTGTGGATGTCTCCTAGTCCAGTATCTTCTTCACTAAGATAGACCTTTAGTCAACATCAATATTCATTGCAAATAAAAATGTATTGTAAAAATAGGTGAGTGAAGCTCTTTGAGCAAAATGATTCAATTCAGGACTTTTTGTCTCTCGGATGGTCTTTGTTAGCTTCTTGATCTCACATTAACTTTCTGACATGGTCATTATCACTTTAGGATCTCTGTTGATGAACTTGCTAGTTTTGAAGTTTTGCTTAAACTGTTACAATTCATCACTTTTACTTTGAGCTTTCTAGCTTAGCTTTGGTATATATGTCTTAACATGATCTTGCTAGCGCTTCCAGGCTTGATATGTATTGTGTGATTATAGAAATGCTAGCTTGTTCTTTTGGGTAATCTTCAAAGTTTCTTGTATTAAAATATGCAAAATTCAAAAAAAAATAAAGCCACTCCATTGCATTTCATGCATGCTCTTTCTTATGTTTCTTCCTCATTTCTGCATTTATTATCTATTGATGAGAGAAAGGCGTGATTCCTTGATGACTCCATTGTCAAAGGAGGAGAAGAAGTAGCAAAAATGTTGAAAGAGGGAGCAATTTAGAGAATTTAGAGAAAATGAAATTTTCTGAAAAAATAATGATCAAAGTGAGGGGGAGCTTTGTATTTGCATTTTTATGATCGTATTGTCATTTCTGAACTTGAATTGCAATTCTTGGAAGCTCAAAATGATCAAAGGTCAATTTGAACAATTGTTCTTTCATATGGACCTTAAGTGAGATTTTTTAACTCTTCTTTGGAAATTGAGGCTTTCTCACTTTCTTTTGACTTATCTCACTTACTTATACTAATCTGAAGCCAACTTGGTCATTTCCATTGTTTTCTCTTGCTCTTGGACCAAGTTGTGCCTTTGTGCGAAAACGTCAAGTAGTTTACTTTTCAAACCTTAAAACTTACATTTTTGAAAAATTGCCAATGTGTGCATCAAGGGGGAGATTGTGAATATCATGAGGATATGCTCATGATCTTAGGATGATGTTACATTTAGCAATGGCGTTCAAGGTTTGTCGATTCACGAGTTTTCGGCATCATTTCAGTTCTATCAGGGCATAATCGATTCGGCCGTAGGCGTGATCGAACCGATCATCTGTTGGCGGTCAAGCCGGCTAGTGGCGGTCGGACCGGCCATGGGCGGCGGTCGGACCGACCAATTCAAAACGTGGAGTTTTGAGCTGGGCCAAAAATAGAGGGTGTAGGCAAGAGAGGGGATTCTAATGCACTTAGTCTTATAATTTTTGAAGTCTTCCGTCAAAAGTTCTATTCGTTTGAAATTTCCAGAGAGCTTTCAATTTTTTGAGTGAAATTTGGCTAAGTCCCTCTTGGTGATCGGCGGTCGGCCGAAGCCATTGAATGGCGATCGCCAGGTTTTCACTTGTAGCATCGGCCCTTGTAGTGGCGATATTTGTTTGTTGAGTCAAGTTCATGAGTTTCAGTGCATATATATTGCATGATTCATGCTTTGACTAACGTGGGTCAAGTTGCGAATAACTTGTTCCCGGAATCGATTTCTTGGTCTATTGTTGTGCAACTTGCTTGGAGGTCAACGATGATCAACGGTGAGGATGATCGGGACTAGGCTTGGATAGCTGAGATTCAGAACGATCGACGATGTCGGATGAAGTCATTGGATTCGAGCGTGGCGCAAAATGGACAAGGATGACCGAACGGGAAGTTCGGTGCGACGGGTTGCATCAATCTGCGTGGGGGTCGGTGCAAGTGCCATGGTGGTTTCGGTGGGAGCCGGATGGGAGAGACTTACCGACATGATGAGAGCCGTTGATCAACCTACACGTGGCGAAGCATGGAACTGCTTCATGGAGATTGGACTCGGTCTTCGGAGAAAGATCGAGAAGGGGTATTTTGGTAATATCATTAAAATATCGCCTTGTTTGCTTTTGGCTAAACCGCGGAGTAAGACGACGCAAGGAGAAGCGGTTTAGGTCAAGAGAAGATGAAGACGACACTTTAAAATGCGTGCGTAAGTTAAACTCGTTTGTGTGTGGGCTTAACGGGTGCCCAATAGGAACTCTTCTAGAAGGTTAGCCTCCACTATAAATATGGAAGAGTGTTGCGCACCTCCTCTAATCCTTTTGCTTATTTTGAAACCCTAGGTTTGTTTTGAGATTAGGGAGTGGAGGGGTGAGGATTCTTGAAGAGGAGATTGATTATGTGCTCATGTATTGTGTTTTGTCCTCCATGTTGGAGTGACTGTAAACCAGCAACAATCACAAATCAATCTATGCAAGTTTTCTTGAGATGAGTCTCTTTTCGTTCTTGCTCTCTATTTTGTGATTTTGGGGCCGTCTTTGATTCTCAAGTTTTCCTTCGGTTTCTGCCCCTAATCTTGCTTGCTGTGACATTTGGGATATCATCTAGGATCATCTTTAACCCGCGAGCAAGGTTTTGGATTTAGTTTTTGTTTTGACTCGGTTTTAAACCATCCTTCACTCAAACGGAAAAAGATCGAAACTTTGCCAATGATCTCCATGATCTTTGATTGAAATAGGTTCCTGATATCCTAGAGAATGTGTGTGCCAAGTTTCATCGAGTTTGGAGTTGTAGATCAAAAGTTACATCTATTTGCAACTTCGTTTTTCGGGCTGATTTCACTGTTCATCAGGCTAGAGGTTAGACCGCCCAAGGTGACCAGTACGACCGCTCAAGGTGACCGGTCAGACCGCCATTGACATAGAGGTCAGACCGCCCAACACTTAGGATTTTAGCCTTTGTTCATTTTGGTTGTTTTGCTTCGAGGATTGGATTGGATTCAATACAAGACTTCTGCTGTGCTTAGATATTGATCTTCATAGCTCTCATAGCTATTGGAGAGAGGGAATCGTGTTGAATTCGATCTTTGCAAAAAAAAGAGATCGTGCTCCTTTTCACCCCTCCTCTAGTCGCCGTTTCGGTCCAACACTAAGGCCATCCCATACAGGCACATCTGGTTGTACGCTTAGGCTTAGATAGGAGTTGCCGGTGTTTAGTCCTTAATTGACCCTGGCAACAATCTCTCCCTATCTATTTGTGGAATGCACCTCTCACACTTCTCGAAATATGATTTAACTCGCCCGCATCACAAACTAAGTTTTTTCATTTTCATTTTTATCGAAAATAACAGAGGTATACCCTCTGGACTTTCTTTTCAAAAGCTCTTAAACTCTTATTTATCATGTCATCCTTTTTACAATTTTTAATAAAACTATTGCCTAACTAAGCAATTGTGCGATATTCACACTCGAAACTCCCAAGTTGACATCATCTATTGTCTAACTCATAACCTAATGGCTAAAATAGTAAGGACATCAATAATTGCACAGTGAGGTGTGCTAAATTTTGGTAATTGACCTGGGTCATGGAATTGTTGCATAACTGTTTCATAATCTATGTTTTTGCTAACGTGGGTCAAGTTGCGAAGAACTTATGCTCAAAATCGATTTCTTGTTATATTATTGTGCAGGAAGCTTTGAGTCAACTATGATCAACGACGACGATGATCAGGACTTGGATTGGTGAAGTCAAGGTCCACAATGATCAAGGATGTCAGGTGAAGTGGTTGATCTCAAACAAGCCGCAAATGGACAAGGATGACCGATTTGGTGCAGCGGGTTGTATCAAGTGGTTTGGTAGGTGCAAGTGTTGAGGCGGTCGGTGGGAGTTAAATGGGAAAGACTTATCAGTATGAGGAAAGCCATTGATGAATCTACCTGTGGTGAAGCATGGGATTGCTTCACAAGATTAGACTTAGTCAAGGATGGAAGGATCGAGAAGGGGTATTTTAGTATCTTCACCAAAATACTTAGTTGGTGACTATGGAGAAACTACGGCGCGTGACAATAGAAAGGAGAAGCAGTTGAGGCCATAAGGAGAACAAGATCACGAAGAGATGGATTCGGTAGCATCGAATCGTTATTTGCTTTGAGAAGCGTGGGTGAGCGAGAGACCCGTCTGTGTGTGGGCTTAATGGGTACCCGTTATGGTTTTTCTCTAGTCTAACCTCTACTATATAAGGGGTGGTGCAGGATTTGCACAGCAACCAAGCCTAGGGATCCTAATTTGAGATTTGGAGAAAATTTGTGCGATTGAATGCTCATGAATGAGCTTTTGTCCTCCATGTTGGAGTGGTTGGAAACCCTCAATTCCTCGATATCTATCCAATGTGCTTCGTGCAAAGATGGCTTATCTATTATTTGTGCTATCTTTCTTGAGATTTTGGATTCTTATATTCTAGGGGTTTTACCTTGGTTTTTTGCTGTGATCTAGCTTACTAGGACTTGTGTAAGTTGATCTAAGGTCATCTTGACAATCTTTAATCCACGGGTAAGTCTTCGGATCATGTTTTGGTTTTCATCCGGTTTTGAGCCCTCTCGCACTCAAACAAGGAATTCTTGGAATCTTAGTGATGATTGTTTAGATCTTCGATTGGAATAAGTTTCTGACCTTCTTGTTGAGTTCTATATGAAATTTCAAATGATTGGATTTGTATATCAAAAGTTATACCATTTTATGAACATAAAATCATGCTGATTTTTCTTTCAGTTTGAGGAGAGGTCGGCCGCCCTAGAGAGATCGTATCAGCTCGAGCGGTCGGCCGGCCATTACATGGCGGTCAGACCAACCGAGGTGAATTGATGGTTGAGCTTCTTAGTTTCAACTCAATTATTCTGTCGTGATTTTTAGATCTTGATCTTTATAGTTTCATATAGCTATTGAAGTTAAAAAGAATAGAATTCCATAACAGAAAAAGTGAGTTGTTCCCATGTAGTCCCTAACACGAGCCACCAGAAGTGTTGTACGTTGAAAATAGCAACATCATTTATGTTTTTTCTGTTATGATTATCCTACCGGGTAAAGGGCCATAGAAAGGGCGTAATGAGAGAGCGTCCACGTCGCCCCTTTTTTCCCCCGTCGGATCCCGCGCTTCTCTGCATCGCGGCCATCCGATTTTTTTTTGGTTTTACGTGCCTACGATGTCTTCGCGTTCCTCATCCTTCACCGCCTCCCCCACCCTCATCTCCTTGCTCGCTCGATCCCACGCCACTGCTCCTCCCCTCGCTCCTTTTCCCCTCCGCCTCCTGTCCTCTTCCTCTCCCTCCTCTGTCGTCCCTCTTCACCCGCGCCGCCGCTCCCTCTCTCTTCATCCCCCGTCGCCCCCTTTATTTCCCTCCCCAGCGCCTCCCCTCCCTCTCACTCGCTCCCCTAGGCATCTCCACCCTGGCCCCTACGACTCCCTCCCACTCGCTCCCCCAGGCGTCTCCCTCCCCATCGTCGACCTCTCCCTCCCCTCGCCCCTCACCGCAGCCGCCGCAACCTCGGTCACCTACGCCTAGGGCTTCTTCAACCTTTCTCCTCCCCTACGCCTCCAATCCTCTTCCTCTCCCTCCTCCGCCATCCCTCTCCACCAGCGTCGCCGCTCCTTCTCTCTTCTTCCCCTGCCGCCCCCTCTATTTCCCTCCCCAGCGCCTCCCCTCCCTCCCACTCGCTCCCCTAGGCGTCTCCACCTCCGTCGTCGACCTCTCCCTCTGCTCGCCCCTCATCGTAGCCGCCCGCGCCTGGGGCTTCTTCCACCTTGTCAACTACCAGGCCAGCCCGTGTAGGGATGGTTTCGCTTCGGAGCGGCCACGCACGCCACCAAACGTCGCAGCCGCCAGCGTCGGTGGTGCGATGAGGCGGCGGCGATGACTGGCTAGGGTTCGGCGGCCGCACCGAGTCTGTCGCCGTCGATCGACGCCAGGGCCAAGCCCAAGCCCAAGCAACTTGGACGTGTATGATCCTCGGATCCTTGTTTTGTAGGATTTGTCTTCTTTTCCCCTCTTTCGGAAGGTTCTCTGTTGTTCTGTGGTTTTCCGATTCGCTCTTTTTGGTGTGGGGAGGGGTCTCTTTTCCATGGATCTGGTGGTGCGCCTTCTTCATATCGATTGCCGCCGATGGCCGTTGACTGCCTATGGTTCGGCGGTCACGCCGAGCGCCGCCGACGCCAAGGCTTTCACGGAGGCGCTGAACCGCGAGGTGGAGAGCAACGGCAGCGGCAACAACATCGTCGCCACCGCCTTCTCCTCCTAGTCCTAGCCGCTAGATCACGGCGCTGGTGAGCCTGCAACACAATTAATCCTTGTATTGCAGATGGTTTCGTTGTTCCAGGATCGAATTCGGGGCTCTGTTTTTTCGCAAGGACAGGGGATTGTATGAATCAAGAAACGGTACCACATGGGTTAGGTAATGTGTTTCTTGGATTTGGGTGAACAGTGAAATCAAGAAACATTTATTTACATAATAACAGCATATAGCTCCTGAGTTGTGAAACCGGTTTGCGATTTTAGGTTTAGAGTGCGCACACCATGGGGAATTCTAATAGATGGTCCTATCTATGACTTTTTACTACTACACTATGTGAGACTCTCTTGACTCCTCTCTGAGGGTATGGTAGGACTCAAGGAAACAAATTTTGTTGACATGGAGATTACGGTTTGAAGCTTATGTCTTCATTGGTGAAGCAAAACATAGGAATTAAATATTAAAATGCTGAGGGTATGGGCAGTCTGTAAGAAAGATAAAGCTATTGTTCTTAGTGCTACTTGACTGCATGAATATAACATAGAAGCAATACATTTGGCTTAAAGAGTGTGGTTATTGAATTTGAGAAATTATGTAGGTTGTTGAAACTACACCTGGATTTATCAGAAATGGAGCAAGAGCCCATGAATCCATGAACATTTGGCTTGCAGTTAATTTTTCTTACAATAGTGATTCTCTTAGCACATGAAAAGAATCAAGCATTGTGTAGCTCAATTGCAGAAATAGCTACTATGTTGATGGAAGAACTTTCTCAATAAGCATTAGTATACCAGTGTAGTGTTTTTTTTCGGCGATAGTTCAAACACAGTAGATAGGAATATGTAGTCCAGGAATGTTTGCTCAGACAAATGTGTTTCTTGAATTTGCACATAAGTTCCAACATATTTCAGGAACTATCATATGGTTGTCTTTAAAAAAAGAAACTATTTGTATTGCCTTTGGCTATGGAGAATGCAAACAAGAGTGGATGACATTTACACTAGTGTTCAAAAAGCAATAAAGTTTCGTACAAAATATTACTTATACTTGAAAATATGTTCCGACTTCATTCAAGAATAATTACATGTTTTTACCCCCCAGGAGTATAAGAATCAGGCATTGTGCAGCGCAATTACAGAAATAGCTATTGTGTTGTTCAGTTGGAAATTCCCTTTTGGAGGCCCCTAAAGTAGGCCTGGATGGAGAGAACTTTATCCAATGTTCTCTTATCTGCACTACGTCATTATGTCTGAAACAAAAAAAACGAAAAAAAAATATGTCTGAAACAAAAACATGCAGGTCTTAGAGTACATCAATATGCTTTAGTTCTTTATAAGTTCTTACATGAGTTTTCTGTTTTCCACATTTTTGCATTTGTCCCTATTTTTCCCCAGATGGTGTTGCTTCTTATACAAAGGCAACACCATCAATTGTAAGCACCAGCCATGTTGGTGGTTCTTTTTTATCAGTGTGATGGTATTTGACATAATCTTGCTCTGACAATCCTGTACTCATTTTGTCTTGTTGATACATCATGCAGGCATGTTCTGAGTCGAGAGGCCATAATTTTGCACTTAATGCTTCATTTGATGAGATTAACGTTACTGAATATGATGGATTGGTAATTCCTGGAGGACGTGCACCAGAATACCTTGCAATTGATGAAAAGGTGCTTGACTTAGGAACTTCTCTGATACTAAGAAGCCCATCGCATCAGTTTGCCATGGACAGTTGATTTTGGCGGCGGCAGCAGTAGTCCGGAACCGCATATCCTGCCGTTAAACCAGTTTTGGTTGCTGCTGGTGCTAAGTGGGAAGAAGCTGATACTATGGCAAAATGCGTTGCTGATGGTAATCTCATCACCAGAGCCGCTTATAATGCTCATCCTGAATGCATTAGCCTTTTTGTGAAAGCACTTGGAGGCTCTGTAGCAGGATCAAACAAAAGAATATTGTTCCTTTGTGGGGTATGTTTTGAGAAAACTTTCTAGGTCAATTTAATTCACATTCTTGGTATTTGTTTTTCTCATTTGTCACAGGTCATCAGCAATGTACTGAACATTTTTTCTTGACTACATGCTAAATAAGATTACATGGAGGATTATGAGATTATGGTCCCATTTCAGTCTCTTCAAGCACTTGGTTGCCATGTTGATGCAGTTTGCCATGACAAGGGTGCCGAGGAAAAGTGCCCAACTGCCATTCATGACTTCGAAGGTGACCACACTTGCAGCAGAAGCCTGGTCATGATTTTGCTTGGACCACATCGTTTGACAGTGTGGATGCTTCAAGCTATGAAGCACTTGTAATCCCTGGTGGATGGGCTCCTGAGTACCTTGCGTTGGATGATAAAGTCATTAGCTTCGTGAAGGGTTTCATGGATAAAGGAAAGCCTATTGCATCGATTTGCCATGGCAGTAGATTTTATCTGCTGCTGGGGTCCTTCAGGTACATAATGATTTATATCATATAGTTGCTCTACATTAATTTATTCTTCGTTGATACACCAGATGGCTTATGGTCTTAAAAAAACATTAGCTGTTGATGGTTGTTTTGGTTTAATTGTTTCTCTACGTCTCTAGCTGTTCCAGATGGCTATGAGCCTTTGAAGCACAGACACGCCTCTGAACTGCTGTATCCGTGTCGGACACCGTGTGCAACACGGATACTACACGAACAAGTGTCGGAGGTGTGTCGGCTACTTTAAAATTGAATTTTAATTATAAAAAACCCGACATGTGTCGGACATGGTGTGACCGCACGTCCGACACAGCCAGCACACCCTAACTCTCCCTCGATCCCAAATCTCCCAAAGCTTTCTGCCTCCCGCACCCCGAAGCCCTCGTCGCGCGGCTGTGCCCATCCGCCTCGCCGTGCCGTCAGATCGAGCTCCTGCTCCCTCGCGCCACCGGATCCTCAGCGCCTCCTCCATTCTTTGTCTTGGCCGGATCCTCGCGCCTCCTCCTCGCTATCTGCTGGATCCGGCTCGCCCTCGCGCCACGGGCCCAACTCCTCCCTAGCACCACTAGCTCCCGCACATCCTCCCACGCGCCGCGCCGCCCCTCCCTCGAGAGACCTCTTCCCTCACGCTGCCGTCTCGTTGCGTTGTAGGATCCAGAACCTCCCTTGCACTGCCGACTCCAGCATGGCAGCACCACCTCAGACCTCCCTTGCGCCTCCAACCTCTCCGACTCCCAATAACGCGTAAGTCCCCCTCTTATGTTCTTGTCTTCTTGATGGTTGATGACTTGATGCTAATGGCACGATGGGTGTTCTTTGTCTTCTTGATGGCCTAATAGCAAGTCCATAAGACCAGAAGGTACAGAACATTGCAGAGAAGTTTAATATTAATATTGTAATACATACATGCAGAGAATTAGAGAACTATAAATGAATGCAATTTGTCAGTCACTGATGTTTGTTCTTATGTTAAATTGTTAATATGTTATTGATTGCTTGTTTTTCATCATTTTAAAATAATGGAAACCGATAATTCTAGTGCTAGAGAGGAGCAAACCACTGACAATAGGTTCAAGCCTCCACTGTGGAATCATGTTTACATTGTAGACAAGGGTGGTCAAGGGGGATGAAATGTAAAATGGAGATACAATTGAACATATCATGATTTATGAATTGACTGCAAACTCTGCAAGAAGAATGAAGAGGCGAGGGTACATATTCTGAGTTTACTTTACGCTTTACAATATTTCAGTTTGACAAGCATGAAGAAACATAAAAAAAATACATTTTTGTAATTTATTCGTATTATTTAAATATATATAGCTGTGTCGATGTATCAGTATTTTTGGGAAAATGGCGAATTCCCGTATCGGTGTCGTGTCGCGTCAACGTGTCTGTATCCGTTTCTGTGCATCATAGGTCATAGCAAATTTTGCTTCTGAACAAAACAAAAATACCATTAGGATGACACTCAAATAATGGATAAATGGTGTAAATCGTTTTTGTTGTTCACTGACTACATATTCTCTAGCCTACTTGATTGAAGCAAGCTAGAGTTGGCCAAGCGCAGGCGTGCTGTCGGCCCGAGGAAACCGATCGCCGCACGCACACGCGCGCACTATTCACAAGCGGTAGGACATCACGATAGCGAGCCGTGTTCGGGCCGCCACGCGACAACACGAATAGTCTTTGGACTCGGCCCGACACGACCAGGCACAACACGACATGTTTTGCACGACACTATTTTAATATACATATATGTTTTTATTTTTATTTATTAATATTTATATGATTTTCTTTCCATTTTTAATACTTATATTGTTTTATTTTGTAGTTTTTTAAATTTAATATAGTTCATTTTATAAGTATATATAAATTTATATTTGGTTTTTTTAATATAAATTTTTTTCTAGGATTGTTTTACATGTTTTTCAATTTTTCATATCTTATGAGCTAATGACAAATGTTTTAACGAGCCAGCTATTTGAACATTAATAAAAGTCTATTACATTTTCAATATTCTTATCTCATTTATTACAATTTTCATATGTATTTTTGAATTCTACACATTTTCTGATTTTTTGGAATTTTTTTTTGGAATTTTTGGATTTTTTTTAAAAAAATTGGATTTTTTGTTTTGGTGGCCCAAATGGGCTAAACAGGCCAGACTTGGCCCGATGGACCAAACGGGCTAGTGCCAGCCTGACACGGCATGAAACTCCAATGGGTCGTGCCTGGGCCACCTCCTCAGCACGTCGTCTCCTGGAAGCTCTATCTTGTAGGCATTATCATTGATCTTGGCAAGGACTTTAAAAGGACCATCACCGCGGGGCATCAATTTTGATTTACGCTTCTCTGGAAAGCGTTCCTTGCGAAGGTGTACCCACACTAAGTCACCTGGTTCAAATATCAATTTCTTTCTAGACTTGTTAGCTTTAGAAGCATAAGCACGTACCTTGTTTTCAATTACCTCTTTAGTCTTTTCATGGAGCTTTTTCACAAAATCAGCACGTGTTGAAGCCTCCATATTAGCACGTTCTTGTAATGGAAGTGGCATCAAATCAAGTGGTGTGATCGGTTTGAAGCCATACACCACCTCAAATGGACACAATTGAGTAGTAGAATGCACCGCCCTATTATATGCAAACTCAACATGCGGTAGACAATCCTCCCACTCTTTTAAGTTCTTTTTTATCATTGTCCTTAGCAACATTGAGAGTGTACGGTTCACCACCTCCGTTTGTCCATCGGTTTGTGGGTGACAAGTTGTCGAAAAGAGTAACTTTGTCCCAAGCTTAGCCCACAAAGTCTTCCAGAAATAGCTCATAAACTTCACATCACGATCTGAAACAATGGTGCGAGGCACGCCATGCAATCGCACAATTTCCCTGAAAAACAAGTTAGCTACATGCGACGCATCGTCGCTCTTATGACAAGGAATAAAGTGTGTCATCTTAGAAAATCTATCCACAACTACAAAAACAGAATCTCTCCCCCTCTTAGTCCTAGGCAATCCTAACACAAAATCCATGCTAATATCTTCCCAAGGTGCACTAGGAACTGGAAGTGGAGTATACAAACCATGTGGATTAAGTTTCGATTTAGCTTTATGGCATGTGATACAGCGTTTTACAAACCTCTCAACGTCTCGTCGCATTCCGGGCCAATAAAAATGATCGGCCAGCATCATGTATGTTTTCTCTCTCCCAAAATGTCCCATCAATCCACCTGCATGAGATTCCTGCAACAATAACAAACGCACGCATTTAACTGGAACACATAGTTTGTTAGCACGAAAAAGAAACCCAAGATGAATATGGTACTTATCCCATCCTTTTCCATCTTTGCATTTAGAATATGGTGCTGAAAATTCATGATCGAAGCATATAATTCTTTCAAACTCTCTAATCCGGTACCTTTACTTCCAAGCGAGTGAAAAGCACATTCTTTCGAGATAAAGCATCACTACCACATTCTCTTTGCCTTTCTTGTATTTAATAATGTATGGAAAAGTCTCAATGAATTCAACCCACTTAGCATGTCGACGATTTAGTTTAGCTTGACCTTTCAAGTATTTCAAAGCTTCATGATCAGAATGAATAATGAATTCCTTCGTCCAAAGATAATGTTGCCAAGTCTCTAAAGCACGACAAGAGCATATAATTCTTTGTCATAAGCAGGATAATTCAATTGTGCACCGCTAAGTTTCTCACTAAAGTATGCAACATGTTTTCTTTCTTGCATCAAAACACCACCAATACCTATTCCACTAGCATCACATTCAATCTCAAAAGTTTTAGTAAAATCAGGTAAAACAAGCAATGGTGCTTCAGTCAAACACTTCTTTAGTTCAGCAAAAGCTTTATCCTGTGATGCTCCCCATTCAAAAGCAATGCCCTTTTTAGTTAATTCATTTAATGGGGCAGCAATGGTGCTAAAATCTTTCACAAAACGTCGATAAAAACCAGCAAGCCCATGAAAGCTACGAATTTGACCAACATTGACAGGAGTAGGCCAATTTCGAATAGCTTCAACTTTAGAGTCATCTACTTCAATTCCATGAGCTGAAACAACATAGCCTAAGAACACCACTTTGTTTGTGCAAAAAGTACACTTCTCAAGATTAGCATACAATTGCTCAGTTCTTAGCACTTCTACTACTTGTTTAATGTGTTCAACATGTTCTTCCAATGAGCGGCTATATATCAAAATGTCATCAAAATAGACTACCACAAATTTGCCAATGAAATGTCTCAAAACATGGTTCATTAATCGCATGAATGTACTAGGAGCATTAGATAAACCAAAAGGCATCACTAACCATTCATACAAGCCAAATTTTGTTTTAAAAGCTGTCTTCCACTCATCACCATGTTTCATTCTAATTTGATGGTATCCACTACGCAAATCAATCTTAGAAAAGATAGTAGAGCCACTCAATTCATCAAGCATATCATCTAACCTAGGAATAGGATGACGATAACGAATGGTAATATTGTTGATAGCTCTACAGTCTACACACATTCTCCATGTACCATCTTTCTTTGGAACAAGAATGACAGGAACGGCACAAGGGCTAAGACTTTCGCGTACATACCTTTTTTCCATGAGCGCTTGCACTTGCCGCTGAATTTCTTTTGTCTCCTCCGGGTTTGTGCAGATGCAGTGACGGTTGGGAAGTGGCGCTCCTGGTACCAAGTCAATTTGATGTTCAATGCCTCGAATGGGTGGTAGACCAGCGGGTACGTCCTCTGGAAAGACATCCTCATAAGCCTGCAAAACTTGAGAAACCACACTAGGAAGGGAGGTTAAGTCATTAGTAGAAAGCAAAATATCTTTGTACAGCAATACAAAGTGCATCAAAGTGGGATCATCTTGTAGCTCTCTCAAATCAGATTTAGTGGCTACCATGACTAACTTTTTCTCTCCCTCATCCTTTCTTTTTCCACTCAGTTTTAACTTGTGGCACTCATTTGCCTTTTGTGGAATCGCACTCTTTTGCTCCTTCCCTCTCTCATTCCCTACGTTTACCTCAATCTTTTGCATGTTATCATTCACAATTTGAGAAGGATTCAAAGGTCGCAATGTTATTTCTTTGTTATTCCACATGAACTTATAATGATTTGTTCTACCATCATGAATTACAGATCGATCATATTGCCATGGTCTTCCTAAAAGTAAATGACAAACATCCATGGAAACAACATCACACTCTCAAGATCGCGGTAATTCCCAATCTGAAAACTAACATCAACAGTGTATCCAACATTCATAGAACCATCATTATTCAACCATTGAATTTGATATGGATGAGGATGTTTTTTGTATTTCAACCCAAGTTTAGTGCAAAGTTCTTTACTAGCTAAGTTGTGGCAACTACCACCATCAATAATAACTTTGCAACACTTACCATCCTTACTCACCTGAGCCCGTGTTTGGAAAAGATTGCAACGCTGCACATGAGTGGGTTTTGCTTGCACACTCAACACCGTCGGTGCACACACAAGGCTAGGACCAGCCTCGGGGTCACAATAATCATCTTCATGTGCCTCCTCCCCTTGTCTTGTCTCATGTACATCTCCAAAGCTTCTAAAATCAGCAAGGGCCTCACCTTCCCCTTCGCTAGTAGAGTCATACTCTCCATTTTCCATTAACAACATAACCTTGTTATTTGGACAATCCCTTTGTATGTGACCTCGTCCAAGGCATTTGAAGCATTGGATGGCACTACTTCTTGCTGTAGAACCCACTGAAGACGAGATAGAAGGTGCTGGATTTTTCTTGGCAATGGGTGTTGTTGCATTTTTCCCGCCTGGTGCAGCATTGGTACTAGGAGCAAAACTTCCACTAGAGTGATTAGTTTTAAAAGAATTGAAACGAGATGTGGGTTTACCTCCTGTAGGTGCTGAACGGGGTGTGTATGATGATGTTCTTGTTGCTCTCATATCTTGTTGCACTTGCCTTTCAGCCTTGGTTGCTTGATGGACCAACTCCACCATGTTGTTGTAGGGCTGAAATTCGGTGATGCGCTTGGTGGAAGGTTGCAAACCAGCAAGGAAGCGAGCCATTGTTTGTTCTTCTTGCTCATAGATATTAGCTCGAATCATGGCCATTTCCATCTCTTTATAATAGTCCTCCACCGTGAGAGTTCCTTGCTTCATTTGCTGCAATTTATCAAATAAATCACGTTTGTAATGTTTAGGAACAAACCTCGCTCTCATGTGATACTTCATCTCGTCCCACGTAGTGATGGGAGGTTCGTTGTACTCTCTCCTTTGATTTTGAACTTGTTCCCACCATATGAGCGCATATTTGTCAAATTCAAGTGCAGCCATGTGTATTTTCTTTTCTTCAGAATAATTGTGCACACGGAACACCTTGTCCACCTTGAGCTCCCAAGTGAGGTAATCTTCGGGATCATGTGTACCTGAAAATGTTGGCATAGTAAATTTAAGCTTACCAAATTTCTCTTCATTAGGTCGTTCATTGCCGTAGCGGTGTCGCGGTAGTGTCCATCATCGTAGTGGTATAAGTCGTCGTCGCCGGCTGAGGCGGTCCCCTCCTCGGCCACCATGTCCACGGCCCTCCCGGGTCCTTGGCGCCTCCCACCTCCTCTCCCGGTGGAGGTGGCCGTATAACTTGTGCCACCACACGGTCTCGCCGTTGTCGAGCATCTGGGCGACTCGTGCAATGACCTCCTCATCTCGTGGAGGTGGTAGATGCACACCATCTTCTTCTTCCGACGAAGTGCCCGCACAACATCGATCCACGATGCCCGTACGCAACACATTCATTTGTTGGTTGAGCTCAATGCGGAGATCCCGCATGTCCGCCTTGAGTTGGTCCCCATTGCGATGAGTGTCGACTACAAATTCTTGTTGTAATGTACTTCTCAATGCCTGATGTTGGAAGCGAGTCACCGGGGCATTAAGATCAACAACATGCTCCTCACCATAGTTATCTTCTTCACCTGACATGGTTAGGTTGTGCAAAAGAAAACACAAACAAACAAGAATGTATATGGATTAGTAAAATTCACTCAATCTCTCTTTTCTCTCCCAAGTAAGGTTCTTACCTTTCCGAAGTGAATTAAGGCCAAAAGAAACTTACACTTGGTAGAAGCTACAATAGCAAAATGATGATCAAGCGAATATAAGAGTGTTCACAGTTGCACAACAACGGTTATTTGGTGGAGCTTGGTATGGATGTGTATATCCTAGCAATCTGAAATTCTTGATGTTGTAAAGCTAAGTAACAATCCAAGCTAGAATATTTTGTCTAAGTGCTGATCCAAAGGATTTAAGTGAAGTATTTGAACGCACACGCAAAGATTAATGTGACTCAATGCAAACAAAGGAATGAGCTAGTGAGATACAATCTGGAATTAAGATGAAAACTAGCTCGTTTTGCACCAAGTACTAGAAGAGACGCTAGCCAATTGCAATAATATGAAATGTGAGGGCACAAGATTGCTCAAAGAAAATAAATACACAATCTGAAATTTATGAACTAAGGTTATCATTTTCCCAAAGTTCGGCCAATATCTTCTTTTCTTTTCTTTTTTCTTTTTTTTTTCTTTTTTTTTTTTTACTTCACAGCCACAATATTTTCTTTTTCTTTCTTTCTTTTTTTTTTTTTTGCCGAAACTAGGGTTTAAGGTTCCCTCACGCGTGTTCTAATTTTTCAGCGAGTGCAAATAATTCAATGAACAGCCCTAAGCAATTATCAAAGACTAGTCTCAAAGATGAAAGAAAAAATCAGCAAACTTTTTTTAAGTACTGTTCACAGCTCGTGGTACTCTAGCAAGTTTCGCACTGTAGCAGACGAGAACTATCGGATCCGTTCGGTACTGCAGCAGCCGACACTGTAGCAACCGCGAATTAACAGGCCGGATCAGAAGTACCAGTTCGGGTACTGTAGCTAATCCTGCACTGTAGCTGCGCGATTACTGTAGCAAACGCGCGCTGTAGCATGCGCGCCCCGACGGGATGCTGTATCAATTAGGCACTGTAGTGTGCGTGAATCCGGTAGCAGATCTTTTTTTTTTTGATTCCAGGAGATCAAGAACCAATAATTTTTTTTGGGTTTTGGTTGGACACAAAGATTAAGCAACGCAAAAGAACACAACGATTAGCACTAAACAAAAATTCTAATGCATTAAAACCTAACTAAACTCACATGAAATAACAGATGCCAAAAACTAGGGTTTGGAATTTTTGTGTAGCAATTTTCGGTTTATGGACTCTAGGTATTAAGAACAACCAATAAAATCAATCTACTCTAGGGATAAGTAATCCTACCGAGTAAACCGCGCTCTGATACCAGATGATATGGGGTCGCCCGATCTTCTCGACGTAGGATCAAGATACTCACGTGTAGCCTCTCGAATCGTAGTGATCCTCCGTTGCCAATGCAAGAACGAACACTCTTTAATTCGCAAGAACACACGCGCTGGACTTCACAACCACCAAACGAAGCCCTATCGTGCTCCCAATTCCCAGCGGAAAGGTTGAACAATCTCAATTAGCAAGAACTCGCAATTTCCTCCGTTGAAGCCATCGGCTGTCAAGAAGAAAGCAATCTGTTTTTATTTCCAAAATATCTCCTCCCCCGATACAACCGAGAGGCATAGTATTTATGGCGTCTTAGTATTTCGCATGCACTCGCCAAACATGGAAACCGACTCCGATTCCGCCGGCCATCCAACCGACTAAACAAATAAAGCAAACTGACCATTATGAGTCCGGCCAGACCTTGGCTCGCAGGCCATATCGAACGGACTCAACAAATAAAGAAAAACGTGACCACGAGGATTCGGCTAGGACCTTGGCTCGCAGGTCACGTGAACCAACTAGAAGGTCACTTGACCATGACTAGATAACGTGGCGAACTAATCTTATACATGACCGTAACAAATTATTTGTGGTGCTTCTTCCTTTCTTTCCTTAGCCACACCTTCCTTAATTGTTGGTTGAAATTAGTAGCTCCATCTAGTGCTCTTCCATAGCTTTAATCTCGGTTCTTTCCTCATACCTAATTATACACAAAATACTAGAATTAGGTAGTAGCAAATTCTCATCAAAGTTAAGTTCTTTAAAGAACAAGTTCACCTGTTGTTGTAGTTTTTTGGCTCGTGCTCTTGTCATGGGGCCTGTAGGTATATCAGGAATACTTGGATGGACGCTTGGAGAACTCGGAGAGGTAGAAGACGTGGTCGTAGTAAGGATGTCCTCATCACGTCTTGTGGTCGGGGTGATAGAGATAGCTCTAGTGATGGTGAAGATGATGGCATGGTCGACGATGGCGAAGCAACGAAGATGACGGCGCAATCTGAAGAAAACGAGCGGCGGTGGCGCTAAGGCTTGAGGGGTGCGACGGCTTGGGTTGCGAGATCAGAGCAAGAAGGCGAACCCAGGGGTCCTATTTATAGGCCTCGCGAGTACCGGATTTGAAATGCCCAAATCGAGTTCGTTTTGGTTACGAGATTGATTCCGAGTTTGAAGGGGATACGTGATACAATTCGATTGGATTCGAGTGCGAGAAGGTACGAGGATTAAAAAGACAAGGTCGACGCAAGATTTCATTGTTGGAGATTCTATTGTCGGGCGGAGCTTCCAAGCGCGGTCATGGAGAACGCGGTCGGGACACGACGCGAGGAAGACGACGGGAAGGGCGACCACGACCACCTGATGGGCGGGACCCACCTGGAAGAGGGACGAAGCAGCACGCGGCGCACGAGAAGCTTGGCGCGGGAAGATGAACTGGGAAGGAATAAGAATGGGTTTTGGCCTAACAATGTTTCTGATGTTTTAAATAGATTTTTCTTTTTAGAAAATGCATAAAAGACAAATAGCAAATGAACTCGGAAAATTTCTAGAAAAATCTAGAAAATATATCCAAGCACATAGAACCCAGATAAAATAGTTTTGACCATTGTTGATGTAGTTGTTGGCCCGTTTAGGGCCCACGTGTCAACCGATGATTGGTGTGTGCCTCTTTGCTTCTGCGCTGTGTCGTTTCGTTGGCCTGGTGCGGCTATAAATAAGGGGGGCCCTTTCTGGCATTGCCCTCCATTTTGAAAACCCTAGTTGTTGTTTGTGTGTGTTGCTTCTTCGAGGGTCCTAGCTCTGGTGCCTTTGTCTTCTTTGGCGCCATGATGAAGCGGCCTAGAGATGGTGGTGGGGCGGTTGCCTACACCGATGAGCTTGGCCACTTGTCGGTGACACCGCAAGTCCTGCGTACCCTAAGGGATGAGGGGAAATTGTCGAACCTTTCAGTGGCACGAGTCCTCAACTCGGAGACATTGCCGGAGCCCCAGGAGGACGAGGTTGTCATCTTCTTCGATGCCGGCCTTCGATTTCGTTGTGTGGAGTTGGCAGCGTGTGTGCTCCAGCTAGGGATAAAAAAACCGACCGGTAAAAAAAATACCGGCCAAAAATTTTAAAATTTGAATTTGAATTTTTGACTCCATAATGTCCTTCCCTAGTTGGTTTAGGCATTCTTATGCTAGATTATGTATTGAAACATTAGTGTTTAGTATATTTAGCATTATTAAAACATAAAGGAGGCCTTTTTATGTACAACTTGAAACACATTATCATTAATTTAATTGCATGCAGCCATGAGAGAATTGGATTGCATCATTATTTGCTCAGGATTGGATTGATTATTTAATCCTATACTTTCAAATCATTTAGTGACACGATATGATTAATAAGAGATACGAAAAAGTATTTGCTAATAGTTTGTTCAGCGACACAGGTTTCATATGTATGATTACTAGTATCAATATACTAGCATTTGTTTGGCCAGGACTGGCCGGCCAAGTCCAACTTTCATATTTCTGCTAAAAATACTAGGGTAGCTCATGTAACTAGAAAAAATTCATTTTAGGAGGTGGAGTCATGAAAGAAGCAAGAAAATAATTAATATACGACCTTTGGAAAATATAAGATAGTTAAGAATTCAAATGGACCTAATATTTGCAACTAGAGTAAATTGCATTGGAACTCTCTAAACTTGTGCAGTTGTCTCACTCAACACCCTGAACTTGCATTGTACTTTGCCGCCCCCTAAACTTGATCATGTTTGCACCATTGATCAATCAAACATTTAGGTAATTTCACAACCATTGCACCAATGCAATTTACTCTTTCAATTGTGTCTGTGCAAGAGCATATTACTTATCCTTTTGAAAAAATCATGTATGCATGTGTATTTAGAATATATGCAGCATTTTATTTGATCTATTGTCATTCCATTAGGCAACCTTTCAATTCATCAGGGACAGACAATAGTTGCTTTGGAAACGTTTGGATCTATACTTAATTTTTCCATCTTAGGAGAGGGCAAACTAGTCTAGTTAAGCTCTTGCTTGGAAAATCAAGTTTTTCGGTTTTTTGGTTTTTTTGCCAGTTTTTCCGGTTACCGGCCGATAACCGGTCCGGCAAAAAACACAGATTCAAAATTTGATATTCGAATTCATGCCAGTTTTTTTTTGAAATTTCTGGTAACCGGTCGTCGGCCAGGAAACTCACCGAACCGGTTTTTCAATCCTTGGCTCCAGTTGTATCGGGTGGAGCTGGTGCAGCTGGCGCCTAACTCCATCGTCAAGCTCGGCGTGTTCAAGTGGGTGATGCGGTCCGCGGGGGCGAGCAGGGAGGGTCAGCTCTTCGCATATCTTCACGACAGGCGGTGTCAACTGAATAAGAAAAAGGATACCGATGCGCCTTTGAGTGCTAGGGTAATGCTTTTTGCTTTTATTGTGTTGTCCCCCCGGTTGCCTCGATGGCCATTTCGTATACGCGAAGGAACTTCGAGGGGTCCGTGGACCCCTTGAAGGGCCTGACCTCCGGCATCTTAAAGCCGTGGGGCCAACGGGTCGTCTCCAGTCCAGCACTCAAGGGGGAGTTGGGGTCCCCCCGAAGCACTGGGGCCGGGCAAGCGTCGGCTGGTGCCTGATGGGTGGCTCCCTCGGCCACGGTTTGCATGAGCCTGAGCGGAGCCGCGAGGGACCCTCCCTCAGGCTGTCAGAGATCGAGCATCTCTCGGCGGAGGTCTGCCAGCTCTCGTTGGAGGGCTTCGTACGCCTCCCACGTTATGCCTGCCGCTCCGTGCGGCTGGCCTATCAGGAGGTTTTCACGAGGGGGGGGGGGGCGCCTCGGTGCGCTGGGTGTCGCGGCTCCACGTGGAATTGTTAGCCTCTTCCTCCGAGGCTGCCGCGATGGCCGCCGCAGGCGCCGTTACCTCGGAGGTCCTACTTCGCTTGGCCCTCAGGGCGTTCGGCACGTCGGCCTTCGTGGGCCGCTGAAATTTTGGGCGTAGCTTTTCGAGGGGCTATGCTAGTACTTCGGAGCTATGCTTCGTGACTCTTACCAGTCCCCACGGACGGCGCCAATTGTCGTAGAAAAAGAATGTTAGACAGTAAGAGGGAGACCCCCGGTGTCTTCGGAGTGACAAGGGTGTCCTTAAGAGAAGGGGCCAATTGCTAAGAAAATACGTGTATTATTTGCTCCAAAGAAATGTTTCTGCCTTGTTACATGGTGGAAGGCAGCTATTTATAGCCTCCTTAACAGGGTACTTAACATTACTATCCTACCCCTAAAAATGCCCTATATGCGTAGGGGCTGCAGGGACTTTTCCTCCTCCTGTACGTAGCCTTCGGCCCACGGTGGACTCCATTAGGCTCGGTCCACAGGGTTGGTGCACCTGGTCCACCGGTGCCCGAGACGCATCCAGGGGTATAAAATGCCTCAGGCGTCCTCCACTTCTAGCGAGGTGGCCCGAACGAACCGCCGCTCCTGGTCTTACGGTGCTTCGGTGACCTTCTGGTGGCCTCTAAGCTTCGTCTGGGGCATCCCGAAGGAGTGCCTGGGACTACCGAGGTAGCCCCAGAGGACTCGCTGCTCCAGGCCTCGAGGTACCTCAAAGACTCCCCCAGGGAGGCTCCGGGTCTTCTCCGAAGCCTCCTCGAAGGGCTCTCCCCCCCCCCCGGGGCCTTTGTGCTCACGAGGGAGGTCATTGCCTAGCCGAGGTGCCGGAGACCCTCTGGAAAGGCTTCAGGTCTTATTCGGAGCCTCCCGAAGGGGCTCCTGGTGCAAAATCAAATTGAAGATTAGATATAGATTTGAATATTAAGTGAGTGCAAATCTTTGATTTGATTTACTTTTCTAGGTTAATGCAGATTTGACTTGTCTAATATTAACTAGTTTGTTTTAAGATACATAAGCTTTTTATTAAATATTAAAGAGGTGTACCAAGCACACCGCTAACATTATTTCTACTTTTAATTTTGTTTCTTAGCGACGTGGATTGATTATGGGTAAATATCATTTTGAAGCAAAATATATTGGCAAAACGAACGTGCACGCTTACTAGTCTAAACACCCGTGTAGACAAGTGTGTGTACGCGAAGCACGGTGCCAGGGCTTCCCAGCTCTCCGTTAGTGCCTAGCCGCATGGGCGCACACGCACAACCCACAAAGACTCCTTTGCTCTCCCTCCTGCCCCCTTCACCCCGATTGGCCCGATCCGGCGATCCCTCCTCCCGCTCGACGCCTCCTCTCCTTGCCGTGGAGCGACACCACCTACTCCTCCCTGACGGAGAGCTCCCACTGCTCTACGCAACGCCACCTCGGTTACGTCGGCAAGCTCCCGCGTGCGGCCCGAGCGACACCACCTCGCTGCCGAGCGCGAGCGCTCCCCGGCGCGGTGCCGCCTCGCCGCGGGCTGGAGCTGAACGGCCCGACCAGAGCTCCCCCACGCGTTTCGTACCGATCCAGTTCTCGCCGCGAGCTCGTTCCCCAACCTGGATCTCAGGTATTAGATCTGTTAGGAATTAGGATTTAGTGGTAGATTTTATGGGCCGCTGCTTGGTTCCGCGTTTGCTTGTTCTTGCAATCTTCAGATGGCGCTTTGATGGGCAGATGATTCTTGCAATCTTGATCTGTAAGATTTGGTCTCACATTATTCGCAAAGATCGTTCTGTTGGGCAGATGACTTGAACCTGATAGCTCTTGATTAGGTGTTGACTTGTAATCTTGTTCACTGGACAGTGAGTGGCTTCATTGCTGAACCTGGAACATTAAGTGTCCAGTATTGTCGAACCTGGAACATTAAGCTCTTGATTATTGCTTGGCCATGATTTGTATCATGTAGGCTTGGCCGTATGGTTGAATCTGGCTTTTGATTAAGTGCCCACTGCTCGTTTAGTTGATGACGTTTTTCTCTTGACTGGCTGGAAGCTTTATATTATTTAACTTGGAACTTATAAGCTTTTGGTTCTTTGTTATAGGTTGTCAAACTTGTTAACTGCTATCACACTCAAAAGTCGACCTAGTATTTCAACTTAATTTGGTAAATATTGTATATGCTGATACCACAACGAAAAAATGTGGTGTTTAGTTATTTACCGATACTGTACCGAAATTTTATTTGGTAAACATGATATCTAGTTTCAATTATCAAATTTTCAAAATTTTCGAAAAAATTTAACCAAAGTTACTTTAATTCACCGAATAAACAATCCTATAATTAGTGGTCTGCATTTTGAGTCAATTTTAGATGTAAGAAGGATATGACATTACTTAGGGGGAATGTATCTAGTGCTAATTGGTAATTCAGTGCTAAGGTGCTAATACCAATCTTGACCGTTGGATCTGGGTCTTGACCGTTGGAGGTGGGAGCATGAATGATGTTTAATGAAAACGCATTCATGAAGGTGCATTGAAGGTGGGAACATGCAAAGTGATTAAATGGTTTAGAGGTGGGAGCCCGCATTAATCTT
Source organism: Hsuehochloa calcarea (assembly GCA_036346395.1). Classification (NCBI taxonomy): domain Eukaryota; kingdom Viridiplantae; phylum Streptophyta; class Magnoliopsida; order Poales; family Poaceae; genus Hsuehochloa; species Hsuehochloa calcarea. The sequence goes on from CM070614.1 coordinate 13,552,519, forward strand.
GGTTGTTCAATTCAGATCCAACGGTCAAGATTGGTATTAGCACCTTAGTCTTGAATTACCCATTAGCACTAGATACGTTCCTTTACTTAGGCCCTGTTAATTTTGCAACAAAGAAATCTCTATGATCCTTAGTTTTTGGTGTAGCAATTTCTTTTCTGCTTTAGTGGATGTTTTTGTATCATTAAGCTAAAAAAAACTTTAAAATAGTACAGTTCAAGTTAATTCATTTTCTTTCCTGTGCGATGCAGGTACCATCTGAAATGGATTTTTTCACCGAGTATGGTGAGGGCAACAGGTATAAAATAGAATAGGTAATTGGAAAGGGAGTTATGGTGTGGTTTGCTCTGCTCTGGATACTCACACTGGCGATAAAGTTGCTATCAAGAAGATAAATGACATCTTTGAACATGTGTCTGATGCAACACGGATACTTCGAGAGATCAAGTTGCTTCGGCTCCTGCGACATCCGGATATTGTGGAAATAAAACATATTTTACTCCCTCCATCAAGGAGAGAATTCAAGGATATATATGTTGTTTTTGAACTCATGGAGTCTGATTTACACCAAGTTATAAAGGCTAATGATGACTTGACTCTAGAACACTATCAGTTTTTCTTGTATCAGTTGCTTCGAGGATTGAAATACATTCATACAGGTAAATGTTTTATTTTCACATTATTTTTTTCTTTGCATATTCCAACAGCTGCTCTATGGAGTGCTCTGTTTACAAATAAAACTATTAGCCCATCTGTCATTAGATAAGTCTTGTTTTAGGCAAAAGCTTTTGTCCCTAAATAAGTGATGCACTAAGATTTATAAATTATAGATGGAGCCAAGGTTCAAGAAGGCGCTAGGTGTTAGTCAGGCGGTGGCCCAGCGCCTATGTGGCTGACTAGCGGCAGTGCAAAGAAAACAAATTCACAAATGATACTATTCTTAATGACACGGACCCTGTGTCAAGGTCGATTCGGCGGCACGAGATGCCTGGAACCCGCCTCACCTAGCGCCGCCTTGGGCCGGCTTTGCCCGCCGACTTCGACGAAGTTGCGGTGGTCGGGCTCTGCCAACCGCCTAGGCGGCGCCTAGAGGCGATTTCTTGAACCCTGGGTGGAGCATGCCTAAGATAACCAACCATGTTTCCTGAGTGGCGGAATTGGAAGTTGTACAAGATCTTTAATTATCTGGAACTTAACTTCTTGGGCCAGACAACACACATTTTACCTCCTTTTATATTCCCCAATGATTAAATTCGACTATTATACACCAGTGTTACTTGGACATGGACACGGGTGTACGATTAACAAGCTTGAAAATATAGGATTTGAGGAATCATCTAATATATATTAATTTTGTAATAAAAAATTATACATATACTTTTTTATTAGTAAATGATATCAATAATTCTCAAATAACACATAAAATAGTTGGCAAAACAATTGAAGCATGTAGAATCACTGGGTATTCCGCACAAAGGATCACATTCTAGTTATGTACAGCTGAAGCCACAAAGGTTGTTGCTTGTGTCCAATGTCCTCGAGAGAAGAGAAGGGATCGATAAAGAAAACAAAAGCTGCCGTCTGCAGCGCCGCTCTGTCTCCTCCTCACCCTCTTGGTCTTCACCCCGATGAAACAACCATGGAAGGGTGCTGCAATTCTTCCACTTTTTCTATAGTCTTATTCACAGGGAAGCTCTCTCTCACCACCTCCTTTAGCCTCCAAGTTGCACTGCTGTCTCAGCATATCCTCTCCTCTCCCACATCTTTCCTTCGCATCTTCTCTCCCATCCTCTCTCTCCAGACCTGCTTGGCTGCGGCTCCTCTCTCCGTCGGCAACTTGGGACTCGCCGGAGCCATGTCTGATGTGTGTCGCACCGCGTCCGATGTGCGGATGGGTGTTGACGCGCCAAAAGTTTTTTGGACACGCGAGTCCCAGTAACACAAGGGAAGATTTGATAGAAGTAATAGAATTGCATAGTAATCTTGTATTGATCCTTATTTTGTGTGAATTTAGCCAAAACACTGAGAAATGCAGACTGGAGGGAGTAATTGCCATAGACAATGATCATTGCATGTGATCAAGGCAACGATATAGATAACCAGGAAAGCTCTTTGCTGTGAGATAATTATAATGCCCCATGTTGGTTATATTCTGTAGTGTTAAGTTATGTATATGGTACTTAGGCATCACCAACATCATGCTGTTTTATTTTTTCCCAGTTGTGGATTTGTTGAATTTCTACTATGGTTGTACAACCTGTGGTGGTGTTATTATAGTTATTTCACCTTGTGAACCGATTCATAAGAAATTAGGAATTAATGTCATTCATCTATGAAGCACATTTTAAAAACAGGACCAGACTGACGGTTGAACCGGAAAATCCCGGAACCGAGAATCATTCATGCAATTGGACTGGAAAAATCCAGCTGAACTGGCATTTTTTCAGAAAACAAATGAACTGGACTGATGGAAAAATACAGCAGTAAGGAATGGGGACGGGTGACTGGGCTTGGCCCAACACAGTCCACCCATCGTGTGCACATGAAGAGGGGTGCTCTAGGCTCCCCCCAATCACCATATGCTGGCTGCCGTTCCACTTCGTCTTTCCCCATCTCGTGTCTGGAGCACCCAATCTCTCGTATCCTAGCATCCTGGCAGCACAAGAGTGCTGTGGCCGCTGCAGATTGATATCTCAGGTAGTGGTGAACTGGTGATGCCTGCTTGTTTGTGATGTGTAGTTGGCTGTTGCTTGCTTGCTTTCTTTTTCTTGCTCCTTGTTCTCTTGTATTCTCTGCCAATGGGTGTCCACAAATTTTTAATGCTGTTTGGCTTTCTTCTCGATCAGTTTTATTGTCGTTTTAAGTCATGCAGAACACATTTTTTGGAATCTACAACATTTTGCCAAAGGAGTCTTACTAGAAATGAGGAAATGGACTTGAGCAGCTAAGAATCAAAGGTTCAAAAATAGTATCCAACTAACACATGATAATCTTTACTCATTTAAAAGTTCTACTCTGGTGGTGATGGTGGTTTCACCATCTACCCCAAGGATATTATGTTGATGGATCTCTGTGTACATACGTATGTGCCTGGGAGGATCTTCTGCGAAACATATGATTATCTACGCATATGTGTATGCATGTGACTCATGGCATGATTCGAGTTGCTTATAAGATGGGATTTTTTTAAATGTATTATCCAAATTTAAGGTTAATGATTTGTGCATGATGAATTTCATATGGTTGCTTTAGTGAAAATCTCACGGGCAACCAATTCATGGATGTTGGGAAACTCTTTTTTTAGAATTTAGAACTTATGGTATCGATTATTTGAGATCCGCTACAACGCACGGGCACGCTAGTATTAGAACATCGGCAGTTCAACTAGTGAAATGGCAGTTGGACAGTGAACCGTGCTTGGCGGTTTGTCACTGGTCTGGTTTTAAAACTATGGTATGTAGCTGCAATTCCACAACTATCTGCCACCAAATGTAGTTCTGACAATATCTATAACAGAATTGTCTTCCTTGTAAGGAGACTACGGTAATCTCTTCTTCAGCTTGAGATAAGAGCTAGCTAAACATCAAACCATATTAGTGTCTGCATGTGAAATGCGATTTTGCATTCGGGTGTGAATCCTGCGGGCGGTTGGAATATATTGTTTTGAAGTTACTTCATCATCTCAGTCTGGTCATTCGGTCAGTTCTAGACTTTTTTATTTCAAGACAGACCAGGTTAATAAAGTAGATTGCCTAGGTGTACTTGACACCATTTCTTGTTCCTGATAGGCATACTATTCCTCTGAAACACCTATTTGGTGGCCAAGGTATGCCATTTTTAAAGATTTTCATGAGTAACATGTTTGTGATAAAGCAGCCTTTTTCTATTTCGTTTTTTAGCAGGCTAAGAAATAATTTCTTGTTGCAATAAGGCATGTGGTCCATCTCTCTGTAAAAAACAGTAAGGCAGATTTTTTTTGTTTCAAGTTAGTTGAACAAGTCTATTTAAACAAACAAGTAGCAATTTTTTTTTTGTTATATCTGACTGAAAGTGGAAATGTGGCATTAAGAGTTGAGAAACAATATTGTGTAAAAGCTTTTCTAAACTACTCCTTTTTATCTACTTAAGAATTAAGAGGAATAAGTTACTCAAATAAATGCTCTTCAGCTGTGTGATTACCAGTCAATCCTATTTGTGACACTCCTGGTATGACTCATCATCTTTCATTTTTGGTTTATTACAGCAAATGTTTTTCACCGAGATCTCAAACCAAAAAATATCTTGGCGAATGCTGATTGTAAGCTCAAAATATGTGATTTTGGCCTTGCAAGGTTAGCTCTAAGTGATACTCCAACTGCCATCTTTTGGACGGTATATCATTTTTTTTCCAACTATTTCTTTTACGTAGTCAAGCTTTTTAACATCAGCTAATTGCTTCTTCTATTTTTAGGATTATGTTGCAACAAGGTGGTACCGAGCACCTGAGCTGTGTGGATCTTTTTTCTCCAAGGTTGGTGGCCTTCTGAACTTGTGTCTGATTTGATATGAATCATGATACTTGCAAGAATGTCCATGATTTCCATGTTTCATTATTATGATCTAATTTACTACAGTTAAATGCACACTGCAATCTGCAAGTCTTGAACAGTGAAGCAAACATGTATAACATTTCATTTGCTTGTTAGTTTATTTCTAATAGATTATGTTTAAAAATGCATATAGTTTAGTTCAGCCAAGACTGGTCTGGCAGCATGATTATTAATGTGGGGCACATAGGGTTTCTAACACCACCAAGTTATCTGTCTGCTGCAATAGTAGCTTGATTATTGATTTCTGCCGAGAAGAAACATCATGACTAAGCAGTGTTCCCCTAGGCGCCGCATAAGCGCTAGGCGCAACCTCTCCACCGGGACTTCATGGTAATCGGCAGGCTAGGCGCACCAGGCGGCGCAATGTGTGGCAGATCCAAGCAGGCTGGGCGGCGGCAGCTTGCATGAAGCAGCAGTTGCAAAGGCTAAAGGGCGGAGGTGGAGTTGGGGATAGTGAGGGGGAGTGGGACTAGGATAGGTGCCAGTGTTGGCAACACGGCGACAGCGTTCGTGAAGCTGCAGGCCGTGGGTCCAGCTCGAGGGGAGAAAGGAGGTGCTGGTGTTTGTGGTGGCGGGTTCAACTCGAGGGAAGAAAGGAGTTGGGCCGGCCTTGCCCAGCTAGCCCAACTCAACTCACAAAACTCCTCCCGTGGAGAGCATATGCCCTAGGGGCTAGGGTTCCCCTTCCCTAGCCGCTCTCCACTCTCTCCCCTCTCTTTGTAACACTCTGGCCCAAAATTTGCTAAAACCCACCGTGGGGCGGATCCGTGCACATATAGCACCCTACTTACACTTTCGTTTTTGCTTCATGTAAAAGGGTTAACCCGGAAGTGCTACGTTTGGACTCAGCAGGTATTATATACTACAAATCACTTTAAACAAGCAACGTGGGACTAATCCCACCATAGAACTACACATGAGCCATATGGGTCGCACTCTGAGCGGTAGGTGTATTACATTCACCCTCTTAAGGGTCGACATCGTCGTGACACCTGCCATGAGAACCACCCCAAGGTACACGTTCGTGTGTCTAATGCCGGGACATATGCCATGCGTGTGTCCACTTTGGGCCCACACGCACCATGCGTCATATGCCCACGACTCTGTCCTGCACACCCTCGTGCAGCGAAAGTTGATGGTATGGTATAGGGATGGCAATTGTGCCTACGTGCCCGCGAGTGAATACCCTAATGGAGGCGGGTATGACGTCTTTCTTTGCCCACGGGCATGAAAACGGGCACAATTCCTTGCCCATCGGGTAAACGGGCGTGGGTATAGTTAAGCTCCACCCGTACCCGCTTAGCCCGATTACCCGTAACATGTGTAAGGAACTATGTCAATTTGTATTTTTATTTTATTTGTTGAACTTATTAGTTGTCTTGTCGAACATGATATGTGAATTGTGATGAACTTTATTAGTTGTTGAATGTGTGATGCACCATTGATGTGTGAATTATGATGAACTTGATGTATGCATTGCTTGCGGGTAATGAGCATGCCGTGAGCGATGGGTACCACGCGGCGATGCATTATTCGCGGGTAGCGGGCATGCCATGAGGCGGCGGGCATGGGCGAGGTTTTTCGCCCATCGTCCTTGGCGGGTATGCCGTGGGTGGAATTCGGTCGCGGGCATGGGTATGGCGAGCACTACCCGTCGCCGCGCCCGATTGCCATCCCTAGTCTGGTACCATCCGTAACACCCTAGACCAAACTTCACTCATAGCCCAGCCCACTGTAGGGCGGACCCGCGCACATATAGTACCCTACTTACACTTTCGTCATCGCTTCGTGTAAAAGGGTTAACCCGGAGGTACTACGTTTCGACCCAGTAGGCATTATATACTACAACTCACTTTAGACAAGTATTATGGGACTAATCCCACCACATAACTACACATAGGCCATACTACGAGCAAGCCGGTGTATTACACTCTCGGAGGCCATGTGCGTGGGCAGGAAGGTCACCTGGCTGAATCCACCTCGCCGCCACCTTCCCAACCGTCGGCGATTCCACCTCCACATCGCCTACATGTCAACATCGATCTCACGACGTCGGATTCGCTTCCAGCCTTCCATGTCGCCGGTTTCCCCCTCGAATACGCCTCTATCCCTCGATTTCGCCTCCCCTCCACCAAATTTTGCCCCCTAGGCTGCTGCCCCCTTGTTTGCAAGTTGGCCATCTTGGCGTCGCGTAGGCAGGCTAGCGCTAGGCAGCCACCCTCTGGCAGCCTTCCACCTAGCGCCTATGGGAACACTTTGACTGAGTGATACTTACTGTCGTGAAAACCTAGAAACAACTCTCCTTTTAGGAGGCAAAAAATGGCGTATGAAAAATTGTGGTTTGCTTATCTTCTATAGAGAATATGTTGCATACTAGAGCAGCATACCGGAATTGTTGGGTTCACAAACCGCATTCCTGGTTCACGAACCAAATTAGTACACTCCGTAACGAACCCTTTTTTTTACAAGTTGGCATCCCGCAAACCTCAAACCCAACGTATCGCGAATCAGGTAACTATGAATAGGAGCATGCTCACGAGACTAAATACGTTATTTGCCTACTCCATGTATACAAGCTATCATGGTACATTAAATCAAGAACAAGATCACACTTAGTATTCCTATGGTCCTACTAAATTAAATCTAGGCTGTCCACAAGAATAATAATCTACAAAACTACAACTAGTTGCTGTACTGCACTAGATTAACCATGATTGTTTGACAAAATAATTACTATTACTTTTAGCTAGCTCGTTCCAGTGGTGGTCGCAATAGAGTCTGAGGCACCAGGAACAACCACAGTGACATGAACCTCAGGAAAACGTAGAACAATCGTGCAGGTGCTATCCAAAATCTTGATCGGTCTACTCTCGTGTAGGACTAAATGAGGCTATGGCTGCAGAGACATTCCTCATTGAGTAGGCGGTGCACACAACACAATGGGTTTGAGTGGCTTGGATGCAGTGCAACACATGGAACAATGAACAAAAATGAAACATAGATCAGAAAGATGGTTTGTGTCTCATGTTATGTCCTTGGGACGTGTCTCTGCTCATATAGAGTGGTAACACCGCAAGCTGTTAGCAACCAACCGCTCGTGTGAAACATTAGGGCATGATCTTAGAAATCGTCACCTTGTTTGGAACAAAAATAATATTAGAATTTGAATGGATTGTTCCTATCCACGCATGTTGGGAGTTTGGGACAGATGTCCCATGGTTTTTCTCTAGGTGGTGGCACTTATAAGTAGAGTTGCATGTTGCCATGGTGAGGCAAGAAAAAGGAAGACTACATGCATACGCTAGCCCGCCTCTCGGTGCCATGCCATCCCTCGTGGGCTCGCGTCGTGCGTGGGAATGCCCAGTGATCTTGTGTTCATATATGCAAGGGGTTGTAGCTTCTTTTTACACTACATGGTAATGCATTGTGATGTCAGACCTTCGTGGGTGCATGGATAGGAACAATCCCGTTCAAATTCGTACATGGGTTCTATTTCAAAACAGCGGGACAATTTCTGAGGACATGTTTGTTCTGTCTCAAGTGCAAGGTTGTCACGACGTCGCCTAGTCGACGCCTTAGCGTCCAGTCGCCTGGAGGGAGACACCGAGGTCCATCGCCCAGCGCCTGGAAAAGTTCCACTATCGCCGAGGTCACTTCTGCTGCCGCCGTCGCCCCTCTTGGTCGCCTTCCACTCCCCACCGTCTGCCGCCGCCGCCGCCGCTCCTCAGGTCAGTCTCCTCTGCGCTGTTGCTTCTTCCGCCGCCCCTCTTGCTCTGATTCCACCGCCCCTCTTCTCCTGCTGCCCTCTTGCTCTGATTCCTTCTTCCGCCGCCCCTCTTGCTCTGATTCATTGCCCTCTTGCTCTTCTTCCACGCCTCTTGCTCTGATTTTAGCCCTCTTGCTCACTGCGCCAAATCATACCTTCTTCTTCTTCCTTGCTTGCTTGCTCTAATTCCACCGCCCCTCTTGCTCACTTCTGCGCCTCTTCCTTCTGCTGCTTCTTCTTCTTCTTCCTCCTCCTCTGCGCTTCTTCTTCCTCCTTCCGCCTCTGCTTTGCTGCCGCTCTCTTGCTCTTCTTTGCTTTGCTGCTGCCGCCTCCTCTACTCTGCTTTGCTTCTGCCGCCGCCTCTGCTCTCTACGCTGCGCTACCACCTCTTCTTGCTCTGCTTCTCCTGGTGCGTTGCGCTGCGCCTCTTTGCAGCTCACTCCCTCTTCTCCTCTTCTCTGCTTCTTGCTGCGGGCGCCTAACTCTCACCGTCTAACTCTCGCCATGGCGAGCGCCTAGGCGTCCTGGCGTCCCGGGCTCGCCGTGACTTGCCAGAGCGCCATGATAACCTTGCTCAAGTGGATGGTTGCTAGTGGCGCTATATATGAGCGGGGATTCATGCCAAACGCCATAACACGAAATGTAAATAATCTTTCTCCATTTCTGTTGGGACCTGAATTTACACATTTGAAACCCTCTGTGTTTTTGAACTAGTCCCAGATCAGTAGCTAGTTTACACAGGAAACATCGATGAAATGCGATCCGTTTATCATGCAGGGCCAAAGAAACAAATAAACTCTTGCAGTAGAACGAAGAAACTTGGAGAGACCAATCAATATGCCTACAAGCAATCGAGTGGAGAACGCATCCTAATCTGCAAAACCTTCACAAAACTCTTGTTCGTAGAACCCTTGAGCAGCTTATTATTCTTCAACTGAGCAGCAAAGTTTGAAGTCGTGAGTATATAAAGTACTCAGCAAGTCGTAGGGAAACAGTATGCAATTAATATTCATGCAAGGTTGGAACAAAGGATTAGTTATATGCTTCTTTTGCAGGAAATAGTATTGACGAATAATACAGTAAATAGATTGAAATGCATAATTGAAAAGAATAATTAATAAATAAACAATTTCTTTGAAACAACCAGTGAACTTCCCATTCACTTCCCAACCAAACCAATAAGTGAATTCCTCATTCACCAACCGACACAAACCACCAAGCGAATTACTCATTCACTAAACGAACATTATATTCATCAAGTGAACTTATCATTCACATCCTGACATATTTTATGAAGAAGCTTTACCTCGTGTGAAATCCCCGGACATGTCCATAACCCCGGACGCGGCTATTCGAATAGATTAATTAACACTCTGCAGAGGTTATACACTTTACCCATAAGATGCAATCAACTTGTACGGAGCTGATAACAACAAAACCTTTCAGAAGTTTCATCTCAACAATTGACTCTTCCGTTGTGCATACTGTCAACCCCAACCTCACTGTTGGTTCGACGCACACCGTTGGACCTGAAGACAGTAAATCCTACCCATAAATGTGACCTTAGAAAGGGTACATGCCTCCACCCATATACTACCTGAGTAGTCAATGCCAAAACTCCACAACTTACTAAGTTAGGCTTGTCCCATATTAGGCATGTGGTTGTATGATAAAGCTCAGTTCAATAGCGCACAGGATTAAATCCTTGACAAGTTACTCAGGCGAGTCTACCACAAACCCACAATGTGTTATAACCACACCCTCACTTCACAACCGCTTGCCTGAGCGAAAACTATTTTGTTTAACCAAAACCAATGACATACCTTGTCATGGTACACAAATTTTAACAATAATAGCTACCCGCCATGATTTCATATCTCATTAAGTCAAATTTAACATTTATTGAATATGTGATCTTGAGCCCATCATAACTAAGCATGACTAAGCATCTATACGATACCTATGTTGGTGATACAAATATGTCAACTAAAATTAATCATACTATGGTGACGAGACTCAAGGTATTCAAAAGTTCAATGGAGGCATAATGACAAATAGGTGATAATTAATCCCAAAACAGTTGATATAAAGATAGCATGCAATTGATATAAAACAATATACTTTTTAAATCATAGGTTCAATATGATCAAAGGACTATGACTTACCTTTGCTTTGGCTTTGCTCAGTTACCACATTTGGATCTTCAAAGTTTGCTTCTGCTCCTGCTCTGTGAAACAAATCGTCTAACGAGATAGAAAACAACAGGCAAAGCACAAATAAACTTAAAAGAAAAACAAATAGAATCCAAAAACAGTAAAACCAACTCTAAAAGAAAGCTCGATTTTAGATGAATTTAGGAATTTGAATGGACTGAATCGGAGTTCGGACGAAGAAGAATGGACTCTCGGAAGATTTACACGAAAGGAAAATGAGAGGAAAAAGAATATCCAAAGAATATTCCTCGGCTGGAAATAAAATAAAATAAATCTAGAACTAACAAGTGTGGTCCACTTGTAAGTGAGAGGAGCAAAGAATGACATGCGGGCCAAAGTTGTTGGAGAGAGAGAGATTGACAAGGGGTCCCACATGATAGAGAGAAAGAGGAGAAGCCCATAGCAGAAGAGCAGAGCTATGGTCGGCAGCAAGGTAGCGATGGCGAGGGCAAGCGGCAATGGCGGGTTCGCGAAGTAGCAAAGCGGAAACCAGCCGAGGCGGCAATCCTGCGGGTGGTGGTGTGGCGAGAAATCGGCGAGATCAACGGCGACGGCGACTTTGGCGGCGGGAGGTTCACGGTTGTGGTGGCTTTGACGAAACAAGAATGCCCGAAGGAAAAGAGAAGGAGCACGAGGTCGGCTGAGGCACAAGTAACTCAAAGACCAACTTGGGGCTGCCGGAGATCGACGGGAACAATGGCGAGACAAAGATGACTGGAGAAGAAGAAAGGTGGCGGTGGCTTCTCGGCGATGGAGAGGACAAAATAAATGTGGGGATCGGAGGGGGGAAACCAGGAACGCAAGGCGGCACGCTCGGGACGGCAAGGGACTCACCGAAGGAGTAGATCAGAAACGGGCGGCTCGGTTGGTTTTGGAGAAGGTGGTGCGATGGTGGATCAATGACGCTCCGGGGGAGATGGAGAGAGCACCTCGTAGAACGTGGTCTCGCGATCTCAAAGGAGGTGGTGGCTCGGATGGAGATGCACTGACAACGACAAAAACCAGCGAGGAAGGCTTGCGGTAGCCGGCGACTTCTCGAGCTCCAGTCAGCGAAACGAAGACGAAAGCGGCATGGATGACTTGGGTTTTGGGAGAGGATCTTGGGCCGAAGAATTTGACACGGGGAGGCGCACTTATATAGGGCTAGGAACGGGAATATTTGCATAGCACACAGCGGCGCAGTCGTGTGGCACTCAGCCACATGGAGTCTAGGAGGAAGATGATGCACTGGTGGCTCGGGCTAACAAGACGGTCCCACCAGCAGTGAGGGGAGGAGAGGCATTGCTGCTGGGCTGGCTTGGGCCAAGGCCAAGGCGGCTAGGCTTCGGCGCACTGGCAAAGAGGAAAGAGAATGGGCCGGACGAATCGGGCTGGAAAGGAAATGGAAAAGGAGCAGGCCGGAAAAGAAAAGAAGATGGGCTGAAGGAAAGGAAATCCAGCCCGAAAGGAAAATCCAGATTTAAACTGATTTTTTGAATTTAGGAAATTGAGATTAAATAAAACCGAGCTCAATTAAATAGCAAATAAATTCCTAGAAAATTCTCAGGAACTCAAGGAACCCAAATAAAATAACTTTTAATTTAATTGTTGTTTATATTATTCACATTAAATCTTTTTTATTTATGAAAATTCAAATTAAGCTTGAACTTAAACAAAAAAAATTCAAATAGTTATTTTTATTTTTTAAACTTCAAAAACAAACTAAATTTTGGGATGTTCAATTTCCTTTTTGCCCAGTGTTCATGAGAATTGCCCTACATGCCTGTGTCCAGGCAACTTGGACCCGATGTGTGGCATGGCTTTGCCCACTTGGTGACTATTGTCTCCTGAGCTATCGCCTCATCTGTTCATGCATGGGAAGAGGCTGACCAGATTTCGGTGCAGCACATGCACGGCAGCTCTACTTCCTAAGGTTTGGGTTGCTGACTTACTTCCCGTTGCTTCAAACTCTACTACTACCACTTTTGAAGCGAACTGGCTGGAAGTGGTAGTAGTCGAACATTACTGTTAATCTAGTCCTAGTGTGCTAGAACAACTTGTTGCAGATTACTGTTCTTGTGGACATGGTTAGGTTTAATCCTGTAGGAGTACTAAATGTTATCTTGGTCTTGATTCAATCTGCCATGATTTATAACACATTTAATTTAATAATCTTGTGAGCTTGCTAATATTTGTAGTTGTTTATGTGCGTCGTATTCATGCTGTAAGTTACATTTTCTCACTGTTAAAGGAATTAAATTAAACAATCGTATTCTTACCCATAATTCAATGTCCCTTGTGTCTAAGCTTGACAAAATGACATGGCCTGAGCTACGCATAGAACCTCTGTATCACATATATCAAATTCTTTCTCTATTGTATATGTTTGACAAGTGACAACTGTTATGGATAGGTCACTGTAACGTGGATACTGTTGCACCCGTGCACTAACTAGTATCCATCTAATAAGTTCAGTTTCATATGCAGGCCGTCTACTTGTTGCATGTGCTTATGTGTTTTTACAATATCTGGGGTATTTTTGAACATTATATGGTTTGAATTCTTGCAGTATACACCAGCAATAGATATATGGAGCATTGGCTGTATATTTTCAGAGCTTTTAACTGGAAAACCTCTTTTCCCTGGGAAAAATGTGGTGCATCAACTTGATATAATTACAGATCTCCTGGGAACACCATCTCCAGAAGCAATATCTCGGGTCAGCACGGTTTGACATAAACAAGTGTGTTATTTCCAATAAAGTTTTCTAATGATTGTAGTTACATGTACTCTTTGTGCAATAGATTCGAAATGAGAAGGCTAGGCGCTACTTGAGCAGTATGAGGCGGAAAAAGCCTATACCGTTTACGCAAAAGTTTCCAAATGCAGATCCACTTGCATTACGTTTGTTGGAGAGAATGCTGGTCTTTGAGCCAAAAGATAGGCCAAGTGCTGAGGAGGTACAGTTGTAATGACTTGCTTGTTAGTACTAGCAAATGGCAGCATCCTTTTAATGAACGTTTTCGTGCTTGTAACATCCATACCAGTAGCTAATGTATCACACATTTTCAGGCTCTTGCTGACCCATATTTCAAGAACATAGCCAGTGTGGATAGAGAACCTTCAGCACAACCTATCACAAAGTTGGAATTTGAGTTTGAGAGGCGGAGAATTACAAAGGAAGATATAAGAGAACTCATCTATAGAGAAATTCTGGAGTATCATCCAAAGATGTTGAGGGAGTTCCTCGAGGGGACTGGGTCAACTGGTTTCATGTACCCAAGGTGTGTTGTCAAGTCAAGTCGATTTTCATTACTTTTAACATATTTAACTGAAGTTTTACGTAATGTAATTCCTGAGACAAGTTTGATGACCACATTCTTAGGCTACTTGTGTGTAGAACATGCTATAGGCTTGTATCTTATCATTAATGTGTTGGCAGGTTCGTTCATAAATAAAGCATATTTATCGACATGTTCTTCTGTCTTGATGTTTGGACTATTTTTGTTGATGCTGATAACTAAATCACGGATAATTGTTTTTTGCTTGATGTGTATCAGCTATTGAGTGGTGTTTGCTTATTTATTTTGAATTCTTTCATAGTGTGGAAGTGGGAGGGATGATGGTTAGTGGAATTTGATTCTGGAGGGGCTAATCTCTTGCTCTATCTGCTTGCAGTGCGGTAGATCATTTTAAAAAGCAGTTTGCATACCTGGAAGAACATTACGCGAAGGGATCAATAGCAGCTCCACCTGAGAGGCAGCATAACTCTTTACCAAGGCAATACTTCCATTGTTTTCTATATGTGGCTTAAATTAACTGATAGCACTTTGGCTGCAATTGAATGCATTTTTCTTGGATTCACTACTTGTGCATTAACAGGCCATGTGTGTTATATTCGGATAACCGACCACAAAGCACAGCCAACATCACAGAGGATCTTTCGAAGTGTGTAATCAGAGATAATACACAAAAAACACAGCAAGATTCTGCTTCTGTTGGTGTAAATAGAGTCCTTCAAGGTAAGCTCCTGCAGCCACATCATCATGATGGAGAGCCACACTACTACAGAAACTGATATGTTTTTACTGCACCCCAATATTGCCATCCAAATACTCGAGTAGATTGAGTGACAAACAGATATCGTGTATTGTCACGAGCTAGGGCCACCAAGCGTAGGTAGTAGCTATGGGAGGCGGGAGGTCGAGTCCCAGGTCCTCAATGCCCCAGCGCCATGACAAACAGTAAGGGTAGACAGGGAATGAAGAGAGAACTAGGGTAGGGAAAAGGGATTACTTCTTGCTTGCCTTCTCAATTCATGCAGCAGACCAGCAGTCCATTTATAGGTAGAACCAGGAAAAATTCCGGTACGGACCGAATCCGGCAGGGGCTGGGAGCGATGGCGGCGATTACGGTTTTCCTGGAAAAACCCGGTTGAATTTCATTTGAATTTGCTTAAAAATCAACCGAAATTTGAAATTTGAAATTTGAAATTTGAACTTGCAAAACCCGGAAAAACCGGCCGGGATTTTGGATCCCGGACCGACCGCGGTAACGGCGGTTACCGTTTTCCGAATTTTTTCAAATTTTGAAGGTGAAGAACCACCCTCCTAACAACTGGGAACAACGCCGGTTACCGGCCGGGAATTTTTTCCCTGGGTAGAACCACCCTCCTAACAACTGGGAACAAATGATATCAACCGGGGATGTCTTATCCTAAGCTAACTTCTTAACTAATGTACTCAGCAACTAATCTTTAACTAATGTAATCTCTAAGCAATCAAAGAATCCCTGGCCTTTACTGTGCCTTATCCGGCATGCCAGCTTTGGTCGAGCCCTTCGCACTGTTCGCCTGGTCCTGCCTGTATTTGTGTTGATGGTGTGGAATCCTGTATATGACATGAAATAAATTCCTATATAGCAGCAAGTGCTGGGTCAGTCACTCAGCCATCATTGTCTAATGGATTACTGGCCAAATTATTGCATCAACTTGGGCAAAAGGGGGCACTTTAGTACCTAATGTTTAGAAACAGGCAAATAGGTCACTGTAGTTTGCTTTTTCGGTCTCATGGGGCACTTTAGTACCTAATGTTTAGAAACAGGCAAATAGGTCACTGTAGTTTGCTTTTTCGGTCTCATCGTCAGTTAGATGACACGTCTCACCACGTGGGCTTACATACTCAGCAACCGTTGTCTTTCATATCTTTGAGCTGACTCGTCAACTGCGAAAAGACCCTTTTGCTCCCATCTCTCCTCACAGTATGCACCTGAACTCAATCCCCTTTATGGGTCCAATATACACTTAATCTCCATTGTTGCCGCTCTGGTCGCACGCAGAGGCATAGCAATCCGCCATACTGTGGTGTCCGCACCAGTGCCACGAAAAACGGAATAATGATCGTAGGGAGGTCAGGGTACCTCCAAGCGATTAATCGGAATTATGCAGACAATTTGTCATTCTGCTAATATATATATATATATATATATATATATATATATATATATATATAGTATACATGTAGGTATGTATTTGATGATAATACTAGTCCAAGAGGTATTCAAACACATATTGTTGCCATAATTACTAAACACACATTCACCCAAGGTTGTCATGGCGACCTTGGCGACCACGGCACCTGCGCCACGACTCCAGTCGGGCAACTAGTCGTCCCCTAGGCGAGGCGAGGCGAGGCGAGCTAAGGCTGTACTTCATACCAAGTAGCAACTACAAGTCTACACTACAGTACTACACAACTAGCAAGTAGCAACACAATCACTTAAATACTTAATCACACATTCACACATGACACATCAGTAGCAACTACAACTAGCAAGCTTCAGTAGTAGAGGGGGGAACCAGAGGCGGCGCGTCGGGACGAAGGCAGAAGTAGAGGGGGGAACCAGAGGCCAGAGGGCGGCGCGTCGGGAGGGAGGTAGAAGCAGAGTGGGGAACCAGAGGGCGGCGCATCGGGAAGGAGGCAGAAGCAGAGGGGGGAACCAGAGGCCAGAGGAATGCAGCACGGGAGGGAGGGAGGCGGCGCGGCGGGTGGGAGGCGACGCGGAGGGCTGGAGGCAGCAGCACGGGAGGGAGGGAGGGAGGGAGGGAGGGAGGCGGCGCGGCGGGAGGGAGGGGAGGAGAGGGCCTACCTGGCGGTTGACGCGGTGAGGTCGAGGGGCGAAGACGGCTAGCCGGCGCCCGGCGGCTAGGGTTCGGGGCCTTCGGGCGTTCAGCGCTTGGCTTCGGTGTTCGGCCTTACTTCCTGTTTTGCGCCAGATAAGCCATCAGCTTCGGGCCTTATCCTCTTCGGACTCGACAAGGCGCCCGCCTAGACCAACACCTTGGATGCCTCGTCGACGCCGCAGACGCCTCAGTGACCTGGGCGCCCACCTAGATGGCCAAGGCGCGGCGCTCCTCCGCGGCGTCCCCTCCGTGGCGCCTAGACGCCAAGGCGACACCGTGACAACCTTGCATGTACCACTCAGCTGTTTTCACCGATTTTCACAGCACTGGTCTGCACTACCAGGCCATGCAGGTGCAACGACAGATGGGTGGCACCTTGCCGAGTGCCACCATGCAGCTCAGCACTGCAGCAGCGCCACTACCAGTGCTAACCTCGCACAACTCGGCCACTGATTCTTCCATTTGGTCCTCATGATCAGCCGCAGCATCAGCACAGCTAGATCCTCCCATCTAGATCAGCATGAGCTGCGTGGCCATTCTAAACTTTAGGGACCAATGTGGCCCTTCTGCTAAACTTAAGGGACCAATGTGGCCCTTCTGCTAAACTTAAGGGACCAATTTGGTCATTAGCACTGGTGTAATCTGCTATCTGTTTTAGTTCGTTACTCGTTACTGGCTTCACCTCTGGTTGGTTTGGCTAATTGATGCCTGGCAGTAGTTTCTTGGTGATGTTGCACAATTTTCTTTCTTGAGAAGTAAATTATCTACAAGCTGACTCCTGAACTATTTGAGTTAAATTGACTTTTCCAATCCTGCTAATTCATTTTACGGGACATTTATAATAGGTAGCTGAAGACTGACTCAATGTGTATCTTTTCATATGGCAGGTGGTGTTGCGAGGCCCGGCAAAGTGGTTGGTTCAGTGCTGCGTTATGGTAACTGTTCAACATCTGCTGCTGAGCAATATGAACAACGAAAAATTGCTAGAAACCCAGCACTTGCTCCAAATATTGTTCCCCCCCAAAGCTCATACCCCAGGAGAAACCCGACCTGCAAGAGCGAAACTGGTGATGCCGAAAGGATTGATGCGGGCCAAGCTGGGCAACCAAAGCTGTACGTACCAAACAAACTACCTACTACTGTTGATGGCCAGAGCGGCCACTGGTAGGTAACTAGGTATCTGCAGTGCACCAGCAATCCCTTAACATGGCATCAGCGTGGATTGTTCTGTATTATTTGTCAGGGTTTGCTACGCCATGAAAGACTAGAGCTGTATTATTTCAAGCCATGCGACGGGCTGCTTGTTTCCACATTTTTTGGGTCAACGACTAAAAGATCCGGTAAACAGGATTACACGGTAGCTGACAGATTCAGTTCAACCTTTCAAGATGTATGGTGGAAACATGTGGCACTGGCAGTAAGAAACTGATGCTGTTAACCTCTTTGTTCTTGAAGCTGGTGGCACCCAAGTATGCACACTGATGATTGTTATTGTGCCGTGTAACTTGTTGAGTTCCAAGTTCAGCACTGCCTCTAGATGCCTGACGTTCAAACTATTTTGTTTTATAACGAATCATCATAAAGCGCGACTATTTAAAGAGTGTAGGTATGAAAATCTGGATGAGTCGAGTCGCTCCCAAGTAGACTATCGGAGAAAGACCCGTCCGTGTGATTGTGAGACCTTAAATTTGTAATTTTGAATCTTTTGCTCTGGATCAGTAGTTAGTGTTCACAGTTACATGAATATCAAATATATCTTTAAAACGTATAGTTATTGCATAATAATAAACAAAATGTAAATATAATTTAATGTTTTTGT
The DNA here is from genome assembly GCA_036346395.1 of Hsuehochloa calcarea. Classification (NCBI taxonomy): domain Eukaryota; kingdom Viridiplantae; phylum Streptophyta; class Magnoliopsida; order Poales; family Poaceae; genus Hsuehochloa; species Hsuehochloa calcarea. The sequence goes on from CM070614.1 coordinate 13,571,063, forward strand.
CTTTCAGAATGGTCGATTAGACTAAATACTTTTAAAGAATCAATAGCGAAAACAGAGTAAAAAATATATCACATGGAACTCTTATGATATACCTATAGGCAATCGATTAGGATTTGCGATAGTCCTTGGCCTTCTTTTCTTTTAGTCACACGTGTATAAGTGTCCATACATACAACTTTCTTTTATGCTTATTGAATAATAATATTAAGCAAGTATGAGTACACAACAGTACTCGTGAGCTAACGTATAGAATGTAGTTATATAATATGGATTAGTTAAAGGAATGGCTTATTGTCATTTTGGTTGCATAAAGCCACTTATTGAAATAGAATAAGTAGTAGTAAATACTTAGACCTATCATTTTTAACTAAGTTTCAACAAAGTTGAGTTTTATTGTAAAATTACTAGTGGAGGCTCCAACATCTTATATAACTAAGTGGTTTCATCCACTCAACGCTCATGTTCTTTATCGGGTCACATCCCATACTTCCCACTGATTCTCAATTAGGTCATCTCAAATCTCTGGACTCCAACCTACTTTCCATTCCACTTACAAATTGTTTTATGAAAATAAATGCTAGTTTAAGCAAGTTCTAGGCAGCTCAAAGCGTAGACACAATTTGTTGAGATAGTTTTTCACTCTCTGAGTTCATACACTTTATCCACAAGAGACAATCAACTTATAATGTCTATCCTGACACACTTCTATAGGTGTGCGACTAACATGATTATCACAAGATCTTTACAAATGCCTCACCTCAATGCAACTCCACTCACTAGGTATCACCTCTTTGGGCCTCGCCCCTAGGAGGTCTCCTACTTGCGTCGTGTGGTTTTCATGTGGCTTCATTACCCTCTGCCCATGCCACACACCTATCAATGGTGAAGTCACTTTGAGGCGAACAAATTAGTCAGCTAGGTCGTACTCATTATAGACTTGTGGTTGCATTGTTTTTACACGAGAGGTTATCACAAGATCCTTGTCCTTAATTTACTTAGGGGGTATTTTCCTATACTCACTCTGTCGTGCTCTTTACTAGCACCTGCCACGCTTTTCAGCCGCTTAAGTCACAATCTTTTTTTTGGTTTTCTTTTGTTTTGAAATACTTTTCTTGTTCAACATACCAGCCAGGCTCCAACCTCGACTGCTCAAATCCAGTTTCAAGTTTTGAATGATGTCGAGGCAAATTATTGCTCGTATATCAATGTATCTAAGCAAGGCTAAGTATGGCACTTAGATACGGACTTAGTAACTAGTATGTATACCATTAGTTCTACGGTGAAAGGATAATATCCAAGTTCAAGGATGGGAAGGTTATACTCAATATACTCAATTATAATTAATGTATTAACTATGAGCTAGGTCAATATAGTTGTATAAATCATAGCAATGCAATTTTATAATTTAAAATAATATAAGGTGCATTTCAAAATTAGGTGCAACATGATCAAAGTGTTGATTCGTTTTGCTCAATGTTTTGATGACCTTATCTTCTTCTTGTTCTTGCTTGAACTAATGTTAGTCATGGCTTCATATTCTAGCTACACAAAATGCGATTGAACTCGAAACGCGAGAATATAATCAAATGAAACCCAAATAAATCCAATGCAAGTAAACAGAGGAAACACTTCAAATGAAAGTCAAATAACCCAATAGTGTTTGAAGCAGGAAATACTTCAAACGAAACTAAATACACTTAGAGGTATCTTCAAAGAAGGAAGTACTCTAGATGAAACTAATCATAGTTAGTGGAGTTGATGAGGGGAATACTTCAAATGGAATGAAGTACATCCAGGGATATTTGGAATGAAGGAAATACTTTAGACTAAAGTTGATAAACCCAAACTCTATTTGTTTGGCCTGGTGGTGGGGTTTTGGGTTCATAGTCGGACTTAGGGTCGGTGCTTAGTTTGATACGGATGGAAGGTGTAATACCCTGGCTATTCGAAAGCCAAGATGTCACCTAAATAATCTAACATACAACCATAAAGTGGAAGAATTTAAACAATATCTCATCTAATGACATAAAGAGATCAACATATAATAGAACAAATGCAGGAATATAGTCTGAATCCAACGGCAGTTCACAAACTCCAACTATTCAAGTTTAATGAATCCACTAAGATGATTATATCGAAGGAGTAATCAAGGATCACCAGCAGTTATTTAATCATCCTTAACATAGAGAAAGATATCATCAAACATCTAACTCTATTTATTACAGTTCATCACTTAACAAATGAAAGACAAGAACCAAATCATATTGTTGAAACTTGAATATGGTGAAGTGAATGAATAGTGCATGTCTACTCCCTCCCAAATGCCATCACCAACACTCACCGAAAATAAACAACAAAGGCAAAAATGAGTTCGAGACTCAGCAAGTACAGATAATAATATGAACTACACTGAACATGAACAATACAGTATCATTAAGAATATGAACATAGAATTGACAGGAACATATGAATGAATGGAATGAATGAACTACATACCTTATCTTAGGTATAGCTAGTGACACACCCGTCGGTGTTCACTTAGGCCTGCATTTAACAAAATACAGGGATCCAAGACCCGTATGAAGAATATTTCATACGGGGATCCAAATCTGCCCACATTGGAATGGTGGGTCTTACGTGCCCATACTAGAATTGATGGGTTTTTATTTTCCACTCCCGTAGAAGAAACATGAACAAATAAATGAATAGAATGAAACATGAATAACAAAAGACATCATATCTTTCCTCATGGATTAACGGATATGAAAGGAACATGAAGCATTGAATGTAATCGTGGATCATAGGAATAATAGTATGAACACAAGCACTCATCATTCATCAACATAAAGAATTACAATGTACTTACCTTCCGCTCTATGAAGCGTTATGAGGCAAGACGGAAGCTGCTACACTCGAATTTCTCCCTCCTACACAAATTAAATATATTTGAATGAGGAACCACGTGAATAAGACCTTGCTCGAACCATCTAATCGCAGCATCCTAACCCAAGGATCACAAAGTCGATCTACTCACATAAACCAATATTCTAGCAGGACTACAATATGGATAACAAGTACAAAATAAATAATAACTAATGATCTGAGACTCGAAATGGAGTGCTCTTTTATCCTATGGAAATATATCGAACATATCTATAAAAGTCTAGTTGGCGAGATCTACCAATTCAGCCAAAAGAATATGCTAACAGGTAGATGAAAGTATAAGACAGATTCTGTCTATACGAAAAAGACAGCATTAAAGAACAGATCATACCTTTTAATCTACAACTCCGATTAGGGTGTTCTTTATCATTCTGGAAAGGCTATAAAAATTTATACAATAACCTAGTTGGGTAGAAACTCTGAATTTTCCATTATCTTAATCATATTTTAAAAGACAACTTGACAGTTCATCCTCGTCGGGAATTCAGAACAGCAGTACTAAAATCATCATATCTTTTACTACGAAACTCAGAACGGAGTGATCGTCGACTCTTTGGAAACACAACAAAACTGTCTACGATAACCTAGTTGGAAAGGTCCTCTGATTCGGCATTCTAATAAATCTAATGATCAGGTGAAGTTTATGTTCCTTCAATCTGTCAGTCAGAAATGTAGCGGTAGTATAAATCCACAACTTTTTATTGACACAACTAAAAATCATGTTCTTTACTAATCTGGAAAGCTTACTGTATTGCCTACAAAATTCGTGATAGGTTAACTTTCTAATTCGGTCTCTAACTAAGTCATATTGACTACACAAAGTAACTTCTAATCCTCGTCAGCCCTTCTGGACAGTCGCAAAAAAACTATCATAACTTCTAGACCGTAACTCCAAATTGAGTAATCTTTACACCTATAGAAAGCTAAGAACAAGAACTACAACTCTCTACAAGATGACCAGTCCATAAAATGCACACAACCTACCTAAAAACGACGACCAACGTCGTTGTTCCAAACCAATCTACTACTAGCAGCACCAAAATAAATCGATTAATCTACCAAACGATCGGGGATCGAGTTTACCCTTGTCGAACCGCTAGAGATTGGTGTCTCGTTATGTGAACGCGCCCTTCCTCTCCTCTTTCTTCATCCCCTTTCTTCCTCTTCCTTTCTTTTTCTTCCTTCCTCTCCTTCCTTTCTTCTCTTCTCCTCATCTTGTTAGAGCAACATGGAGGGGGGGCTACTACAGTGGTAGTGTGCACTATAGCTACAGTATTATTAGGGTTTTCCCCCTCCTTTTATACGTGGTCAGCTCCTCATGAGCCTCTTGGGCCAAGGCCCGAGGCCCAAATTGCCGAAAAACTACATAAACTCTCTTTTTCTTATGTTTAATTTCTATTTTAAGAGCTTTCTTTCTTATAACAAATCGGAGTATTACAGAAGGCGAGAGGGATTGGGCTTTCGAAAAGTCCATTGGTGCAAGGAGTTTGGACTCTAACGGGAGGGAGAGAATATTCAAAGGAATATTTCTCATTGGTTACCTAGATGGGAGAGATCACCTGTTAGGTAGGACTCTCTGATCCACCTTCGGGTCACGAATCGTCCTTCTACTGGGAGCAGATAGTGATGGGTGATAGCTAGAGCCTGTACGATGTTGATTTATGGTGGAACTACTATTATCCACTTGGGAACCTATCATCGCAATTTATACACAGTGCCTAGTTGATCTAATGATCCCTTTAGTTATTACTTCCTATTTATCGAGGAAGTTCCATGAAAATCAGGTGAGACCTATATGTGGGTTCAACGGTTTGTATAGGGCGGACATAGGTCTCACCAACACGTGGGGTCTAGTTCACTCAATGATTTCTTTTATTATTTTATATTTATCAAATAAATTCCATGTGCCTTAGCTGGAACTTCCAAGCAATGGCTAGATGCCAGTCTTACATATTCTGTGGTATCTACGAGTATGAGTTTCTTTATTCAGGTGATCTTCACTCATTCTATTTACTTACGTGGCACGACACGCACTTAAAGTAAACCTATCACACTATGTTGATCCTTAGCTACAACACATGCTAATGACAAATTCTAGTTAAGTAGATAACCACTACACAAGGTCTATGGGCTCTTAGCTTAGCGATCAACCCTGTCATCTTGACTACTGTTTACTAGCATGAAGCTAGGTCGTAGCTACCGCTACCCTTTACCACTACCTAGTATAATGATTATGCCTAACTTAATCACTGTCGAATTGTTTAACTAAATGTTTAGTGTTACTATTCGTCATATAGGTCCTGTGTGTTAGTGCCATGTCCCAATCCTAGTTAGATGTCAACTAAAGTGATCACTTTACCTATTCGACAATTTGGTGAGAGAGTACTTGTAAGTATATGTTTCTATGATGCATTACTTTATTACTATTCTACTAGTGGGCGTACAAGCCATTGATGTATTTTCGTTACTATCATTTATTATTGTATGACGATGGCCTAGGGCCTACTGGTCATTGGATCATGTGTGTACATTTATGCCTAAATATGACTATACTATCTTAGGTTCTAACTACTTGAGTTGATCACTTTAGTTTACTTACTACGCGATCTCTCGTTTAAGGTTTGACCTATCGCTTGTTTAAACTGTGACAAGGTTAAAGATTTTAAGCTAGGTCCTAATGGGTATAGTCTACTGATAATTAACCCTGGGCTATTATTTATTAACATATTTATATAATGATTCATTGACTAGTTAATCATGACTCGTTGTTATTTTAGTAATGGCCTATTGATTACATATTTATTGAGTGTTTATATTTTTATATGACTCCTTAGTCCTATCCCTAAATGTAACACCCAAAAAAAAATCCTGAAGATGAAAATACGAGTTTTTTTTTGAAAAAAAATTGTGTGATATATGTTGTCGTCCGATTTGTGTGCCTTTTTTAGAGTTGTTTTTATCTGTGTTTTCTTTTCTAGCAGACGTCGAAAGGCCAAAACCGTAAAACAAGAACCCTAAGATTCAATCTGATTGAAATATCGTATGCTAGTAAAACTTCTAAAAAGATTCTCTAGAATAAAAATTTTAAGTGAAAAGCATGCTCCAAAAATTAAATCATCAATTTTGTTCTTTTTCCTGTTTCCTCTTTGCTTTCCTCTTTTTTCCTCTTTCTTTCTTTTCTTACATTCAACAATTTGAACCATTATTGGCATTTGTTCTGACCCAACCATGACCAACCCAACTCCATCCCTTCTTCTTCTCTATCTCTTCTTCCCGGTCAAGAGCACTTTGCTCATTGCCACATCCATCGCCGCCTCCACTTTGAGTCTGCTTCACCGAAGCCGCACGCCAGACCCCGTCCTTCGCCTGCTCCCCGTGTCAGCCGCGTCGCTGCACCATCGCTTCCCTATCTTCCCCCGTCACTCGGCCTGTGCACACGTTGGGCTGACAACGCCCGTCCCGCCAATCTCCATCACCACCGACTCCCTCCTCGCCTCCTCAGGCCTAGAAATGGCAGTCCTGGACTCCACTGCACCTCTCCCTGCCCTTCTCCTTCCTCCAACCCTCCTCCATCGAGCAGAAATGCAAGAAAGGCGCATGCTCCAATTTTGGTCATTGTGTCACCACCACGCAGCCGGCGCTCCGGTGATATCCTCACCCCCCGCGGCAACCCCACCATATCGTGTTCCAGCATGCAAGGAGTGTTTATTCTCTCCTAATTTTACTTCTTGACCACAGGAAAGCCTTAACATCTGCTTCTCCTCCGGCTGCAGTCAAAACCACCAAAACCGCCGTCGTACACTCTCCGGTGAGACCCAGCCGAATTCCTTCCCTTCCACCCCTCTACTCCCATCCCTTGAGCCCCACAACTCACGGCACCTCCCTCACTTGCAGGACACCGCCACCACAGGAATTGCGCGTGTTGCGTCAAGTCCTTGTCGATAGCCTTCCTCCAACTATCTCCATCGTTCATCTCCACACCAGTATGCTCCCTGTGACCTATAGACGCTCGTGTGCTTGCATGTTAGCTACATGCACCGTCAGGTCGTCAAGACCGCAACGACCCGTGAGGTAGCCGCCGCCCAACTCCGGCGCACCGCCATATATAGCCCCCACCGCCCTTGCCACCGGTACCATTCTAGACACCCGAGTCATGGGAACCCATTTCCTGCCTTACTTGCCGCCGAGGTTATTTCATGGGTGTGGCCTTGACGAGGGCAGCTCTGGAATGCCCTGTTCGGTCGTAGGACACGTCTTATGTAACGGTCATTAAAAGGCCGAATCGATGTCATTAGGGTTAGTGATCAGGAGTAATTATGACTGAATTAAATGGGTAACGTTTTACTAGCGTATGGACCCAAGGATTAATTAATAGGGGATACTTAAAGCCAAGATTTAAACTGGAGTCTATGACACATGGGCCCAATTGCTTGTGTGCATAGTAAACAGCACCGGTGGACCAACACCGTAGGTATGGACCTCTGGTCCATACGTTGTTTTCGTGGACCACGCCTCTGACACGTGGACCCCATCTGTCAATAAAAGGATTTCCTTTAGGAAAATATATGGAAAAGAAAATGAAATGCCAAGGGCCCACCTGTCATGCACTAAGACTTTTCCAGTTAGAGAATAAAGAAAAAAGAAAAGAAAAGGGCATCGGGTCCCACCTGTTAGTGAGAGATATCTCTCTCTTTTTTCTTTTTCTAGGATTTAAATTAGGGTTAGACTTTGAAGAGCCTATTCTCACTCGTTTTAACTCCGAATCGGACAATTCTTGTTTCTAAATTTTTCTAAATTCAAACCCTACCCAACCCAACCGAAAACACTCATTTTGGAGTTCTTTTGAATTTTTTTATTGCAATTTGCATCTTTATGTGCTTTTTTGAACTTTGGTTATTTTCACGTATATAGACGTCGAAGCTCCTGAAGAACCTCAAGTTGATCAAAACCAAGAGGATACCTAGAACAAGGTGAGTCAATACTTTGATCATTTTGCTACTAAGTTTTAATGCAATTTATATTGTGTTCAAATTACGAAATGCATTGCTATGTTCTATAAATGTATGTTGCTTTAGCTCATTGATAATGCTTTTAACTAATACTGAGTATAAAATTCCAACCTTGAACTTGGACATTATCCTTGTCACCCGAGATTAATGGAATACTTGATAGCTACTAAATATATACTTAAGAGTCATGCTTAGCTATGCTTAGTGACATTGACATGTGGGCAATAAATTGCCCCGACATCATTAGACCTTTGAAAATGAGATTGGGCTGTCGAGACTAGAGTCTGGCTAGTATGTTGAGCTAGAAAAGTATTTTAAAATAAAAGAAAATCAAAAATAGATTTCGACTCGGGTAGCTGGAAAGAGTGATGGGTGTTGCGGGCACGACAAAGTGGGTATGAGAAAGTACCGCCTGAGTCAATTAAGGACCCGGATCTTGTGATGACCTCTCGTGTAAAAATAGTGCAACCACAAGTCTATAATGGGTATGACCCGACTGATTAATTTGTTCGCCTCAATGTTGCTTTCATCATCCCGCTAATGTGGCATGTATTATAGTCTTAGTGGATAACCACTCCGGGGTGGCATGGCTATAATACATTAAGAAACCACTACAGCGCAAAAGGGCTATGGGGAGTGGCATGCACTCTGACCTTAGGCGACAACCACCCGGAGGAGCGGACTCCAAAGGGTGGTGTGACCGTATTGCATTAGGAAACCACCCTCTGTAGTGAAACCTAGCGGATGTGGTTGCATTGGGTAGGGCATTGTAAAGGCTTTGTGATGATCAACTTAGTCGCACACCTCTAGAAGTGTGTCGGGGACATCAAAAGTTGGTTGTCTTTTGTGGGTAAAGTGTGCAAACTCTGCAGAGTAAAAAAACTATCTGGATAGTCGTGCTCACGGTCTGAGCAGTGCCGAGAACTTGCTTAAAGTAGCTTTAATTTCATTTTTATAAAACATTTTTGGGAGGGAATGAAAAGATAGGGTAGAGCCCCGAGAATTGAGATGGCCTAATCGAGGACCAGTGGAAAGTATGGGCGGAGACCCGAGAAAAGAAGATGAGCATTGAATGGGAGGAGCCACTCAATGGTATAGGAGGTTTGAACCTCCACTAGACTTTACAACAAAACCCAGTTTGATAAAACTTGTGTTAGTTAAATTGCTAAGTCTCGAGAATTTCTACTACATAAACTAATTCGAACCTAACTTTGTGCAAATAAAAGAACCATGGCCCCTGTTTAGCCTTGCATATATGATAATTGCATTGTGTGTTGGCTTGCGAGTATGGTTGTGTACTCAGCCTCGCTTAATATTATCTTTCAGAACCGTTTGATCAAGACCCCTATGCCTACTTCGTGGCATTAGGGCCGGATGGTGAAGACGATGGAAGAGCTTAGGCCGGGATCCCCAGTCGCTTGCCTGTGGGCAGAGTGAATGGATCCACCTCTCTTCTTTTGCTTCTGCTTGTATCCTCTATTTTCTGTACTAAATCACTATGTTTTCTATATTGGCCTACTTGGCTCCTTTTGTAAGACTATTGGTTGTTTAGCTGCTTATGTAATAAAGTATGCTTTTGTGTATGAAGCATCTGGTCCCCACATGTCGACGATTGGTTATCGTTGTCGGGTGATGGCCATTTGCTCGGGGACGGAGGAGTCATCGTAGATGGTGCAGCGACACCGTCTTCCCCGCGACGGGCACGAGGAGGCCGAGCACTTTGGCCCTTCACCCACTGCTGCCCCGGAGTCCTTAGGAGTTGCACGACGCGACTACGACGACTAGACTAAGGCAGAAAGTCTAGAGCTCACTTATAGGACTTAGCGTGAGCACTTTTTGATATTTTTGTAGGATGAAATTATGTATAATATTGCTATAACCTGGATGTAAGTTGCTACTTATGTTGGTCTAGTTGCTTCTTTTGTAATGTAAAAGCAACGGACATGTGCTCTATGTAAAATTTGACACTTATGCTAAAATTCATGTGTGCTTCCCTTGTAGTTTAAAAACATGCATATTTTCAGATTAGGCAAGTTATTTTAGCATGGGTGAAGTTACTTGCCAACCCACTTAACTTGTGCTTATTCTCTCTCACCCTGTGCTTGTATGCTAAAGTTATTTGATGTATGAACAGGATGTCTGTAACGCACTCTGTTCGCCAGCTCATGGCAGAGGGAGCTACCTCCAGATTGCAACAATTAGGAGGTGAGGTTCCTAATCCTCTACATCCCAATCCGATGCATCCTTCTACATCGACACCACAAGCTGAGCAACCTCAGCCTAAGTCTGCCGAAGAACCGGAAGTTCTGCTACCACTGCCCACCATGGCACAAGTCTTGGCCATGATTGAGCAAGGACGGCAGACAAACACCCTTGCTCCAAAGTTGATGCAAAACACCGCCTCCTCGGCATTGCTACTGGGAGGAAAGCGGACTCTGCAAACCAACCATCATCCGGGATGGGCGAGTTCATGCGAACTTCGGCCACCGATCTTTCATCGGCGATTGATCCTCTCGGCGCCGACGGTGACTCGTGCCATCGAGAGCAAGTTGGTCATTGTCGATGCAATGGTCAAGAGAATGTGCTATCGCATCTTACCGGTACAAAGTGTAGCGGCGTGGTGGGAGAACCATCAAGCCATCCTTCCTAAAGGCGGACTATCTCTGGGCGCCTTCAAGGAATCATTTTGTAATGCCCATATCCCCTCGGGCCTTATGGACATAAATAGCGGGAGTTCTATGAACTCGGCAGAAACCTATCGGTGATGGAGTTTCTCCATGACTTCAACTATCTCGCCTGCTACGCTGCGTCTGAGATACCGAACAAGGAAAGCAAGGTTGCTCTGTCCCGAGAGCGCCTCAACGACGAGATGAAATAGTCACTCGCTACCCATGACATCCCCAACTTCCAGACCTTGATCAACAAGGCCATCTAGGTCAAGGATAGCACCAAAACGGTGATGGAGAGCCGCAAACGCAAGTATTTTTGGGCAAAAATCAGCAAGCAGCGGCACGCCAAGACCACGTGTTTGGCAACCATCAAATGCATATCCTTCGGAACCACCACCTCTGAGGTTCCAAGCCCAAGGTCCCCGCCCTCAACAAGCCGCGGTTTAGCAATATAATCATGGAGAACAGTAGTTTGGTACACCAAACCATGCAGTGGACGTCACCTGCTTCGGCTACAGAGAACACGGGCACTTTGTAAGTGCGTGCCCGAAAAGGAAGTTTCCAGCGCCTCGACCTCAACCCCTTGGTGTTCAGCAGCGACCCTAGGGCCTCGCACGAGGTCAAGGAGGGCAGCAAGTTCCCAAGCCGACGCAAAGCTTTGAACTCGACCGTCTTAACCACATTACCTCTTAGGAGGCTGACGCATCGCCTGATGTGGCGACGGGTACTATTCTCGTTCACTCCGTACCTACATTGGCGTTATTTGATTCTGGAGCTTCTCACTCATTCATATCTAAATTTTTTTTCCATACAATAAAACATAAACACTACACACCTAGAGACTAATATGATAGTCTATTCCCCCGGATCAGTCATGCGAACAAAACTTGGTTATTTCGTAGTCCAGATGGAAATTAAGGAGATAAAATTCAAAGCAAATTTCATTATGATAGATACACCTGGGATATATATAATACTTGGGATGGATTGGCTAACCAAACACATGGGAGTAATTGATTGCGCTAAACGAGTCATCTCTCTTGTCAACTCTGATGGAGAACGCGTCGTTTTCATCTCCACACGTGCCACTCCATTGCGGACCCATGCTCAATTCCATCTCAATACGAGCTCGATCAGTGCGTGGTATGTGAATATCTGGCGTGTTTTGGATGAATTCTTTGGGGCTACTGTTGGACCTGGAATAGAATTTGTCAGCGATTTAATACGAGACATCACCTATGTCCAGCGACCTTATCGAATGGCATCAGATGAGTTGGCGAATTGAAGCAACAACTCAAGGAGTAATTGGACAAAGGATTCATCCATCCTAGCTCATCTCCTTGGGGAAGCCCCGTGCTATTTGTAAAGAAGAAAGATGACAGTCCGCGGATGTGCATTGACTATTGTTCTTTAAACGAAGTCACCATAAAAACACAAATATCCCCTTCCAAGGATCGACAACTAGTTTGATCAAATGAATGATGTATGTATCTTCTCCAAGATTGATTTGAGGTTAGGATATTTTTAACTCAAGATCAGACTAGAAGACATCTCAAAGTCTGTATTTACCACCCATTACGGTTTGTACGAGTACATTGTAGTGTCATTCGGACTCACCAATGCCCTTGCAAATTTCATGAATCTTATGAATAATATTTTTATGGAGTATTTGGATCGGTTCATGGTGGTCTTCATTGATGGCATTCTTATATATTCCAAGAACGTAGAAGAGCATGGGCAACACCTGCGAATGGTGCTCGACAAGCTGCTCGAGTATCAATTGTACGCCAAGTTCAACAACTGTGAATTTTGGCTAAAAGAAGTTGGTTTCCTAGGCCATGTCTTATCTAAAGGAGGTGTGGCAAGGAACCAAGCAAAGTACAATATTTCCTAGCTTGGAAACATCCCCGCACCATTCCGAAAGTCCAAAGTTTTCTCGGTCTGGCTGGATACTACCACTGGTTCATCGAAAAGTTCTCCAAAATCGCAAGGTCAATGACGCAACTTCTGAAGAAGGAGAAGAAGTTCGAATGGTCAGAATCTTGTGACAAGAGCTTTCATGAGCTAAGGAAACAACTCACAACAGCCCCAGTACTTACTCTGCCTGATATACACAAAAGCTTTGTTGTGTAATGTGATGCATCCCGCCACGCCCTCGGTTGTGTGCTAATGCAAGAAGGCAAAGCAGTAGCTTATGCCTCACGATAGTTTTTGCCTCATGAAGCTAAATATCCAACGCATGACTTGGAATTAGTAGTTGTGGTTCACGCTCTCAGGATCTGGAGATATTACCTCATCGGCAATCGATGCAAGATCTATTCCGATCATAAAAGCTTGAAGTACTTCTTCACACAGCCAGATCTGAATCTAAGGCAACGAAGATGGTTTGAATTAATCAAGGACTACGACTTAGGCATTCATTACTACCCTGGTAAACCTAACGTTGTAATTGACGCCCTCAGCCGAAAACTTCACTACATGAACGGTTCGATCGAAGCAAATCAACCGAAGTTGCATGAAGAGTTCCAAAGGCTCAACTTAGAAGTGGTTGAGGAAGGTGAATGACCGAAATGGCAACAGAGGGGGGTGAATGGTGCCTTAAAAATTGAGATCCTCCCCTCTCAAGTGTCCACACAGCAACCCAAAACCCTATGATAATCAAAAGACGTGAAGTGAATCAAATCCAAGAAGTTAAACAAATCTGGGCGGTTCTGTCACATATCGGAAGTTCCGATTATACCAGCGATAGTTCCGCACTGCGGTAGTTCCGGTTTTCCAGGCGGAAGTTCCCAAAATTCTGGGCTGCTCTGTCGACAATCGGAAGTTCCGGTCTTCCAGTGCGGAAGTTCCGCACGCGGTAGTTCCAGCGTGTAAATAACGGAAGTTCCGATTGTCCCAAACAGAAGAACAACACGTACTGGAAAATTCCAAAAATCCGAAATACTCAAAAATTGCTGCTCTTCTCGGGTCAAGTCTCACAGGACATCATCCTAAACAACATCTTGACCTCATTGAGAAGGAATAGCAGACAAAGATCCATTAATCAAATCAAAATCGGGTTTCTTGAATATTTGGTAAGAAAGACAAAAACTTGAAATTCGCATGATTCTTGGATTCTTGAGTGATGAAACTTTGAGGATAGCTACTTAATATCCTATAGATTCAACATGCCAAGTTTCATGCCATCTCAAGAAGGGAAACAATATTTTCATCCAAGACCTAGGTACGGGAAGAAGAACAGAGAAAACCAAAAGTCAAGAACTAAGATTACAGTTGATTTGCTCTTGGGAAAAGTCGATCAAATGATCTTGTGGCATCATCCCAACAAAGAGCAACCCATTTTGGCACTTCCCAACAAGAATCATGCCAAAAACCAAAATCTCGATAATCAAGCCTTAATAAACGAGAGACATGAGCAGAAGTAAACAAGATATTTTCATTCCTTGCACCAATGGATTCTGAGACACACACAGAGGAATGATTACAAAGAACTCAATCCATTCTCTCCTCTCCATCTCAAGAACACACACACACAAAACAAAATGAGAAAGAGAGCCAGTAGGTCAAGAAGAGAGAGACACACACACAGAACTCTCTGCTCTCTGTCCCAACAACTAAAGCCTAAAGCCAAAACAAACTCTCAAAGCCACTTTTGACTCTAGCAAACCCTAATGCTCTCTACAAAAGTCCCAAAAACAACCAGGCCTTCACCTATATTTATAGCCCTTGGCTAACGGGTCTCCAACCCGTTACGCCGGCTAAACCCTAACGGATCCCGCTTCCACTTGTGCTGCCTTGCGAAATTACCCTTTCGCCCCTCGTGCACCTTACGGAAGGTCCGCATTCCTTGTTGTCCACGACTCGCAACCACCTCGAGTGCACGCCGTCTTCGACACACCTTGACCGTTCTGACCTCAACGCCGCCTGCGTCTAGTCCGGTCTCCACGTGTCTCGCCACGACTCCGTCTCGATGCCCTGCAACTAGCACATACAAGAAACACATCACATAGCATTGCTCTAGATACTAGAATCAACATTTGCATTATACTCAAAGCCATTCATGAATCACACAACTCAAAACCAAAAAACTATGCACTCACTGCTCAGTTCTGCGCACAAACGGAAGTTCTGATTTCTCCAAGGCGGAAGTTCCGAAGATCGGTACTTCCGCATTCCCAGGGCGGAAGCTCCGCACTTTACCAAATCACAACACACTGCTCAGGTCAATCGGAAGTTCCGCTTTCCCAGGGCGGAAGTTTCGATGATCGGTACTTCCCATACCCAGGGCGGAAGTTCCGCACAAACAAAAACAAAGCAGTAGCAGTGAACCAAATCACAAACTTATCAACAAAAGTGTCAAATACTCATCACTCACTTGGGGACACCTCTCACATGGTCTCTCAGAAGGTTATGTTGATGCTCTGGTGCTGCAACCTACTCTCGAATCACATATCCAAGCCGCTCAGCTCAAAGACCCAGCAATCGTCGAGATCAAGTGCAAGCTACAAGAAGATGAAAAGTTAGAATTTCTGAGAACATGAGTGGATTGTTTATGTGCGGACATCAACTATGTGTTCCGAATAATCGCGATGTTCAGGAGCTAATCCTCATAGAAGCTCACGATTCTCCCCTCTCCATTAATCCTGGAAGCACCAAGATGTATCAGGACCTCCGGAAGCAATTCTGGTGGCCCAGTATGAAGCTAGACGTCACTGCGCATATAGCCATGTGCGACATATGTCAACGAGTTTAAGTGGAGCACCAATGTCCAGCGGGATTACTTTGAAATTTACAGGTTCCTGAGTGGAAGTGGGATGAAATCGGTATGGATTTCATAACTAGGCTGCCAAAGACCCGAAATGGACATGATTCCATATGGGTTATTGTCGATCGCTTAACCAAGGTGACACACTTCATTCCGGTTGGCACCGCCTACCATGGAGCCAAACTTGTAGACCTTTATATGAATAACATCATCTGCTTACATGGTGTGCCAAGGATCATAACCTTTGATCGAGGCCCTCAGTTCACCTCACGATTTTGGGATAGCATACACGAACTACGGGGAACCGAACTATCCTTTAGCACGACATTCCACCCCCAAACGGGAGGTCAAATTGAGAGAATAAATCAGATCTTGGAAGATATGTTGCGAGCATGTGTGCTATCCTATAGCACGAGTTGGGAGAAATACTTGGCATCTACCTTGTTTTCCTACAACAACAGCTTCCAATCCAGCCTTCAAATGTCTCTGTTTGAAGCACTTTATGGGAGAAAGTGCAAGACCCCTCTATTTTGGTTCGAAGTTGGTGAAAGATAATTCTTTGGACCAACCATTATCCAAGAAGCACATGAGCAAGTTGATGCAATAAAAAAAGATGCTTAAAGGAAGCGTAATCACGACAGAAGAGCTATGCCGACTGTCATCACTGTGAACTAAGCTTTGAAGTAAACGATTTTGTTTATCTCAAGGTCTCACCACTGTGAGGCATCCGTCGTTTTCAGGTTCACGGGAAACTGACACCTCGGACATCGGGCCGTATTGAATCATCGAAAGGAAAGGCGAGGTAGCATACCAGTTAGAGTTGTCACCTCAACTTTCAGATGCACATAATGTCTTCCACATATCGTAGCTCAAGAAGTGTCTTTAAACTCTAAGCGAACTCACTCAATTGGAGAACATTGATCTCCAACCAAATCATCTTCACGAGAACACCCAATCCGAATTCTAAATGAAGCCCTCGACATACACGTAGCGCGCCATAAAGATTCTAAAAGTTGATGAGCAACCACACCAAAGCGAAGCTACGTGCGAGATGACCGTCATAGAGCGAATTTCCCTACTTCTTTACAGGAGTCCACTAAATCTAGGGATGAGATTCTCTGTAAGGGGGTAGGTCTGTAACATTCTAAAATTCACATTTTGGGAACACATAACAGAACTGCATAATTTTGAGCATATTACATATAAAAATCTAATCATGCATGATTTTTGAGCTTTTGTTTAAAGGCAAATAATGAAATTCATGCAAACATGCACTTAAAAGAAATTTAGATAAAATAGAATAAAAATAGGTGAGAGAATTATCTTGGGCATAATTACTCAGGGAATTTTTTTTTATTAAACAACTTATGTGAATTCTCATTAAGAGTAACAAATGCAATTACATACAAATAGAAGGTTGAAAGATTTTTTGAGAAAATAACATACAATATAAAGTTCTAAAAAATTTACATAAGCAACTACACTAGATCAGGAACCCTCACAAAAAAATTATGAATTTTGAACTTTGTTTGCTCAGTATAAAAATTCAGCAAAATCTCAGCCTTTAAAACTAAAAATCTAATCTCTCTCTCTCTCGTCTAGGTGGCAGGTAGGCCCTGATTGTAGGGCCTTTCTTCCACCTCGCTCACCCCCTTGCTAGTACACACTCGCGCGAGCTCCACCCTACTCTCCCAGCGATTTCTTCTTTTGCCTTGCTTTGTTTTGGACCCCAATAGCTCCCGTCACCTCATGCGCCTCATGCGCTCAGCTACCTCTTTAATGGCACTCACCTTCCCACTCTAGTGGAGACGACAAAGAGGGTCATGAGATACTCGCACGACCACCTCGCTCTCATCACAATTCTCGCGCTATCCTTATCGCTATTTAAGCTTCTAAGCGTGTCACTATCGCTCAAGATCGCCCCTCGTCCACTCATGTGCATCCTCTGAGCTTCAATCTCCTTAAATCACAGAGAACGAGAACGTCGCTCTCGGCGCTAGTGAGCAAACTCCCCAATGCCATTTCCTCATGTGAGCTTCCTTACCCTCGACAACTGTGTCATCACACCTCCCTTACCTCAGTAATGCTCTCTCTATGCTTGATGTAGCTTCTGGAACCCCGTTTGCTCTGGCAAGCCATCGTCTCCCTCATCTCTGGTGCGCACCTCAGTTCTGGACTTCCTCGTTCAGTCAATCGGGTGAGCTTGGACCTCTCTATTTCACATAAAATGATGTCTTAACCCTCAATGATGCTTCCCCTCTGTTAATGAAGCTTCAATGGCAGAGGATCTTCTGGATCAACCTTCTTCCCTATTTAGCGCGCAACTATTTTCTAGTTAGCAGCCGACTCGGTGAGTTTCCTTATGATTTCTTCATTATCTACCATCCTTAGAATGCTAGAAAGCTAATGCGCACCTTCTTGTAGCATTTCCATCGCCGTAGCACACTGTTGATGGGAGCCTCCTTCGCGCCGCGGCGACTCAACGTCGACAAGCTGCTCCAGTCATCCTCCAGCGTCTCCAAAGCCTCAGGTGAGCTCCTAATAGTTCAATGAAGCTTAAGCATGCATTAGATTAGAGGATTAGTCATCGTAACTTAGGTTTCATGGTAGTCGATCATGGCGCCACCGCGGGCAACCATGCCGTCACTGCTCCGGTGACCTTTGGTCCTCGAGCCGCTGCTGATAGCATCACAATAGCATCCTGAAGACGACACACTCACTCACCTATCGTCGATTAGGCTCAAACGCAAAAACCACCTCAAGCCCGAGGAGCTCCGCCGCTCTTCTCGTAGCACCAACTCTGGTTATCTCTTTGGCCACCACCACCACCTAGTGGCATCACCGTCGAGAGAAGGTTCCATTTTGGCCATTTTCAGCCATCGCCATCACTCCTATCGCCAGCGACGAGCGCTACGCTTGTCTGAGAGTTGACCGACACTATAGCTCGGTCATTAAGACCAAATCAGGGTTGATTAGGACAGAGTAATGATTAGAGTTGAGTTAATTAAGTCTCTGTTAGATTGACATGTGGGATCGAGCCAAAAGATTAAAGAAAATCTAATTCAAAATATTATTAACAGATGAGTCACTAACATGTAGACCCCACATGTCATATTAATGAAATCCAGATGAAAATGGAAAAAGGCACTTTTAGTTATGAGAAAATACGTTTCCTCAGTGAGTCTAAGGGAGAACACATTTTCTTTATTGGAAAGCGTAAACCTCAGTAGAATGTAGAAGAAACTATGCTTTCTCTCCTAGAAAGCATAAAACTCGAAAATACACCGTCGACGTCACCTTTTCTTTTTCAGGATTTTTCAAACCGAACCAAATTGAAACCTTAATAACTTTTGCATAAAAACTCAAAATTAGATGTTTCTTTTTTCTAATTCATCTAAAATCATACTCTACCATAATATGAAAAATATTTGGATTTGGTTACTGTTGAAATTATTTTGCATTATTTTATTCATTTTCGGCTCTTTTTATTAGACGTTGATTGTTCGAACGATAGTTTCGACGACCATCCATCCTCCTATTCAAAACAACCAGAGTAAGGCAAGCAACCCCTTTGATCATGTTGATCCTACTATTTTAGTTATTGTATTTCTTTTTGAAAAAAATATTATCCATGCATGTATGTCGATATGAAGTTGCTATGTTTGGGATAGCGGTAGATGTCAATCCTATTCGATGCATGAATATCCTTTAAATTTTGATCCCCTTACTATTGTAGCCATTACGATATGAGTTAGGCAATATATAATATCAAATTGGGAATATGAGTGCGATTATCGCACAAGTGCTTAATAGAGCGATATATTTTCTATAAAAGCTATAAAAGGACAATATGATAAACGTGAATTTGGGAGATTTATGAAAAATGTACAGAGGGGCGTATCTCTATTATTTTTGTACAAAAAACAAAAAAATATTAATACAAAATCTAGTTTTTGATGCGGGCGAGTTTATTATATTCTGAGAAGAGTGAGGGGGCGTACCTTACTAGTAGATAGGGGAAATCTTCACCCGAGTCAATTAAGGACCGAGCATGATGCTATCAATCTAAGCCCAAAGCTACAACCATATGTGCTGGTATGAGACGGTCTTAGCTAATTAAGTCATTAAAAACTAGCCTTGCACGTTGGCATACTGTAGTAGTGCGGACATGACTGGATGTAGGCAAATCCGAAGGGGCTCCCTTTACCGAGGCGTTGGGCACAAAGTCTTTCGACACAACAATGAATGCCTTACTTGACAGGGGTGTACCCAGGCAACGTGAGGGTGAGCATTCGACGGGCTAGTGCAAGGATATGACTAGATGATGTAAAGGCTTCAACACGTGCTCTATACTGCTTATCTACAGTAGTGAGTGGTGGCATCGACGAATGTCAAACAAACTAGAGAATTCGTGTCTTTGTGGGTAAAATTGTACCTCTCTACAGAGTGTAAATATATTTAAATAGCCATGCTCACGGTCATGAGCGTGCCTAGTGCGGTCACATCGGGTATAGACTTGATTTTCTAAAAATGATTTAAATCGGAAAACTCGGAAATGTTTCTTTGGTTTATAATTGAGTTAAATGCCATGTCTATGACCGAAATAAAATGTTGTTCACAGCCGAGAAGGGTTACGAGTTGTTGATATTATTCATTCAATTACTTACTTACTGTCATGTATCTATTTTACTACATTTTTTAAAAATTCTGTTGCAAAATACTATGTATAGTTATTGCAAATAAAGCTGGTTTAAAACAAAATAGCTGGTAGAGTAGAGCCTCATCCGTTGTTAGCCTTACATTTATATAAATTTTATGATACACTACAAGTCTTGTTGAGTACGTGTTGTACTCAATCTTGCTTACATTATTGTTAGAGTTTGAGGATGAGCCAACAGCCAACGATGCATTCTTTGTGCCCGGAACTGGAGGGTTCGGTGACGAATCTATCTAGGCTTTGCCTCTTGTCGGCTGCCTAAGGGTTTGGATGCGCATGCCATTAGAATTTATTTAATTTTACCACTTCTTCTTCCACTGCTACTTTTGTTACTCTGTTGAAACAATATTGTAATTGTTGTGTACGAGCCACTGATCATGAGATTAGTACGGTACACATATGAGGTTTTCGGGTATTCAACACCCGGGGTCTGACACTCACCTTAATATGGATCTGAGGACGGCGGCCGACAGAGATCCATGGAGTACGGCGGCGTCGGGCGCGGAGAAGAGGGGGGACGACGACGTTGGGTGTGGGGAAGAGGGAGGACGACGACATCGGGTGTGGAGAAGAGGTAGGCTGACAATGGAGACCGAAGGCGTCAGGTGCGGGGTAGAGGGAGGCCGATGGTTCTCGCGGGAGGCTGGCGGAGTTGGGGCATAGGGACGGTGGAGTCAGGCGGAGAACGACGACGTCGTGCGATAGATCGGCCGATTGGGTGCGGGAGCCGAAGGGTATGGGGAAGGGGAACAAAAATCGGGGTTGGGGAGGATGAAAGAGGAGAAAAAATTGAAAGAATTTGGAGTTATATATGAATGATATTTGGTAGGTAATTTTAGTGAACTTCAGTGGCAAGAGATATTCCATTCTGCAAAAATAAAAAAAAACACTCTTCTCACTACTTATAACTTTTAGACTTAAAATGACTTACTT
The DNA here is from genome assembly GCA_036346395.1 of Hsuehochloa calcarea. NCBI lineage: Eukaryota > Viridiplantae > Streptophyta > Magnoliopsida > Poales > Poaceae > Hsuehochloa > Hsuehochloa calcarea. The sequence goes on from CM070614.1 coordinate 13,592,099, forward strand.
TTTTTAAAATAAAATAGATAAAAAACCAACCCTTTTCTAGGCTTTGATTTTTTTTCTTATAAGTCAAAAAAAAAAAAACCTAAACAACGGGTCCTGTGGCTTTCGAAGGCAAAAGGTTGATTTTTTTTCTTATAAGTCAAAAAAAAAAAAACCTAAACAACGGGTCCTGTGGCTTTCGAAGGCAAAAGGTTTAAGCACCAAACAGGACCTTCCCCTCAATCACACCGATACCTCCTCCCGGCTCCGCCGTTCCCCTCAAGTTCCCACTTCCCAGTTCCCGCACCAAAACTTCCCAAATCCCGCGCCGCCGAGGCCGAGCAAGCCATCCTCCAGGCCTCCTCCCGCCGAACTGGAGCGCGCCGCCGAGGCCGAGAACCCTCGTGGTTGTCGTCCTCCTCCCCTCTACTGGATTGGCGCGGAGCGCAGATCCTCTTCTGCTGGTAAGGAACCCTAACTTTTTTTTCTTTTGCGGGGAAGCAATGAACCCTAACTCGCTTGGATTTGTGGTTCTTTGCTGCGATCAATTGATCCGACTCTTTCCTTCTTTCGTTCGGGGATTGGATACTCCAGTCCATCCGGTCAATTGCGGATTTTGAAGAGGGCACGATTGATTTTGATCGGAAAAGAGCAAGGATTTCCACCTTGTTTTGGTTGTTTTGGTGGAGGAGAGGAGAGGAGAGGAGAGGAGAAGAGAAGAGAGGAGAGGAGAGGAGGCAGCGCTGAAAGAAAGTTTATAATTTCTTCTGGTCATAGATAGGCAAGCATATGAGAGCAGGTGGTGTGGTGAGGAGATGTTGCCTTCATGTTAGTGGGTCACTGTGTTGGGTTAGTTGAGCCTGATACAACGCCGAGTTTGGCTCACCAATGTTTGTCCGCTTTAATCAGAAAGGAAGGTTTCCCACCTTTTACCCTTGGGGGTAGGGGAGGAGAGGTGCCAAAACCTAGAATTTCTTCTTGCCTTGTGTGCAAACACAATGCATTCGTAGATAGATAGATTAGATATGTAGCAGCCGGCGAGAAGATTTTTTTGAGTTTAAGTTAGCGGTTGCAATTTCTTTTACTAGAGTGTTTCATCCGCTTGTTATCTTCTAACCATTATTTGTGCTTCCTCTTGTTTTGGCAATTGGCCGCCGTGCCAATCTCCGGAAGATGCTCTTCTTGTTTGTTGTGTCGTCGTTTGATGCGGTTTAATGGCGAGTAATATGCAGCCTTCTGGGCCCCCACAGGTAAGTGCTGTTTCCTGTTGTTTGTAAGATGATGATTATAAGTGTGAAGGTTTTATTTTGTTTTGTGGTGTATTGATGTGGTAAGCCTCTTTATTCTCTTCCAAGCAGCCTCCCAGGCCTCCTATGATGGGTTCTAGCGCTCCACCGCAAAATTTGGGACCACCAATGCCCATGCAGGTAAACTGGAACTTTGGATTTTTTGCTTTTTTCTGCAGTATGCACCTTTGTGATCTTATGTTAGGATTCTAATATTGCTATTTTGTGCTCCTTTTTCAGTTTAGGCCGGTGGTTCCTCCACAACAGCCTCCTCAGTTCATGCAACAGGCGGCACAACAGTTTCGACCTGTTGGTCAGGCCATGCCAGGAGGTAATGTTGGCATGCCCGGGCAGATGCCACATTTTTCGCAGCCTATGGTGTATCAGCCGGCAAGACCTATGTCATCAGTGCCTATGCAGCCGCAGCAGCAAACTGCGTTTCCCGGTGGCCATTTGCCCACCATGGGTGCCCCTACGCCGCCTCTGTCTTATAGAGTAAATATTATTATTTTCCTTGCAATGGTTATTTGCAAAGTTCACTGTTTTTCTTTGATGTGCGTATTTTGAGTTTTGGCTGTTAGTGTATATAGAATGCTTCTTTTTGCTGATAAGTTGTTAATGCTGAAATGCTACATTTCAGTATCAACCAATGTCGGTCCCTCCTTCTGTAGTTCAACCCTGGGGTACAGCTCCGGGTCAGAGTGTAGCTCTTGTGACACCGTTGGTGCAGCCTGGGCATCAGCCCATGTCAGCTTCAGCTGCATTGCCTTCAGTAAGTACCGCAGATCCTCACATCATTTGATTTTTGTCTACCATATAAAATTATGGCTTCTGTTGCATCATTCAATTTTGCCTACTATATAAATTGGATATCCTTGACCTTGCGATAATTCAGTTTGCAAATGCCCAGGTCAGCTCCACTGAACCTAGCTCTTCGGATTGGCAAGAGCACACTTCAACCGATGGAAAAAAGTAAGTCATCTTTGTATTACTATATGTATTAACTTCCTTCATGATGCACCACACTTTAATTATTGCATGGTTTGGTATTTTTTGCTTTGGTTGCTCTTTTTCTTTATCTAGGTACTATTACAATAAGAAGACAAGGCAATCAAGTTGGGAGAAACCTTCTGAGTTGATGACACCTTTGGAGGTCATTTGTGCTATGTGCTTATATGCATCATTTTATTTCGTTGCTATTTTTGACTTTTCTTGTCTTAAGTCTTAACCTGTAATTTCAATTTGTTATTTCAACATTGATGTTCATTTTACCAATTTCTGTAAACTGTAGTTGCAGAATAACCATGGGGTTATCATATGATGTTAAGCTGGTACAATTCACCTGAGTTATTGCTATGTTTAGCAATTAAGCTTTAGAACTTTGCTTATGTAAACTGAATATTTATCTGCATCAGTAACATATCCAACTGCATTTTGCCTGCATTTATGTACTCATTTTTTTCACAGGACTCATATCTAAAGTTTAAAATTGATAAACACTATGGAACAATACTTATATGATTCTGCTTTTTATCGGTAGCATTAGCAGTTTAGCACCTGACTTCATTCCTGTGATAAGTGCAACACGTTTTATTCCCATTTTGCCTAGTTTTGCTTTTCTATATATTTACCATTATTTTCTGTCAAATTTTGTGGAGGAGCATTTACAATGAACCAAGAATGCATCCTTAATTTCCCCCCTCCAGAGAGCAGTGCATATTCTAATTGAATAAATGAATTGAATGTTCTTTGTACTACCATTTTACTTCAGTGTTTGTTTTTCTTCTTTGGTATATTAAAAATGCGCTTCTAGTGTTTTCATTACATATTTTTGGTGATGCAACAGAGGGCTGATACCTCAACTGAATGGAAAGAATTTACTACACCAGAAGGACGAAAGTAAGTTCATATTGGAAATAATTGCCACTAATGTTTTGTTATTTGGTCAGTGAGTCATGGATTTTCTTTCTTGTGTATTCTTTCTATTCTATTGTTCCAGGTACTATTACAACAAAGTGACAAAGCAATCCAAATGGTCTATTCCTGATGAGCTAAAGGTTTTTGTTCTTTAATGTGGCATCTATATTTGTTTAATTGGAGATTAGAATATTTCTACAATTACTTTTGTTTTTCTGTTTAGATTGCACGTGAATTAGCGGAAAAGGCATCAAATCAACCTGACCGAGAAACAGAAAGAACTCCTGGTGCTCCAGTTGGATCCACTTCTGTTTCTGTGGAGCCTTCTTCTGTACCTGCAAACCAGTCTTCATCTACATTAGTTATAATCTCTTCAAGCACACATGATGCAACAGAAAACTCTGTTCCTCCTGGTGCTGGCCCATCACACAATGTGGACAACACTTCTTATGTTGCCATGCAAAACGGTGGTCCAAGTACTGCTGTTGTTGCCCCTGTTACAACGAGCACAGAAGTTCCATCAGTTGCAAGCGATGCAGGGCCAAGCAGGTGTTTGCAGATGTTTTAACGTTTCCCCTTAATTCTTTCTCACACCATTGGAAGGCATCTGATAGGTCTTTGTTTGTTGAATTCTGCAGAAACAATAAAGAAAAGTCATCTCTACCTAGCACTATTGACAAACAAGATGCATCTGCTGAAGATTTGGAGGTATGTTTTGGTACCTTTTCACATGTTTTTTGTTTAGTAAACTAGCAAGTGTATGGTAACCGAGTCAATCTACTTATAATTTTTAGTAGAATAATTCTGTTCGTCCATTTTGTGCAAGGCCTGCATTGTTACCATTTGTCTCTTGTCGTCTTACCGTAATAATATTTGTGTCACTGCTTAGATTTGCGTGTGAACTATTCTCCTTTACAAATGATGAATAAGTCCCTGTACTGTGGTCTTTGTGGGGTGGGCACATGGTTCTTGTCTGACTTTAAGGACGACATCTTATTTGTCATAGGGCTGACATCTTAGGACAAGCATCTTGTTGTCATAGGACAAGCATCTTAGTGTCATAGGACAAGCATCATAGGGACTGACATCTTGGTGTCATAGGACAAGCATCTTGGAATGACATCTTTGTCATAGGGCTGACATCTTAGACTAGCATATTAGCATATGCTTGGTGGTTGGCGACCTATAAATATGTATCCCCAACCCTCGGTTGGCATGGCATTGCGTGAGAAATAGTAACAAATTTTTGCCCCATCTCCAAGTGTCATCCTCTCCATGAGAGTAAGGATCTTGATATCACCAGTGACAAGACTCGGCGAGTAACAAGTGGTATCGAGCCATACTATCCTGTAACTGAGCATCTCCTGCTCATCTCCGTCTCGACCTCGCGGCGACCTGGCCGTGCGCGGCGGCAACTCGGTATCCCCGCTCGCTCTCTCGGAGGCAGGCGGCTCGTCGAAGCGACCCTCTCTCGCGCGGCGGCCCCGATGCGCGCCATGTCCGCGAGGCAATCTCGGCCTTCGGTCGCCTCGAGCACATGGCGTCGTGACGGTGAAGGCTCGCGTGAGCGAATGCGCAGCGGCAGCGAGAGAGCGCTGCCTGGCGGAAAGAAGCGTCAAAATGGTGGCATTTCTTGCGGCGGCGAGCGGAGAGTGGAAGCGGCGGCGGCGGTCGGCAGCGTCGCGGCGCGGAGAGTCAAGGTTTCTTGCGGCGGCAACGGCGGCTCCATCTCTGCGATGGCGGCGCGCCGCGGACCTTGAGCCGCTGGAGAGGAAGCGTGCGGCGGCAGCGCGATGGCGGCCGCGCGCGCGCGCAGCGGCGGCGGCCAGAACGGCGCGGAGCGCGGTGCGGCTCTGGAGGGCGCGCGGCGGCGTCTGGTCGGCGGAGGCGCGGCCTTCCGCGAGCAGCGACTCTCTCCCGATGCGATCTGTGGTCACCGCAGTACGGTGTCGTCGAGGGCGTCGGCCCGCGGCGGGTGGCCTACCCTCGCCAAGACCAACTATGTTGAGTGGGGCTGCGGTGATGAGGTAAAACTCAGTGCGGCATATGTGGGATGCGATCCGTGCGGCGGCGTCGACTACGACCGGGATCGGCGGCGGCTGGATGCTCTCATCAGCTGCGATCCGCGAGATGCGATTCGTTTACCAACAAGCGGGCGCCAAAGAGGCTTGGGGCGCCATCATTGCTGCGGCGCGCATCGGCGCGCGCGCGCGCAAGTCTACATTGCGAGCGCCGCGCGGAGTGGGAGCGCAGCCTTCAAGCGGTGAGGGCGTGGATGACTTTGTTCTCGTCTCAACGCTCTGCTGCGAAGGCTGATGCGATTCGGCGGCGACACCTCTGGCGAGAGAGAGGCGTGGAAAAGCTCTTCATTGCGTCCAGAAGTACAAGCGAGCGGCCGCTCGATCGAGTCTCTGCTGGACCTCTCCACGATGGCGATCGAGGAGGCATTGGGTCGCCTCAAGGTTGTTGGGCGATGAGCCACAGCGCCTCTCGGGACCGTCTCCATTGGCGAAACTCCTCGCTCGAGAGCGATGGGTCGTCGGCCAAGGTGGCGAGGAAGAAGGAGCCTTCTTCCACGACGGCGACGCAAGCATGGCAAGCGCGGCAAGCCACGCAAAAGCGCCGAGCATGGCGCGAGGGCGTCTTAGAGGGTAATGATCGTGGGCGCCCGGTGGCGCCATTGGCTAGCAAAGCCGACGCGAGGCGACTCTTGCCACAAGCTGCGGCAAGCTTGGTCATTGGGCGAGGATTATCGGCGACCACAGCGGCGGCAGGCCAGCGTCGCGCGGCGAGGAGGAGGAAGCGATCGGCTCTGTTCATTGCTCATCACGAGCATCGAACTACCTCCGGCGTGCCGGCGCGATGGCTCTCCTCCGCGCCAGCGAGTCAAAGCACATGCCCTCCTCGCGGCTCACGGCTCGACAGCGACAAGGCCGGCGGGTGGTGCCTCGACACCGGCGCCGCCCATCACATGGCCGGTCGACGGGAGTTCTTGGCAGAGTTTGACTCTAGCGTCAGAGGCTCGTCAAGTTTGGGGCGCCTCGTGGAAATCAAGGCGTCGGCTCCGTCATCTTCGCGCCGTGTTGGTGAGCGCGGGTTGCTCGCGGCGTCTACATCCCGTCTGCACAACTCCATCATCGGCTTGGGACGGTGGATGAGAGCGGCTCGCGATGTCGAGATCGAGCCGCGAGTCTTCGCGGTTGGGATCTTCGCGCCGCCTTCTTGCCAAGGTAACGAGGCGCGAATCGACTCTACATTCTTCACGTGCGGTGGCACAACCCTCTGTCTCATTGCTCGTCGGGATGGCGAGGCGTGCGATGTACAGCGCTTTAGGCACCTTCGGCCGAGGCCACAGGCGGCTCGGTGCCGCGGAAATGTTGCGAGCTGCCGTGCCTTGACCATGTGGAAGCGATTCTGCGGCGTCTGCGTGTTGGCGAAGCGAGGCGACTCCTTTCCCGTGGCGAGTTTAGAGCCAAGGAGAGGCTCGAGCTTGTGCGGGGACTTGTGTGGCGGTGACGCCGCCTGCCGGGAGGGCGGCGCTACTTCCTGCTGCTCGTCGGCGATCTCTCCGCTACATGTGGGTGATGGTCCTCGGCGGCAAGGAGAGGCTGCGGACGCCATCAGCGCCTGCAGTGCTGCTGCGAGGCGAGTGCGGCGCAAAGCTGCGCGTCTTTGCGCCTGAACAACGACAGCGAATTCACGGCGGTGAATTCGCGTCGTCTTGCGATGAGGGCATTAGCGCCGCTCTCCGCCCGTCTGGCCGCGGCGAGCGGTGTCGTCGGCGGCGCAACAGGCGGTTGTGGGGATGGCTCGGGCCCTCCTCAGCGAGAGGATCTGCGGTGTCTTACGGGAGGCGGTGGTGGCGGCCGTCTACATCCTCAACCGCTTCGCCTACCAAGGCGCTCGGCAGCGGGGCCGTCTGAGGCTTAGCATGGGCATAGCCGGTGGTCTCCCTTGCGGGTCTTTGGCTCCTCGCGTTCGCCAAGAGCTTGGTCACATCGGTAAGCTCGGCAGCGGGAGCACTCGGGAGTGGTCGCCGGCTCTGCGGAGGGCTCGAAGGCCTCGCATCCTCGACCTGTCACCTGGTAGCGTCGCATCTCGCGTGGCGTTGTGTTCGGCGAAGAAGCGGTGGGCGATGAACAAAGCGGTGGGCGGCGGTTCGACCGACTCGGGGACTTTGTTGTTGACTCGTCCGCCGAGAGAAGCAGAGAGCTAGCGCTCGTCTTCGGCGAGCTCGTCCGCCCGACACCTTGCTCGCCACTAGCTCCGTGAGTGCTCCACCACCGCCGGCGCAGCTCGCCCGCTCTTCGCGCGGCCACTCCACGCTCTCGCCGCGGCTCGCGCTCTCACTGCGGAGGCCACACGCGGGATCGGCCCGATAACCCGGTCCACGGCGAGCAGCGCATGGTGGAGTTCGCTACTCATTGTCTCACAGCGAGGACGCGTCGGCGCCTACCACGACGGCGAGCCTCTATTATCGTACCATGGACAACATCCTGGCGGCAACCCATCCACAGGTAGCGCGGCCACGACTTGGCGGGTGCGCTTGGCGTCGCGGACGGCGAGCCTCGTTCGCCAGCAGGCGGAGGGAGGCAGCGGCGTGGCGTGTCGCGATGAAGCGAGAGATGGGCCGTCGGCGGGCCGGGCGTGGGGTGGCGGATCTTCTGCTGGTCGCCGGCGATCACCCTTAAGTGGGTGTTCAAGGTGAAGCGGGATAAGCCGGCGCCATCGTCAAGCACAAGGCTCGCTTGGTGGCACGAGGCTTCATGCGGCGGAGAAGTCGACCGATGGCGCCGCGCGCGCGTCGCGCGCATGGAGTCCGTTCGTCTTCTCCTTGCACTTGCGGCCCGGGAGGATTGGCGCGTCCATCACATGGGCGTCAAGTCGCCTTCCTCAGCGGCGACTTGAAGGAGGAGGCCTACGTCCGTCGTGGCGGGATTCGTCATCCCGGCAAGGAGGGCAGGTTCTCACGCTGCGCAAGGCCCTCATGGCTTGCGGCGAGCACCACGAGCACTGAGCGCTAAATTGGACTCCGCCTCAAGCAAATGGGGTTCAATGAGCGCGCGCAGCTGCGGTCTGCGGCGGGGCAAAGCGGCAACGCCTGGCGGTGGCGTCGTCGGCGACTGTTGATCACCGGCTCAGGAGGCGAGGTCGAGGCATTCAAAGCGGAGATGAAGACCGCCTTCGGATGAGCGACTTGGGGCTCTCTCCTTCTACACAGGGATCGAGGTCCACGGGGCGACTCGGCATCTCGCCGTCGGGCCGTCTCGCCAGCGCGCCGTCGGTGGCGGGCTCGCCGCAACCCAACCACGCTCCTATGGAGGAGAGGTGGTTGAGTCGTGAGAGCGCTGGCGGAGGAGGTGGGCGCGACGCGATCTGCGGCGCATCGTGGGCGACCGCCGCTACCTCGTCCACAGCGTCGGATCTGGCGTTCGCCGTCGGCTCGTCGGTCGGTTCATCGGCGGCCGACGGCGGAGCATCGGCGTGCCGTAAGAGGATCCTCCGCTACGTTGCGGGCACCTCCGACTACGGCTTGCACTTCGAGGTGTCCGTGCGGGCGCTTCATCGAATGCGGCGACGATGACCACGCGGCGACATCGACACCGGCAAAGCACAAGCGGGATTCTCTTCTTCCTCGGCAAGTGCCTTGTTAGGTGGCGATCGATCAAGCGGCGGTGGTGGCCTGTCGGTGTGAGGCCGAGTACATAGCGGCTTCCACCGCCGACTCGAGCACTCTGGCTCGCTCGGCCTTGGTGAACTCCTCGGCGGAGATCTTTGGCGGTGGCGCTCGGGGTGGGCGACAAGTCGCTCTGGCTCGGCAAAGAACCCGTTTTCCTGAGCGGAGCAAGCACATCCGGGTGAAGTACCACTTCATCAGAAAACATTGGATGAAAGCGACATCAAGGCGAGCTACATCAACACCACGGATCGCTTGTGGACACCTTTCGCCAAGCCTCTTGGGAGGTCAAATTCCTCGAGCTCTGCTCTAGGATCGGGATAGTTCAACTCTCCCACAAGGCGGCGCACAAGACTTAGGGGAGAATGATGAATAAGTCCTGTCTTTGTGGTCTTTGTGGGGTGGGCACATGGTTCTTGTCTGGCTGACTTTAAGGGCTGACATCTTGGTGTCATAGGGCAGACATCTTAGGACAAGCATCTTGGTGTCATAGGACAGCATCTTGGTGTCATAGGACAAGCATCTTAGGACAGACATCTTGGTGTCATAGGACAAGCATCTTAGGACAGACATCTTGGTGTCATAGGACAGACATCTTAGACTAGCATATTAGCATATGCTTGGCTGGTTGGCAGCCTATAAATATGTATCCCCAACCCCTCAGGTTGGTATGGCATTGCGTGAGAAATAGTAACAAAAAAAAATTGCCCCATCTCCAAGTGTCATCATCTCCATGAGAGTAAGGATCTTGCTATCACCAACAGCAAGACTCCAGCGAGTAACAACAACATCATGGTGGCTTAGCTGTTTTTTTTTGTTTCCGCTATATTCTCTATGGGGTGTTTGGATGAGGGGGATTGCTTTCGGAATTATATCAAATTGAACTAAATCCTAAGGATTTGGATCCACATAACCTATCCAAATAGGCTGTAATATTTTTTTTTGGTACTTTGCCTATTTGATCTAGCTATTCCGGAAACAAGTAGTAATGAGGCATATCCTTTACTTTTAACATGTTCTTTTTCCCTATCAAAAATTTACCATGATCCTTTACAATTATTGTGAAGCACTTACCTGATAGTTTGATTTAGAGATTTTCAGAACATCAAGTAGCTTTGGTTTATGGTGGGATTTTCCCTACTGGTGAAGGAGATTGTTTACACTGGATGACTGGAAAATATCTAGTGTTACTCTTACCACCTTGTACAGTACTTGCATGTTTCTTTCTTCAGAATTCGCACTAGAACAAAAGTGTACAAGGACTGCCATAGTACAAAATTCTTTATTGTGAGTTGTGACTCAATTCATAGAAAGGAGCAAGAAATTCTTCTTTCATTGTGTGGATACAGATGTCTTTTTAAAAACTAGAAATCATGTAGTACATAGATCAATTGTGCGGCCTCTGCTCTTCTTCTCTTCAAAAAAAGTTTATTGGATAATCTGAGGGGATCCACTTGAGTTTGGTGTATGGCAGTATCCTGAGTAGTGACAGCAGCTTCTATTTTTATACATTTAGACAGATTTGCAAGTTTTAATTTGAATTTTTTCTTTAAAGAAAATTTGAATTTTTTTGTATTGGACTATCCGTTTGTAGTTGATGTAATTGTATTTTCTGCATATATTTGTTACGGTTAGTTGCTTGTGAGAAGCATTTCTTTCTTTCTCTACATTAATGCTGTTTTGTCTTACTGCCCTGTAGGAGGCGAAAAGACCATGCCAATTGCAGGGAAGATCAATGTCACTCCACTGGAGGAGAAAGCAAGTGAGGAAGAACCTGTGGTTTATGCTAATAAGTTGGTGAGGAAGACTAGTACAGAAGTACATTAAGAATTAGCCATTCATTTACAAGTGTTAATCTATTTTAGATTTCTTATTTTTTGAAATGTAGGAAGCAAAAAATGCATTCAAGTCCCTGCTTGAATCAGCAAATGTTGAGTCTGATTGGACATGGGATCAGGTATGTAACTTTAATTGATTTTATATCAATTAATGAAATGCCTGACAGAGATAATATTCCCAGGCTATGAGAGTTATCATAAATGACAAAAGATACGGTGCTCTGAAAACTCTTGGAGAGAAAGCAAACTTTTAATGAGGTTATCCTTTCTTCTTATAAGATAGCAACATCATGGAATCCGTCAAGTCTGTAATATCATTATTAGGTTTTGTAGTAAATGGTTTACTGAAGGTCATATCTGTTGTTTTGCAGTACTTAAACCAGCGGAAAAAGCTTGAAGCTGAGGAAAGACGTGTCAAACAGAGGAAAGCACGTGATGATTTTCTCACAATGCTGGAAGTAAGATAGCTCAAGTATGCTTTCCCCCTTTTCTTTTCTTATTACTTCTACCATATTGAATGATTTATTGTGCATTTCAGGAATGCAAGGAGCTTACGTCATCAACGAGATGGAGGTATATTCCCCTACTCCAGGCTACCTTTTGCATATGATAACCATACCCAACAGTTCTACGCTTTTCATAAGTTTTTCTAATAATTAGTGTTTCTATTTGTTAGTATTGCTTCTTTCTATTTCTGTTGTAGACACACTTAGCATTTTTTTCATTGTGCAGCAAAGCAATAACTATGTTTGAAGATGATGAAAGGTTCAATGCTGTTGGCGCCCAAGGGAGCGTGAAGATTTATTGAGAACTATCTTGTCGAACTACAAAAGAAGGTTTGACTTACAATTGTGGTAGTTGTTATTAACTTATTATTGAACTTGGAAGACTGTGATAACTGATACAGTTCATCTGTTGAGAATGGAGACTATTGGTGAAGCCTGCGCTGTCTGTATGTTTCATGATCGTCTGTCCTAGGAATAGGTCTAGAAAAAGCTTAGTTTTGCAATGTACTTCTGGTTTAATGGCTTTATCTCACATATTTTTCAGTAAGGCTCTGAATGCTGTCAACTTGTCATATATAGCCAGTTGGATATTTTGGTCGTTTGAAATAGGTAAACTGGAGCGTTTGTGCTTCATGGTTTTGGTAATTTTCTTGTGATGTAAAACTATTGCTTCTTGGCCATAACATCATATGCACTTTGTGAAGGAATGGCCTCATCCTAGGATGGGTTGGTCCCAGGATTTCGGAAACCGGAACCAACCGGCCATAAAACTTGACCCTTGCCGGCTCTCTTTTTTTACTGGTAACCAGCGGGTATTTGGCTAAAAAACTATGTCTCCATTCCACTTCAATCAAGCATGACTGGGGTCTGGTTTGTAGTTCTCAATTTTCAAATATGAGTTTTTTTTTTTAATTTTATAATACTAGTGATTCGAATATAGGTAACAAGTAATAATACGGATATTCTGCAAGACATCGGCATCAAGAGGGTTCTGGTTTACCGGCTGGTTCTTGGTGGTTTTTTGAGCGCTGGTTTGTCCATCATGGGGTCATTCCATGATTTTCTAATGGCACTGTAGTAATTATGACTGGCATGGAGAACGGCTAACCGATTCCATTCCTTAAACGAAACAAGAAGAATATCTTAGAATTGGATGATCCTATATCCAACCCATGGATTGAAATACCGGCCGGTAACGGTTTACCGATGGGGGCGGGATTTGAAATCTGGCGGTTTTCGAGTTTGCAAATTCAAATTTCGAATTTTGAATTTTGATTGATTTTAAGCAAAATTTAACGAAATTCAACCGAAAAAAACCGGTAACTGCGCCGGTACCGGTTTTTTAAACCCTGATCCAACCCATTCCTCAAACCAAATACGTCAGTTTCTCACAAATCACTATAATAATGGACTTTTGGCTTTTGAATTTCCACATGTTGATAATAAATGAGCTTTCTGACATGAATGCCGCATACTGATCTTGATCTAACAAGTACTGAATTTTAGGAAAAAGCCAAGGCTGCTGAAGAACACAAAAAGCACGCAGCGGAATTTAGAGCATTTCTTGAATCCTGTGACTTCATCAAGGTTATTTCTTTGATATTATCATTTAATCAATTAGTATGCTCAGAATTTAATTATTGATAATTCTTTTGATATGCCTGCAGGCAAACACCCAGTGGAGAAAAGTTCAAGATCGGCTAGAGGATGATGAACGCTGTTCCCGACTAGAAAAGATTCATCGATTGAATATTTTTCAAGTTAGTATTTTCTGCGTCCTATATCAACCTTTGTCATTTTCTGGTTCAGCTAAACATGTTTGTGCATTACAGGAGTATATACGAGATCTGGAGAGAGAAGAGGAAGAGCAGAAGCGTATTCAAAAGGTATTTCAGTCTCTTCTATAACTCTAATATTTTAATCCTATGGATGTAAGTTACGACAGTATACAAATGCAGGAGCAAGCAAGGAGACAAGAGCGGAAAAACCGTGATGAGTTTCGCAAGATGTTGGAAGTACATGTTGCTGATGGCACACTTACTCCAAAAACTCATTGGCGTGACTACTGTGCACAGGTTCTTGAAATATTGTTTTTTTGTAATAAGATAAAATGATAAACAATTTTGTCCTGATTCTTTACATGTTATCAATTTACAGGTAAAGGATTCACATGCTTACTTGGCAGTAGCCTCAAACACCTCTGGTTCCATGCCAAAAGAGCTCTTTGAAGATGTCATGGAGGAGCTTGATAAACAGGTTACTTTCTGAAAATTCAGTATATTCTTGTAATAGTTTATCAATGTATAAATTGTCGTTATACTTTTGTTTGTTTATTTTGGTACTTGGATGAGGGTTCCTGTAATGTATCAAAGATCTACAAACTTGAGAAACTCTGCACTGAAACCTTATTTAAAAAGCATGGAATTAGTTACTTAAATCAATGTAACATTGCGTGGGGTTTACTCATTGTTGCGTGAGAAAATAAATGCCAATACTAAAATACTAACATAGCTGTACCCAGAGATAGAATTCCCGGCTGGTAACCGCCGGTTACCGCCGGGTCCGGATTCAAAATCGGCGGTTTTCGGGTTTTGCAAATTCAAATTTCAAATTTCGAATTTCTGTTGGTTTTTAAGCAAATTCAAATGAAATTTAATCAGGTTTTCCCCTAGAAAACCGGTAACCGGCCGGTTACTTCCCGGCCCCCGGGCGGGATTCGGTCCGGTAACGGTTTTTTTATTCCTGGCTGTACCTGGGTTTGTTATCTCTGGGATGCTTTAGTCTGTAGTTACTAATAAATGGTAAAATATATATTTTTCTTTGAAACGAAACCTTGCTCTTTGACCTCTTCCACCCCTCCAAGAAACACTTAATAAGTGCAGTGGGGTTTTGGAACAGCGTTTTGATTTTTGAAGGCGGGGTTGTATCTGTCAGATGATGCCATTCGTGTCAGGTTGTTCTTTGTTGATTCAGTTAGGATTGGCACAATTTTGCCTTGCTGCTCCATTTAATAATCCTGCACTTTTTATTGTTGAAATTCAAATAGTTACGTCTCAATCAAACTGATGTAACCGTGAAACTTTCTTGTAAATTTTGCTCTTTCGCATGCAACCTTTACTTCTTTAGGTGCCTGTTGCTTTCAGCAGTTGCAAGTTTGGTGATATATTTTATCTGATGTTGAATCATATTATTTCAATTACAATTGAACATTTTTCTGTAAGTTCATAGCAGTTCATTTATGTTAGTATTCATGATTGGAAAAAATCTACTATGTATTCTGTTCTGTTCTATTCATGAAGTCAGTCCCTTTAGAGACTTGTGTTCCGTTATTTGTCTGCACAAACTGATGGTTTCCTGCTAACTTTTTATCTTAGTATCAAGATGACAAGACCCTAATTAAAGACGCAGTGAAGTCTGGAAAGGTACCTTTTCTTTCCAGTTTTCCACTTGTAGGCTGTAGCAAATAGTGTGCTGCGTTTTACTATACAGTATTCGTGCAGCATATACTTGTCACACTTATGGTTGACAACCTTCTTATTTCTTCTAGATTCCTATGCCAACCTCATGGACATTGGAGGATTTCCTAGCTGCTGTTACAGAGGATGATACTTTTAAAGGAATATCGAACATTAACATCAAGGTGTGGTCTGAAGTTTTGATCAATGCCTGAAGATAAACTATAGATATGCTGTATCAGTATTTTTATTTTTAGTAGTGAATCTAGTGATTGCTCTATTGAGTTTTAGCTATGACTGCAGTTTTCCTTGCTGATAATGTTGTTTATCTTTTCTGTATGTGCTGCAGCTTATTTATGATGACCAAATTGAAAGGCTCAGAGAAAAGGAGCAAAAGGGCGCTAAGAAGCGCCAGCGACTGGGTGAAAATTTTTCAGATCTTCTGTATTCAATCAAGGTATTACTAGAGTTTTACATTATTTGCCACACCAGTTGATTGCCTTCATCAAATGGTCCTGCTGTACTTAGCAATTAAATCTAGGTTGTCAAGTGTAGGAGTGAAGGACAAAAAAAAAGTAGGTCTAACAGCCTAATGGGCATTTTTAGTGGGTTGTCAACGTGATCCATAAGTGCCTTTTACTTATGTTCCATGTTGTACTATTTGTCAGTTTCATAAAGAAATTTACTTTGTAAATAATATTATAGATGCACAAGAGGTGGTAAGTGGTAATACTGCGATTAACATGTTAATTAAGTGTTGTCATAATCTGTATGGTAATCTTGTAGGAAGTCTGGTCATTGATGATAAAATACCTTGGAAACCTGGCTGTACTTCGGTATTTACTAGCTAAATTGTATGTCTTGTCGCTTTTATATATACACTATTATTCTAATAATTAGGGGTGCAACCAAGGATCCAAAAACCGGTTCCAGGGGAAATCCCAGTGGGCGGCCGGTAAAAAAAACCGGGCGGTTACCGGTTTTCTCGAGAAAAATCCGGTTGAATTTCTCTTGAATTTTCTTAAAAACCAGCCGAAATTCGAAATTTAAAATTTGAACTTGCAAAACCCGGGAAAACCGGCCGGGATTTTGGATCCAGACCCCACCGGAAATCCGGTAACCGCCGGTAACCTTGGGTGCAACTGTGCAGTTGGGGTGGGTTGGGCCCACTCAAGATCTTCACTGTGGTGCCCAAGTAGGTACTTTGCGGGTCATTGGTCGGCCCGACCCTCAATCCTTCTCTGGCTTGAGGAACCCTTTGGGTACCATTGGTCAGCCCAAGTGGCTGCCCTCTGTTCACTAAACATGAACTGTTGGGCCGATTAAAATATTTGTTTTCTCATTGGTCTTTTCTGTTCTCATCTTCCGAGGACATGCAAAATACAATTCACACCTTTGAACAAAAATTTCACAAAACAATATTTGATCAGCAATTTGGTTAGGAGCAGATCAACAAAATTATTTACAAATTTGGTTCAGCCGTTTATACCAAGATATTTTCGTCATGTTCACCATTCTCCAGTCTTCCGTATCAAATAACATCACTTTTGTTTATTCCATTGGAAATAACCTTCATGTGTCATGCCTATGTATCACAAAAGCCTCCATAATCAAAAATTGTATAAAACATGTAAAACTGAATGTTATCAAAACTAAAGGATCAGTTCCCAGTGAGACAATTTTTGTTTTGGAATCAACACAATCTCTTGTAAAGAACCAGAAAACAGTTTTTAGTTCTTACACACACACACACACACACACACCCTCTCCATGCATCTTTCGCACTGCTCCATCTTGGCCTTGGCTTTTCCTCGTGCGCTTCTGCCACCATGCTAAGTGGTCTTCGCAGCGAGTATGGAGTTGAATAGATCATTTGGGTGGAGTGGTGGGGACTGAAGATCATGAGGTGCGTAGTGTTAGAATTTGGGAGAGGAGAGAAATAGGCGCTGAACTGTTAGATCTATTGCAAGAGCCCAAGGGGGGCAATATGTAGTGTACAAGAGAAACCCTAGATTAGAAACTCTAGACTAGATTACAATTACATAACTACCCCTAACACGTACATCACTATTACACTTCTACCACATCACACTACTACCCTTAACACCCCACTCAAACTCAATGCATATGCAATAGCATTTAGTTTGAAGAGGACAATACTAAAATAAAAGATAAATCCGAAGTCCAAGCTTGAAGATGTCGTCGAAGCATGCAACTCTTGAACAACAATTATCCTTCGGCTCTTCACACACGAATGTCTTGATTTGGAGATGTTGAAACCGATAGGAATAGAGAGAGATGTCAAATCAAGTCGATGAAGAGAGATAGAGACGAGGACACGAACCAGATCCGTCCACCCAAGAAGTGAGGTGACGGTGTCGATTCTGGCGCTCAACGATGGCAAAGACAACGGACCAGATCTGCCCACCCAAGATGTGAGGTGACGGTGTCGAATCGGCGGCAAGCGAAAACAAAGACGAAGAGGCAGTTGATGATAACGACAAAGAAGACCATTGGTCAAGAGTCACAATGATGCGAAGATGTGTAGCAAAATGGCTACAAGAGATGATCAAGAGGGTAAAGTCGCATCAACAACGATGATGGGGTGGCCACACTCGATCCAATGGACGTACTGTGGCAACCCGAAAAGGAAGAAACAATCAGCTGACTGACAAAATATATGATGAACTAGCAACACTTCGACGAACTCAGAGAGATGTAGTGGACTTGGATGGACTCGATGGAAACATGGTTATTAAGGCGGTAAGGCGAGGCGAGGCGACCACCCCCCTGACACTTTTTAAGCGCTAAGGCGCAAGGCGAGGTGATGCCTTACACATCCTAAAACGCAGCAGCGCGCGAAAATCTGGTAGCGGCGACACTTTTAAGCGCTAAGGCGCAAGGCGAGTGATGCCCACACATCCTAAAGCGAAAGTGCGCAGAAAATCCTAGAAGAACAACAACTCGATTCTTTGGCGCGAAGATCCGCTTGCATTGCCCGCCTCCTCTTTTCGCTTTCTTCAAGCGCTGCATGCATGCTGCTTGCCGCCGCCGGCCGCCGCCTCCTTCATGCCCGCCCGCTCGCGTTGCCTCCTCAGTCCTCCCTTAGCGCGGGGCCGCGCCGCCTCCTCCGGTCCTCCCTCAGCGGCAGCGCTGGCCTTCGTTGCGCGACCTCCTTTCCCCCTTTCTCTCCAGCTCTCCCTCTCCGTCCACTTCCCTTTGCCGTCGCCGCCTCCTCGGAGGTGGGAGGAGGCCACGAGGAGCTGCTTGCGGCGGACGGAGTCGGGTGGAGGAGCCGCGCGACGAGGAACCCCGGGGAGGAGGTGGCAAGGCGGGGCGACGCCTTACGACATTGGCAGCGCCTTACGACATCGGCAACGCCTTACCGCCTAAGCGTCGCTTAGCAAGCGGCGACTTTAATAAGCATGGATAGAAATCAAAGGAAAATGGACTTAGGATACTAGTAGCGGTGATCACACATCTCCAAGCAACAAGCATCAAGTACCATATAGCGGTAGCGAAGCACCATACATGCAACCCAAATAGCTCAATCAACTCACAGAAGGCCAACCCACACACCAACAGCAGCTGAGCCTCGTTCAAGGAAGATGTCACCGCTGGAGTCGGTCGTCAGTGAAGAGGTCGCCGCCATCGGTGAAGAAGGCCACAGTGGCGAAGACGAACCCGACGGTGTCGACGAAGGTGGCTACAACGATGAAGCCGAAGGCGAAGGCAACGAGTTTGGTTCGTCGGATCTTGTCGGTGGGAAGCCCGGCGGTGTTGCCCAGAATGAGTTCTTTGCGGGTCGATCTGGCGGGGTTCTGGAGTTCTTGGATCGACGGCGGCGGGAGGTTGGCGATCTGAGCTCGGGTGATGAAGCGAGCACATCAAAGCACCGAGTCAAAGGAGGCGACACAATGAGCGGTTGGAGCGAGTACCAGCAGTCGAGTAGAGGACCACCTCAGTGAGCAAAGGAGCTGGAGCAGCATGAGCACATACCATCGCCTCTACCTACGCTCTGCTCGCGTTGCCCCTTAGTCGCGTTGCCGTGAGCCCGGGGTGAGTGTCCCCCGAATCCGAAGTTGCTGGCCGAAACCATTGTCCCTAGCCGTGGTCGCCTGTTAGAAGCGAGAGGAGGCGAGGTGCGAGCCATGGTAGTGGCGAGGCGGAGGAGGTGGCGAGGCGATGGCGAGCAAGAGGAGATGGACCACGACGGCCCGGTGGGTGCGGATTTGGAAGGTGTGCTTGGGATGTCGAAGGATCTGCAAGAGCCCAAGGGGAATATATAGTGTACATGACTATTACACTTCTGCCATACATCACATTACTACCCTTAACACTAAGATGGGAATTGTTATT
Organism: Hsuehochloa calcarea; assembly: GCA_036346395.1. Taxonomy (NCBI): domain Eukaryota; kingdom Viridiplantae; phylum Streptophyta; class Magnoliopsida; order Poales; family Poaceae; genus Hsuehochloa; species Hsuehochloa calcarea. Next base: position 13,611,113 of record CM070614.1, read on the forward strand.
GTCAGAGAGCTCTATTACCATCAAAGAGGTGTCGCCCACGAGTACCCATGAGGTGGAGTGGTACCTGTTATGAATCATGTGTGTATATTTATGAGGCATAATGGACAATATATATAGGAAGTATAAGGGTATCTGAGATAAGGAAATACAAAAGAGAAGTTCTATTCTAGCACCCCCCTCAAACTCACGGTGGATCACGCACACAGAGTTTGGAGAGAAAATACAATTATTGTACCCTAGTCTTTGGTTTGTGAAGAAGTCAGCACCCTGTAACTCTGATGGCACAAACTGTAAGGCAAGTATTCCCTCCTGCACTGTGAGCGAGTGTATGAAGCATCCACACCAATGTGCTTCGTGAGCTCATGCTTCACTAGGTCCCGAGCAATACTGATAGCACCTGTACTGTCAGACAAAAGAGTCGTAGGTCCCATCACAGGCACTACAAAATCTGCAAGTAGCTACTTCAACCAAGTAACCTCTGCTGTTACTGCTACCATAGCTCTCAACTCAGTCTCTACACTTGAACGAGAAACTGTAGTCTGCTTCTTTGTCTCAGGCAATTAGGAAGTAGTCAAGAAAAACATAGTAAACAGAAAGAGAACGACGATAAGAAGGATCACTAGCCTAGGCATCGGAGTACACCTAAAGATGTAGTGAGGTAGAGCAAGGAAAAACAAACGACGAGAGACAGTCCCACGCAAGTAGCGAAGAACACGAAGGTGATTGTAGTAAAGATGGGTAGGACGAGCCATGAACTAACTCAAGATATGAACAAAATAAGGAATATCAGGACGAATGCTCACAAGATACACCAAACTCCCAACAAGATGGCGATATCGAGTAGGATCCTCAAGAAGATTACCATCAGTGGCACGAAGCTAGAGATAGCTCCATGGGAGTCTCGGCAGTGTGAGTGTCGGTCAGACCAGACCGATCAAGAAGATCTTAGACATACTTTTCTGCTGGGAGAGGCAGTAGCCCTCAGACATGGAAGAGACCTCAATATTAAGGAAGTACGTAAGAGAACCAGGATCAGTCATCAAAAACTGCTCACTGAGATGTTTCTTCACATGTGATGAATGAGGAATCATCACAAGTGATGAACATATCATCAACATACAGAAGAAGCAATGTTCTACCCTGAGATGAGACATGGACAAAAGAGCAGGATCATGGGAATTGCAAGGTGGCAGAGGCGTAATCACCGAGGTAAAATGTGCCGTCGAGCACGAAGCTGTTTGAGGCCATAAAGAGCACGACGAAGACGACAAACGTGCCCATCAGGAACAGAATACCCAGATGGTGGCTGCATGTAGACCTCATGCAAAAGATCATTGAAAAAGGCATTCTTAACATCCAGTTGGGACACCACTGGTGAACAGAAGCAACTGCAACAAGAGTGTGACCAGTGGTCATATCAGCAACATGGGCAAAAGTCTTATCAGTCACAACCGTAGTCCTGCTGAAAACTGCGAGCCACAAGACGAGCTTTGTAGCGCTCGATAGTACACCCACTTGCACGTGATCGGACGAGCATACACAGGTGTCGGTACAATATCCCAAGTCTTCGTACGTCGAAGAGCATCAAACTCCTCTGCCATAGCAAACTGTCACTCAGAATGAGGAGCAACCCCACGATAAGAACTGAGCTCAGTAACAGAGAGAGCATGAGCTATTGGAGCAAATCTAAGACGACTAGGAGGTCGAAGGGATGTCTGGTCACGAACATGGAAAAAAACCGGCCAGTTACCGACGGTTACTGGATTTCCTGGTGGGGTCCGGGATCCAAAATCCCGGTCGGTTTTCCCGGGTTTTGCAAGTTCAAAATTTTAATTTCAGCTGGTTTTAAGCAAATTCAAGCGAAATTCAACATGATTTTTCCCAGGAAAACCAGTAACCGGTCGGTTATCGTCCATTTTTTTAACCGGTCGTCCGACGGGATTTCCCCTGGTACTGGTTTTTGGATCCTTGGTCACGAAGGACGTAACGTGGAGCATCATCAGGAGGATCAGATGTGGGTGTCGGCAAGATACCAGGAGAGAAGACTAGTGATGGATGAGGACGCCTGGAGTAGTGAATGCCAGAGAAACGAGACAATGGTGCTACAGGAACAAGAGGCGGTCTTTGCGATGGCGACCGAGGAAGCGAAATCTGAAGGAACCACTAGAGATAGACCAGGGGAAGACTGTGATAGTGGAGAAATAGGTGAAGAGTCAGAAAGAGAACCATGAAATTGACTCAACAGTGGAAGCAAGAGGAGCTGAATTCGGGGTCGTGGGCATGGGCGAGGTTTATCTGTACCCGCCGCGCTCGATTGCCATCTCTACTCACGCCCGTGCACAGAGCGGCGGCGGCGCGCTTCAGCGGCTGCGGCGGTGTCGGGCGCCCGTGAGCCGCGACAAGCAAACACACTCGGTGGAGGGTCGAGCGGCAACGGTGGGTTGTTGCGGCGGCGGGTTTCTCGACGGGAGAAGAAGGCGGGGGTGGCGCGGGCAGCAACGGCGGTGTCGGACGACGGATGGCTGGCGACGAGCGGCACGCTCCATCTCAGCTTCGCGGGAGAAGGTGGGGGTGGTCGCCGGGCCATATGCGATGCAGCGAAGGCCCGAGTCGGGCGACGGTGTGTGCGTCGGCGTCGGGGATGGATAGCCTCGGGCGGTGGCAGTGGAAAACTAGGTTAGTTCCCAAGGCTCTGATACCATGTTATGAATAATGTGTGTATATTCATGAAGCCTAATGAGCAATATATATAGGGAGTATACGTGATATATAGATAAGGAAATACAGAAGAGAAGTCTACCGACCCATGCTGACTTGAAAAATTAACGGGCTAGCTCAGTTTTTGTTTTTCGCTTATTTTGAGGATCGGGTCAATGGACAAGTGGGTTGGACTGCCCCACTTGCTCCCCTACTGACATTTCTTGGATGTGATTGTTTATAGACCTCTTTTGATATACAAATAGTGGATTAGTGGATGAATTTGAACCAGAAATGCTTCTGGGATTTGTGGAAGGCAAATATTACAAAGTCTTTTGAGTCTAGAATAAAATTTTTGGGTGATTTTTTCCTAGCGGGTCACCAGCAGTAGCTTTCGTTTTTGATAATTGATTTTGCTTCAGCCACTCAATAGGACATAGTTTGGGTCCTAAATGTGAGATCATGGTGCGGGTTACCACTACCAGTCCTAAGTCCCAACCCCAGATCCTGTTGTTCTATAAAACGTCTAGGAACAAAACAAAAAAAAAACCGGCCGTTTTCTATGCTGTGCCTTATATTTTTATTTGGCTTTGAAGTTTATATGTTCTGAACATATAATCATCGTCAATAGACATTCCATTGAAACAGCGCAACACCACCTCAGTTTTGGCCATATACGCCTAAACCAGTTAGACTGCTTTGGGCAAACCGACAGGTTTTAAGTGGGAACCTGAACGTTGTGTGGGAGTGCATTCATCAATATATGGTTTGCTTCACACTGAGAGCAACAGTATAAATAGATAGTCCAGTGCTTTCAATGAGATGTAAGTTGGAAGATAGTTTTGTTTCGAGATGTCATCCTTTTGATCCGATTTTGTTTCTTTGAAAATTTGCAGGAAATATCAGCTTCTTCAACATGGGATGATTCTAAACCACTATTTGAAGATAGCCAGGAGTACAGGTAAATGCAATCCTCTTTAAGTATTGACAAGTTGACAACAGTTTGCCATGCTACCTAGTTACACTAAACTGGTTGTACTAGTACCTATTTACAAACATGATTACCAAAATGTTGATTTGGGCCTCAGATATTAGCAACAGTTCCTCTGTAAAATGGGTGTTTGAACTGCTGTGAGATAGCGTCCGTTATCACATTTTCTATTTGTTAATTTTCTCTCTTGATACGTATTTATTTGTTGGATTTGTTGCATTAGGGCCTTGGACAGCGAGACTTATGCCAGAGAACTTTTTGAAGAGTGTGTTGTCCACCTTAAAGAAAGGTTGAAAGAGAAAGAGCGCATGAGGGAGGAAGAAAAGGTAATGGTTGTATTGTAATGTGTTGAATCATTTACCATCAGTCCATCAGTGCTTTTAACTTTTTTTTGGTTCTTGTTCTTATAGAATTTTTATCATGGGGATGGCTATTGTACAAATAACTTCCACATACAAAAAGTTTCTCTACTTTTTCTCCTTGCAGTTTTTTCCACTTCACCCCCACACCCACTTGTAAGATGGGTAGTGGATGGTGGAATAGTGGATGGTGGAAAAAGTGGATGGAGACTGGAGAGTGCCTAAAACACGAGCACATGTACCATAGTCACTCATTATTATTACATGGGCAGCAAGTACACTTGCTGCCAATTGGTAATTTTACACCCCAATGTATTGCCTTGTGCTACCTATCCCAATGTGTATACGCGTGAATGTAACTTAATTACTTTTATTAGCTGCAGCATACTACCCTTCTTGTCAGTTGTATTGTTCACCTACTTATGTCGTCTTTTTGCAAAATTTCTTCTATCTAGGCTAAAAAAGAGAGAGAACGTGAAGAGAAAGAGAGGAAGAAAGAGAAAGAGAAAGAGAAAGAGAAAGAGAAAGAAAGGAAGGAGAAAGAGCGCAAAGATAAAGAAAGAGACCGAGAGAAAGAAAGAGAAAAGGAAAAAGGAAAGGATCGGTCAAGGAGAGATGAAATAGAGATTGATGGTGCTGATGTGGACACTCATGGTTCAAAAGATAAGAAAAGAGAGAAAGATAAAGAAAAGAAGCATAAAAGACGCCACCATGACACCACAGATGAAGTAAGCTCTGAGAGGGATGAGAAGGACGACGCAAAGAAGTCTCGAAGACATAGCAGTGACCGCAAGAAATCTAGGAAGGTATGACATCTGTTATTCGTTTCGTGCAAATATGAGTTGTATCGTGCATACAACCGTTGGTGCTAAGACGATACAAAAAATACCTGAGTTAGTGTATGTGTGACTTATCGTTTTTAGTGCTGTTGTATCCAGTCCTCACACTGAGTTTTAGTTCTCTCCAATTTCCAGCCCGTGTTATTCGACCTAGAACTTGCTTGCCTTTGTCTTGTTATGTTTAATTGGACCTATATTTGAACTGTTTGGTGATGCATCCGTTTATGTATTAGTATACTTTTTTTAATTATGTAGTGTATTTTATTTTTTTTAAATGGGTAAAGGGCTGTAGGGCACTACAAATTCACTCCATGACTGTAGGAGATTTGTTGGAAAGTGAACTGCCATCACTTCACCCTTTCCAAAAATATAAGGAGTTGTGTTGCTTTATTAGCTCATTGCATCAGAGGTACTTAACTTTTTATGTTATTTCTTTCTGTATTTAAAGCACTAAAGTTTAATTTTAGCTTGCTAGGTCTCAGAACTTGCACAAACGTGTCACTCAAGTGCATCCATCAAATGGGGAAAAATTAACATGGATGTCCATGTGGCACAATTATTTAGGGACATCTAGAGTTCCAGACTAGTAGAACATTCTGTGCATTTTTTTATTGTGATATAGAATTTTGTAGAGCCAAGAAAAAATGATTATATAAACATACCAGCTTGAGTATTTATCAGCAGATGTATCACCAAATTGACCCCACTGTTTTCTATTGTACAATCTTTGAACCTTTTGTTCTGAGTTGACATTTCGAACTACACCATAGGGTAAATTGGAGTACTTACTAATGCTGCCACCAAGCTGTAGCAATTTTTCTTGTGATATAGAATTTTGTAGAGCCAAGAAAAAAATGATTATATAAACATACCAGCTTGAGCATTTATCAGCAGATGTATCACCAAATTAACCCCACTGTTTTGTATTGTACAATTTTTGATACTTTTGTTCCGAGTTGACATTTCGAACTACACCATAGGGTGAATTGGTGTACTTATTAATGCTGCCACCAAGCTGTAGGTGCTAATAGCAGGAGAAGAATTCACCTGAGCACAACCAGAATTCTTGGATTACTAACAAAATTAACTGAAATGTTGCCGATTACTGCCACTATCGATATATGACAATTCTAATGTGTAAAATATCTCCTGCATAAATCACATCAAGAATTAGCATGGTTGAATACATATGGTTAAAACATGTATTGAGATTGTTTGTATTCATGCAGCATATCCATGCTTCAGACTCGGATAGTGAAAACCGGCACAAAAGACATAGAAAGGATCGAGATAGTTCCCGCAGAAATGGTGCACATGAGGAACTTGAAGATGGTGAACTTGGAGAAGATGGGGAGATTAATTAGTCTTTCCTTTTTACTACCAAGATTTTCAGTACTTACTGTTCCTTGTTATGTTCTCCATTGCTGCTATTTTGTTTGTTTTTTGCTGAAGTAGGCCTCTGCTTAAGAGTTAAAGTTCTAATTACTGAAATTGGTGTTACATGTTCTGCTATCTACTTTATTGTCTACTATTCTGCAGTAGCGTAAATTGATTCTCCTTTGTTTAAGTAAACCATGGGTAGTCCTTTGTTTTGTACAATTACCAGGCTACTTTTGCTGCCTTCCAAGACTGTTTTTCACCATTTTTTTCCCTTTCCTCTTTCCTTAGTTCCTTTCTTCTAGGTGGCGTGTATGTAGAATTGTAGTGTGGGAGGGAGGCTGAAAGATCCTAGAAGGCTTGTTTGGACATGCATCTAACTTCTGGCATATATAGCTTTGACCTTGCATTTTGTGTTCTTCCTCGCCTTAAGCTTTATGTCAAAATAAGTTTATTACTGACAATTTTGACTGAAACATCAGCGTGTGGCTAGTGGCCACTGTGTCCAGTAGTACTGTTTGTGGGCATTGATCTGCAGACGTGTTTCACCATGTTGCCATCTCCTGACTGTAGCCATTGAGCTTGGAGCTGGCTGTTGATGCAACCAGCAGGCTCAGGTGCATGGACATGGATGCCTATAGCACTAACACCAGTTTGCAAGTATAGCAAGAGGCAAGGCCTCGTTGCTCTCCTCTCACTGGTGCTGCCACTGCAGCAGTTCATCTCTGTTCTCATGCGGCTAAGATTCGACATTACAGATTTCGGTTATAGTATCTCATAAGAAATGTGCGGTGCATTTGTTATTGTTTGACCAAACAGAAGTGGTTTTTTCACGAGGGAACGGGTTGAAGCCTCCCAAAATGTAATGCTTGTGTTAAAAAAATGTAATCATTTTCTGCTATCTATGCATGCTGCTTTGTGATTGTGTACTATCTGAGGTGTCGATCTTGTCACAGATGGTTTAGTGTTGATTCTGTCCCGAGGATCTTTGAGGGTAGTTGATAACGAAAGGTCACTTGGCCCTTCATTGTATGATGACTTCCGATTATGAACAGAACACAATCGCTACTCTAGCTGTGTATATCCAAATGCTTGTACTAATGTATGTAAACAATACTGTCGTCAATGACTTGCCATCTTGGAGAATGGATTTAGTAAAGCACTGGTGGTTTTTGTTAACGATGCATGGCCTGGACTCGAACTGTATATTCGGCCAGTTGTTGTGTATGTGTGTTGTTTATGTAGTAATCAATGGATTAGCTACGCCGATGAATCGGTGAAATCCTTGCGAAATCAGTCAGTTCTCAAACCTAATGCGTCCTTTTGTTTGTTTCCCATTGCGTGCTCTATCCTTCTAGTATGCCCGTTTCTATGAAACTCATGGATATCCAAATTCAGACACAATGTCCAAATCCATTCGTATCCAAATAGCTGAAACTCGTGGAGAGTGAAAACAGATCGGATACGAATGGATAATGGTTCTACTATATTTGTTTTCATATTTTTTTCGGATTCGGATACGAATACAAATACGCTGGATATGAATACATATATGAAGCGAATATGAATTGAAATGAATACGGTTGCATATATTTTTTGAAATATAAAAACCCTTTAAATTGTATGCCAAAAATTAACGAAAATATATAATTAGTTTATTTGATACAACTATTCATGAATTGTTTATATCTTCAGTAATCACACATAACATTGGCATTAGCAAGCTGTATTAACTAGTTCATCACAAACATAACACTTAGTTTACCATAATTAGCTTATAAGTCATAACTCACAAAGTTACGAGTTTTCACATATTCACACTTAGTTCATCGCATACATAAAACTTAGTTTACACTAACATTGATCAGGTTGGATGGTTAGTCTATACACGAATGACTGTAAAATTCCAAAGTATGTTACCAAAATTAAAGCTAATAAAGTTTTTATGAAATTTAAAAGAGTTTTCTTGGTTAAAAAGAAAAATAATAAAATAAAGTTAATTATTTAATTTCATAGTTTTCAATGTCAAAATTTTTTTTTATTGAGATTTCTAGGATTTTATTGGATTTAAAGTGAAAATAAAAAAATAAATTAATTTCTTGAATTTTCTGGATTAAAAAAAGGTTTTTCCTATTTTTCAGAAATTAAGAATAATTTATGTGCAAAAATAAGAACCAACTTTAACTTGGAATTAATTTTATTAAGTTCAAAATAATTCAAGGAATTTTTGTGATTTTTTCTAGAATTTTTTAACTCTATTTGCTATTTTCTAAAAGGCTATTTGATTTGTTGTATTTTCTGAAATTTAGAAATCAATTAAAATCTAATTTTCTCTTTTGAGCTGAAATCCTCTTCTTTTGGGTCAAAATCCGGATATCCGGACTTGGTATTATCCGGATAATCCGTATTCGTATCCGTATCCGCATCCGCCGGATAACATGCCTACCATATTCGTTTAGTTCCGACAAAAAAATCGAATTCTTTTAGTTCCAAAATTATCCGAGAAAAATCCGATCTGAGACAATCCGAATCCGTTTTCGCCCGAATCGATCAAAAACTATCCGACCCATTGTCATCTATCCAAATGTACTAAATAGTGTACTAAATCTGTCGCACAACATTGCGCATACCGCTCGTTACTCATTGTTGGAGGCTGCGGCGGGGCGAACGAATCTGATCGTAGTCTGGCGAGCTACCATCGCTGGGCGCAAGTGGCGCCATCACCAAGTTATTGTTACGTACTTTTGTTGATACGTTCTATTATGATTTTTTAAGAAAAATTATCTGATTTATATTAATAAACGACTAATCTACGTAAGTACCTAACTTTTAATCGAAGATTGTAGATGAACATGTAACCATCGAGTCCTTGGGTCGATGAATGTGCGGGACTTCATCTTCCTCGCCATCGACCCAGTATCTTGCAGCAATACCTTGATTGCAGACAAAGATGGCAGTTGGACGTAGATTGTTGATGATCTCCATTGAGGTGTAGGATCTACGTCTCGGCAGCGGTGTTGTTCGTCAGAAGAAAAATCAAAGGTGATTTATTTACACCGTTCTCAACCCGGTGATGATTTCCAGCATAGTCATCATCATCGTGAAGGTGAGCCGGTCCGTTGAGAACTATAGTGCAACCCATGAGAGTCCGCATGCTATTACTTGGGTAGAGTTTACAACAACATTTCGTTATTGTCATGTTCCATAGGGTATAATGGAAATGAAGAAGAATGAGTTATGTGATTTACAACAAGGAATCATGTATGTAAGTGAATACATCAACAAGTTTATCCAACTTTCTCACTATACTCCAGAAGATGTTGCTGGTGATGATGCATGCAAGAAATGCTTCAAGCATGGACTCAATCTCAGCCTAAAGGTGTAGGTTGTTGGCAATGACTACGTGGATTTTGTGCATATGGTTGGCAAGGCTATACTCATAGAGGAGTCTTGTCGTTAGTTGGAGGAACACTGCAAGAGGAAGATGATTCAGGATAGAGCCCATCAGAATAACCCCAGAGAGCCAGAGGCAATCCACAACAGTCTTACCCTTTCACTCCACCTTCAACATTCAGAACCCCTACATCGACAGCTCTTCTAGCTACTTTAGGAGTCCACAACTTCAACGACAACAACCAACCTCAGAGGAAAAAAAAACAATGCTTTCCTAGGAGTTACCTGTTATAACTATGTGAGAGCCGCTGGGGCGATTTAACTTATAATACTTAACCTTCCCAATGGTCCTAGCATCATAAATTAAATTTTTCGCTCTTGATGTATTATGTATCTCCCAGGAGCGGTACACATACACCTTCACAAACAATCAAGCCATACACAAGTTATTACAATACCGCCGTCTTCATAATTTACAACATCATGAACCTATAAGGTTCAGTTTTCATACATAAGGCTGACCGGCCAACTAGCAAGATAAATATCAAGTACGTAGCGAAAAACAGCGAATATACTAAAATAAAACCATGAATTAACCAACATTAGAGCCCCAATGGCTTGTCATAACTCGCAGGGCAACCGATTGGGGTTAAACCTTAGCAAATCGACGTTTCCTTCGCATCTTTCCTTACCTGATTCGATGTCAACACCCGCTGCCCAGATCAGTAAATAAGAGCAAATAGTGAGTACACCAATGTACTCTGCAAGACTTTACCAAGTCTATAGATAGCTACATGCAAATCCTACTAAATGGAGAAGGCTATAGGGTTCATTTTCAGCACAAAATAATATTTCAATTGAAATACAAGTAGTAGATTGCAACTGCAAGTGAGCAAACATTTTTTAATACTTCAAATAACAGCGAGTAATTAACATTAGACAACAACTAACATCTACAGGTGGCTGCCCCTGTAGCACACGAACATAGCATGAGAACACACTCTCAATACCACCCGATCAAGTTTTAAGTTTAAAATTCCAAAATGTTGAGTCTAACTCTCACAGGGCGTAACCAAGTGTGTTCATAACCAAGAACGTGGCTACTCGAGTATATTATATCATGCAGGGGTGTACAACTTTACCCACATGCTAGACCGCTCCTTTGCTAAGCTATTTAGTACACTTCCGAAGGTATACCGGCAGAGTTAAGTCCTACGAGATACTTTCCAATGAAATGTATTAGCTAAGAGCCGCCCAGTGGGTGAAACCTTCTGTGAACCGCCCTTGTGTGTACAAACAGGGCTCCTACGGAGGATCCATACGTTGTGTCGGAGTTACCGGTAAAGTCTCAGCAACTACCGATGCTCCTCAGGCGAGGGAATCTCCCCGGATCCCACCCAGCACATTTCCAACAACAACAGAATATTTTTCTCCCTAACAACTACCACCTGCGGCTCAAAGTTAACACATAACAAAGTACTAAGTCAAGAGGGTTCCAATAATCCCCTCATGTGGTTGCACACAATAATGCTTGGATCGGTGGCACAAGATATTCATTCATTGTTAACTTGGGCACAAACCACACACCCGACAAACACACCATTCATACCATCTGCCCAAGTCTAAATCATTTTATTTTTACTTTTAGTTTTCAAATTATGACAGCACAGAGTGCTGGACATAACATAATAAAAATAATTTATGTGATCAAGGTTATCAACAAAGTCGACAACCGCCCAATCTACCAGAAGCTAAGCATTGCTAAGCATCACCTCGAATACGCATAAATAGACCATACAACATCCACCGAGAACTAATCATCAGCAGGAATATTAACTTAGGCTAGTGGCAAGTGATGAACAATTTTAGAAAATTCATGCAATAGGATTAGCCACCTCTAATCGCAAAAGTAAGTTGACAAATAAAGCATGCATATATACAGTTGCAATACAAGATAATAGTTTTGAATATAATAGGATCAACATGATCAAGGATGGAGGCTTGCCTTTGCTTGCTAGGACACTGGACATTATCACGACCATCTCAATTGCACTCCCAAATCACCGTCATCTAACGAAAAGAATCGACAAAGCGAAAGCATCGAATAAACACCAAAATTTCAAAAGTCTCCAAAAATTATGAAATAATATAAAAGATAGATAATGATTTTATATGAATTTATAAATAAAAATCAATTGATTTGGAGTTCATATGTGGGAGTTATGTTCTAAACCATTTCTTGTGGAGGAGAAAATCCAGAAAATGAGCTTGCTGTAGCTCAATTCTGAATTTAATTACAACTCCAAAAATTTCTGGAGTTGTGGTGGAGATAAATTTTTAATGGCTTGGAAAATAATAAAATGTTATGAACAACAAAATTTGAATCACCCCAATTGGCGTTCATATAAAAATTTTTGGTGACAATGACATGTTTCAAACCTATTCCAATTTAAAGTATAATAAACATGGAAACCAACAAAATTGGTTTCACTCAATTTGGAGTTGATTTGAATTAGTTATGAATTTTTGAAGTTACTTGAATTTACAGTGCAAAATTTATTCATTTTCAGAATTTCTAAATGTATTAAATAATTTTTACACTCAGCTTGAACTAGCCACGATCATTGACTAGAGGGACCGCAACCTTTTATTTTTATTTTTGATTTATTTTTCTAGCGAAAATATTGAGTATGATGATGAGCCCTATAGATTTTCATTTCTTTTAGATTTATTTCATAATTGCAAAATACTAAAGTGTTTGACATGTGGGACCATGTGTCAGGAATCCAACTCATGATGTTTATTTCTAAATCAGTATTCGGTTGTGTGGCTGAGATGGAAGTAGGAAGCTCTAGTGAAGATCTAAGGTTGTACGACCATACAGCGGGAGTTACCTCGCGACAACGACTTCACTTACTGGGGCGCAAAGCCTAAATGATCCTGATAATCCGATTGCAATCTAACGGTATACAACCATAGGGCGGGAGTTACCACGCGACAACGACTTCACTTACCGGGGGGCGCAAAGGCTAACTGACCTTGATCATTCGATCGCGATCTAACGGTGTACGACTATATTGCGGGAGTTACCGCACGACAACGAGGGGTATCTTTTAATTACTGTTACTCTTCAGCTCTTGCCTTTTATCTTCCTTTACCAAATTCAGGCTATAAAAGCCTTGTAAGGAGCAGATGCTCGGTATCTTCGGATCATTGCAAACCCTAGTCGCAATAGCATAGCTTCGTGTCTCTAGTTTCCATTTTTGTGCTGAAAGGAATCCAAAATGAAGTTTCTTGCCTTGCGATTTTCTTATGTATCTTTCTGTTCTTGACAATGGTATCTGAGCTTCGATCTTGGCCTCAGTTTTGATTTGGATTCTGTTTTGGTGAGGGGTTGGGAGTAGAGTTATGTCTCCTTGTAAATTTTCGAAGCCAAATAGATCTGGAAATGAATTGAGGGGAATCCGTGTGAGAATCTCAGAGATCTAGAGGTTTGGATTGGTATACTGCCATCTTTGTAAAATTCCTCTCGAGATCTGAGAGATTCGGTGAGAATGGGTAGGCTAAACAAAACTGCTGGAGTTGAGGAAGAAAAGGAGGTGTATACTACCACATCTGAAGTCGAGGATTTGAAAAGAAGCATTGAAGCTCTTAAAAAAGCACAAGAAGATAGCAACTTGCAGATGCAACTTCAGATGGACAAATTGATGGGAGCAATGGCTAATTTCAAGAATATCCTGGGTGTAAGGGAACCCTCAGACAAACAGTCCAGTTGCCATGGTAATTTCAAAAATCCAGTAGTAAAGGTAGTACCTACCGTCACATCATTACAGCCAAGTAGTTCAATAGTTTTCAAGGATGTGAGGAATAGTGGTGGGGAAGGTAGTACCCCTGCTATAGTTGCTACTACGGACATGAATCAGAATTGGGTACCATCAACTGCTATTAGTTTAAAGCTGTCGAACCCAGGAACGAAGGATCCCAAATTCACTACGTTTACACACTAGTCCAGGATTTCTAGTGTACACAGTCTCACAAACAGTGTTATCACAATCATATCAAGCGTTTTAAGGAACGGAGTTTATTACAAAAATGGGCCTGAGGCCAAGTAACAAAACATAGCGGAAGCAAATAGGTAGTAGGCCACACGATGCGCCACAGGCAATCGTCTGGAGGCGTAGCCTAAACGTCTGGATCCTCACCGTCTGGATAATAGTCTTCTCCTGAATAATATATTCAGCAAGGATGAGCACAACTACCGTGCTCGCAAATTACACCCAATACAGAATTTAGAATGCATGCATAAGTACAACTTTACCCACATGAGATAATTTGTCCGTTATATCGGTCAATGCACGCTTCCTTAGGCGTGTGACTAGGCAATTATTACAAGGCGTTTCTAATGTTCTACCTCACTATTATTATGCCCGCTAAGGTTTCACTTTCATTGGGTTAACCACATGTCGGAAGCCCCCTCTTGCGCCAAGTGGGAATAACGTTTAACCAACACCCACACAACAAAATGACATATACAACAGTGAGGTATGGCAAGTTAATAAGCCTAGTTCTGCCCATACAGAACATGTGGTAGTACAGTGGAGCTTTGCAAGATGCGGCTCAAAGGCCGTTCCTTAACTGACTTGGGCGACTTGCAATAATAAACCCTGGGCCTCAATCCTAACCAGATTGAGCCCGTTCATAAACCTGCACCCACCAACGGTCCATCTCGCCCAAGTACAAAACCATTTTTCATCTTCATTTTTCAAAGACATTTGCAAAAGTCCACCATGACAAAACAATGTCATAGGCTTTTAATCAATTTTTATTATTTTGGCCAAAATTTCCCCAAAATTAAATATTTGTGGTGTAAGCAATTTTCTAAGCATATTTTCATTTTTAAATTTTTATTTGACTAAGGTGACAAGGGATTGATGATTCAACATTCAAATTTGGCTATACAAAGGAATTGGATTAACTAGACATGTAAAACATAAATTTAAAATAACTGTATAAAATTATGCATGCAATAATAATTTAAAATAGAATTAAATAATTTTAAATACTGGGGTCAAAATGATCAATGGTGTAACTTGCCTTGCTCGAAGTCCTAATAATCTAACTCTTCAGATGGATCGAGCTCTCCGGAGTCATCAAAATCTATACGCGAAAATAAACCAAATTCAAAATAAATTCAAATGAACATTCAAATTAACTCCAAATGAAATATTTTTTGTTAATTAGCTAGATCTTGATTTTATACAAATTTAGGAATTTGATTCACCTAATTCGGAGTTCGTATGAAGAAATACGAGCCCCTCGAAGTTTTAAACCTAAATTAAATGCTAAAATCAGAAATTCTGAATTTCCCAAATTATTTTTCTAAAGAAAAGTCGACATATTGCGCAAGCTATCGTCAGCCGTATGGAAATTCTGATTTTTTTGAAGTATTTTTTTAAAGAAAAAGGCTTTGAGTCACTGACAGGTGGGCCCGGGTTCAATGGACTGGGTCCACGGCCCGGTCAGAGTCCGCCGTGGTCTCGGTGTATGCTACAGTGCGGGGTGTGTGTGAGGGCTGACGCGTGCGGCCACGTAGGCGGTGACGCGGACAGAGGGGCGCTGATCTGATGCTGACAAGGCGCCATGTGGCGCTGACGTGGGCATGCCACGCAAGCCCGAGGCCAGCGGTGCTCCGGCGACGCCCTCGTCGGCGCTACGCGCCACGGCGAGGCTCACAGGGGTGCGCAAAATATTCAACGTGACTCACTGAATCTGATGCTTACCAAATGAGCAAGAGGGCGTGGCAAAAAGGTCGTCGGCGACGACGATTGGCGGCAGCGGTTTTGGGTCGTCGGCGGAGATGGAGCTCCCAAGGTTCTTCGGCGAAGTTGAGGAGTGCATGAGGTTCGCAGTGACACCGCGAAGCGGAGGCGTAGACTAAGGGGGTAGAGAGACCTTCACGGGGGCAGAATAAGAGGTTACAGGAGCTTCGGCCGCCGATGTCCAATGTCAAAATTGGAGCGCTACAGGGAGGAAGTGGCTATGGGTGTGGCGGTGCTGTGGTGAGGAGGCCAGGGCGCTATTTATAGGAGTGTGGGTGAGGTCGAATCGCCGTGGAGAGCACGAAGGTCGCGCGGCATCTTCGGCAGCGATTCAGAGAATTAAAGCCGGAGGTGGAGGGGAAAAGTCGGTAACGGTCGCGAGAAGGAACGACATTTTTAATGCGCGCGATCGTGCGAATGAATGGGGAGGGCATCGCGGTGGAGATGGAGCTCCCGCGAGCGTTAATGGCGATGGAGGGGTACGGGCGCGCGGAGAAGAAAGCGGGGGAGGGAGACGATGCGCAGGCGGGCCCACGTGTCGACGAAAGGACGAGAGGTAGAAGTGATGGCCGTCCGATTAAAATCGGACGGCCCGCATGAGAGAACGCGCGAGCAGCCGAGAACGATCTTTGGTGGGAGGATTCGACCTAGTTCTTGTCTTGGCGAAAATTAAATCCTTTTCTAATTAAATTAATTCTAGAAATTCGAAAAGGCTTTAGAAAATAGCAAATAAAATCCAAGAATTATGAGAAAATTCACAAAAATTCTCAAGGAAATTATGGATTTTTTTTTAAATTCCAACTTACAATTGGTTATAGATTTTGCAAGTAAATTATTTTAGTTTTAAAGTAATTAAGGTAAAGCTTATAAAATTTTTAGAAAATCCACAAAAATAATTAAAGTTTTATTTTCAATTGAAATTTGAAATTTAGGGTGTTGCAAAAGTCCTATGCACCATTGGGACACTTTAGTAGCAATCTAGTTATCATTGGGGAGCAACTTGGAAGACAAAAGGGGATTGATTGCCCGCTTGGACTTGCTCACTACATGTTGAATACTGAATTTCATCATAGTGGTCTTTACTCCAATTTCACCCCAGGAGCCGCTCCATTCGGACCTATGCAATGGGCAACTGCAGTTACTACCCATCCACAAAGTTTACCATGTCTTGATAATTACTTGGAGTCAGGAGGCCAAAGACCCTATATTGACCTAGGAGGCCATAGACCCTATCTCATTTAGGATACTAATCCTGATGGGTGATTAGCTAAGGCTAAAAAATATTTTGATGTGGCTAGAACGCCTTTGGAGCAAAGAACTGATTATGCGGTTACGTATCTTAAGGATAAGGCTCACTATTGGTGGAGAGGCACGGGATGCAATGCAGCTATACTTCCTTGGCATCAATTTTGCAGAATGGTGGGTGACAGATTTGCTGAATCTTCAATATATGATAATATCAGATTATTCCATTGGCTCAAACAGACTGGAAGTGTTAAGGCTTATGTGGAACAATTTGAAGAAATCATAAGTTTGGTTAGAAGAGACAACCCCTTATTACCTAATGAGTACTATGTCTGCAGTTTTGTGGCTGGACTTCAGGAATATGTGCAGAATCATTTGTAATGTCACAGACCCAGAAATCTTATTGAAGCTATTTGGATGGCTAGAAGGATTGAACAATCCAATCCACTAAGAGGTAGATAGTATACTAGTTTCATCCAGAATGATTACTCTAACATCAAAGGGAGAGTAAATACCAGCATCAATACTAAAGATACTAAAGCAAAGAGTATTGTCCAGAGTAATAGGACTGGAAAGGATTATGAGAAGTGTAGGAAATGCTCTGAACCATGGTTCCCAGGACATAAATGTAAGGTTAATGAAAAACAATTATTCACAGTAATACCAGGTGGACAGGAATCTGATGAAGAGGAAGAATAAATAGAGGATCAAGGAGAGCAGGGAGTCGATCAGTGCGAATTAGCCCCTCCAAGTCCTGAGCATCAGAAGAACGAAACTGTACTCCATCTGTCAATGCATGCAATACATGGGACTAGCTCAGCCATCAATACTTTCACTCTGTCATTACATATGGAAGGAGTGATAGCTACTGCACTAGTGGACAGTGGGAGTAGTGCTACCTTTATAAATCCCATTTTGCGTAAAGAGCATAATGTAAAATGGTCAATCATTCATTGTGAAGGTAATGGTAGCCAATGGAGGATTGTTATGGAGTGACACTTTGTGCAAAAATTGAAGCTATGATATACAAGGACAACACTTTTCATCAAATATGAAGGTTTTGCCATTAAGAGGATATAACATCATTTTAGGAGTTAATTGGATATATACCCACAGTCCAATTGGACTCAATCTTAAAACCCGAGAATTATCCATTACCAAATATGGAGTGAAAATAGTTGTGTTTAAAGATGAGACCCAACCAGGCCTAATTGTATTATTGAACTTAGTCAAGCTGCAGAATCTATTGAGGAAGAGAGTTGTGGGTCTTTGTAGTGTATGAAAAGAGCACTATCAACATTCCGGAAGAAAGCAGGCCAAGTGCCAGACGGAATACAAGAATTATTGAACAGATATGAAGACATCTTTGAAGAACCTCAACAACTCCCTCCAAGAAGGGACTGTGACCACCCTATACCTATTGTCCTAGGGGCAAAACCAGTAAATCAAAGACCATATAGACTTCCTCATTACCAAAAGGATGTCATGGAAGAACTGGTAGAGCAATTACTAAGATCCAAGACTAGTAGACCAAGTATTCTTCTCCTGCCATTTTGGTGAAAAAGAAGGATGGATCCTGGTGGTTGTGTATCGATTACCGACAACTCAACTCCAATACGATCAAGAACAAGTACACCATACCAGTTATTGAGGATTTGTTAGATGAGCTTCATGGAGCCAAGATTTGTTTTTCTAAAGTGGACTTGAGATTGGATACCACCAAGTCAGAATGAAGTTTGAGGACATTGAGAAAATAGTTTTTAGCACTCACAAGGGTCATTATGAATTCATAGTCATGACTTTTGTGCTTATTAATGCTTCAGCCACCTTCTAGGCATTAATAAACTCTATACTGGGTAAGCATTTAAGGCAGTTTGTTTTAGTGTTTTTTGATGATATATTGATTTATAGTAAGTCAAGGGAAGAACATGAAGAACACTTGCAGAAAGTGTTTGAGATCCTTAGAAAAGAGGAGCTTTTTGTAAGGAAAATGTAACACCCCAGCCCAACACTGAGCCTAGAATGCCACCACACTACTCACTAAACTAATAATTATCGACACACTATAAAATTACAGCAAGAAAACAATCACAAAAGAACATGCATAATTATGGATCAAACGATAATAAATACGCAAGGGGAATATAACCAGGTAAATAGTCCAAAATAGCACCAACCAATGAATCCAAATCATTAAAACAAATAGTCTAGTCCAAAACGTTGTCCTAAACTTTATTCAACCTCTAACATGTCCAAGAGTAACCCAATTTTGAATGAAAAGATTCTTATGGCAAATGATCATGTGTTGTCCATGTGCTCTACTCGCTCTCAGCTACGGCGTCCTCGAAGATCACCTAAAGTCAACAAAAGAGCAAGGGTGAGTCCACGACTCAGCAAACACATCCATATACAACGAACAATAATAAATCAACAGCATTCATTAACTTCATTATCATCACAGGTACTTCTATTAATATTCTCATGCAGTTATCTTCTCTTTGATTCACATCCATTAATCTCATGTATCAATGCAAATCTAATCTACATGCCCACATGCACTTCTTTCGCGTATACCGGTATAGCATGAGTGAATGCTCGCGACAACATTCACTCTCAAGCCCGTTCCTCCACAAGGATCGGGGACCTCCTCCACTCCCGTGGAGTTGTGATCATTCATGATCACCTGCTCATATGCAAAGATGCTTATGTATGAAAATGCAAACTCCATCATAAATATCATATCCAACTTTTCATCATGATTATCAACAAAGATATAACCATATCATTCCATTGTTTGCAATTAAATAAAATAAAAGCACAACAATAATGGTAATAGAAGATAAAGAATCACAGTGATCATCATTGATCGCTGTCTACCATGCACTTGCCTTTACTAGTTGCGACGCACGATTTGGCTAGAAGATGGCAACAAGTACGACGCCTCTCCTACATTAAATACACAAATTTTCAATACAAGCTACAGCATCATAAGAACATCAATCAATCGACATCGCTCCTACACGTCCCCAAATCTACCACGCTCCTCCGGTACCGAAAAGTTACCCATTGCTGTCTTGGTACTAAAACGAACGTAACTTTTGACTCAAAAGTTCGATCACGACAAACCACCCTGTTCTGGATTCTTCATAAAATTCTCCACATTTTCTTAGATTACGAAGACTTCTAATTAAATCATCTAACCCTCCGTTTTTAGCCCAGAAAACTGATCTGTCCGCTTCGGAACAGCAGGTCTTACTAAATTCATAACTTTTGTTTTATCCAACCAAAATTCGAGTTTTTAGATTCTACAGAACCATTGGACAATTATCTACAACTTTCAAGTAGATCAAAAACTCTAATTAGTGGATTTACTATTTTTAATCTACAGTCTACCAAAACAGCACCGAAAGACGACAACCACAATGACAGCAGCCTTCCGAAAATCATAACTCGAATTCTGCTTGTCCGATTGACATGATAAAATATTCTATAGAAATATATCGAAATTATCTACAATTAACTAGTAGATGAGATTTCCAAAATTTGCCATTAAGGTACCCGAATAAATCGTTCAACAGAACAGCAGGCTAATCGGATCTATTAACCGGCACTTCGACTAGAAACTTTTAAAACCGCTCTCTAATCCCTATTCTAATCTCTAAATAAATTAGTAAAACAGAGAGGAAACAATCTTACGGATCGTTACCCTCAAGAAATCGGATCTCTACTTATTTAATCATGTATGCACAAAAATACTACTGCCAAACTAATTAACTACTAATTAGCAGTGTCTAATTCATCTATCTCTATGTCTTTGAGAATACTACACTTCCTAATCACCATGCTAATTCGCCTAGTGCAAGAAACTACCACTAATCACATACATGCTGGCACCTCAAAACGTTAATCTCAAAGTTTGCTAACCAAGGCATTAATTGAATCTAAAGAAATCGATTACCTAACCAAGGCTCAAACCTGCAGGACGTTCGCCACGGAGGGACGCCGACGCGGTTCTCTTGCCGATGCTGGCGGCGCTTCGAGGGGCGGCGGCAGAGGGCTTCGCCGGGCGGCGTCTACGCGGGCGCAGGACTTCGCCGGGCGGCGTCCACGCAAGCGATCGCTCGGCGGTAACCGCTTCGCGGTGGCGCCCACGCGGGAGGCGATCGCTCGGCAGCGCGCCCACGCGAAGCGATCAAACGGCGCAACGCGCGCAAGCGATCGAGAGAAAATTGGCTAGCGAAAAAAAATGGTGGCGGCGGTGGAAAAAAAGAAAAAAGCTAGGGTTTCTAGAATTCCCACCATCTATTTATATAGCTCTTAAAAACTCAAATTCTATTTTTTATGTACTATTTTATTTAATTACGACCGACCCTTAAGACGTTATTATTAATATTAATATTATTTTCGAGTATTACATTCTACCCCTTAATGTAATTCGACCGAATTCTACTCGCGTTCTACTCAAATAAAAACTACATCGCTGAAATTAAACAATAAAATAACACGTGCCGCGTGAACAACTCCGGTATTGCTCGCGCATGCGAGACTCCAACTCCCAAGTCGCCTCTCTCGGTCGATCGTCCACGGCACCTTGACGTATACCAACGTCTTGTGCCTCAAGACTCGCTCCGACCTCTCCGAATCGCGCTACGGACGCGACTCAAGCGTGAGGTCTTGCTCAATAGTCGCGGCTCTAATGAAATCTTGTGCTCGGATCTCTCAAAACTTTCTCAAAGATCGAGACGTGAAACACATTGTGAACTCCACGCATGGACTCGGGAAGATCCAGCGGTAGGCTAACTTCCCAATTCTTGCAATAATCGGGAATGGTCCAACGTACCACGGGCTAAGCTTCCCTTTGGTACCGAACAAGACAATACCTTTGGTGGGAGACACTCTCAAGAGCACTGGTCACCCACCGCAAACTCAAGTCACGCCTCATATCAAGATAACTTTTCTGCTCGCTCGAGTGCTAATGATTCTCGCCTCACCATGGCCACACGCTCAACGGTCTTCAATCGGTCGGACCCAAATCGCCTTCTCTCCAATCGCATCCCAACAAAGTGGCGATCGCACTTCCGCCCATAGAGAACCTCAAATGGCGCGGCTCTAATACTGGAATGGTAACTATTATTATAAGCAAACTCTGCAAGTGGCAACTGGTCCTCCCAACTACCCTTCCAAGACAAAATGCAAGACCGCAACATGTCCTCCAAAGTCCGAATAGTACGCCTCGATTGCCCATCATGCGTGGGTGAAAGCAGCAGTACTCAAAGCGGAGCTGTGCCCAATGCACTCTGCAGACTCTCCCAGAATGTAACAGCCCAGTTTTAATAAACAGTAATAAGATGTCTTATGTAGCATCACTGTTTATTTTGAAACTTGGATATGTTGTTATAATCAAAAATCCTCTTTCTCTAGCCAATATCTGATCACCACCCTTACTTCCCTAGGAACATTCGATTCTCGATTTGATCACCGAATGCTTTGCTATTGTTGATCAGCTACCCTTCGAAAATTGCATTTGCGATCACGTGATCTTTGTTGGATGCTCACGATTCTAGCAAAACCAAAGATAGGGCGGCAGCCTCTGCGAAGAGTGCGGCTCTTTTTCCTTCCTTCTTTTCGGTTGGGGAGCGGTGCATCGACCAAGAGTAATACAACATGCACATTGTATTCTCTTTCCCTCTCCTTTCTTTGGTTTGGGTGGCGGTCTTTGCCAAAGACAAGGAAGCAAGCAAAAGCAAGGCGGTAAACGTAGTGCCACCGCAGCATCTCTAGAATCCTCTCCATTTGTCCTGGAGGTTTAGCCTTCCTTAAGCCTTAGTGTTGAGCCCCGCCATTCTTGACCGGAAAGTGCTGCTCATGCTTTCTTCCTTATCAGTGGAAAATGGAGTAGCTCTCAGTGAACCGAGCCGAAGAGAGCATCCAAATGGGATTTTCTGTTTTGGTTAAGCTGAGAAGAGGACTTGGGAGTTTTCCTGTCTTGGCCAAAACCCTTAGCTCCATTTTCTTTTTCTCTAGCTGGTAAGATTACACTTTAATCTTTGTTTTTGAGCATCCTAAGGTCCAGTAGCCACAGGAGCCTTTCACTTGTGCAAATTATTCTTGGATCATCTTTATGCAGAAAAGTTGTTTTTATAACTTTTCGGTCTTTCATATCATTACAAGATTTAGGATTTCTCATGTTAACTTATCAGCTTAATTAGGTTCTAACTAAACCCTAATAGCTTAAGCAAAGTTTAGTTCTAAGGATCATGTTTTTAGTTCAGATTAGGTTCAGAAGCCTTTTCTGTCATTTTCCTGTTGGTTGGACCGGCAAAGAAGGTAACTTCATTAGTCTGGTGATCTTTGAGAGATTAGGGTTAGCATGGGTTGATTTAGGGTATTATTTACTCTCCAGCTCAACTTTAACTCCAATCTAAAATCCTTGCTTGGAGTATTTCTCAATTCAATCAATTTCAGAATTCCTCTCTTCTTTGTTTTTTTGTTCATAATAAACCGACAAAAGACAGCCAGTCTTCCTCTCTTAATTCCTGTCACTTACTGATTAAAGGTTAAGTTGGGTCCTGGTATTAGTTAAGCATACTCTAAGCTTAAGCAAACCTTTTATCTTGTTCAAAGTTTAATCACAACAAACTTGAAATTATGTAATCTGTTTTCAGCAGCCGGCTGTGCATGTCCATTTTCGGTTACTACTAGCAAGACACAAAGAAAATTTGAATTTCAGAATCTTTTCAAATTGATCGCTCCTGTCCATTTTCGGTTGCTAGCAGTGTGTGCAGCAATTTCATTAATTCTTATCACTTGGTGCTAGTAGTAGATGAGTTATCTTGCTAACCTTGTTAGGAATACTCTAAGCTAAGGTATAGCACCTTGTCAGGTGTTAAACTCAAGATCATCATTTGCCATCTTTCAGCTTTCGCTGTTTGAAATCAAAAAGCGTAATTGCTTGAACTGAGATCTGATAGTTAGTGATGAATTAGACTTGGTTTATTCCTCAATTAGCTGAGAATTAATCCAGAGTAGCATTTTCTTCTAAAATACTAGTTCCTAAATCTGTTTCTTTGAAATCTGTCCAGATTTTGGTTTTGATTAAAAATCTGAAACTGTAGCACAGTTTTAGCCGAAATTGCTAGTGTTTGCTAATTATTGGTAAGTGATGAGTTAGACTTTGAATATTACCCATTAGCTTTGACATAATCAACAATATCATTTGCTCATGATCTAATGAAGCATTAAATTCTTTCTCTGCTAGCTGTCCAAATTTCGATTTTGCTTAAACCTGAAACTGTGGTTACCCTGATTTCCCATTTCTGTTTTGCTGTTACTACTGGTCATGATGACTGCATGCAACTAGATGTTGGCCTCTATTCCTTTTAGTAAAGAGTACAAGTGTTAAGTTAAATTTCAGTTTTAGAAATTTGAAACTCTAGTTCTATACTAATCAAGTCTGAACCTGTAATGCTTTTCTAACCCATTAAATTCTGATAACATGTGGTAGTAGCTATTATATATGGGGTAGTGTCCTTGAGTAAGGTATACCTTAAGCATATTGTTAATTATGCATTGAGCTATTGATCATGAACTCTTTTATGCATTGTTCCTTGCCATTTTCTTGCTTTTCATTGGATTTTTGTGTTCTAGATACTGGTTCTTCTGAGATTGTTGAGTCTTTTGTTGAGCCACAAGAACCTGAACAAGAGGTTATCTATTATTACCAAGGCAAGCTTCCTCTTTGCACCATGTTGATCCTAATCTTTTGAACTGTAGATTTATAAAATACAGTGATACTGTTGCATGCAATTTTCTAAAAACTATTTATGCTCTGTTCCTAGTTAGCTATGACCAGAACTTATGGTTTACCTTGAATTGATCATACACTCAACCTAAGATAGTTTGTGGTGATATAATACTTAATTTCAATTTTGCTTAGCCATGCAGTCCATAGAACGGTAGTGTTTGGCAGGCTTATCTTGTCAAACCTGGGGAACAACAAATACATTTTTATTTTTGTTGATTCTTTGTTCAGTTTATTTAAATCTGAAATGAATCTAAATCTTGTTGTTAAACTTAATTCAAATCTGGACAAGTGGATGCTAGTGATGGTGCCTAGTGCACGAGAATGGGAACTGTGGATGTCTTGTCTGGGTTGATTAAGGACTGAACTCTGACGGCCCAATTCAAGCACCAACGTACTTCCACACGCAGTGTATGGGCGCTGTTTGGTTAAGTAAAGGGTTAATATTATTGAGTTGGATACAGGAGAGTAAGGACATGTGTATTGATTTCATATGGCATAGATGCTTAAGTCTTCGGGCCGTGTCGTATGCCATGTGGAGCTTATATCGATATCAGATGTTCTTAGAAGGGTAAGGGCGTAGATGTGTTACATCGCATGTACGTACCTTGAGGCCCCGATCGCGTGTAATATGTGTGGCTAACACGAGTTTGCATTTAATTGGTAGGTCGGCATTCCTGTACAACATGTGAACCTCGGTTGAATATATGCTATCAGTCGTTGTTTAAGCGGGATCAGTTTCACATGGGTCATCCAACTCAATAGTGTTAACTTGTTGAAAAATACCGAATCTTAGTTTACCCGGCCGGCATACCAAAGGCAGTGTGCTATTATCCTAGGGGCTACGGGCTAACTAAGTCGTGTGGGTAAAGATGTACACCCCTGCAGGGATTAAAACTATTCGAATAGCCGTGTCCACGGTTACGGACAACGCTTGGATTGATGTCACCTGTATAGAATTTGCTCTAATTTGGGTTTTGGGAATTATTAATTTCGGCATGAGGAGTGTCATGCTCGGTTTGGTAATGATCGGTGACCATTATTGATACTGTTTTTGCTTATGTTCGATTACTTACTATTTTTAGTCCAAATTGAATTATTAAAACTGCTTTGTCAAAATTTAGCAATTGTAGGTTAATATGTATCGCTTTATGCAAATTGAACCATTTAAGCCTTCTGTTGATAACCTTATGCATATAAAATTCTATTCCTTTGTATAGGTTCTATCAAACACTTTCTTTTATTAGTTTGTGTAAGACTTGCTGGAGTACCTTTCGTACTCGGGGTTTATGACCTCTTGTTGCAGGTGAGGATGGATATCTTTATGAGATGCCGTTAGCGCCGATCGGGGTGACGCTAACTAGTAATGCTAGTTCTAGCCTCCACGCAATAGCTCTTGGGATGATGGGGCCATTGGTGGTTTTGCTTTTATGTTTTTGTTTCATTTGTTGCTCTTTTGTTAATGACCCAAGGTCATCTGCTCTTATTTTGGTACTATAGCAACTGCATCAGAGCAAACCAAATTGGAGATGTAATTATTGATGTATAATTATGTGAATGTATGACTTGTATGTGAATGATGCAAGGTTGTTTAAGGATATATGTGCAATATTCACTGATCCTGGGAAATATTGCATGACATATATCCGAGAACCTGAATGTTGAAATTGTTACTTGTTATCATTATTCTTTTAGTATGATTCTTAATAAAGGAATTGCACTGTTCCTTAAATAAGAATTATGCTACCAGTATAATTTTAATAAGGCACATTTCAATAATTGAGGGTCTCACACAGAACTTGGAGACAAACTTCGCGTCCCTGTCAGAAACGATGGTCTTGGGCACACCATGCAGTCTTACTATCTGTAGGACCGGAAAGGCGACTAGGGGGTGAATAGGCGCTTTCAAAACTTTCTCGCCTAAATCAAAAACCAACACGAACTTTACTCCTTTAGCTATGAAAGCTAAGAAGATCAAGAAGCACACAGCGGAAGCCTTGTGTTGGATTTGATAAACCCTCAACCACACGACACAACCGGAGAAAAGAACTCTTTGTTCCTTCTCGGGATGGCGGTCGACCAAGCTACCACGGGCGGTCGGACCGACGGTCAACAATGATCGACCGACAACTAACTAGCGGTCGGACGGTGGGACGCGGTTCGACCCGGCAAGCCGCCGATCTGAATACACGGCGGTCGATCGCTGAAAGTCCGGTCGGACCGGTAGAGTCGAGAATCAAAAACTCCACCCAAAACCAAAACGAAATTTGATCCAACTTTTGTTTCAACCAATAAAACTTGACCAAATTTCGAGCACACCTCCCTAATGATATTAGAGACCTATTTCTAGCAACGATCCATCAGATCCACTTCGCAGAAACGATCTTTCGAGATTTTACCAAAGAAGTGCACAAACCCTAGAAATATGAAAATCTTGATTCAAGACTTGCTTGTGAGGGGTTGATGATCTAGATGACTCTAGGAGTAATCCCACACATCAAAGCAAGATAAAGTAGGTCAAGAGACCAAGCATGAACCTTTGAATCAAGGAAGCACCAAAATCATCCAAAAGGGAGAAGAACACAAAAGGGAGCAAACGATCTTTCAATTGAGCATCACAAGATTGTTCGATTACACAAGATGCTTACAAAGCCTCTCCAACAAGGAGGGCAAGAGCTCAACAAGGAGCACACTCCAAACCCTAGTTCTCCTCTCCTCTCCTCCAAACCCTAGAAAAGGAAGAAGGGGCTAAAATGAATGCTTGGCTTAGTTTTCCATCTCCCCCTTTCCTATTTATACTTAGAGAGCTAGGGTTTCCTTTTTTGGGGTCACTTACACATGGGACCCACACACAAATAACTCTTGAAGCAATCGCCTGCTTCACCACGTGTAGGTTGATCAGCGGTTCTCATCGCCGCCAAGCCTCTCTTGTCCGAATCCCATCGGAACCTCCCAGACTCGCACCGATATCCGCACCGCCGATCCAACCGGTATGATCGAACCACCCGCTCGATCCGTCTTGCCCATTCTCGCACTGCTTGAGTCACACGACCACCCGGATCCATGATCGTTACGACCTCGGCTCTCCAAGTGTAGTCCCGATCCACTCACCGTTGACGTCGTTGACCTGCAAGCCACCTGCACAGCAATAGACAAACAAACCGTTTCCGGGAACAAGTTCTTCACAACTTGACCCACGTTAGCTCCGCAATGCAATATACAACAATAAAGCATTGAAGTTCATAAGATAACACAGTCAAAACCAACTCAATGCAACACTTGGCTAACCTTCAAGCCATTGCCGGTCCGATCCTTCACAGGCCGGTCCGACCGATTCATCTTGGTCGGACCGCTCCACAACGGTGGTCGGACGGTCCAAAGGACTTAGCCAAATTTCAACTCAAAATTCAAACCTTCCGAATTTTCAAACGAATAGAACTTTTGATTTGGGAGCTCCAAAATGATGGGACCACATCCAGAGACTCCTCACTTGCCTACACAACCTATTTTTGGCTCGGCCCAAAACCCAATTTCATTTGGCGGTCGGACCGCCACCATGGCGGCCGGATCGCTCCACGGGCGTCTAACCGCCCGACACCACCGGCCGACCACCGTGGTCCGACAAATTTGGAGCAAACCCAAAACGCGAGATTTTGCAAACCAACAACGCCATTGCCAATTGACTCATCATCCCGAGATCGTGCACATATCCTCACGATATCCACAATCTCCCCTTGATGAACACATTGGCAATTTTCAAGAAAATGTGGTTTTTGAAATGAAAAGTAAAATTAGCATTTTGCAGATAAAGGCACAACTTGGTCCATAAGCAAGAAAAACTTAGGAACCACCAAGTCGGCTTCGTAATAGTATAGGCAAGTGAGATAAGGCAATGAAAGCACCAAAGGATTCAATTTCGTAAAGTAGCCAAAAATCTCACTTAGGTCCAAATGAAAGGCAATTTTTCTATTTGACCTTTGATCATTGTGAGTATATTTCAATTGCAAATGAAATCGTGAAAAGGCAATAGAACCACAAGACTTAACTCACTATGATCACAAATTTTCAAAAGGTTCAAAATTTTTATTTTATGAAGTTCTTTAATATTAAACCTTGAGTATGAAACCAAAAGCTCCAAGATCATTTTCTTCACAATCTTTATCCCCCTTTGACAATGAATTCATCAAGATGCATGAAAAAGAAAGAGCATGAAGGAATGACTTTATTTTTGAACTTTAGTAAAAATGAGCTATGACCATTATACATGGAGACAGTACAAGTATTATACCAAGCTATACAAAGAGTAGACGCTATATTCAATCATGGCAAAACATGTAACGCAAAGCTAAAACCAAGATAGCGAGAATCGAGATTAACAATTAAAATCATGAAAGGTTGCTCAATATCATAGATTCACTCCAAGCAACCAAAAATGAGTCAAGCCATGTCTATAAGTAAAAGAGACTCAAAACAAGAATTGAGGCATTTTGAGCATTAAGAGAATTCTTTTGAAGCAAAACTCAAGCACTTAGCCCCTTTTTGGGCAATTCGTTTTTCTCCTTTTTTGCTGTGCTAGATCTCAAGCCTTGCCGCGACCATCTCAAGCGATAAGCTTAAAAGAATGATCTAGGTCATCCAAAACTCCCCCTGAGTTCATGCCTAGTGCAATGGCAAGCCGTCTCATGAGAAAGGATTGGTGAGATCGCTTTTTCGCACGTAAAATCTCATTTTTCATTTGCTTGACTTAATAAGATAAAAGCTCATTTTTCAACTCGTAATAAGTTCAAGACTCAATTCAACTTTGTAAGACATGGCGAGAATCATAAGAGGATCACTAGAGCAAAACTAGTCATAAGATCCAACAAGACATGATTTGATTCAAATTTCTCACAAATACAAAGCTAGCAAGGCAAAAGCTAAGCCAAACACGAAGAGCCATAAAAGAAGTCTAGCAGACTATCACTTGATATGACAAGGTATAGAAGATGAAATCAAGTCATACAAGGATAATAATCAAAGCTCCACTAATTTTATTATACAATGCAAGACAAATGAATTGAAACATGCATTATGATACAATGAGTGCAAAAGAGCAACTTTCCCTCAAAACAGCCCAATAGGACTAATAACCCTAACTCTCCCCGCAGCAAAGACAAACGCGAAGAGTCAAGAGTCTTAGTGAAAATATCTGCAAGCTGTTGCTCAGACTCTACAAAGTGAAGCACAACATCACCTTTCTCAACATGGTCTCTTAGAAAATGAAATCGAATGTCAATGTGTTTAGTCCCGAATGTTGCTTTGGGTTTTTGGCAATATTAATTGCAGAAGTGTTGTCACAGAAAAGAGGAACACTTCCCAAAGATAACCCATAGTCTCGCGGCGTGGACAAAATCCAGAGAACACGAGAGCGACCATCGCGGCAGCTACATACTCGGCCTCACCATGATCAGGCAATGTAAGACTGCTTAGAAGACCAAGAAACAAGAGATGTGCCCAAGAAATGACAAGTGCCAAGTACTCTTCCTATCAACTCTACACCCGAAATCAAGATCGTAAAATGCTCGAATTGAAAGAGCCAAGAAGAAGAATACCAGAGTCCAAAGTCAAGCGTATCTTGAAGATACCAAGATGCGCGCATCGCTTGACGATGAGAGGCACGAGGAAGCTCGAAATCAAGCGCACGGACATACGGCGAATTGTATGTCCGGCCTCGTATTGTAAGATAGAGGAGGAGCCAATCATATCTTGCGGTACTCCTTCCGTCCACGGACTCTCCATCCTCATCGTGGTCGAAGACGGTGGTTGTAGCAATGGGAGTAGACATTGGCCTATCGCTTCCCATATTGAAGCGCCAAGAAGGTCCTTTGTATACTTACTCGTGAGCGAAGGTGCCTTCTTTCGGTTGCTTGATTTGTAGGCCAAGG
The DNA here is from genome assembly GCA_036346395.1 of Hsuehochloa calcarea. Lineage (NCBI taxonomy): Eukaryota > Viridiplantae > Streptophyta > Magnoliopsida > Poales > Poaceae > Hsuehochloa > Hsuehochloa calcarea. The sequence continues at coordinate 13,641,558 of CM070614.1, forward strand.
AAGAATGTTAGCTCTCCCATCATGCTCATCTCAAACTCACTGCTCATCGAATCTGAAAATCTAGACACCAAAGCATGAGAAGAACCACCAAAATAATATCATCCACATAAATTTGAACCAAGAAGAAATCAACGCCATGCACGAGAGTGAACAAGGTTTTATCAACCATTCCCATTTTGAAATCATTTTCAAGCAAGAAACTCTTAAGCTGTCATACCAAGCTCTAGGAGCTTGTTTCAATCCATCTGAGGGCTTTAGAGAGTTTAAAAACATGATTTGGGAATTTTGATTTTCAAAACCGGAGGTTGCTTGACAAAGACCTCTTCTTCTATGAAGCCATTCAAGAAAGCACTTTTAACATCCATTTGAAAAAGCTTGAAACCTTTGGATGTTGCAAATGCTAAAAGAATGCGAATGGCCTCCAATCTAGCTCTTGGAGCAAAGGTCTCCTCAAAGTCTAAGCCCTCTACAGGAATAACCTTGAGCTACAAGTCTAGCCTTATTGCGAACAACCAATCCATCCTCACTTTGCTTATTTTTAAAAACCCATTTTGTTCCAATAACATGAGAATCGGAAGGTCGCTCAACTAAAAACCGGACTTTGTTTCTTTCAAAATTTTCAAGCTCTTCATGCATGGCATTGACCCAAGAGGCATCGATAAAGCATGGGTGATATCTCGGGGTTCAAAGGAAGCGACAAAAGCGAGAATGTGCATGAGAATCGGGAGAATAAACACGAGCGAGTGACTCGCTCTTGAAGATCCCCAATCATCCGCTCAGTGGATGTTGTCGCCAGTATGAAGTGGTGCTCTGGTGCAGACGTGGCCTCTACCTCATGAGTTGTGGAGGTAGGAACAGAGCCACTCGGATCGTCGGTGGGGATAGGAGGAGGCTCGTCATTTGGCCCGACGTAGTAGTAGCAGCTCTCCACCCTCTCGAAGTAGTGGAGGATGGTTTGGTTCTTCATCCTCGTAATCATCATCGATTTAAAATGCTTCCTTGAATTTCAGGAACCTGTGTACCTAAAGCATCGGGTCTAGTACTGTGACTAGCCTCATCAAAAGTGACTTCGCAAGTCTCAACAATTTTGTTAGTGTCAACATTAAAAACACGATAGCCACGAGAATGAGCGGGATATCCAAGAAATATGCCATCAAAACATCTAGACTCAAATTTATCAAGATTGCCATGTTTAAGAATGAAGCACTTGCAACCAAAAATCTTGAAATGAGAGACTTTGGGAGAATGACCAAATCTAAGCTCATAAGAAGTCTTTCCAACCACAGATCTCAAGAAAACCTCGTTGGAAATATAACAAGCAGAGAGATCGCCTCACCCAAAATCTCCTAGGAATAGAATGCTCATCTAGCATGGTCCGAGCCATCTCTACAAGGGTTCTGTTCTTCCTTTCTACAACACCATTCTGTGAGGAACTCTAGGAGAAGAAAAGCGATGCTCAATTCCCTATCGGCGTAAGGTAGAAAAGAAGAATTCTTGAACTGTGTCCCATTGTCACTCCTAATGGCTCTCAAAGCTCCGTATATCAACAAAGAATTCTAAGGACCAAATCTCTAAAGAATCCAAATGCTTCGTCCTTAGAAGCAAGAAAATACACCCATGAATACCGAGTAATCATCCACAACCACCAAAGACATACCATTTCCCACCGGTGATCAACTCTAGAAGGACCAATCAGATCTAAGTGAAGAAGCCGTCCAGTCCATCATCATTACCAAAGTAAGAGGTGGGTGGGAAGCAGACACCATCTTACCATGTCTACTGAGGTGAGCACACAAGATCTCTAATGACCTTGACCTAGGCAAACCTCTAATCAAGTCCTTGCAACCGACTCTAGACAAATGATCAAAACCTATATGCCCAAGTCTACGATGCCACAAAACAAGGTCATGAGAATCGAGGCTACAAGACACCTAGGACTGAAACAAGAAATATCAAATTTGCACGTAAGATCTTCTCAAACTGAGATCTCAAAACAAGCTCACCCGAGGAATCTAGAACTCTCACTCACCTCTCTTAAACCTCACTTCTAGACCCTCATCAAGCGGTGAGAAGCAGATAGAAGATTATACCTCACTTACTTACCAAAGCGACTTCTTTTAGCATGAACTTGTCGTTGACGCAAGACAAGGTGCCCTTTGCGATCCACTTGCCCGGTAGAAGCATCCCCAAATGTAATCAATTCATTGCCGGATGCACGTGTGAGGAGGAGAACCATCTAGAATCTCGGTCATATGTCGAGAACACCCGAGTCAACAAGCCATATGTCCTCCTTCCTCGCACGACGGACCTAAAAGCACAATCGAAAACATCCGTGCCTCAAGATGGGGTTAGTGATAAATGATCGAGGAATCCGAGATCGAGAAGCACGATGTTTAGGAGCAAGCAGAGAAATAGCGAAACATGATCGGGAATAAAATCATAAGGATGCACATGAGAACCACCTAGACCTCTCCAAACGATCTACCAAAAGATCGATACTCCCCTGCCTAGGTGCTACCCGTGGTCTCTCCTCACGATGTCCTAATCCAACACGCCTAGACCCACCAAAAGAGTCTACAAAGTTCTCTACAAATCTAGGCCTATGTGTGGTGCGATAAACAGGCTGCCTAACTCTAGAGACTACAGCTGAAGAAGGGACTCCTCTAATGGATCTTAGGACGCTCATCCTCTCTTTTCTCTCAAGTTTTGCTCTCCGGAAGCAGAACTCAACAGTATGGCCTTCTTTCTTGCGAAGGTGCAATGGTCTTGAACCTTTGAGAGGCCTGCAGACAAAGATGAGTGAAAGCACCTTTCTTGCCGTAAAGAGTTTGAGCAAAACCAATGGATTTGAAAACAACCCGGATGGCTTAGGAGGTTCTAGCTCAAACAAACCATTCTTCACAACTCTAGCAATCCTAGGTGGGTTTTTCTTGGAATGCTCTAGGGGATTGAAACCTAGACCACTATTTTTCACGCTCACCTTGGATTGATCAAGAATCATGTTGAGTTTCTTTTTCCCACTTGAAAACTTCTCAAGAGTCACCTTGAGGTAATCATTTTCTTTCATTAAACCCTCACATCTAGTGCACTTGCTAGACTTGATTACCTCATTGTTCTTACTCTTAAGAAGGGCCACTTCCACCTTGAAGGCCTCACAAGACACACAATAGGATTCTCTAATCCTATTCAACTGCTCCTTAAATTTGACTCTAAATGCCTCTTGAATCTGATTAATCATGGTTTCAACTTCAGATTTAAAGCACAAGAGTTAGAATCAATAACTTTCTTAGAAGCAAGAAAAGACATGGATCTTTCAATTTTAGCCTTTTCTTCAAGGGTCTTGTTTAAGGCTTCAATCTCAATTGTAAGCTTGGGACAATTTTCACAAGATGCAACTCTAGAGTAAACTAGCATTTCTTTCATCTCTTGCATCTTAATCTTATTATTCTTACAATGAGAGCATGTGTGACTAGCATCAAATTTTTGCAATTCTTTTAAGGAGCTATCCAGTTTTAATTCAAGCAAAGCACAATTTGAGCAAGTTAAAGGAATAGCTTCCATGGCGGTACATCAAGTGAAATGGCATCTAAGCAAGCGTAACTAGACTTGAGAGATTCTAGTTCATCGAGAGCATCTTTAAGTTGATTAGTGACGGAGGAATGAGCAGATTTCAAGCTTGTCAAATCATTAAGCAAGCTAGTGCAGATTCACAAAATCATCGGATTAATAGATTTTAGCCTAACAACTTCTAGGTTCAAATTATCAATCATAATGTCCTGCTTCTTAATCATTTTTACTTGCTTATGCAATTTCTGTTCAGCAAGCACCAACGCCCTTTTCATGTCAGCAATAGAATGGCATACCTCATCAGGATCACTAAAAGGATCCTCATTGTTGGAGGAGTCGCTGTCGTGGCTGTTCTTGGCCATGAAACACATCTTGGTGAAGTCATGCGCCTTCTTCTTGCCACGAGTCACTCTCGTCGTCCTCCGTTTCGAGTCCACATCGCTCATATTTACATTCTCAAGAGCGGCAGGACCCTACCGACAAACTTTCGATAGTTTGTCTTCTTGGGTTTAGCATCCCTCTCCTGGGGATGTCTTCGTGTCTCCTTCTCCTCCTTGCCCTTTAGCTTGGGGCACCTGGAGCGAATGTGGTTTGGCTCACCACATTCGAAGCATGTGATAGGTCCACTTCTCCTCCTATTCCTCACCTTGTTATACGCTCTTGTGAATTTGGTGGAAAGGAGGGCTAAGTCATCCTCGAGGCGCTCTAGTTGCTCATCACTTAAAGAATGTAAAGCAGATAGTGAAAAATCAGATGAGCTACAATCAAGAGACTATGAAGAACAACCCTTGGATTTGTCGACCACTAATGCCATCGACTCTGTCTTGGGGAGACGCGAGATAAAGTCAATCTCATGCGTCTTCAACCTCGAGTAAAGCTTATCCATGGTAAGCTCACTCATGATGATGTTGTCATTGATGGAAGTGATCTTCATTCCCTGCACTTCACATCAAGAGCACCCTAAGTGGCGTGCATTCTCGCACTCAGAAATACCAGTCAACAAATACGGAGATCATGAAGAATCTTAGAGAATCTTCCCACACTCATCCAAAGACTCACCGGGCCTTTGTTCGATCTTTGAGTATACTTTCTTGAGTCGGTTCTGTCTCACTTCCTTGATCGCATGGACCCTTCATGATAGTCACAAAGAGTCCGCCAGATCTCGTGAGCGCACCGCAAGTGAGCAACACGCTCAAACTCGGATCGACTAAGGCCTTGGATCAAATAATTCCGAGCCTTCTTGTTGGCCTCCACATCCGAGTGATCGATCGCCATCGGCCGCACGACATAAGGATTTTTCACCTTTAGCCAAATAGCGTGCCCTTGAGCCTCGATATATGCTTGCATACGAGCCTTCCAAAGATGCAAAGTCAACTCCTTCAAAATGTGTGGCTTGGTTGAGTACTTGTCGATCGCCATGGCTCCAAAGACCGGTTAAGATCTATGAGAAGAGCTAACCGGCTCGATACCACTTGTAGGACCGGAAAGGCGACTAGGGGGTGAATAGGCGCTTTCAAAACTTTCGCCTAAATCAAAACCAACACGAACTTTACTCCTTTAGCTATGAAAGCTAAGAAGATCAAGAAGCACACAACGGAAGCTTTGTGTTGGATTTGATAAACCCTCAACCACACGACACAACCGGAGAAAAGAACTCACTGTTTCTCATCGGGATCGCGGTCCGACGGCTACCACGGGCGATCGGACCGACGGTCAACAATGGTCCGACCGGCAACTAACTAGCGGTCGGACGGTGGGACGGCGATTCGACCCGGCAAGCGGTGATGCGAATACACCAGGCGGTCGACCGCCGCTGAAAGTCCGATCGGACGGTAGAGTCCGAATCAAAAACTCCACCCAAAACCAAAACGAAATTTGATCCAACTTTTGTTTCAACCAATAAAACTTGACCAAATTTCGAGCACACCTCCCTAATGATATTAGAGACCTATTTCTAGCGACGATCCATCGATCCACTTCAGAAACGATCTTCGAGATTTTACCAAAGAAGTGCACAAACCCTAGAAATATGAAAATCTTGATTCAAGACTTGCTTGTGAGGGGTTGATGATCTAGATGACTCTAGGAGTAATCCCACACATCAAAGCAAGATAAAGTAGGTCAAGAGACCAAGCATGAACCTTTGAATCAAGGAAGCACCAAAATCATCCAAAAGGGAGAAGAACACAAAAGGGAGCAAACGAACTTTCAATTGAGCATCACAAGATTGTTCGACACACAAGATGCTTACAAAGCCTCTCCAACAAGGAGGGCAAGAGCTCAACAAGGAGCACACTCCAAACCCTAGTTCTCCTCTCCTCTCCTCCAAACCCTAGAAAAGGAAGAAGGGGCTAAAATGAATGCTTGGCTTAGTTTTCCATCTCCCCCTTTCCTATTTATACTTAGAGAGCTAGGGTTTCCGTTTTTGGGGTCACTTACACATGGGACCCACACACAAATAACTCTTGAAGCAATCGCCTGCTTCACCACGTGTAGGTTGATCGGCGGTTCTCATCGCGCCGCCAAGCCTCTCTTGTCCGAATCCCATCGAACCTCCCAGAGACTCGCACCGATATCCGCACCGCCGATCCAACCAACAGATCGAACCACCCGCTCGATCCGTCTTGCCCATTCTCGCACTGCTTGAGTCACACGACCTCACCCAGATCCATGATCGCTCGCACCTCGGCTCTCCAAGCGTAGTCCCGATCCACTCACCGCTGACGCCGTTGACTCGCAAGCCACCGCATAAACAATAGACAAACAAACCGCTTCCGGAACAAGTTCTTCACAACTTGACCCACGTTAGCTCCGCAATGCAATATACAACAATAAAGCATTGAAGTTCATAAGATAACACAATCAAAACCAACTCAATGCAACACTTGGCTAACCTTCAAGCCATTGCCGATCCGATCAGCTTCACGTGGCCGGTCCGACCGATTCATGTTTGGCCGGACCGCTCCCACAACGGCGGTCGGACCGTCCAAAGGACTTAGCCAAATTTCAACTCAAAATTCAAACCTTCCGAATTTTCAAACGAATAGAACTTTTGACTGGGAGCTCCAAAAATGATGGGACCACATCCAGGAGACTCCCCTCACTTGCCTACACAACCTATTTTTGGCTCGGCCCAAAACCCAATTTCATTTTGGCGGTCGGACCGCCACCATGGCCGGTCGGATCGCTTCCACGGGCGGTCCGACCACCGACACCACCTGGCCGATCACTCGTGGTCCGACAAACCTTGGAGCAAACCCGAAAACGCGAGATTTTGCAAACCAACAACGCCATTGCCAATTGACTCATCATCCTGAGATCGTGCACATATCCTCACGATATCCACACTATCTCATGCACATAAATAGGAGCTAGATCACTCGCTGAATTTGTTGTGCGCAGATTTGCTGAATCGATCCACCACTACCCAAACTGCATCCTTCCCACGCGGTGAACGAGGCAACGCCACCACAAAGTCCATAGAGATATCATCCCAAGGCCACTGGGGTACCTCCAAAGGTTGCAACAACCCTGCAGGACGCTTGTGCTCAGCTTTCACTTGCTGACAAACACCACAAGAAGCCACATAGTTAGCAATATCCACCTTCATTCTTTTCCACCAAAAATTATGTTTCAGATCTCGATACATCTTAGTCTCACCGGGGTGAGCGAGTATTGAGTGCGATGTGCTTCCTCAAGATATCATCTTTAACCTCCGCTTTTTATGCACGCAAAGGCGGCCTTTAAACCTCAAAGTACCAGAATCATCCATACTAAAATCACCCTCTTTACCCTCATCCAGGCGCTTCCTAACCTCCTGTAATAGCCGGTCACTCTGTTGTGCTTCCCGCACACGGTCTGGAATAGCTGACTCAAGAATCAACTGAGTCTCAACATGTGATGTGCCCGCATAACAATAAGATATTCCCATGCGAGCAAAATCAGCAATGAGGCAATCTAGAGTAGCGGGAGTCGCCTTGCGACTAAGAGCATCAAGAACTACATTGGCCTTGCTCGGATGATACCAATAGTAAGATCGTAGTCCTTGATCAATTCCAACCACCTCCTTTGCCTCAAATTCAGATCCTTCTGAGTGAAGATATATTTGAGACTCTTGTGATCTGTGAAAATATCACAAGGCTCGTCGTATAGATAATGCCTCCAAATCTTGAGAGCAAAGACAACCGCAGCCAACTCCAAATCATGAGTGGGATAATTCTGCTCGTGCTTCTTTAACTGTCTCGACGCATAAGCAATCACCTTACCGTCTTGCATAAGCACACAACCAAGACCCACTCGGGACGCATCTGAAAATACTGTGAACCGCTTCCCCGGCTCGGGAAGAGTGAGAATAGGAGAGGTCACCAACCTCTCCTTCAAAATGCAAAATCAAGGCCACACTCATCACCCATAGGAATCTCACACCTTTCTGAGTAAGTTGAGACATCGGTTTGGCGATGATAGAGAAATCCTGCACAAAACGCCGATAATAACCAGCCAATCCCAAGAAACTCCTCACCTCCTTCACATTAGTCGGCCTCTTCCAATCCACCACTGTGGAGACCTTGTTAGGATCAACAGCAATGCCCTGAGGGTTAATCACATGACCCAGAAAACCCACTTCTGAAATCCAGAACTCACACTTCTTCAACTTAGCATAGAACTTGTGTTCTCTCAAAGTCTCTAAAACCAACCTCAAATGACGCTCATGATCCTCATTGGTCTTGGAATAGATAAGAATATCATCAATGAACACCACCACGAAGTCATCTAGATACTCGTGCAACATGTTGTTCATGGTATCCATAAAAATGGCAGGTGCATTAGTCAATCCAAAGGACATAACTTTATACTCATAATGCCCATACCTGGTGGAGAAAGCAGTCTTCTCTACATCCTGCTCACGCACACGGATTTGATTATACCCTGACTGGAGGTCGATCTTGGAGAATACTTGAGCTCCATTCAAGCGATCAAACAAGTCCTCAATGCGGGGCAATGGATATTTGTTCTTGATTGTTACTGCATTAAGCGCACGGTAATCAATATACATGCGCCAACTCCCATCCTTCTTCTCTGTGAACAGGACAGGAGCTCCCCACGGCGATACGCTACGCCTGATCAAACCTTTAGCCAACAAATCATCCAATTGCTTCTTCAACTCGTCCTGAAACGGACGTGCTAATCGATATGGAGACATCGAGATGGGACGAGTACCCGGAACAAGATCAATGCGAAACTCCACATCTCGCGCAGGTGGCAAACCCTAAGCTCACCGGGAACACATCCGGTAATCACTAACCATGGAATCTCCTCAATCGCGAAGCCACACTCGGTTTCTCAAAGAAGAGTTAAAAGAAGTCCGTTTTTTTCATCGCGACGACCGGAAACAATCCAACCAATATCGAAGAGAGCGTGAGGCGCACTCGAAAGGTCAAAGTCTCCCGCACGAGGTCCGCACGAGACCGCTCTACGTAAACAAGATATCACGGCCGATAAGAGTGCAACCAATCCATACCCAAGATAACGCCGAACGGCTCCATTTGAATAACTATCAAATTCGCGTGAACTTCTCTCCATCAATGACAATAGAACACCCAGACAAACAGAGAGCTCGCAATAATACCCCGGAGAACTAACTAACACCGATCGAGAAATCCATCAGATACTCAAGTTCGCTCTCCTAGCAAACGCCACGACACAAACGAAAAGGTAGCTCCTGAATCAAAAAGGACTAAAGCATCAAACGAATCCACGAGTAAAGTACCGCCACCACGCCAGACGACCGCGGACTCATGTGGGCATGGCGACACCCTGTGGCGCCATGGCGAAGAAGACGACGGCGGGCGGCGAGAGCCCCGACAACTCGGCTGTGGCGGTGCGGTAAGGCGGTCGTGCACCCCAAGCGGTGCCGAAGGTGGCGGTGCCGAGAGTACCCACCGAGGCGCCCAAGCCAAGGAAATGGCGCGCTGGAGGAGCAGTCATCATCCGAAAGATCCTCGAGCAGACCCACCAAGAAGAAGATGGCACAGTGCTCCCACTTGATCACACTAGCGGGGTTCTGGCGACACACCCTCCTTGTGACCCGGTCGGCCACACCGACGGCAATCTCCGTCCAAGAGCACTCAGCAGCGGTGTCCATCACCGCACTTAAAGCAAAGCATGCCCCGCCTCAGGGACAGACGAAGAGCCGAGTACTCGCAAAGGACGAGGCGCCAAGAAGAAAACGGCCTCGATCGCTCGACTTGAAGGATGCGGTCCTCCTTGAATTTCTTGAAAGGTGTGTTGAATGCACCCACTTCCATCACTAGAGCTCCTCTTCCGTCACCCCGAAGCAACCACCCCCAGCAGGCTTGTCGCCTTTGTGAGTGCGATCTCCAACTCCATGCCCCTAGCTTGCTCCACAACAGAGTCAGAGTCACGGAGTGGAGTAGCTCCCAACACATGCCGCAGACTCGAATTGAGACCCCGACGGAACCTCTTGGCTTTCGAAGATCATCGTTCACACCAAGGGACGGCTTAACTAAGTTGTTGAACTCGGCCTCATACTCAAGAATAGACCTCTTCCCTTGAGCAAAGGTCGCCAAGGCAACCTCCATCTTCTCAACAAAAGAGTAGGGGTAGAACTTTCCTTGAACTGATCAACAAAGCCCTCCCAAGTGATCGCCCTTGAGTGGCGGTCCTCAAGACAACACACCCTCCCACCAAATATCTCGCTGCCTCTTCACCGAAAGGCTACAAAACGGACCCTTTGATGTGAAGACATCTCCAATGCTCCAAAGCGCTTCTCCATGTAGCGCAACCATCCACCCGCTCGACCGGTGTGCCCTACCCACAAACGGATCCAACCTCAACCCCATCCACTCAAGTGACATCCGCGCCAGAACCGGTGGATGTGCGACAGAGCAACAACAGATGCCGCAAAGACGAGGGTCGGCGCTGCTGACGAAGAGCACGGATCTCTCCCACCAACTCTCTCAGAAAAGCGGGGGTCTCATCCTGGATCCCAACCGGAGGCGGGTCAATAGCAACCCCCTCGCCCATCGACTCAAATGCTACAGGAGGTGGCTCCACGGAACCTCGCCCGCGGCCCCAACCTCCACGACCGCGGCCACCACGACCACGTCCTCTACCCCTCGGCATAGCTATCAACCACAATCAACAATACACAATGAGTTCAAAGATCAAAATAAAATCATGCATCAATAAACAGCATAACGGAAGCGTAAAACTATATTCGTACCTCTCTCTAACCTACTGTGCACTAGTGTGTCAAATTTTTAGGTTAGTTAACCATTAGCATATTTTAGTTGATTTACTAAAACTAAAACAAATTTTTAACAATTTTAGTTTGCCTATGTTGTTAATCTATTCACCACGGACCTAAAGCCCGCTCTGATACCAACTGTAACACCCCAGCCCAACACTGAGCCTAGAATGCCACCACACTACTCACTAAACTAATAATTATCGACACACTATAAAATTACAGCAAGAAAACAATCACAAAAGAACATGCATAATTATGGATCAAACGATAATAAATACGCAAGGGGAATATAACCAGGTAAATAGTCCAAAATAGCACCAACCAATGAATCCAAACCATTAAAACAAATAGTCTAGTCCAAAACGTTGTCCTAAACTTTATTCAACCTCTAACATGTCCAAGAGTAACCCAATTTTGAATGAAAAGATTCTTATGGCAAATGATCATGTGTTGTCCATGTGCTCTACTCGCTCTCAGCTACGGCGTCCTCGAAGATCACCCAAAGTCAACAAAAGAGCAAGGGTGAGTCCACGACTCAGCAAACACATCCATATACAACGAACAATAATAAATCAACAGCATTCATTAACTTCATTATCATCACAGGTACTTCTATTAATATTCTCATGCAGTTATCTTCTCTTTGATTCACATCCATTAATCTCATGTATCAATGCAAATCTAATCTACATGCCCACATGCACTTCTTTCACAGATATCAGATAGCATGAGTGAATGCTCATGACAACATTCACTCTCAAGCCCGCTCCTCCACAAGGATCGGGACCTCCTCCACTCCGTGGAGTTGTGATCATTCATGATCACCTGCTCATATGCAAAGAGTCTTATGTATTAAAATGCAAACTCCATCATAAATATCATATCCAACTTTTCATCATGATTATCAACAAAGATATAACCATATCATTCCATTGTTTGCAATTAAATAAAATAAAAGCACAACAATAATGGTAATAGAAGATAAAGAATCACGGTGATCATCATTGATCATTGTCTACCATGCACTTGCCTTTACTAGTTGCGACGCACGATTTGGCTAGAAGATGGCAACAAGTACGACGCCTCTCCTACATTAAATACACAAATTTTCAATACAAGCTACAGCATCATAAGAACATCAATCAATCGACATCGCTCCTACACGTCCCCAAATCTACCACGCTCCTCGGTGCGAAAAGTTACCCATTGCTGTCTTGGTACTAAAACGAACGTAACTTTTGACTCAAAAGTTCGATCACGACAAACCACCCTGTTCTGGATTCTTCATAAAATTCTCCACATTTTCTTAGATTACGAAGACTTCTAATTAAATCATCTAACCCTCCGCTTTTAGCCCAGAAAACCGATCTGTCCGCTTCGAACAGCAGGTCTTACTAAATTCATAACTTTTGTTTTATCCAACCAAAATTGAGTTTTTAGATTCTACAGAACCATTGGACAATTATCTACAACTTTCAAGTAGATCAAAAACTCTAATTAGTGGATTTACTATTTTTAATCTACAGTCTACCAAAACAGCACCGAAAGACGACAACCACAATGACAGCAGCCTTCCGAAAATCATAACTCGAATTCTGCTTGTCCGATTGACATGATAAAATATTCTATAGAAATATATCGAAATTATCTACAATTAACTAGTAGATGAGATTTCCAAAATTTGCCATTAAGGTACCCGAATAAATCGTTCAATGTAAGCAAGAGCTAATCGGATCTATTAACCCGCACTTCGACTAGAAACTTTTAAAACCGCTCTCTAATCCCTATTCTAATCTCTAAATAAATTAGTAAAACAGAGAGGAAACAATCTTACGGATCGTTACCCTCAAGAAATCGGATCTCTACTTATTTAATCATGTATGCACAAAAATACTACTGCCAAACTAATTAACTACTAATTAGCAATTGTCTAATTCATCTATCTCTATGTGTGAACAGTCTACACTTCCCTAATCACCATGCTAATTCGCCTAGTGCAAGAACCTACCACTAATCACATACATGCCGCACCTCAAAACGTTAATCTCAAAGTTTGCTAACCAAGGCATTAATTGAATCTAAAGAAATCGACACCTAACCAAGGCTCAAACCCAGAGGACGCTCGCCACGGAGGGACGCCGCACGCCGGGTTCTTTGCCGATGCACCGCGGCGCCGCGAGGGGCGTGGCGGCCGGAGGGCTTCCTTCGGCGGCGTTTATGCGGGCGCAGGACTTCGCCGGCGGCGCCCACGCGCGATCGCCGGCGGTAACCGGCTTCGGACAATGGCGCCCACGCTGGAGGCGATCGGCAAGGCCCACGCGTAGGCGATCAAGCGCCATGCAGCGCGCAAGCGATCGAGAGAGAAAATTGGCTAGCGAAAAAAAATGGCTGGCGGCGGTGGAAAAAAAAACTGCTAGGGTTTCTAGAATTCCCACCATCTATTTATATATCTCTTAAAAACTCTGAAATTCTATTTTTTTTATGTACTATTTTATTTAATTACGCACCGACCCTTAAGACGTTATTATTAATATTAATATTATTTTTCAGAGTATTACAGAAAAGTAAATGTGTCTTTGGACAGAGTTCGTGGGACACATCATTAGATGAAGTGGAGTTGCTACTGATCCTGCTAAAGTAGAGGCATTTAGCAGATGGCCAGAACCAAATACAATCACTCAACTGAGGAGCTATTTGGGGCTTGCAGGATACTATAGGAGATTTATCTAAGGGTATGGCATTATTTGCAAACCTCTTTTTACAGCTCTTGAAAAGGGGGGTTTTGTATGGGAAAATAAGTAGAAAGAAGCATTCCAAGAGATCAAGACTGCTATGTCTCCAGCTCCAGTTCTAGCACTGCCTGATTACTCTCAACCTTTCATTCTTGAAGCTGATGCCAGTGGATATGGAATTGCAGCAGTTTTGATGCAAGGAGGTCGGCCCATATCTTTCATAAGTAAAGCTATCGGTCCCAAGGCTGCAGCTATGTCTACTTATGACAAAGAAGCTAATGCAATTTTGAAAGCAATCAAGAAATGTAAACACTACTTTGCAGGGACCACTTTAATCATTAGAACTGATCAGCAGAGTTTGAGGTTCATCTAGGAACAGAGGCCCACTGAGGGGTTTTAACATAAATTAATGGTGAAACTCTTGGGCTATCATTACAAGGTAGAGTACAAGAAAGGGAGAGAGAACAAAGCAGTTGATGCGCTTTATAGAGTAAGACTTGATGAACAATTGGAAGCTATTACCACAACCACCCTGTGTGGATTACAAAAGTCATAGCAAGTTATGAAGAGGATGAAAAGTGTAAAGAACTCATTACTCAACTCAGTATCAATGCCAACTCACAACTCCACTACTCTCTGAAATATGGTATCTTGAGATACAAGGGTAAATTGTATGTGGGATCTCACACAGAGTTAAAGAAGAGTCTGATGACATCATTTCATGATTCTGCACTGGGCAGGCACTCTGGAGAGAGAGCTACTTATTAAAGATTGCAACCGCTCTTCTATTGGCCAAAAATGAAACATGAGGTGGAGGAATTTGTCAAGAGTTGTGCTGTATGCCAGAAGAATAAGTCAGAACATGTACCCTATCCTGGGTTATTGTAGTCAATTCCAGTACCTGAAATGGCTCGTACTCACATATCCATGGATTTCATTGAAGGTTTACCAAAATCTGAAGAAAAAGAGGTAATCTTAGTAGCGGTTGACAAACTTACTAAATATTCTCATTTCATTGCTTTGAGCCATCCAATTATAGTCCAGAGTGTGGTTAAAGTGTTCATTGATAACATATTCAAACATCATGGACTGCCTTCTGTCATCACACAGATAGGGGCTAGATCTTCACTAGTCACTTATGGCAAGACCTGTTTAAGACCCTGGGGGTTAAGCTGAGGTTGAGTATGGCATATCACCCTGAGACCGATGGTCAAACTGAGAGAGTGAACCAGTGTTTGGAGAGTTATTTGAGGTGCATGGTCTTTGCAGATACTAAGAGATGGTGCAGTTGGTTGTTAAGAGCTGAATTGTGGTATAACACGAGCTTCCATACTGCATTGAAAATGACACCCTTTGAAGCTCTCTATGGATTCCCACCTCCACAAATCACTGAAGTTGTTGTACCAAATTCACCTAATGAAGTAGTTAAAGGACTTCTTCAAAGGATGCAGTTAGCCTTACAAGTTATCAGAGATAATTTAATGAAGTCTCAAAACAAAATGAAATCCTATGTGACAAGAATAGAACCGAGAGGGAATTCAATGTTGGGGATATGGTATATTTGAAAATTCAGCCATACAAACACACTTCATTGAGTTTACATCGATCCCTGAAACTTCATTCAAAGTTTTATGTGTAACATCCTAGTTATGTGAAAGCCAAGATGTTACCTAAATCCTCCAACACAACTCAATAATATAATCAATCTCCAACACTTTAACAGTAAAGATCAAATTAGAATTCATTCGTAAGAGATCTAGCATATTAATCATCTTAAATTTCAGCATTAACATTGTGGATATCATGGGGATATGCTCAAGATCTTAGGATGATGTTACAATTGGCAATGACGTTAAAGGTTTATCGATTCACACGTTTTTGGCAAGTTTCAATTCTGTTAGGCCTTTGGCGGTCTGACCGGCCAGAGGGCGGTCCGACCGGCCACCCTTGGCGGCCGGACCGGCCATGGGCGGCGGTCGAACCGGCAAATATAGAATGCGGATTTTGTAGCCGGGCCAAAAATAGAGGGTGTATGCAAGAGAGGGGACTTTGCCAAGAATCTTCACGTTCTTTGATTGGGATAGGTTCCTGATATCCTAGAGAAGGTGTGTTCCAAGTTTCATCGAGTTTGGAGTTGTAGATCAAAAGTTACATCTAGTTGCAACTTTATTTTTTGGGCTGATTTCACTATTCATCAGGTTGGAGGTCAGACCGCCCAAGGTGACCTGTCCGACCGCTCAAGGTGACTGGTCCGACCGCTCAAGGTGACCGGTCCGACCGCCATAAACATAGAGGTCAGACCGCCCCTTACTTGAAAAACGAGTTTTGGTTGTTTTTGGTTCTTTTGCTCCATGGTTTAGATTGGATTCAATGCAAGATTTCTGCCGTGCTTGTATATTGATCTTCGTAGGTATCATAGCTATTGGAGTGAAAATCGTATTGAATCCGATCTTTGTGGAAAAGAGATCGTGCTACTATTCACCCCCCTCTGGTCGCTGTTTCGGTCCAACAAGTGGTATTAGAGTCCGGTTAGTTCAATCTTGATCTTAACCGGTCACTGAAGTTTGGCGATGGAGAAGAACTCCACAAAGCCGCATGTCTTTGATGGGCTCGACTATGCCTATTGGAAGAATCGCATGCGTGTCTACCTTCAGAGTGAAGGACATGCAATATGGGAGGTTGTTCGAGCTCCGCTCGTTTTGTCCGAGGTTGCTACGCTCTTGGCTAACAACCACAAGGCAAAGAACCTCATATATGCTGGACTTGGTAAACAGGAGTATGATAGAATCTGTCACCTTGAGGCCGCGCACGAAATCTGGAACATCCTCGAAACCTACCATGAGGGTTCGTCCCAGATCAAGCAGGTGCATCAGACGGTCTTTAAACAAGAGTATAACAAGTTCGAGATGCGTCCTGGAGAGAGCATCGATGACGTCTTTACTCGCTTCAACAAGGTGCTCAACCAGCTGAGAGCGGTTGATATTGAGTATTCTCAATCTGAGAATGCCAACCACTTCTTGGCTGTAATCAACACCAAGGAGTGGGAGATGAAGGCTACTGCCATTGAGTAGAACGTCAACCTTTCGAATCTCACTTTGGAGTTGCTTTATAGCAAACTCAAAACCCATGAAATTAAAAGGGTTGACCATCCCAAGAAGGAGAATATGGCATTGGTAGCAGATCCTTTCAAGAGAGCTTTTGATGGTTCTTTTGAATCTTCTTCTGGTTTTTCTCTTGCTTGTTTATCTGCAATCCATGAAGAAGAACTTGAGAGTATTCGTGAGGCTGAATTAGC
The DNA here is from genome assembly GCA_036346395.1 of Hsuehochloa calcarea. NCBI lineage: Eukaryota > Viridiplantae > Streptophyta > Magnoliopsida > Poales > Poaceae > Hsuehochloa > Hsuehochloa calcarea. The sequence continues at coordinate 13,658,422 of CM070614.1, forward strand.
CCTTCTAGCCAGAAAGTTCACAAGGGCCTATAATGTTGGACCGAAAAGACGACTAGAGGGGAGGGGGGGGGGTGAATAGGAGCACTATCACTTTTTCACAAATTATGAATTCAACACAATCTCACTCCAATAGTTATGAGGAAGCTATGAAGATCAATATACCAGTACAGCGGAAGACTAGTATTGAATTCAATTTAATCCCCTAAGCAATATGACAAAAACATCAAAGATCAAAGCAATACAATGTACTGGCGGTCTGACCTCTGGCCTGGAGCGGTCGGACTGATTTCCTGGCGGTCGGATCATGTTATACTCGCGGCCGGATCACGCCAAATCGGTCGGACCGGTGATGATGGGCGGTCCGACTGCAGACTCGTAATGATCTCAAACAAGAAAAACAACCCGATGACGAAGTTACAATTAGGTCTAACTTTTGATTCTCAACTCCAAACTTCACGAAACTTTGCACACACCTTCTCTATGCTATTGAGGACCTATTCCAATTGAATATTATGATAATTCTTTTATAGATCCTGAACAGTTGTCAATTGAGTAACAGAGGGTCTAAAACTGGGCAAGAACGAAAACTTGATCCTAATGCTTGTTCATGAGTGATTGATGATCAAGATGGTCCTAGATAGGTTCACACGTATCACAGCAAGCTAATTCACATGAAAGAATCAATCAAAAACTCGTGGATCAAAGAAAGCCCTAAAATCACGAAATTGAAAGCAAGAACGAAAAGCGACTTATCAAGCAAATCTTGCATAGATTAAATTCGTAATTGATGCTGGATTACACCCACTCCATTAAGGAACAGTGGTCAATCCAAGATCACGAAAATCACCTCAAACCATCAAGAGCCCTAGCCTCCACCTCAACTCCCCCTAAGCCAATTAGGGTTTTGAAACATAAAAGAGGCGAGAGAGACGGTGCAGCCACCACCTCCTCCTATTTATAGTGGAGGCCTAGAACCTCTAGGGTTTGACTCTATTGGGCTCCCGTTAAGGCCCACTAACAAACGGGTCACACACGCACGCTTCGCAAAGCGCCGTCTTTAACCTTTTGACCTAAACCGCTTCACCATGCGCCATGGATTCGCCAATAGGTCACCCTTGTCCATCTTGCGCCACGCTTGAGTCCATTGACTCACTCGGCATCGCCGATCGCTCGACCTCAACTCTCCAAGTCTAGTCCCGATCCTCCTCGCCGTTGACCGTCGTTGACCACCAATCAACCTGCACAACCATAGACAAGCAAACACGAATTCGGGAACAAGTTCTTCACAACTTGACCCATGTTAGTCAAAACATGCATCATGCAATACATATACCATGATACCAATGAACTTGACCTAACAAAACAAAGATCACCACGGTTGGTCGACGTTCAAGTCAAACCGGCCGATCGCCTCCTCGGCCGGCCGACCGCCTTGACTACGGATCACTGCCGATCGCCACCTCAAGGCCGGTCAGACCGCCAGTAGGGACTTAACCAAAATTCAAGCCCTGAAATTCTGAAACCTTCTGGAAATTTCAAACGAATAGAAATTTTGCTTGGAGGCTCCAAAAATAATGAGACCAAGTGCATTGGGATCCCCTTACTTGCCTACAACACCTATTTTTGGCACAGCAGGTTCTGACACTCTTTGGTCACGGCCGGTCCGACCGCCGCACATGGTCGGTCCGATCGATTTGGGACCAGTCGGACCGCCATGCTATGGCCGGTCGGACCGCCCCTGTCCAGAAAGCCTGAACTTCGTCGCAAACCCTGTGAAATGATAAACCATAAATGTCATTGCCAATTGTCATATCATCCTAAAATCTGGGGCATATCTCCATGATATCCACATATAACAATGTGAAAAACAGAAAGAGAGGCGGCCCTGTGACTTGCTATGAGTGTGGAGAGCTCAATCATATTCAGGCAAATTGCCCCAAGCCGAAAGGGAAGAGCAACCACAAGGAGATGAAGGCTGTTTAGAAGAAGCCTTATGGGAACAAGCCGAAGTATGATGCTGCCAAGCTCATGAAGGCCGCTCACCGGGCCCTTGCCGCTTTTGGAGAGCAATCCATGAGCGATGTGGACTCCGGGAGCAAAGAGGATAACGAGGAGGAGATTCCCCAAGACAAGAAGAAAGAGAAGGCCAAGGACTTCACCGGCATGTGCTTCATGGCCGACTTCATCGACGCCGATGACATCAGTGAGGTACCTCCATCTTATGAGATTCTATTTGATAGATGTGAGACCATGTATGAGCAATTGATTAGTCAGGATGAAGCTTTAGAGTTTACCATGGCTAGGAATAAGGATTTAGAGTCACAAATCGATAATCAAATTAGAACTTGTGAACTCTAAGAGTCTTGATATTGACGAATGTACTTCCGCCATGCTCTACATTCGAACTTGCTAATTTACAAACTGCTCATGATGTCGCTTTGCATCAACTTGAAAATGCTAGAACTGAGCTAATTGAAGTTAAATTTGCTCCTTGTGAAAAATACTTAGAATCTAGCAGTTTGATTGCTTCTGGTAATGTGGATTCTAGCCTTTGCTCTTTCTGCATTGAACGTGAACATGAAGTAAAAGATATAGTAGATGCAGTTAGAGCTAAGTTTGCTAGGCTTAAGGATAGATTTGATTCTACTGCTTGTATTTCATGCGAAACCCTTAAGTTTGAAGTTACTTTATATAAGGAGAGATATGCTAGAGCCATTAAGGGTAAAACTTGTGAATAATGTTTTAATCTTGAAAAAGAAAATGCTTATCTTAAGGATACCTTAGAAAAATTCTCTAAAGGTAAGAAACAATTAAACATGATTCTGGATAAGCCAAAAACTCCTTAAAAGAAGCAAGGGTTAGGATACAACTCTGTCCAAGATATTTCAAAGCCAAAAGTTACTCAAGTCTTGGAAAATGGGTTAGTTGAATTCAAAACCCAACCTGCAAAAACAATTTTTAAATATGCAGGCTTTACCCAACCATCTGTTAAGTCAAAGGGTGCTTCTCCCAGTGGTATCAAGTACCATTGCACCTATTGCAAGAAAGATGTGCATTTAGTTGAGTTCTGTTGGCGTAGGTTAAAAAATGATTGGAAAAAGTTTGTTAGAAACCATCTCATCAATCTAGCGCCATTATGAGACATGGTCATTTTGAAAAGAATAAACCTGGTTTAGCATTTGTTTCACATGCTAGTCATCATCATGTTCCTAGACAGGATGCTTCTTATGTTTGTGTGACCATTGCTCATGATAGAACTTCAAATAGAGTCAAGGATAGCACTTCTGCTTTGCATACTACTCGCAGACGTGTGTCTCAGTACTGGGTTCCTAAGTCATGTTTAACTAACCCCAATATTGATAGACATTGTTCTTCTGTGTCTTGATTTTTAGGATCACCGCGAAAGGGAGAAGAGCACGTGGTTCGTCGACTCTGGGTGTTCACGCCACATGACCGGAGATTCAAGATGGTTCACCTCCTTCACGCGGGCGACGGGTGATGAGTTCATCACCTTTGGAGATGATACACAAGGGCGGATTGAATGGACATGATCAATCAGGGTGAACAACAAATTCATCCTAAAAGACGTCGCCCTTGTGGACAAGCTAAGGTACAACTTGCTTTCTGTCTCATAGCTTCTTGACGATGACTAGGAGACTAGATTTAAGAAAAATGCTTGTCGTTTGCTTGATTCTGTTGGTGAGCTCGTTTTTGGGAGTTCTAGAGTTGGTAGAATCTTTGGAGCTGATTTCTCTGAATCTCTTGCTAGAACTCTCAAATGTTTGCTTGCATCTTCTTTTGATTTCTGGCTTTGGCAGCGACGTTTGGGGCACATTGGTTTTGATCATCTGACTTGAGTTAGCAACCTTGATCTCATGAGAGGTTTGTCCAAACTCAAAGTCACAAGGATCTTTGTATGTGCGCTCGTAGGCATGGCAAGCAAGTTGCCGCCACACCCATCGCTGACTATGGTCATGACCGACTGATCGACGCTTGCTTCAATGGATACCGTTGGTGCCGCCGGGTTCTCGCCACGGTGGCAAATGGTATATTCTTGTCATAGTCGATGATTTTTCAAGATACACTTGGGTGTTCTTTCTTGCTTCGAAGGATGAAGCTTTTGGTCATTATCATGATCTTGTTCTTTGTTTGGCTTCTGAACTTCCTGGTGCCTTGAGTGCGATCCGCAGTGACAATGTCACGGAGTTCAAGAATGCCTCATTTGCCTCTTTCTGTGCTGAGCGTGGTGTTGAGCATCAGTTCTTCTCTCCACACGTCCCCCAACAAAATGGCGTGGTGGAAAGGAAGAACATGACCTTAGTCGAGATGGCTAGGACGATGCTAGATGAGTATAACACACCGAGGAGGTTTTGGGCCGAAGCTATTGCTACAGCTTGCCATATTGCAAATCGTGTCTTTTTGAGAACTTCTTTGGGCAAGACTCCATATGAGCTTCGCTTTAGTAGAAAACCCTATATTTCTCATTTTCGAGTTTTTGGAGCCAAGTGTTTCATTCTAAAGACAGGAAACCTAGATAAATTTGAATCAAGAACTTCTGATGGTTTATTTCTGGGTTATCCTGCACATTCGAGGGGTTTTCGGGTCTTTAATGTTGAAACTAACATTGTCCAGAAGACATGTAATATCACTTTTGATGAGACTAGCCCTGGAGCTAGATCCGATGTTTCAGGTGATTCACAGGTGACTGAAAGCATCTTTGTGGAGGAAGATGAGGACGGTCGATACTGCTTCTCCACCGCCGCCGAGAGTCCTATTCCAAAGGCAAGAACTCGCCGCGACTACTTCACCTTCATTTGAGGCTCTCAAAGATCTTCTTCATCAAGCAGACTGTGGATGTCGAAGAGAAGCTATCACCCCCGGGCGCTCCACTTCACATTCAGAAGAGTCATCCTCCGGATCAGATGATCGGTCAGCTTTATAAGCGGGTCACTCGCTCCAGGTATTATGATCCGAGTCTCTACTCCCATTATGCTTTTGTTGCTTCTTTTGAACCCCGTGATATATCTCATGCCTTATCCGACTCTAGCTGGGTCAATGCCATGCATGAGGAGTTAGAAAATTTTGAGAGGAACAAGGTCTAGAACCTAGTAGAGCCTCTTAGTGGTTATAATGTGATAGGAACCCGTTGGATGTTCAAAAATAAACAAAGTGAGGATGGTAATGTGGTTAGAAACAAGGCTAGATTGGTAGCTCAGGGTTTTAGCCAAGTTGAGGGGTTAGATTTTGATGAAACATTTGCTCCTGTTGCTAGATTGGAAGTCATTCGTATTCTGCTTGCTTTTACCGCATCTAAGGGTTTTAGGCTGCATCAGATGGATGTTAAGAGTACTTTTTCCAATGGTTAGATAGAGGAGGAAGTATATGTTAGGCAACCCCCAGGCTTTGAGAATCCCAAGTATCCACATCATGTTTTCAAGCTATCCAACGCTTTGTATGGTCTTAAACAAGCCCCCAGAGCCTGGTATGATAGACTTAAGACTAATCCTAAGTATTTGGGCGGAATTGAGCCGAACTCTTGGTGTAGTAGTCCTGAATCTCCCACGCCGAGGTGGTCGAGACCGAGAGAAACGAGGCTTGGGTAGTCCTCCGAGTTAAACTTCCGAGCCGCCATCCTCGCTTGCGATTCTCCATTTCGATGTTTTCCTTCCCGGCGATGGCCTTATTTACCAACCAACGAAAGTCGGTAAAATCTCGAGAAATCAAACGAACAGAGTTCGCTGCTTAACCCTTCCGAATCGCTCTGCCTCGCCTTCGATCCGCTACATCCTCGGGGCATAGCGAGCAAGTTGGTTAAACTTATGCAGATATCGCCAACCGAACGGTTTCTTGGCGAGCGGAAGTAAACTCCTTCTTTTCAAGGTAATCATGCCGATGGAATGTGAGATCGCGAAAGCTTGCATGAACTCATCCCAAGTGATTTCTGGGCATTAGCATGGGACATGTCAAATTATCCCACCATTCGATGCGGACCAATCAATTGATGAGAGGCAAACAAAACTCTCTCACGATCCGTAATCGAGCAATATCCAGCTTTTTTCCAATGGCCCCGAGCCAATCATCTCGCCCATCGGTTCCGCGGCTACTAGAAAACGCTGGCGACGATCCTCATGAACTCGACAAAGTCACTCTTGTGGGAGGTGGAGGAGCATGATAGGTCACGACGCTTGGGTATTCTCGATTCTTTGTGAAGGGATCGGGCTAGCAACTCAATCGATGAGTCGATTGGCCATCATTTGGCGCCATCCAGAGCTTCAGCTTGGAGGAGGTGGTGGTCGTTGAACTGGTTTTCCCGATATTCGGCATTCTCATTTCCTTGCCCTCTAGCACTGACACTTCCGGTGCGGGTGGTCACCATCTGATGAACTCTTCACAGATTAGACAAGAGAGACAGGAATTATAAGAGTATAGATCTAAAATAGCCCAAATTTCAACAAACACAAGGCAAAAACATTTCGGCAAAATAATTTATTTTTATTTTATTAATTCATTATGGCTACTACAAAGATTTGGTAGCTCATAATTCGCAACTAAAGGAAAATTTAAGGTCAAATCTATGGTGTTATTGGGGTATAATCTGGCTCACTAGAACTAGCCTCGCCTTCCTTGTAGGAGGCCGCTCTTGATCCGCAATCTTCAACTTTTCTTTCAGATCTTGTAATTTTACTTGCAGGAGAGACTCATCTAGTGTATTCCCGTAGGCATAATCCATGGCTCGCCGATCCACTGATGAGTGAGATCGACAATCTTCATCTCTAGTTGAGCGGAAAGCATCACATGCCGGTTGGAATGTGCATTGGGTAATAGTGGAACCCAAAGGCCGTTGAGGCGATGATCGAGATGTAGCGAAGTCCGGGTTGCTTCCCCGTCAAGATCCTCGATGCCTTCGAAAAGAGTCTCGTCCGATTGGGGCATCAAGACGTGGAAGTCTGTGTTCGCGATAGATTGGAGTAAAGGATCACCTCTACTCTCCACCGCTCCGATTCCCCACCTTATACTTGTATCCTTGATACGCCGGTCTTTCTTCAAAGTCCAAATGTCTGCATCATCTTCCGTGAGAATGGCGCCCAATGACCAAAGAAAGACTCCATGGGAAATGGCATTGAACTTCACCATCTACAATTTTGAAAAGGAGATGAGTTAGTAAATAATTTTTCAAGAGAAAAGTTGAGGAATGACCTGAAGACCAAGTTATTTTTAATTTTCAAAATAAATCCTTAAGGGTTTGATTTCCTTCTAGGTCACGACCTACAGTCAATATGCTCTGATACCACTTTTGTCGAACCCGGGAACGAAGGATCCCGAATTCTCTGTGTTCATACACTAGTCCAGGATTTCCAGTGTACACAGTCACAAAATGTTATCACAAACATATCCAAATGGTATTAATAAGCATAGAGTTTATTACAACGGGCCGAGGCCAAATAAAACATTAAGCGGAAGCAAATAATAATGGTAAGCCACACGATACGCCACAGTAATCGCTCGAGATCGCGCCTAATCGCCCCGCTCCTCACCTTCTCGATAGCATCTTCTCCCGAATAATAATATTCAAAGAAGAGTGAGCACTACAACTGTGCTCGCAAATTACACCCAATACAGAATTTAGAATGCATGCATAAGTTATTCAAAGGAAGGTTGTAGGGTTTATTTGCATAAATCAGCCTTTTTGGTTCAAATAGTTATACTAAGTTTCAAGGCACGTTTTCATTACATAACTAAAATCAGATTTAAAATTGATCATTTTATAGTGGATAACCTCCATATGAAACATGGTGATGGATACCCTCCAATCACAGGGCTACCCGCCCAAATTTACCACAAGGATTAACCATCCTCAAAACATGTCCAAAGTTATTTTAAAACCAAAAACAAATCTAACTTAGAGTGGCTTTGCTCAGCATGTCCATGACCGTGGACACGGCTATTCGAATAGATTTACACTCTGCAGAGGTTGTACAACTTTACCCACACGAGATAATTTGTCTGTTATGCCCGCCAATACACACTTCCTTAGGTGTGTGACTAGGCAATTATCACAAGGCGTTTCCAAGGTACTACCTCAATACCAATATGCCCGCTAAGGTTTCACTTCCATTAGGCTAACCACCTGCTGGAAACCCCCTCTTGCGCCAAGTGGGAATAAAGTCTAACCGACACCCACACAACAAAAATGGCATAAACAATACCGAGGTAATACAAATTATTAAGCCCGGTTCTCGCCCATACGAACATGTGGTAGTACGTGGAGCTTTTGCAAGATGCGGCTCAAAGGCCGCTCTTAATCTACTTGGGCAACTTTCAATAAAAACCCTGGTCTCATCCTAACTCAGACAGCCTGCATAAACCTGCACTCCACCAACGGTCCATGTTTGCCCAAGTACAAACCATTTTCTTTTATTTTAAATTTTCAAAGACATTTGCAAAAGTCCACCATGACAAGGCAATGTCATAGTCTTTTATCAATTTATGAAATTTTGGCTAAATTCTCCCAAAGTCAAATATTTCATGGTCTAAGCATTTGCTATGCATATATTTATTTTTAAATTCATTTGACTAAGGTTACAAGGAATTGATAATACAACAATCAAATTTGGCTATACAAAGGAATTGGAATAATTAAATATTTAAAACAGAATTTAAAATAATTAAATACAATTATGCATGCAATAATAATTTAAAATGTAAATTAAATAATTTTAAATATTGGGGCAAATGGTCAATAGTGTAACTTGCCTTGCTCAAATTCCTGGTATTCTACTTCTTCAATAGGGTCAAGCTCTCCGAGTCGTCAAAATCTATACGCTGAAAATATTCCAAATTCAAACAGAATTCAAATGAACACAAATAAATTCAAATGAAAATTCAAATTAACTCCAAATTAAATAATTTTGGTTTAGTTAGCTAGATCTTGATTTTATACAAATTTAGAAATTTGAATCACCTAAATCGGAGTTTGTATGAAGAAATACGATCTCTCGAAGTTTAAATCTAAATTTAATTCAAAATCAAAATTTCGAATTTCCAATTAAATTTCTAAAGGAAATTCCAATTATTGCGCCACCGACGCCAAGAAGATCGCTCACGAGATCGACATGTGGGCCCAAATAGTCATGGATCGAGTCCACGGCGTTTTCAAGTCCACGGTGGACTCGGCACCAGAAGATTGCAAAGCGGGTAGTCTATATTTGGCGCTTGTATTCATTTAGCGACCACGCGGCGCCTTACGCCACGCACGCCGAAAACGGTGAGGTGGCACCGAGGTGGCTGTCACGCTCGGCCACGGAGAGGGAGGCGCCGGTTCTAATGGTACCGCGAACGGCGGCAGCGAGCTCGGTGAGGTGCGCAAAAGATTCAGAGACGACATCGAGCGACGATGCGCTACTCTGGCGACGCGAGGGCGGTTTAAGATGGTCGGCGACGGCGAGAGGCGGCGGTGTGGTTCGGTCGTTGGCGGCGAAGGAGCTCCGCGATGTTCCGAGGATGAAGGTGCGCACCAGTTCGCGTCTTGCCGAGGCGGCGTGCAGCGCGAGCGGGCGGGAGGTTCACCGGTGGCGCTAGAGGCATGGAGCACTCGGCCGCCGCGAGAGAAGAGCCACCGCGCAATCGGGAGCGAGGAGGTGTGGAGAGTTGGGGCAAAGCTTGAGGGAGTAGAGGCGCACGGTGCTCCCTTTATAGGCGAGGGCGAGGCCGGAGGTGGAGATCGTGGGCGAGGTGGCAACGGCCGCTTATGAGGTGAGGGCGGCGCATACATGAAGTTATGGAAGGGGTAATGGCCGAGACGAAAGCGGGGTGAACGCCGAATCGAATGCGCTTGAATGCGAGGAAAGAGAGGAGAGAATCACGGGCTTGATGAGCTCCAAAGCAGCGCTAATGGCGCGCGAGCAACGGACGTGCGGAGAAGACGAGCGAGGAAGACGACGCCAGGTGTGGGCCCCACCGACAATGACAGAGAGAGGGAGAGAGGCGCGGCGGATTGATTGTCGGCCGTCCGATTTTGATCGGACGGTCCGCGCATTTCGCGTACGGGAAAGTTGGGTCGAGATGCGATCTTCGGGCTTCGCCCAAGATCAGAAAGGTAAGATTTTAAATACTTTTTCAATTGATTTAATTCGTAAATTCAAATAAGCTTTAGAAAATAGTAAATGAAGTCCAAAAATTTTGAGAAAATTCACGTAAATTCTATGAGGCATTCTGGACTTAAATAAAATAATTCCAACTTTTAGTTGGTAATAGATTTTGCACATAAATTATTTTAGCTTTAATATACTTTATTGAAAAGTTTTTAAAAATTCTTAAAATCCACAAAATTAATAAAGTCTTATTTTTAAATGAAATTGAAATTTTGGGTCATATAAACCTACCCTTAAAGGGAATGTCGACCTAGATTCGACTTGGTCAAGAAAAGGTAGGGATACTCGGCTCAAAACTTCTTCTCGCTCCCTGTAGCTTCTTCTTCGAATGATTGCTCCATCGAACCTTACAAGAACGAATGACTTTGCTTACGTGACGCTGCTCGCCACATCGAGAATCTTGATTGGTTGTTCCACATAGGTGAGATCTTCTCAAGATCGATGCTCTCGAGTGTTTCTTCGTTGGTACTGAGACATTTCTTTAATCGGGATACATGGAAGACATTGTGAAGCAATGACAGAGATCTTTGGTAGTTCCAACCGATAAGCAACTTCACCTCTTTTTGCCAAAATCTTATAGGTCCGACAAATCAAAAGCGAGTTTTCCTTTAGTCTCGAAATCTCTTCACTCCTGAGTGGAGTTACCCCTGAGATAGACAAAATCTCCCATCTCGAAAGATAGTTCTCTCCGACGATTATCGGATAACTCTTTGTCGGGTTTGAGCTACTTTCGATGTTCTCTTATTGCTTTTACCTTACTTTCACCTTCTTTTATCAATTCGTCCAAGAATTGGTGTTCTCCTACTTGATCCCAAAGGAGAGGGTTCTACACTTTCTACCATACAATGCTTCAAATGGCGACATCGTAGGCTAGCTTGAAAACCGTTGTTGTAGGAAAATTCGTGATAGGGCAAATTCTTATCCCGACTTCTTCCATAATCTATAGCACAAGCTCAAGCATGTCTTCTAGGACCTGATTTACACGCTCACCGCCATCTGCTTGGGGATGATATGTCAGTCTTTGAAGTTGAGTCTGGTTCCTAAAGCTTCATGTAGACTCGCCAAAATTTTGAAGTGAATCATGAACCTCTGTGGACACAATTTTCTTGGGTATACCATGTAGACATGACGATCCTGCCATGTACAATTTCGCTAACTTATTGCTTAAGTGGTCTTGACCGAATAAAATGAGCCACTTTTGTTAATCGGTCAATTATCACCCAAATGGAATCACAACCGATTGGGTCCTAGGTAGTCGGTGATAAAATCCATACCAATCTCCTCCCATTTCCACTCGGGAATTGGTAATGGTTGTAATAATCCGCAGGTCTCGATGTTCTCGCTTAACACGCCGACACACATCACAACGCAACAAACTCAGCGATCTCTCGCTTCATACTAACCCACCAATACTTTTCCTTCGATCTGGTACATCTTGGTACTCCCGGATGGATAGAGTAAGGTGATTCATGAGCTTCTTTCGTAATCGCTTGTCCGGTTTCATGATGTTTAGGTACACGATGCGTTGCCAAACCAAATCGCGGCCTTGCCGCCTTCGTAAAATCCGGAGCTTTGCCTCTTCTCATGTTTTTCATGATTTCTTTGATGTCTTCGCCTTCTAGCCGTTTTTCTCGATCCGACTTTGTATGGTTGGTTGACTTCCACCGTGTTGATACAACTTTGACCGACAATTTCAGATTCGGATGCTTTAGTTCTTCATACAACTCGTTGATTTTCTTGAACTAACACCGTGTTGCAAGATGCTTTCCTACTCGAGCATCCGCTACCACGCTGGCTTTACCGGTGATAATGAATTCCAAGGTCATAATCTTTATCACTCTAACCATCTTCTTTGCCCGAGATTAAGATCTGATTGGGTGAAGATATATTTCAAACTCTTATGATCGGTGAAAATCTCACAATGTTACCAATGAGGTAATGCCGCGCATTTTCAAAGCATGCACAATTGCCGCTAACTCTAAATCATGAGTTGGATAATTTCCTTCATGTGGTCTTAATCGACGAGATGCATAAGCCACAACTTTTCCTTCCTACATCAAGACACATCCTAGTTCTCAAGTGGATGCGCCACGAAAACTTCAAAATCCTTACGTATATCCGTAAAACTAGCATCGTGCAGAGACTAGTCTTTTCTTCACTCTTGAAAACTTTGTTCACAAGCATTTGTCCATTCAAATTTCTTTTCCTTCTTGTGGTTGAGTCATGGGTTTGGCGATCTTGGAGAAACTTTCAATGAATCTGCGGTAATACCCAAACTAATCCGAGAAAACTTCTCATTCGTGATGAGACTTGGGTTGCTTCCAATCCATTACGACTTCAACCTTTGAGGGTCTCTCGCAACTCCTCCTGCCGACACAATGTGTCCAAGAAAAGCAACTTGATCGAGCCAAAATTCACTTTTCTTTGAGTTTGGCATAAAGTTGGTGTTCTCAAGTTTGCCCAAAATAATTACGAGATGTTTTTCATGCTCTTCCATATCTCTTGAGTAGATGAGAATATCATCTATGAATACCACCACAAACTTATCCAAGAATTCCATGAACACTTTGTTCATCATATTCATGAAATAAGCAGGGCATTTGTTAGTCCAAATGACATCACCGTGAACTCGCATACCCATATCCGTGGTGAAGGTCGTCTTGGAATATCTTCCGTCTGATTTTTAATCGATGGTAGCCCGATCTCAAATCAATCTTGAGAAAACACTGGCTCCTTTAAGTTGATCAAACAGATCATCTATCCTAGGTAACGGTACTTGTTTTTGATTGTTACCTCGTTGAGTGATCTATAGTCCACACACATTCTCATACTATTGTCTTTCTTTTGACAAATAGTACCGAGCTCCCCAAGGCGATGAACCTGCTGAATGTAACCTTTACTTTGTAGTTCTTCGACCGCTTCTTCAACTCGCTAGATCATTTGCCAAGATTCGTAGGGTCGCCTCAAATTGGAGCATCCCTCGACTAAGTCAATTAAGAACATTATGTCCCGGTCCGTGGCATACTGTAAGTCCTTTGAAAACATCTCGATATTCTTGTACCACGGTATATCTTCCAGCCACTTCCTTTAAATCTGGTCAAGATAGGACTTCTTTCCGTAGAAGTCTTGGGTTGAACTCCATCAAATCCCTTGTTCATTGGTGAGGTTGATAGATCTACTAGCACAATCTATCCTCGCTCGATTTTTGGCAAGCCACCATTCCAAGAATTACGCCCAATCCTTGCGTAACGCAGGACTATTAAGTTTGCCGAGAAAGTTACTCCAGAGATTTCAAAGGTAAGATTTGGACAGAATAAACTAGCCTCATTTCGAGCCCGGGAATGGATTAACATGGGCTTAACTAAGGGGAGGTAGATAACCCATATTTTTCCACAAACTTATTTGAAACAAAAGAATGCGAAGTCCTAATCAAATAAAACTCGATGTCGGTAATCGAGTTGACAAGGAACGTACTCAAGAACAACATCCGTGCCGCATGGCTTCCTCACGGTGACGTGATTCACACGCCCTTCATGAACCGACCACCGGTCTTGAGGGATCGCCGAGACTGAAACTCCGGAGTTGGCTTGACGGGGGTGATCTGTCACGCTTTTTGGGACACTTATGGCATAGTGACCCAACTCGCTGCGATGAAAGCAAGTGATTCCGCCGTGGAAATAGTAGCTTGCTGAATCTGTCCTCCGGATGAACTACTACGAATCCTAAGTATTTGGGCGGAATTGAGCTGGAACTCTTGGTGTAGTAGTCTCGAATCTCCCACCGAGGTGGTCGAGATCGAGAGAAACGAGGCTTGGGTAGTCCTCCGAGTTAAACTTCGAGCCGCCATCCTCCGCTTGCGATTCTCCATTTCGATGTTTGCCTTCCCGGCGATGGCCTTATTTACCAAGCCCAAAGTCGGTAAAATCTCGAGAAATCAAACGAACAGAGAGTTCGCTGCTTAACCCTTCCGTAAATCGCTCTTGCTCGCCTTCGTGATCTCTCGCTACATCCTCGGGGCATAGCGAGCAAGTTGGTTAAACTTATGCGATACTCGCCAACCGAACGGTTTCCTTGGCGAGCGAAGCGAAACTCCTTCTTTTCAAGGTAATCATGCCGATGGAATGTGAGATCGGCGAAAGCTTGCATGAACTCATCCCAAGTGATTTCTTGGGCATTAGCATGGGACATCTTTGAAATTATCCCACCATTCGATGCGGGACCAATCAATTGATGAGAGGCAAACAAAACTCTCTCACGATCCGTAATCGAGCAATATCCAGCTCTTTCCAATGGCCCCGAGCCAATCATCTCAAGGCCCATGGGTTCCGTGTTACTAGAAAACGCTGGCGACGATCCTCATGAACTCGACAAAGTTACTCTTGCGGGAGGTGGAGGAGCATGATAGGTCACGACGCTTGGGTATTCTCGATTCTGTGTGAAGGGGGGCTAGCAACTCAATCGGATGAGTCGATTGGCCATCATTTGGCGCCACCAGAGCTTCAGATTGGAGGAGGTGGTGGTCGTTGAACTGGGTTTTCTTGATATTCGCATTCTCATTTCCTTGCCCTCTAGCACCGACACTTCCGTGCGGTGTGGTCACCATCGATGAACTCTTCAGATTAGACAAGAGAGACAGGAATTATAAGAGTATAGATCTAAAATAGCCCAAATTCAACAAACACAAGACAAAAACATTTCAGCAAAATAATTTATTTTTATTTTATTAATTCATTATGGCTACTACAAAGGTTTGGTAGCTCATAATTCGCAACTAAAGGAAAATTTAAGGTCAAATCTATGGTGTTATTGGGGTATAATCTGCTCACTAGAACTAGCCTCGCCTTCCTTGTAGGAGGCCGCTTGATCTGCAATCTTCAACTTTTCTTCGCATCTTGTAATTTCACTTGCAGGAGAGATACTCATCTAGTGTATTCCCGTAGGCATAATCCATGGCTCGCCGATCCACGATGAGTGAGATCGGACGATCTTCATCTCTAGTTGAGCGGAAAGCATGTCATGCCGGGTTGGAATGTGCATTGGGTAATAGTGGAACCCAGGCCGCTTGAGGCGATGATCGAGATGTAGCGAAGTCTCGGGTTGCTTCACGTCGTCAGATCCTCGATGCCTTCGCGAAGGTGTCTCGCCGCATTGGGGCATCAAGACGGAAGTCCGTGTTCGGCGATAGATTGGAGTAAAGGATCACCTCTACTCTCCACCGCTCCCGATTCCCACCTTATACTTGTATCCTTGATACGCCGGTCTTTCTTCAAAGTCCAAATGTGCATCATCTTCCGTAGAATGGCGGCCCAATGACCAAAGAAGACTCCATGGGAAATGGCATTCTAACTTCACCATCTACAATTTTTGAAAAGGAGATGAGTTAGTAAATAATTTTTCAAGAGAAAAGTTGAGGAATGACCTGTAAGACCAAGTTATTTTTAATTTTCAAAATAAATCCTTAAGGGTTTGATTTCCTTCTAGGTCACGACCTACAATCGATATGGCTCGATACCACTTTTGTCGAACCCGGAACGAAGGATCCCGAATTCTCGTGTTCATACACTAGTCCAGATTTCAAAGTACACAAATACAAAAATGTTATCACAAACATATCCAAATGGTATTAATAAGCATAGAGTTTATTACAACCGGGCCGAGGCCAAATAAAACATTAAGCGGAAGCAAATAATAATGGTAAGCCACACGATACGCCACAGTAATCGCCTGGAGATCGCGCCTAATCGCCCCGCTCCTCACCTTACGGATAGCGCTCTCTCTCAATAATAATATTCAGAAGAGTGAGCACTACAACCGTGCTCGCAAATTACACCCAATACGTAATTTAGAATGCATGCATAAGTTATTCAAAGGAAGGTTGTAGGGTTTATTTGCATAAATCACCTTTTTGGTTTAAATAGTTATACTAAGTTTCAAGGCACATTTTCATTACATAACTAAAATCGATTTAAAATTGATCATTTTATAGTGGATAACCTCCATATGAAACATGGTGATGGATACCCTCCTATCACAAGGCTACCCGCCAAATTTACCACAAGGATTAACCATCCTCAAATCATGTCCAAAGTTATTTTAAAACCAAAACAAATCTAACTTAGAGTGGCTTTGCTCAAGATGTCCATGACCGTGGACACGCTATTCGAATAGATTTACACTGCAGAGGTTGTACAACTTTACCCACACGAGATAATTTGCAGTTATGCTGGCCAATACACACTTCCTTAGGTGTGTGACTAGGCAATTATCACAAGGCGCTTCCAATGTACTACCTCAATACCAATATGCCCGCTAAGGTTTCACTTCCATTAGGCTAACCACCACTGAAACCCCTCTTGCGCCAAGTGGGAATAAAGTCTAACCGACACCCACACAACAAAAATGGCATAAACAATACTCGAGGTAATACAAATTATTAAGCCCGGTTCTCGCCCATACTGTAACATGTGGTAGTACGGTGGAGCTTTTGCAAGATGCGCTCAAAGGCCGGTCCTTAATCTACTTGGGCAACTTTCAATAAAAACCCCTGGTCTCACCCCTAACTGAGACAGCCTGCATAAACTCTGCACTCCACCAACGGTCCATGTTTGCCCAAGTACAAACCATTTTCTTTTATTTTAAATTTTCAAAGACATTTGTAAAAGTCCACCATGACAAGGCAATGTCATAGTCTTTTATCAATTTATGAAATTTTGGCTAAATTCTCCCAAAGTCAAATATTTCATGGTCTAAGCATTTGCTATGCATATATTTATTTTTAAATTCATTTGACTAAGGTTACAAGGAATTGATAATACAACAATCAAATTTGGCTATACAAAGGAATTGGAATAATTAAATATTTAAAACATGAATTTAAAATAATTAAATACAATTATGCATGCAATAATAATTTAAAACAGTAAATTAAATAATTTTAAATATTGGGGGCAAATGGTCAATGGTGTAACTTGCCTTGCTCAAATTCTCGGTATTCTACTTCTTCAATAGGGTCAAGCTCTCCTGAGTCGCCAAAATCTATATGAAAATATTCCAAATTCAAACAGAATTCAAATGAACACAAATAAATTCAAATGAAAATTCAAATTAACTCCAAATTAAATAATTTTGGTTTAGTTAGCTAGATCTTGATTTTATACAAATTTAGAAATTTGAATCACCTAAATCGGAGTTTGTATGAAGAAATACGAGCTCTCGAAGTTTAAATCTAAATTTAATTCAAAATCGAATTTCAATTTCGAATTAAATTTCTAAAGGAAATTCTATTATTATTGCGCCACCGACGCAAGAAGATCGTTCACAGAGATCGACATGTGGGTCCAAACAATCATGGATCGAGTCCCGGCGTTTCCAAGTCCACGGTGGACTCGGCCACCAAAGACAAAGCAGAGGTAGGCTGCATGGCCAATGCCAATTACAATGGGGCAACACATGGCGCCGACTTGGGCGCCACGCACGCCAAAAACGGTGAGGTGGCGCCGAGGTGGTCGCCCACGCCGGGCGGAGAGGGAGCCGCCGGTTCCAATGGTGCCGCGAACATGGCGCGGCGAGCTCCGTGAGGTGCGCAAAGATTCGTGAGACGACATCGAGTCACGACGCGCTACTCGGCGACGCGAGGGCGTGGCTTAAGATGGTCGGCGACGCGAGAGGCGGCGGTGTGGTTCTGGTCGTTGGATGCGAAGGAGCTCCGCGATGTTCCGAGGATGCGAGGCGCGCACCAGTTCAGCGGCCGAGGCGGCGGTGGAAAGCTGATCGGAGCGTGGGAGGTTCACCCATGGCGGCGCTTAGAGGCAATGGAGCGGCTCACGGCGAGAGAAGAGCCAATTGCGCAATCTGGGAGCGAGGGAGGTGGAGAGTTGGGGCAAAAGCTTGAGGGAGTAGAGGCGCACTCGGTGCTCCCTTTATAGGGCGAGGCGAGGCCGAGGTGGAGATCGTGGGCGAGGTGGCAACGGCCGCTTGGCGGAGGTGAGGCGGCAAGCACAAACAGTTATGGAAGGGGTAATGGCCGAGACGTGCGCGGTGAACGGCCGAATCAATGCGATTGAATGCGAGGAAAGAGAGGAGAGAATCACGGCTGATGAGCTCAAAGTAGCGCTAATGGCGGCGAGAGCAACGGACGCAGGAGAAGACGAGCGCGAGGAAGACGACAGGCAAATGGGCCCCACCTGACAAAATGAGAGCAGAGAGAGGGAGAGAGGCGCCGGATTGATTGTCTACCGTCCGATTTTGATCGGACGGTCAGCAAGCATTTCGCAGGGGAAAGTTGGGAGAGAATGATAAAGGCCGGGCTTCGCCCAAGATCAGAAAGGTAAGATTTTAAATACTTTTTCAATTGATTTAATTCCGTAAATTCAAATAAGCTTTAGAAAATAGTAAATGAAGTCCAAAAATTTTGAGAAAATTCATGTAAATTCTATGAGGCATTCTCGACTTAAATAAAATAATTCCAACTTTTAGTTGGTAATAGATTTTGCACATAAATTATTTTAGCTTTAATATACTTTATTGAAAAGTTTTTAAAAATTCGGAAAATCCACAAAAATTAATAAAGTATTATTTTAAATGAAATTGAAATTTTGGGTCACATAAAGGTGAAGTGTCTCTCCACCGGGCAAGGCCTCTAATGGAGACTCCCTAGTTCTCTAGGCGGGCCATCAGAATGGACTAGGGCTTTGCGCGTTGAGCGCTGGTGAAGTGTCTCTCCAGCTGGCGAGACCTGGCAAGCGGGAGACTCCCTAGTTCCCGAGGCGGGGCCATTGGAGCGACTAGGCTTTGGCGCTTGCTGAGCGCAGAGAAGTCTCTCGGCACGGGCGAGGCCCTCATGGGCGGGAGACTCCCTAGTTCCCGAGGCAGGGCCATCGGAGCGACTAGGGCTTTGCGCGTTGGAGCGCGAGAAGTGTCTCTCCGTCAGGTGAGGCCTCGCAAGTGAGACTCTCAGTTCCCGAGGCAGCCATCCGAGCGACCAGGGCTTTGCGCGCTGGAGCGCGGAGAAGTGTCTCCGGCGGGCGAGGCCTCGCACGGAGACTCCCTAGTTCCAGGCGCAGACCATCGGAGCGACTAGGGCTTTGCTTGCTGGAGCGCGGAGAAGTGTCTCCGCTGGGCGAGGCCCTCGCGCGGAGGCTCCCCTAGTTCCCAGGCAGGCCACCGGAGCGACTAGGGCTTTGCTTGGCGTTGAGCGTGGTGTTCGAGGCCATGCACGCGTCTGCTGCCACTGTGGTGGGCTTATACACCGCACACCCCGAGAGGAGCTAGTTGGCGCCGGGCTCGGGCCATACACGCGGGCTGCGCCACTGTGGTGGCTTATGCACTGCACACTCGAGAGTGAGCCAGTGTGCACCAGGCTCGGGCCATACATGGCGCCCTGCGTACACCGTGGTGGGCTTATGCACCGCACACCCGAGAGTGAGCTAGTGTGCGCCGGCTCGAGGCCATGTGCGGCTCTTTTTATACACCGCACGTCCCGCGAGGGTGAGTTAGTGTGCGCGGGGCTCGAGGCCATCTTGCGCGCTCTTTTATACACCGCACACCCGCGAGGGTGAGTTAGTGTGCGCCGGGGCTCGAGGCCATGCGCGTCGCGTCTTTTTTTATACACCGCACACCCGCGAGGGTGAGTTAGTGTGCGCCGGGGCTTGAGGCCATGCGCTGCGCCTTTTTATACACCGCACACCCGCGTAGGGTGAGTGAGTGCGGTGGTGTCGGGACCATGCACTCGCTCGCTGTGTTAAACATCAACTATTTTTTCGCTCTTATAGAAATCACCGATGTAGCGCACTTTAAAATAAAGGGATGTCTAGAACATGACAGCCACTTGAATGGCTTCGCCACCCAGTTGCTATTGCGTAGACATTATAAATAACAACTGCGACACATTACAGTATATTGTAAAACCATACAAAACACACTCAATAATTTCCCATTTAGTGGGTTTTGCTTTTGCGATCATACTGGAACTATTTCCATCCGGTTATTGTTTGACACCTAGCACTATCTAGAGTACCAAAAGCTAAGAGGAGTGCAAAGGAAACTTATCAGAAAATAAGCATCAAATCTCTAATCGCCAACCATCCTTTATCGAGATCGATGTGCTCAACAAGATATACCAAGATATCACTTAGCTATGTTGCTCGATCTTCCTAGGTTAAGATGACTTATCAAGAATTTGCAGGTATGCTAAAAAACGAGGTGTGAACACCTTGGCTGAGGTATGCTCTCTCATGGTAATACATTTGTTCTGCAAGTAATGTCGTTTCTTCTAGACTATGCTCCATGAGCTTCAAGTTTTACTGATAAAAAGTGAAATATTTTGTTTTTGCTATACTGTGTACTCACAATATATTATTTGAAGGGGCTCCTGGGGGCTCCGGGTGATGAAGGCCGGAGGTGAAGCCACCACGGTCCGCCCGATGATGGGTGCTGGAGGTGGAGCTAACGCGCGCGGGACGTGCTGGATGGGGTTGAGGTTCGGCCGAGGAGGTCCCCGGCGGATGCGCGCCGCCCGAAGGGGCCGATGCCGTAGGGGTAGGCGGTGGCAGAGCTTAGATCCGGCGACCCGAGGCATCCCCGGATAGTGGCGACGCCGGGCGAGGGGGCTCGGGGACGCACCCGAGGGGCGCTTCCGAGGTCCCGAGGCTGGGGTGCTTCGGCTAGGGTACTTCGGGTCTGCCCCGCCAGAGGATGCCAATGCCAAAGGCTCCGAGGCCGTGCCGAAGAACTCCGAAGGCTCCGGGGCCGCACCGAAGGCTCTGGGTGTGCTAAAGGATACAGATGCCGAAGGCTCCGAGGCCGTGCCGAAGAACTCTGAAGGCTCCGGGGCTGCACCGAAGGCTTTGGATGCTTCGAAGCCCGAGGCGTGGCCGAAGAATCGAGTTGGAAGTGGAGTCCCCCCGAGGCCGGAGCCACGCCGACGAAGGGGGAACCACTGGAGGTCGCCTATGGTCAGGGTGAAGCCAGCGAAAGGGGGGGGACCACTAGAGGTGAACTCAGCTGGTCACCAATCGGGTGTTGGCTCTTCTTATCTTGATGAAGGCAAGGGGTGTGCCGATGGAGGCTTCAAGCTTCGCGGCCGAGGGGCCTCGAAGGGGGCCGAATGGTCGAAGGGCCTCCGATGGCAACGGAGACGCCGGTGGGCCACGCTTGGTAGTGCCATCACTGAAGGGTGGTTGGCGAGGAGTTGGTGGTTTGGCGGGGTGTCGACCGGCACAAGGGGGTGCCCGAGGTCAAGAACGCCGGTGGGCCCGCCGGAGTCAAGGGGTCGACACCGAGACCGAGGGAGGGCACCCGAGGGGGCCGTAACAGGAGGTGCTCTGTGGGCGGCGCACCGCCAAGGGGTGCCCCGAGGTCGAAGAACGCCGAGTGGGGCCTCCGGAGGGCCGAAGGGTCGACACCGAGATCGAGGGGCCGAGCAGGAGGTGCCCGGGGCGGGGGGCGCCGCATCGCAAGGGAGTGCCCCGAGGTCGAAGAACACCGGGTGGGGCCTTCGGAGGGTCGAAGGGTCGACACCGAGACCGGAGGGGGACGCCGAGGGGCCGGAGCAGAGGTGCCCGGGCGCGGTGGGGCGCGATCGCAAGGCCCGAGCCCGACGACCGTAATCGAGACTGTCGGTGGCGAAGGCTTCGGTCAAGAAGTGAAGCCGAGGTGGCAAGTGGCGAGGCTTTGGCCGAGAAGTGGTTCGTGCATGAGGCTTTGGCCAAGATGTGAAGGTGAGGTGGCGAGGTTTGAGTTTACCCAAGGGGATTCTTGTACCGAAGTTGTGCCACCGAATTTGGTTTTAGGCGAGGTGTGGCTGTGTGAGGGTGGACTCGCGAAGGTGGGCTTTCGGGTCTACTCTGAAGGTTAGGAGGTGGAAGATTGATTTTGGCTCTACTCTTTTGTAACTTTTTGTTCGGACCCCACGGACGGCGCCAACTGTCATAGCAAGAGAAGGCTAGACAAGGTACATAGTACCCTTTAGTCATGAAGGGCCAACAGGAGGGGCCAAAGGAGTGGTGTCGAGTGTATTGTCATTAGTGTGAATGAGAGGAGAGCCCCCCTTTGTATATGCCCATGGGCTTCTATATATAGGAGGGCAAGAAGGGACATGGGCTTCTATATATATAAGAGTGCAAGAAGGGACATTTACCTTCTTGCCCTCACAACACGTGGAGAGAGAGAGAGAGAGTATGCAGGTACATTTGCCTAAATGCGCTACTCTGAGACTAGGCTACGATGCACAAGATTCTCGACAAGACACCTACTCCCGACGACCTGGCGTAAGGGGCACCCTTGGTGCCCTCCTACGACAGAGAGAGAGAGAGAACAGGCACAGGATCTTACTAAGACCCAGAGAGAGGCTAGGGGAGGCCTGGACTGCGAATGGTGGTGGGGAAGCCTGTGGTCGAAGGTGAAGAAGGACGACGATGAAGAGAGGGGGTGAGAGATGATCGAACATGGCACGAGAGCTCCGGTGGTCTCTTCGGTGGCGAAGGCAACGACGCACACAGCGATGGCGTGAGCTCTAGTTGGCGGTGGTGAAACTCAAGCACGACTTAAACGAGGGGCGCAGAGAGAGAGAGAGAGAGAGAGAAGGGAGAGTTGAGGAAAAACAAGAGAAGGCAGAAGGGCTTCCCGGTGCTCCATTTATAGAGGAAGAAGGAGAACCAGCGCACAAGACTGAGCTGTGGATTCATGGAAGGCGGCTTGGGTGCTGCACTGGTAGGTAAGGGAGGGATGCAAGGGTAGGGGAGGAGACAAGAGGGGGAACGGGCACGACGGAGGTGACGACATTTAATGCATGAGGTCTTTTGTGACGGCTGTGACACGATGGGGGAAAGACGAGAGCAGATGGGGAGGAGACAAGCGGGCCGGTCAAATCGAAGCGCTTGGTCGAAACCGAGAGTGATCAACAACGAGGGTGGTCGACGCCGATAGGATGGTTGAAACCGAAATGGTGGTAGAAACCAAGAGGATGGTAGAAACCGTAAGGGTGGTCGAAATCAAGAGGATGGTCGAACCGAAGGGTGGTAGAAACCAAGAGGATGGTCGAAACCGAAGGGCATGGTCGTAAACTAAGAAAGGTGGAGCGGCCTACGTGCAGCAAGGGAAAGGAATGGGTCGACGAAATCTAATGATTAGAGAAATGGGAATTTAAATCCCTGAGAACTCCAATATACTTAAAATAAACCAACTTTTGAATTACTTGAAGTTTGATTAATTCATATTTAATTGTTTTAATTTCAAAATCTCCAAGTTAAGCTTAGCAATTCAACAAAACCAAATGGTTATTTTTATTTTAAATTTTGAAAAGGCCTAAAAAACTTGGGATGCTAAAAGGAAATGTCAAAGAATCCAACTCCGATGTCTATTTCAATCTGTATTTGGTGTGCGGCAACGAGATGGAAGTGGAAGCCTATGAAAATCTAACGCTGTAACGACCATACTGTAGGAGTTATCGCATGACAACGAGTTCACTTTACCGGGGCGCAAAGGCTAATTGACCGTGATAATCCGACATTGCAATCTAATGGTGTACCACCATACGACGACGAGTTACCGCTACGACGATTTACTTTTCACTTACCGAGGGCGCAAAGGCTAATCGTCCCTCGATCATTCGACGCGATCTAACTGCTGACTCCACCATATCATGCAGAGTTTTCGCAAGAACAAGGGATATCTTTTAATTATCAAGTACTCTTCAAATTTTGTCTTTATCTTCCTTATCGAACTCAGCTATAAAAGCCTTGTAAGGAGCATATGCTCTAAGATCTTCGGATTATTACAAACCCTAGCCGCAATAGCATAGCTTTGTGTCTCTAGTTTTCATTTCTATGCCGAAAAGAATCGAAACCAAGGGTTACGGGTAGGTTACACTAGCCGACAATTCAAAAATTCTATCACGTGAAACCAGATGCCGTGCAAGCAAGAGATCATAGATCGTTACTCACTAGACACGCAATACAATAAGAAAAGTTGGAGCACCGTCCAACGAAGAGCTGGCCGAAGTGTAGTGGTCGAAGTCGATCATCCGATGTAGTTGATCGCTCAACGTAGTCGATCGCCCAACAGTAGTCATCGCCAATTGTCTCTCCAAAGAACCATCACTTCTCTTGCATTGTCGCGTATCGCCCTTAAGCTCAACAACAATCGTAGTAGTGTTCTATGGTATCCATGTCCAGATAGGAACAACGCGACGGTGCAGTAAGCTAACCAAGTCGCATCGGAAGGATCTCTCAAGAAGATGGTGGCTAGGGTTTGGAGCAACTCACGCCAACTCTTCTCGTGTCTCTCTCACCTGCCTCTTTCCAACAAAATTTTTAAGCATCTCCTTAAATAGTACCCATGACTCTGATACTATCCAACACGCTTGACTAATCCTATCTCGTATTTGTTTGTTCTAACTCGCTAAGTGTGGACCAGAGGTTCATGGACAATTGGTTGTGACTGAAACTCCTTTCGATCACGAAGTCACAATGCACCCAGTGCACATAACGATTACTAAATACACACGAAAGTTATATCGATGAACCTTAATTCAATATGATCTTGACTGTGTCCTATTTGTCTCGACAACAGAACTCCACGCACTGTGTTTCGACTAGCCTATGACCAAGCCTCATATTTAGTCTCATTTCAGTTCAGAACTCCTACGACTAGTTTTCTACCATTTAGTGATCATGTTCGACTGGGCCACGACTAACTCAGATCTCCATACAATCGTCCGTGATCTCGATCGAATCGAATGTCCACCAGGTATTCTCCTCTTGCCTTCACGATATCCGGGTTGAAGTCCGTGAGATGTTATGTCATCCATGGACTGCTCAATACTTTCTCGATAGAGTGATGTATAACTCATCTCGGGTCGAATCCCTTCGACTACCAGCCGTATGGTCATGGACTTTCCCATCCGTCAAACTTTCGACTACCAAAGGGTATGGTCATGCACTTTCCCATATCCTGCATCACCATATTCCTTCGCATGTTTCATAGCATACTCGAAGCTACCTTTATGACTACCTAGTTACTGAGTAGCGCTTGGCAACCCCAAGGTGTACTCTTACATATGTAGAAACCATGTCGATCTCGTGTCTAAGGATTATGTAACATCCCAAATGTGGATTTGTGTTTCAAATGTAAGAAAATGAGAAGAAATTAAAACTTTTCCAGATCTTGAAGTCCTTGATCGCTTCAGAATTTTGTAAAGGAGTTATGGAAATCAAAATTAAAATCCTCAATTGACTCTAATCAAAAACCTCCTTGACAAAGATCTTGTGTCAAACCAATGTAAATATTTTCTTGAGTTCTAGGGAGGCTTGGTATCACTTCTAAATTATCTCATAATTTTAGAAATTATTTGATAATTTTGGGGCAAGTCAAACCAAGTCAAAGCTTGGTCAAACCCTAATTCACACATTCTAGAATTTCTTGAGAAAAATACAAAGGTATAAAAATCTGAAATTTTATGAGGTTTATTCTCGCAGCTAGCAACCTCCGCTAGGTTCATGATTTTTGGAGCTCATTTGCTACCTTAAGCAAATCCTCCAAAATTAGATATTAATTCAAACCCTAGTTGGTTTTCACCGCTCTTCGTTCGAAGTCGACTCTCGGCTCGAGCCACTAGACTCGGTGCGATCAACTAACTGCATCGCTTCTCGCCGAAAGCGCGAGCGCCAGGGTTCGCTGGATCGCAGATCGAACGGCCCACGATCGCGCGGAACGCTCGACCATCCGAGCGCACCGATCCATGTGAACCGTAGGATTCTAAATAAGGGGTTTCGGATTCGTGAACGCTCGTGATCGTCTCAACGCTCGCAGAATGAGAACCGTAGGATCCGATCCACGCCCAGTTAAAGTGAGTGTTCGAACCGCTCTAATCGCCCCCGCTTCAATTCGAACCGCTCGATTTAACTGGGGCCAAGCGGATGAGTCGCCTCTTCCTGCCTGAGAGCGCCTCGAGTCAAGCAATGGCGTGAGCAGAGGAGAAGAGCGCAGCTGCTGAGTCACCTCGTGGTCACCTTTAAACGGCTCTTCCGCCGTGATTAAATGCCCGTCGCGGCACCGCTTCTTAGAAGTCCATGGTTCAACCGCTCCTGCCGCCTCAAGTGCTCTCATGGCAAAGAGATGACTCCGAGGAGAAATACCTGCTGTTTCTCGCCATTCTCACCTATTTAAGCCCATTGCTCCACTCTTGGTTTTCTTTTAGCACTCCTCGCAACTCTAGCTAGCACTCACTGCTTGTTTGAGCCGCAATCACTGGAATCGCTTTACTGCCAATGCCGAGCTTCAAGCTTACTGTGAAGGCGTACCACCAAGGGTCTCCATAAATGCCTCAAAATTTCAATTTCATTTAAAAATAAGACTTTATTAATTTTTGTGATTTTCCGAATTTTAAAAGCTTTTCAATAAAGTATATTAAGGCTAAAAGAATTTATGTGCAAAACTATTACCAACTAAAAGTTGGAATTATTTTATTTAAGTCCGTAATGCCTCATATAATTTCTGTGAATTTTCTCAAAATTTTTGACTTCATTTACTATTTTCTAAAGCTTATTTGAATTTCTCGAATTAAATCAATTGAAAAAGAATTTAAAATCTTCTACATAAGATCGGGCCAAGCTCAAAGACTCAGGCGATCTCGCCCAACTCTCTCACATAATAACGCTGACCGTCTCGATCAAAATCGGACGGCCAACACTAATCCGCCTCGCTCTCTCTCCCGCCCCTCGTCTGGCCGACCGGGTGGGCCTCGTGACCGTGCTTCTTCCCGCCCCTTCTTCTCCCTCACGCGATCGCCGCCGCCGCCATTAAAGCCTCACTCGAGCTCGCCACTCCCGCGATTCCTCCTCTTCACTCGCCATCACGCGCATGAAAGCGCCGCTCCTCCGCTGCTCGTTTCCCTGACATTACCCCTCCTAACTCCGTAACGCCGCCGCCTCATCCTCCGCGAACGGCGCTGCCACCTCGCCACGATCTCCATCTCCGCCGCCGCCTCTATAAAAGGGAGCACCAGTGCGCTCTACTCCTCGCTTTTGCCCCAACTCCACACTCTCTCGCCTCCCGCACGCTTCGCATGGTTCTTCTCTCTCACGACCGAGCCAGGCTCACCGCCTAGCGCCACACCGGTGAACCTCCTACGCCGCCGATCGCACCACCGCTTCGCCAAGATCGCGAACTCCGGGCGCGAGACCATTCTGAACGTCGCCGAGCTCCTTCGCCGCCAACGATCGAACCACACACCGCGCCTCGTCGTCGCCGACCATCTTCCTAACACGCCGCTGCCGCCAGTAGCGATCAGACTCGCAGATCGCCTCGAATGTTTTATGCGACTCACCGGAGCTCGCCACGCCGCCAGGCGCTCTGCACTTTGGTTCCCGAAGGCCTCTCTCGGCGCCGACGTGGCTCGCCACTCGGCCACCTCATCGCCAGACAGGTGGCAGCCTAAGTCGGGCCACAAGTCGCTAAATAAGAAGGCACGCACAAAGACAATGTACCTCTTCAGATCAGCTAGGCACCGAGTCCATCGTGGACTTGCGGGCCTGTGGACTCCCACCATACTGTATGGGCCCACATGTTCGTCTCCAAGCACAAGATTGCTGACACCGGGCATGAATAAATAGAATTTCCTTTAGAAATTTAATTCGGGAAATTCGAAATTCTGATTTTAGGATTTAATTTAGGTTTTAAACTTCCAGAGCTCGTATTTCTTCATACAAACTCCGATTTAGGTGATTCAAATTTCTAAATTTGTATAAAATCAAGATCTAGCTAACTAAACCAAAATTATTTAATTTGGAGTTAATTTGAATTTTCATTTGAATTTATTTGTGTTCATTTGAATTCTGCTTGAATTTGGAATATTTTCACAGATAGATTTTGACGAATTCGAGAGCTTGACCCTATTGAAGAAGTAGAATACTGTGAATTTGAGCAAGGCAAGTTACACCATTGACCATTTTGCCCCCAATATTTAAAAATTATTTAATTCTGCTTTTAAATTATTATTGCATGCATAATTGTATTTAATTATTTTAAATTCTGCTTTAAATATTTAATTATTCCAATTTCTTTGTATAGCCAAATTTGATTGTTGTATTATCAATTCCTTGTAACCTTAGTCAAAATGAATTTAAAATAAATATATGCATAGCAATTGCTTAGACCATGAAATATTTGACTTTGGGAGAATTTAGCCAAAATTTCATAAATTGATAAAAAGCCTATGACATTGCTTTGTCATGGTGGACTTTTGCAAATGTCTTTGAAAAACTTATAAAATAAAAGAAAATGGTTTGTACTTGGGCAAACATGGACCGCTGGTGGGTGCAGTTTATGCACCCGCCCGTCTCTGTTGGGGATCGAGACCTGTGGTTTTATTGAAAGTTGCCCAAGTAGATTAAGGACCGCCTTTGAGCCGCATTCTGCAAAAGCTCCACCGCACTACCACATGTTCTCAGATGGGCGTAACGAGGCTTAATAATTTGTATTACCCTCGTATTGTTTATGCCATTTTTGTTGTGTGTGGGTGTTTGCTAGACTTTTATTCCCACTTGGCGCAGAAGAGGGGTTTCCACAGTGGTTAGCCTAATGGAAGTGAAACCTTAGCGGGCATATTGGTATTGAGGTAATGCATTGAAACGCCTTGTGATAATTGCCTAGTCACACGCCTAAGGAAGCGTGTATTGGCCGACATAATGTGCAAATTATCTCGTGGGTAAAGTTGTACAACCTCTCGCAGAGTGTAAATCTATTCGAATAGCCGTGTCCACTTGGCCATGGACATGCCGAGCAAAGCCACTCTAAGTTAGATTTGTTTTTGGTTTTAAAATAACTTTGGACATGATTTGAGGATGGTTAATCCTTGTGGTAAATTGGGTGTAGCCTTGTGATAGGAGGGTATCCTTCACCATGTTTCATATGGAGGTTATCCACTATAAAATGATAAATTTTAAATCTGATTTTAGTTATGTAATGAAAATGTGCCTTGAAACTTAGTATAACTATTTAAACCAAAATGTCGATTTATGCAAATAAACCCTACAACCTTCCTTTGAATAACTTATGCATGCATTCTAAATTTCAGATGGTGTAATTTATGCAGCACAACTTGTAGTGCTCACTTGTCAATATTATTATTCAGAGAAGACTGCTATCCGTATGGTGAGGAGCGTGGACGATTAGGCAATATCTCCGTGATCGATCATTGTTCGTGGCGATCGTGGCTTACCATTATATTTTGCTTCCGCTTATCGTTTATTTGGCTCTACCCCGCTTGTAATAAACTCTATGCTTATTAATATACACGTGGATATGTTTGTGATAACATTTTGTGACTGTACAACCGAAATCCCGACTAGTGTATGAACACGAGAATTCGGATCCTTCGCTCGGTTCGACAAAAGTGGTATCGAGCCATATCGATCAGGTCGTGACCTAGAAGGAAATCAAACCTTAAGGATTTATTTTGAAAATTAAAAATAACTTGGTCTTCGAGTCATTTCTCAACTTTTCTCTTGAAAATTATTTACTAACTCATCTCCTTTTCAAAATTGTAGATGGTCAAGTTCCAATGCCATTTCCATGGAGTCTTGTCGTCATGGGCCGCCATTCTCCGAAGATGATGCAGCTTTGACTTTGAAGAAAGACCGACGATCAAGGATACAAGTATAAAGTGGGAAATCAGAACGTGGAGAGTAGAGGTGATCCTTACTCCAATCTATCGCCAAACACGACTTCCACGCCTTCGATGCCCCATGCGACGAGACACCTTCGCCAAGGCATCCAGATGCACCAGGAAGCAACCCGCAGACTTCGCTACATCTACGATCATCGCCAACCAAGACGGGTTCCACTATTACCCAATGCACATTCCAACCCTAGCATGACAAAGGCTTTCCGCTCAACTAGAGATGAAGATCGCCCCGATCTCACTCATCGTGGATCTCGCAGAGCCATGGATTATGCCTACGGAATACACTAGATGAGCCGTTTCCGCAAGTGAAATTACAAGATGCGTAAGAAAAGTTGAAGATCAGAGAAAAGAACTCGCCTCCTACAAGGAAGGCGAGGCTAGTTCTAGTGAGCCGATTATACCCCAATAACACCATAGATTTGACCTAAATTTTTCCTTTAGTTATGTAATTATGAGCTACCAAACCTTTGTAGTAGCCATAATGAATTAATAAAATAAAATAAATTATTTTGCCTAAATGTTCTTGTCTTGTGTTTGTTGAATTTGGGCTATTTTAGATCTATACTCTTATAATTCCCTCTCTCTTGTCTAATCTGTGAAGAGTTCATCGATGGTGACCACCCGCACCTAAGTGTCGCTGCTAGAGGGCAAGGAAATGAGAATGCCGAATATCAAGAAAACCCAGCTCAATGTACCACCACCTCCTCCAATCAAGCTCCCGACCGGCGCCAAATGATGGCCAATCGATCATCTGATTGAGTTGCTAGCCCACCTTCACAAAGAATCGTAATACCTGCCGCCGCCAGCTTATCATGCTCCTCCACCTCCCGCAAGAGTAACTTTGTCGAGTTCATGAGGATGCGCCCGCCAACGTTTTCTAGTAGCACTGAACCCATGGACGACAGATGATTGGCTCAGTGGTCATTGGAAAGAAGCCGGATATTGCTCAATGCATGATCGTGAGAGAGTTTTGTTTGCCTCTCATCAATTGATGGGTCCCGCATCGTAATGGTGGATAATTTCAAGATGTCTCATGCTAATGCCCAAGAAATCACTTGGGATGAGTTCATGCAAGCTTTTCGATCTCACATTCCATCCGCATGATTACTTTGAAAAGAAGGAGTTTCGCCGCTTCGCCAAGGAAACCGCTCACTTGGCGAGTATTCGCATAAGTTTAACCAACTTGCTCGCTATGCCCCGAGGATGTAGCCGAGACGAAGACAGCAAGAGCGATTTCGAAGGGTTAAACGACGAACTCTCTGCTCGCTTGATTTCTCGTGATTTTACCGACTTTCAATAGCTTGGTAATAAGGCCATACGCCAGAAGGCAAACATCAGAAATGGAGAATCGCAAGCGAGGATGGCACTCGTGGTTTAACTCGAGGACTACCTGCTCGCCTCGCTTTCACCCACCTCACCCACTGTGGGAGATTCCGCACTACTACACCAAGAGTTCCAGCCCCAGCTCCGCGCCCAAATACTTCCTGATTCCGAGTAGTTCATCCGAGGTCGGCCCAGCAGGCTGGCCTATTTCCACAGCAGAATCACTTGCTTTCATCGCAACGAGTTGGGTCACTATGCCAATAAGTGTCCCAAGAAGCAAGCAGATCGCCACCCTCGCAAGCCAACTCCCGAGTTTCGCCTCCATGGTCCTCAAGACCACTGGTCGCTCATGAAGGGACGTGTGAATCACGCCACCGCAGAGGAAGCCTATGCAAGACTGTGATGTTGTTCTTGGTACGCCTTTGTCAACTCAGCATCAAAGATCGCTTTATTTGATTCCGAGCTTCGATTCTTTTGTGTCAAATAAGTTTGTGGAAAATATGGGTTATCTACTCTCCCCTTAGTTAAGCCCATGTTAATCCATTCCCTGCTCTTAAATGAGGGCTAGTTTATTCTGTCCAAATCTTACCTTTGAAATCTCCGAGTAACTTTCTCGCCAACTTAATAGTCTTATGCTCGCAAGGATTGGACGTAATTTGGAATGGATCGCTTGCCAAAAATCGTAAGGGTGATAGATTGTGCTAGTAGATCTATCAACCTCACCAATGAACAAGGGATTTCAGAGAGTTCCAACCCAAGACTTCTACTTAAAGAAGTCCTATCTTGACCAGCTTTAAAGGAAGTGAAATCGAAGATATACCCGTGGTACAAGAATATCCAGATGTTTTTCCGAGGACTTACTCGTATGCCACCGACCGACATAATGTTCTTAATTGACTTAGTCCTGTGGATCGCTCCAATTTCGCGACCCTACGCACGCCGCAATGATCTAGCAGAGTTGAAGAAGCAGATCAAGAACTACAGAGTAAAGGTTACATTCAACCAAGTTCATCGCTTTGGGAGCTCCAGATTATTTGTCAAAAAGAAAGACAATAGTATGAGAATGTGTGTGGACTATAGATCACTCAACGAGGTAACAATCAAAAACAAGTACCAGTACTTCTAGGATAGATGATCCGCTTGATCAACTTAAAGGAGCCAATGTTTTTCCAAGATTGATTTGAGGTCGCTACCATCGCTAAAAATCGACTGTAAGATATTCCAAGACACCTTCACCACCAGATATGGATCAGACGAGTTCACAAAGTGATGTCATTTGACTAACAAATGCCCCCGCTTATTTCATGAATATGATGAACAAAGTGTTCATGGAATTCTTGGATAAGTTTGTGGTGGTATTCATAGATGATATTCTCATCTATTCAAGAGATATGGAAGAGCATGAAAACATCTCGTAATTATTTTGGGCAAACTCGAGAACACCAACTTTATGCCAAACTTAGCAAAAGTGAATTTTGGCTCACCAAGTGGCATTTCTTGGACACATTGTGTCAGCAGGAGGAGTTTGAGAGACCCTCAAAGGTTGAAGTCAGAATGGATTGAAGCAACCCAAGTCCGTCACTGTATGAGAAGTTTTCTGATTAGTGGGTACTACCGCAGATTCATTGAAAGTTTCTCCAAGATCGCCAAACCCATGACTCAACTTCAAGAAGGAAAAGAAATTTGAATGGACAAGTGCTTGTGAACATAGTTTTCAAGAGTCAAGAAAAGACTAGTCTCTGACTAAGCTAGTTTTACCAGATATACGTAAGGATTTTGAAGTTTTCAGGACGACCCGCCAGTGGGCTAGGATGTGTACTGATGCAGAAGGAAAGGTTGTGGCTTATGCATCTCGCCGCTAAGGCCACATGAAGGAAATTATCCAACTCATGATTTAGAGTTAGCGAAGTGTGCATGCTTTTGAAAATCAAGCAGATTATCTCATTGGTAAATCACGTGAGATTTTCACAGATCATAAGAGTTTGAAATATATCTTCACCCAAATGATCTTAATCTCGTGCAAAGAAGATGGTTAGAGCGATAAAGGATTATGACCTTGGAATTCATTATCACCTAAAGCTAACGTGGTAGCGATGCTCGAGTAGGAAGCATACCGCAACACGGTGTTAGTTCAAGAAAATCAACCAGAGTTGTATGAAGAACTAAAGCATCCGAACTGAAATTGTCACCAAGGTCAGATCAACACAAAGGGAAGTCCAACCAACCATACAAAGTCGATCGTAGAAAAACAATTAGAAGACGAAGACATCAAAGAAATCATGAAGAATATGAGAAGAGGCAAAGCCCTCCGATTTTCTCAAGACGAGCAGTAAGGCGATGGTTTGGCAACCGTGACCGCTGTACCTAAACATCATGAAACCGCATAACCGATTCTCAAAGAAGCTCATGAATCACCTTACTCTATCCATCCCGGAGTACCAAGATGTACCAGATCTCAAGGAAAAGTATTGGTGGGTTAGTATGAAGCGAGAGATCGCGAGTTTGTTGCACGCCAGATGTATGTCCGCTGTTAAGGAACATCGAGACTCACGGATTGTTATAAACCATTACCAATTCCCGAGTGGAAATGGGAGGAGATTGGTATGGATTTTATCACCGACTACCTAGGACCCAATCAAAGTTGTGATTCCATTTGGGTGATAATTGACCGATTAACAAAAGTGGCTCATTTTATTCAAACCAAGACCACTTACGTATAATAAGTTAGCAGTAATTGTACATGGCCAGATCGTCGTGTACATGGTATACCCAAGAAAATTGTGTCCGATGTGAGGTTCGCAGCTCACTTCAAAATTTTGGCAGTAGTCTAGTATGAAGCTTTGGGAACTCAGACTCAACTTCAAAGACAAAGATATCATCCCCAAACAGATGGCAGATCGAAACGTAAATCAGTCCTAGAAGACATGCTTCGAGCTTGTGCTATAGATTATGGAAGAAGTCGATAAGAATTTGCCCTATGCATTTTTCTACAACAACAAATTTTCAAGCTAGCCTAAGATGTCGCCATTTGAAGCATTGTATGGTAGAAAGTGTAGAACCTCTCCTTTGGGATCAAGTAGGAGAACACCAATTCTTCTGACTGTAATTGATAAAAGAAGTCAAAGTAAGGTAAAAGCAATAAGAGAACGCTCAAAGTAGCTCAAACCCGACAAAAGAGTTATGCCGATAATCGTCTGAGAGAACTATCCTTCGAGATGGGAGATTTTGTCTATCTCAGTGGTAACTCCACCCGAGGAGTGAAGAGATTTCGCACAAAGGAAAACTCGCACCTGCATTTGTCTGACCTATAAGATTTTGGCAAAAGAGGTGAAGTTGCTTATCGCTTGAACTACCAAAGATCTCTCACACTGCTCACAATGTCTTCCATGTATCCCGCTTAAAGAAATGTCTCAGAGTACCAACGTAAGAAACACCGCTGAGAGCATCGATCTTCGTGAAGATCTCACCTATGTGGAACAACCAATCAAGATTCTCGATGTGGCGTAACGCTACACCGTAAGCAAAGTCATTCGCTCTGTAAGGTTCAGTGGAGCAATCATTCGTAAGAAGAAGCTACCGGGAGCGAGAAGAAGTTTTGAGAGCCGAGTATCCCTACCTTTTGTCGACTAAGTCCAAATCCTGGTCGAGATTCCCTTTAAGGGGTAGGTTTGTAATACCAAAATTTCAATTTCATTTAAAAATAAGACTTTATTAATTTTTGTGGATTTTCTGAATTTTAAAAGCTTTTCAATAAAGTATATTAAGGCTAAAAGAATTTATGTGCAAAACTATTACCAACTAAAAGTTGGAATTATTTTATTTAAGTCCGTAATGCCTCATAGAATTTCGTGAATTTTCTCAAAATTTTTGGACTTCATTTACTATTTTCTAAAGCTTATTTGAATTTCTGAATTAAATCAATTGAAAAAGAATTTAAAATCTTTCACATAAAGATCGGGCCAAGCTCAAGATCAGGCGATCTCGCCCAACTCCTCCCCGCTAATAACGCGGACCGTCTGATCAAAATCGGACGGACAACACTAATCCGCCCGCGCTTCTCTCGCCGCCTCGTCTCACGACCGGTGGCCCTCGTGACTGCGGCTTCTTCCCCGCCCCTTCTTCTCCCCTCACGATCGCCGCCCGCCGCCATTAACGCCTCACCGAGCTCGCCACTCCCGTGATTCTCTCCTCTTCACTCGCCATCATCGCAATGAAAGCGCGCTGCTCCTCCGCTGCTCGCTCTGCGCCATTACCCCTCCTAACTCGCTCGAACGCCGCCGCCTCACCCCTCGAACGGCCGCTGCCACTCCGCCCACGATCTCCATCTCCCGCCGCCGCCTCGCTTATAAAGGAGCACCTGTGCGCTTACTCCTCAAGCTTTTGCCCCAACTCTCCACACCTCCTCGCCCCGGGCCTCGCAATTGGCTTCTTCTCTCGCCGCCGAGCTGGCTCACGCTTCTAGCGCCGCCATCGGTGAACCTCCGCCGCTCGATCGCACCACCGGCTTCGCCAAGATCGCTAACCTGGTGCGCACTCCGACCCTGAACGTCACGAGCTCTTCCCGCTAACGACCGAACCACACCGCGCGCCGCCGCCGACCATCTTCCGCCACGCTCGCCGCCAGTAGAGCGATCGACTCAAGATCGCCTCCTCGAATGTTTTGCGCGACTCACCGGAGCTCGCAAGGCCGCTGCGGCGCCCGCACCTTGGTTCCCGAGCGCCTCTCTCCGGCGGCCGACGTGGCTCGCCACCCTCGCGCCACTCATCGCCAGCAAGCGCAGTAAATGGAGTCGGCACACAAGGTCGCTAATACAGAATACAAGGCGCGCCAGACAAAGGCTATCCCTTCAGATCGCATGGCAGCCGAGTCCACCGTGGACTTTGCGCCATTGTGGACTCACCCATATCCGTAGCCCATGTCGTCCTCGGCACAAGATCGCCGACGCCACCGGCGCAATAAATAGAATTTCCTTTAGAAATTTAATTCGAAATTCGAAATTTGATTTTAGGATTTAATTTAGTTTTAAACTTCCAGAGCTCGTATTTCTTCATACAAACTCCGATTTAGGTGATTCAAATTTCTAAATTTGTATAAAATCAAGATCTAGCTAACTAAACCAAAATTATTTAATTTGGAGTTAATTTGAATTTTCATTTGAATTTATTTGTGTTCATTTGAATTCGCTTGAATTTGGAATATTTTCACAGATAGATTTTGACTAATTCTAGAGCTTGACCCTATTGAAGAAGTATACTACCAGAATTTGAGCAAGGCAAGTTACACCATTGACCATTTTGCCCCCAATATTTAAAATTATTTAATTCTGCTTTAAATTATTATTGCATGCATAATTGTATTTAATTATTTTAAATTCTGCTTTAAATATTTAATTATTCCAATTCCTTTGTATAGCCAAATTTGATTGTTGTATTATCAATCCTTGTAACCTTAGTCAAATGAATTTAAAATAAATATATGCATAGCAATGCTTAGACCATGAAATATTTGACTTTGGGAGAATTTAGCCAAAATTTCATAAATTGATAAAAAGCCTATGTATACCGCACACCCGAGAGCGAGCTAGTGCGCCGGCTCGAGGCCATGTGCGCGCCTTTTTTATACACCGCACGCCCGCGAGGGTGAGTTAGTGTGCGCTGGGCTCGAGGCCATGCGCGGGCGCTTTTATACACCGCACACCCGCGAGGGTGAGCAGCGCTGCTCGAGGCCGCGCGCGCGCCTTTTATACACCGCACACCGCAGGGTGAGTTAGTGTGCGCCGGCTTGAGGCCATGCGCGCGCTTTTTATACACCGCACACCGCGAGGGTGAGTTAGTGCGCCGGGTGTTGACCATGCACGGCGTCTGCTAGTTAAACATCAACTATTTCTTTCTCGCTTCTTATAGAAATCACCGATGTAGCGCACTTTAAAATAAAGGGATGTCTAGAACATGACAGTTACTTGAATGGCTTCGCCACCTACTAGTTATTGCGTAGACATTATAAATAACAATCATGACACATTACAAGATATTGTAAACCATACAAAACACACTAATAATTTCCCATTTAGTGGGTTTTGCTTTTGAATCATAATCGAACTATTTCCATCCTGTTATTGTTTGACACCTAGCACTATCTAGAGTACCAAAAGCTAAGAGGAGTGCAAAGGAAACTTATCGTAAAATAAGCATCAAATCTCTAACGCCAACCATCCTTTGTCGAGATCGATGATGCTTCAACAAGATATACCAAGATATCACTTAGCTATGTTGCTCGATCTTCCTAGGTTAAGATGACTTATCAAGAATTTGCGTGGTTAAAAAACGAGGTGTGAACACCTTGGCCGAGGCGTCTCTCATGGTAATACATTTGTTCTGTGCAATGCTGTTCTTCTCTAGACTATGCTCCATGAGCTTCAAGTTTTACTGATAAAAAGTGAAATATTTTGTTTTTGCTATACTGCGTACTCACAATATATTATTTGAAGGCTCCCTGGGCCCGTGATGAAGGTCGAGGTGAAGCCAACACGGGCCGCTCCGATGATGTGCCGAGGAGCTAACGCCGCGGACGTGGCCGGATGGGGCTGGAGGTTCGCCGAGGAGGTCCTCGGCGGATGCGCCGCCCCGGGCGGCGATGCCGGAGGGTAGGCGGCCGCGGCAGAGCGCCAGGATCCGGCGACCCGAGGCATCCTGATAGTGGCGACGCCGGCGGGGTCGGGACGCACTGGGGGCGCCCGAGGTCCCGAGGTCGGGTGCCGCCAGGTACTCGGTCCTCCCGCCAGAGATGCCAATGCCAAAGGCCCGAGGCCGCGGCCAAGAACTCCGGCGCCCGGCCGCACCAAGGCTCGGGTGTGCTAAAGGATACGATGCCAAGGCTCCGAGGCCGCCAAGAACTCGGGCTCCGGCCGCACCGGGCTTTGATGCTTGGCCCGAGGCGTGGCCAAGAATCGAAGCGGGAAGTGGAGTCCCAGGCCTGAGCCACACGGGGGGAACCACCGAGGTCGCCATGGTCGTGCGTGAAGCCTAAAGGGGGACCACTAGAGGTGAATCACCGGTCACCAATCCAAAAGGGTTCTTCTTATCTTGATGAAGGCGGTGTGCCGATGGAGGTTCAAGCCACATTGAGGCTCGGTGGGGCCGATGGTGGCAAGCCTCCGATGGCAACGGAGACGCCGTGGGCCACGCTTGGGTAGTGCCATCACCAAGGGTGGCAGAGCGGGGGGGTGCGGCGGGGTGTCGACCGCCGGGGGTGCCCGAGGTCAAGAACGCTGGCGGTGCTCCCGAGGCCGGCGGTCCACACCCAGATCGAGGGAGGGCACCGAGGCCGTAACAGGAGTTCGGGGCGCCGACCGCGGCGGGGTGCCCCGAGGTCAAGAACGCCGAGGGCCTCCGGGAGGGCCAAGGGTCGGCACCGAGTCGGGGCTGGCAGAGGTGCCCGGCGTGGGGCGCGACCGCTGGCGGAGTGCCCCGAGGTCGAAGAACACCGGTGGGGCCTTCGAGGGTCGGCGGTACACCGAGACCGGAGGGGGACGCTGAGGGGCCGAGCAGAGGTGCCCAAGGGGGCGGCGCTGACTATGGTCCGAGCTCGACTGACCGTAATCGAGACCTCTTGGTGGCGGCGTTTCGGCCGCAAGTAGTGCCGAGGTGGCAAGTGGCGAGGTTTGGCCGAGAAGTGGTTCGTATGAGGTCGCCAAGATGGCAGAGCAGTTGAAGTTTACCCGGGATTTTGAAACAGTTGTGTCAATATTTGGGCTTGGCCGAGGTGTGGTGAGTGGACTCGCCAAGGTGGGCTTTTGCCCACCAAGGTTAGAGGTGGAAGATTGATTTTGGCTCTACTTTGTAACTTTTGTTCGGATTTTGACTGACGCTAACTGCATAGCGAGAAGATTAGACAAGGTACATAGTACCCTTTAGTCATGAGGGGCCAACAGGAGGGGCAAAAGGAGGTGTCAGAGGTATTGTCATTAGTGTGAATGAGAGAGCCCCCTTTGTATATGCCATGCAATATATATAGGAGGGCAAGAAGGGACATGGGTTTATATATAAGAGTGCAAGAAGGACATTTACCTTCTTGCCCTCACAACACGGGAGAGAGAGAGAGAGTATGCAGTACATTTGCCTAAATGCGCATATACGCACTAGGCTACGATGCACGATTCTCCGAAGACACCCCGGCTCCTGACACCTGGCAAGGGCACCCCTTGGTGCCTCTACAGTTGCAGAGAGAGAGAGAACAGGCATGTGGATCTTACTAAGACCGAGAGAGGCTAGGGGAGGTCGACGCAATGCGGGAAGCCTGCGGGTCGAAGGTGAAGAAGGATCATTGAAGAGAGAGGTGAGAGATGATCAACATGGCACGAGAGTCTCAGGTCTCTTCGTGGCTAGGCAACGACGCTAACAGCGATGGCGTGAGCTCTAGTTGGCGGTGAAACTCAAGCACGATTTAAACGAGGCGCGAGAGAGAGAGAGAGAGAGAGAGAGAAGGGAGAGTTGAGGAAAAACAAGAGAGAAGGCAAGGGCTTCGGTGCTCCATTTATAGAGGAAGAAGGAGAACCAAAGCGACAAGACGAGTGGGATTCACTGAAGGCGGCTTGGGTGCACACCTGAGAGGTAAGGGAGGGATAAGTGTGTAGGAGGAGACAAAGGGGGAACCACGACTGAGGTGACGACATTTAATGCATGAGGTCTTTTGTGACTACGACATGATGGAAAGACGAGAGCAGATGGGGAGGAGACAGCGGGCCGGTTTAAATCAGGCTTGGTCGAACCGAGAGTGATCAACAACCAGAGGGTGGTCGACGCCGATAGGATGGTTGAAACCAAATGGTGGGAAACCAAGAGGATGGTAGAAACCGTAAGGGTGGTCAAATCAAGAGGATGGTAAACTGAAGGGTGGTAGAAACCAAGAGGATGGTCAAACCGAAGGGCTGGTCTAAACTAAGAAAGGTGGAGCGGGTCGGTGCAGCAAGGGAAAGGAATAATGACGGAATTGAATGATTAGAGAAATGGGAATTTAAACCCGAGAACTCCAATATACTTAAAATAAACCAACTTTTGAATTACTTGAAGTTTGATTAATTCATATTTAATTGTTTTAATTTCAAAATCTCCAAGTTAAGCTTAGCAATTCAACAAAACCAAATGGTTATTTTTATTTTAAATTTTTGGAAAAGGCCTAAAAACTTGGGATGCTAAAAGGAAATGTCAAGAATCCAACTCCTGATGTCTATTTCTCGAATTTGGTAAAAGGTCGAGATGGAAGTGGAAGCTCTATGAAAATCTAACGCTGTACGCACCATACGGTAGGAGTTATCGCATGACAACGTAGTTCACTTTCACGCAAGCAGCTAATTGACCGTGATAATCCGATTGCAATCTAATGGTGTAACACCATACGACGAGTTTACCGCCGACGACGACTTCACTTACCGAGGGCTAGCAAAGGCTAATCGTCCCTCGATCATTCGATCGCGATCTAACGGCGTACCACCATACCAGAGTTTTCGCAAAACAAGGGATATCTTTTAATGCATTTTCACTTTGTCTTTTATCTTCCTTATCGAACTCGTGCTATAAAGCCTTGTAAGGAGCATATGCTCTGTATCTTCGGATTATTACAAACCCAGCCGCAATAGCATATTTTGTGTCTCTAGTTTTCATTTCTATGTCAGAAAATCAGAAACCAAGGGTTACGTAGGTTACACTAATGACAATTCAAAAATTCTATCATGAAACCAGATGCCTGCAAGCAAGAGATCATAGATCGTTACTACTAGACACGCAATACGAAGAAAAGTTGGATAGTCCGTCCAACGAAGAAGGCCGATGTAGTGGTCGAGTCGATCATCCGATGTAGTTGATCGCTCAACGAAGTCGATCGCCCAAACAGAGTCATCGCCAATTGTCTCCAAAGAACCGATCACTTTCCTTGCATTGTCGTATCGCCCTTAAGCTCAACAACAACAGTAGTAGTGTCTATGGTATCCACATGTCCAGATAGGAACAACGACGCTGCATAGCACCAAGTCGACGGAAGGATCTCAAGAAGATGGTGGCTAGGGTTTGGAGCAACTCACGCCAACTCTTCTCGTGTGTCTCCTCATAATTGCCTCTTCCAACAAATTAAGCATCTCCTAATAGTACCCATGACTCCGATACTATCCGACACGCTTGATTTAATCCTATCTGTATTTGTTTGTTCTAACTGCATGTGACCGAGGTTCATGGACAAGTTGTGACTGGAAACTCCGATCACGAGTCACAATGCAAGACCCAGCGTAACATAACGACACTAAATACTAGTTATATCGATGAACCTTAATTCAATATGATCTTTGACCAGGTCCTATTTGGTCTCGATTCAGCCAACTCCACGCACTGTGTCTCGACTAGCCTCATGACCAGCTCATATTTAGTCTCACCACTGGTAACTCCTTACGACTAGTTTTCTACCATTTAGTGATCATGTTCCACTGCCTATTTACTAACTCAGATTCCATAATCGGGTCCAGACCGATCGAATCGAATGTCACTGTATTCTCCTCTTGCCTCACGATATCCAAGTTAGTCTGTGAGATGTTATGTCATCCATGGACTGCTCAATACTTTCTCATAGAGTGATGTATAACTTCATCCGTCGAATCCTTCGATACCAAATGTATGGTCGCGACCTTCCCATCCGTCAAACCTTCGACTACTGGTATGGTCATGCACTTTCCCATATCCCACCAAACCATATTCCTTCGATGTTTCATAGCATACTCGAAGCTACCTTTATGACTACCTAGTTACTGAGTAGCTGCAACCCAAGGTGTACTACATATGTAGAAAACCATGTCGATCTCAGTCTAAGGATTATGTAACATCCCAAATGTGGATTTGTGTTTCAAATGTAAGAAAATGAGAAGAAATAAACTTTTCCAGATCTTGAAGTCCTTGATCGCTTCAGAATTTTGTAAAGGAGTTTGGAAATCAAAATTAAAATCCTCAATTGACTCCAATCAAAAACCTCCTTGACAAAGATCTTGTGTCAAACCAATGTAAATATTTTCTTGAGTTCTAGGGAGGCTTGTAACACCTCTAAATTATCTCATATTTTAGAAATTATTTGATAATTTTGGGCAAGTCAAACCAAGTCAAAGCTTGGTCAAACCCTAATTCACACATTCTAGAATTTCTTGAGAAAATACAAGGCATAAAAATCTCTCGAAATTTTATGTGAGTTTATTCTGCAGTTAGCAACCTCCAAGCAGATTCATGATTTTGAGCTCATTTGCTACCTTAAGCAAATCCTCCAAAATTAGATATTAATTCAAACCCTAGTTGGTTTTCATCGCTCTTTGTTCGAGTCGACTCGCTCGAGCCACTAGACTTGGTGCGATCAACTAACTGCATCACGGTCGCCGAAAGGAAGCGTTAGGTCATAACGCATCAACGCCATCGATCGAACGTTTACCATCCGAGCACCCATCCATGTGAACCGTAGATTCTAAATAGGTTTCGATTTCGTGAACGCTCGCACGTCCAACGCTCGCGCGAATGAGAACCGAGAGGATCCGCATCCACGCCCAAAGTTAAAGTGAGTGTTCGAACTGCCTAATCGCTTCGCTTATTGAACCGCTTCGACAATCCAACAGATAAGTCGCCCCTTCTCGCCTGAAAGGCTCGAGCCGCAATGGCGTGAGCAGAGGAGAAGAGCGCAGCGCTGAGTCACCTCGGGTCACCTTTAAACGGCTCTCTCTCGCCGTGATTAAATGCCCGTCAGGCACCGCCTCAAGTCCATGTCTAACTCGCCCTGCCGCTTCAAGTGCTCTCATGGCGTGATGGACCAGGAGAAATACGCCGCTGTTTCTCTCGCCATTCTCGCCTATTTAAGCCCATTGCCCACTCTTGGTTTTTAGCACTTTCGCAACTTCAGCTAGCACTCACGCTTGCCTTGAGCCGCAATACTCTGAAATCGCTGGGCCGCCATTGCCGAGCTTCCGTTTACTGAAGGGCTGGATCACAAAGGGTTTCTCTCAGAATGCCCAAAATTTCAATTTCAGCTAAAAATAAGACTTTATTAATTTTTGTGGATTTTCCGAATTTTAAAAGCTTTTCAATAAAGTATATTAAGGCTAAAAGAATTTATGTAAACTATTACCAACTAAAAGTTGGAATTATTTTATTTAAGTCCGTAATGCCTCATAGAATTTCGAATTTTTCAAAATTTTTGACTTCATTTACTATTTTCTAAAGCTTATTTGAATTTCTCGAATTAAATCAATTGAAAAAGAATTAAAATCTTCACATAAGATCGGTCAAGCTCAAAGATCGGCGCATCTCGCCCATCTCTTCCCAAGGCGATAACGCGACCGTCCGATCAAAATCGACGCCACACTAATCCGCCTGCGCCTCTCTCCCGCCCCTCGTCTCACGATCGGGCTCCTCGACCGTTCTTCCCCGCCCCTTCTTCTCCCTCACGCATCGCCGCTCGCCGCATCACGACGGTGAGAAGGTTTCATCATAATTAACACTCGAATTTGTTTGAAACCCTTGCGACCGATCGTGCCTTATGAATGTGAACATTTCCATCCATATCTCTATTTTTTCTTAAAATTCACTTGCACT
Organism: Hsuehochloa calcarea; assembly: GCA_036346395.1. NCBI lineage: Eukaryota > Viridiplantae > Streptophyta > Magnoliopsida > Poales > Poaceae > Hsuehochloa > Hsuehochloa calcarea. Next base: position 13,702,186 of record CM070614.1, read on the forward strand.
CTATTGTCGTGACACTATCAGTGCATCAACTAAGTTCCAAACTTGGTTGTCATACATGGATTTTATCTCGAATCTTATGTTGACCATAACTTAGGATTGGGCCCATCATCGTTTCCGTATAAGTCTTAGACTCATCATTATTCGATAATAAAATGTCATGCCCATACCTAATAGGCAATTAGCGTGGCCTTTTCAAACTCACGTGGGTGATACCTCATCTACATATTCAACAACATCTTGTTCATCTGTTAGAGGTTGATAGGACTTGAAACATTTTGAGATGGTTCTCGAATTTCTTCAAGTAACACCTTGCTCCCACTAACTTCTTTGGAAAGAAACTCTTTCTCTAAGAAGACACCATCTCGAGCAACAAAGCGCTGCGGGGAATGGCAGATCGTACCGGTGAGAACGTGGGCAATCTTGATCGAATTAGGCGATGTCCTGGGTGAACACTCGCGCTCCATGACGAAGCCTCAACTCTTTGGAATACGCCCAAAACCTTCGGATAGTGGATACGTCGTGTGAGACCGGGAGGCGGTGATTGCCAAGTGCCCCAATTCCCAATGGGCAGCGGACGACCTTGAATTGGAAGCGAATCGATGGTTCGCCTCGTCCTCTCTCAAGTCCTCGCATGTGAACTGCAGTTTGAAAGAACAAGCAATAGCTATGTTTCTATTCTTATGTATAAACGCAATACTTGAGGTTGAGTGGGGTCTAGCCCTCAATATATAGTGCCCCTTCTCCTCCGTATGGCTGGCCAGAGGCCCTACTCTACTCTAATTCGGAATTAAAGAACTCCTACTCCAATTCGACTCAATCTAAAACAAAAGGAAACTCTAGTTTTACAACTGTCATATTGTTTTGGTCATATCTTTTTTGACTCCGAGGAATTTCTAGGTGATCTAGGATCCGTTGGATCGGGCTTGAAGTTAACTTTCCAACAAGCCTAAAAACAGTCCAGTCGGACTTCGTATGAAAAGTTATGACCTTTTTACTCCGGACTGTCCTGCTGATTCGAATCCGGCTTTGAGCTGATTCCGAATCCAGGTTGAATACTGAGTTGATTCCGAATTTGATTTCGGTTGGGGTTGTGGGAGATCTGAATTGGGCTTGAAAATCTTATCAAAATTTGATCTTTAAGTCCCCTTTTGCTCTCCCATCACACGGACTTCTTTCCTCCTTGATCATTGTGCATGGGTGCTTGACTTTCTCCTTTACGCTTTGACCTTCTTGTTCTTCATCAGGTGACAACAACTATAGTTACCTTCCTCCTTGTGCTCCTCCATTACTTCCCAGTCCGGCCTCCCTCTTGGTTCCAAAGACTTTAAGTTTATCAAACACGAGAATGGACAAGTATTGATTTTACGTAGTATCCAATTCTCATGGAAAACACAAGGAAACTCATTGAAACAAATGCACTGTTGTTTTAGAAGTTTAGTTCTTCCTTCATGAACAACCTCATAATTAGTAGAGATATCCTCATCACAAACACTTTGTTATCAACCCGATTATAGAAATAATATCATTTAGTTTCCTTAGGATACCCCACAAAGAAGCACTTATCGGACTTGGATATGATTTTGCTCGAGTTCAAAGCGTTTGACATATACCTCGCAACCCCATACCACGATAAAAGACATTCCGGGACTCTTCCACATCCATATCTCATATGGTGTCTTCATTTCTGATTTTGATTTAACCCTATTAAAGTGAAAACATTGTTTCTAGAGCGTATCCCAGTGCAATGGAAGATTAGATTGGCTCATCATTGGCCTAGACCATGTCCAACAATGTTCGGTTCGTCGTTCAGACATCCCATTCCATTGAGGCGTCCGTGAACAAGTTGTGGAATAATTTTATATTTGTTTAGATGATCACCAAACTCATGACTTAAATATTCACCTCCATGATCAGATTGTAGACATTTGATTATCTTGCCAAGTTGATTACGCACTTCATTCTAAAATTCTTTGAACTTTTCAAAGGATTTCGACTTATATCTCATCAAGCGAACATATTCATATCTCATCAAATCATAAGTAAATGTTTTGAAATCTTGAAAGCCACATTTGGTAGGAGTGCTCTATTGGGCCACATACATTTGTATGTACAAGGGCCAATAGATCACTTACCCTCTCACCTCTAGTCGTGAAAGGCGCCTTCGTCATCTTGCCCGAGTAAACAAGATTCACATGCTTCAAATGATTCAAAACCAAATGAGTTTAGAAGACTATTTTTATGGAGATTCATCACACACTTCTCATTTATATGACCTGAGCGACAATATCAAATAAAAGTAGGATTTAAATTATGAGGTTGAAGTCTTTTAACATTTAGGTTATAGATGGGTGTAACTTTGACCCATTAACATCGAACACGGAATGCCACTAAACTACTCTCTAAAGTAATGATCATCGACATACTATAAAAGTTCAACAATTAAACAACAATAAACACAACCATAGACCACAAAAGAACATGCATAATTATGGATCCGGTGAGAGTAAATGAGCAAGGGAAAGCATAACGGGTAATCAATCGAGTTGCACGGCTAATGAATCCAAATCATTGAAATAAATAGTCTAGTCAAAGCGTTGACCTAGACTTTATTCAACCTCTAACATGTCCTAGAGTAATCCGACATTGAATAAAAAGGTTCTTATGGCAAATGTTCATGTGTTTGAAGTATGAATCTATTCCATGTGCTCTACTAAATCTCGATTAAATGACGTCCTTGAAGATCACCTAAAGACAACAAAAGAGCAAGAGTGAGTCCACAACTCCGGCAACACATCAATATACAACGAACAATAATAAATCAACAGCATTCAATAACTTCATTATCATCACAGGTACTTCTATTAATATTCTCATGATATCTTCTCTTTATTTCACACCTATTCATCTCATATATCAATGCAACTCTAATCTACATGTCACATGCACTTCTTTCGCATATCACGGTATAGCATGAGTGAATGCCCATCGACAACATTCACTCTCAAGCCCGTTCCTTCTCAAGGATCGGGGATCTTCTCCACTCCCGTGGAATTGTGATCAATCATGATCACCTTCTCATATGCAAAGATGCTTATGAATGCAAAAATGTAAAATTTCATCATATTCCACATATCCTATTTTCCTCATGTCCGTCAACAAGATAAAGTCATATCATTCCATTGCTTACAAGTAAATATAAATAAAAGCACAATAATAATGGTAATGGAAGATAAAGAAAACAATGATCAATCATTGATAGCTATCTACCATGCGCTTGCCTTTACTAGTTCGACACACGATTTGGTTAGAAGATGGCAACAAACACGATGCCTCTCCTACATTAAATACTCAAATTTCAATACAAGCTACAGTATCATAAGAAAATCAATCAATAAACGACATCGCTCCACCGTCCCCAAATTTACCACGCTTCTCCGTTCTTAGACACGGTCACATCTTCTTTGTCACGATACTAAAAAGAGCGTAACTTTTAACTCAAAAATCCGATCATGGCAAACCATCCAGTTATGGATTCTTTATAAAATTCCTCATATTTTCTTAGATTACCAAGACTTCTAATTAAATCACCTAACCCTCGTTTCTAATCGGAAGACCGATCTGGTAGCTTGAGACAGCGGGTTTTACTAAATTCATAACTTTTGTATTACCCAACAAAATTCGAGTTCTTGGATTCTACAGAACCCTTAGACAATTATCTACATCTTTCATGTAGACCAAAAACTCTAATTAGTCAATTACTATTTTTAATCTCTAGTATACCAAAAGCAGTGCAGAAACTCAGCGACTACAAAGACAACAGTCTTCCAAAATTCATAACTCGAATTATACTTATGTACGCTTGGCATGATTAAATATTCTATAGAAACATATCGAAATTATCTACAATTAACTAGTAGATGATATTTTCAAAATGTACCATTAAGGTACCGAAATAATCGTTCAACGAGCAATGATTTAAATGAGATCTATTAGACCGCCCTTTAATTTAAAAAATAGAACCCTCTCTAACCCCTTACGGTTCCTAACAAAATATACACATGTAAAGATGCATGACACCAGGCACTAGCACTAGCTAAGTAGTTCTTCCTCTCTCCCTTACTTTTGAACTCAATAAAGCACATACATACCATAGCGCATGCTGTCTAGCGGCCAGAATAAAACTCATGCAAAGCTCACGTGTAGAAGGAAGATGGCTTACCTTGCTTTGGCGGCGGATGGCCGTCCAGTGTGCAAAGCTATCGCGGCGGCTTTCATCGCTGCACGCCAGACGAGCTCCTTCGCACAACCGCATGCGTTGGCCCACGCAATCGTCTGGGCACCCACACGTCGGCCGAACAGCCCGCGGCAGCGGTAGCTAGCAGCGTAAGCGTATTCGCAGGCAGCTGACAAAACAGCTCGGCCGCCTCGCGCACGCGCACGAAACAAGCGCATGTGGCGATGGCGGCGTCTTTGGCGTCCCGCCCTTCGATCAGTGCGACTTGTGCCTCGGTGGGTGTTCCAGTCATGCGGCGGAGGAGCGAGCTGTTGCTCTGCAGCGTATGCGGGGAAAGATAGAAACCAAAGCGACTACTAGGGTGGATAAAAAAGGCGCTAGGTTTCTAAAATCCCAATGATCTTTTTATACACCATTGAGTCTAGTCCCTTAGTAAAATTTTAAAATAGTCTATTTTCACATATCTACTTTGTTTAATTACGCTGAAGCCCTTAAGAGGTTATTTTTCTTCTTGAGTATTATACAATGGGCTCATCCTCAAGATTCAAAACATACAATCCATTCACTAATAGAGCATGACCATAAAGCATATTTTCAAATTAAATGCAATCTTTGCATCAAAGTACTTGCTTTGCTTTCTCTGACTTACTTTCGCTTCAACTGCGACATCTACGATCTGCACTTATCAAATGCCTGCCTTGCTTCACATTCATCATCCGTCCAAGCTGTAAGTTAATCCTCGACTAGTTTTTCATCATCATAGTCATTTTATTGAGTATGTTTGAAGTACAATAAGTTACCATAGCATTAAAATTTCAATTTGATTAAAAAATAAGACTTTATTAATTTTTGTGGATTTTACGGAATTTTAAAGCTTTTCAATAAAGTATATTAAGGCTAAAAGAATTTATGTGCAAAAACTATTACCAACTAAAAGTTGGAATTATTTTATTTAAGTCCAGAATGCCTCATAGAATTTTACGTGAATTTTCTCAAAATTTTTGGACTTCATTTACTATTTTCTAAAGCTTATTTGAATTTACGAATTAAATCAATTGAAAAAGAATTTAAAATCTTACGCTACGATCTTGGGCGAAGCCCGCCCTTTGTCGCATCTCGACCCAACTCTTCGTGCGAAATGCAGCGAGGCCGTCCGATCAAATCGGACGACCAACCATATCCGCTGCGCCCTCTCTCCCGCTCTGTCTGGCTAATGGTGGGCCCTACTGCCTTGTGCTTCTTCCCGCCCCTTCTTCTCACCGCGCGATCGTCGCCTCTGCAGCCATTAAAGCCTCACTTTGGAGCTCGTCACTCCCGCGATTCCCTCCTCTCTTCACTCGCCATCACATGCAATGTAAGATGCGTTCCCTCGCGTTCGTTCCGGCATTACCCCTCCTTAACTCATTGTACTTGCGCGCCCTCATCTCATAAGCGGCCCGTTGCCACCTGCCCACGATCTCCATCTCCCGGCCTCGCCTCGCCCTATAAAGGAGCAGCAGTGCGCCTCTACTCCCTCAGCTTTTGCCCCAACTCTCCACACTCCCTCGCTCCCGATGCGCCCGCATTTGGCTCTTCTCTCTCGGCGAGCTTGTGCTCATTGCCTCGCGCCGCCATAGGTGAACCTCCCGGTCGCCTCGGCGGCGCACAATCGCCGCCTCGGCCTGCGAACACAGTGCGCACCTCCGCGCCCTCGGGCGTCGCCGGAGCTCCCGCCGCTAACGGCCAGAACCCCACCGCCGCCTCGCCGTCGGCCGACCATCTTCAACCACGCCCTCGCGTCGCCAGTGGCGCATCGTGCTCGATGTCGTCTCACGAATGTTTCGCGCACCTGCGGAGCTCGCCCGCGCCGCCGTGCGCTCTGTACCTTGGTTCCGGCGCCTCCTCTCAAGTGCCGACGTGGCTCACCGCCACCTGGGCGCCACCTCACCGCTTTCGCATGCGTGGCGACCAAGTCGGCCAGCGTGGCTTGCCGGCTGCGGCCTGTATGCGCCCGCTTGGCGCTGACTACCGCCACGTCTTCGTGCGTGCAAGGTCCACCGAGTGGACTTGCGCTTCCTCGTGTGGACTCGATCCATCTTTATGCGGGCCCACATGTCGATCTCGGTGATTAGCGATCGCTGGCGTCATTAGCGCAATAAATAGAATTTCCTTTAGAAATTTAATTGGAAATTTGGAAATTCTGATTTTAGAGGATTTAATTTAGGTTTTAAACTTCCGAGGCTCGTATTTCTTCATACAAACTCCGATTTAGGTGATTCAAATTTCTAAATTTGTATAAAATCAAGATCTAGCTAACTAAACCAAAATTATTTAATTTGGAGTTAATTTGAATTTTCATTTGAATTTATTTGTGTTCATTTGAATCTGTTTGAATTTGGAATATTTTCGCGTATAGATTTTGGCGACTCAGGAGCTTGACCCTATTGAAGAAGTAGAATACCAGGAATTTGAGCAAGGCAAGTTACACCATTGACCATTTTGCCCCAATATTTAAAATTATTTAATTACTATTTTAAATTATTATTGCATGCATAATTGTATTTAATTATTTTAAATTCTGTTTAAATATTTAATTATTCCAATTCCTTTGTATAGCCAAATTTGATTGTTGTATTATCAATTCCTTGTAACCTTAGTCAAATGAATTTAAAAATAAATATATGCATAGCAATTGCTTAGACCATGAAATATTTGACTTTGGAAGAATTTAGCCAAAATTTCATAAATTGATAAAAGCCTATGACATTGCTTTGTCATGGTGGACTTTGCAAATGTCTTTGAAAACTTATAAAAATAAAAAAGAAAAATGGTTTGTACTTGGGCAAACATAGGCCAGTTGGTGGAGTGCAGGTTTATGCACGGGCACTGCTCAGTTGGGATCGAGACCCGAGGTTTTTATTGAAAGTTGCAAAGTAGATTAAGGACCGGCCTTTGAGCCGCATCTTGCAAAAGCTCCACCGTACTACCACATGTTCTGTATGGGCAGAACCAGGCTTAATAATTTGTAATACCTCGGTATTGTTTATGCCATTTTGTTGTGTGGGTGTCGGTTAGACTTTATTCCCACTTAGGCGCAAGAGGGTTCCGTGGTGGTTAGCCTAATGGAAGTGAAACCTTAGCGGGCATATTGGTATTGAGGTAATGCATTGGAAAGCGCCTTGTGATAATTGCCTAGTCACACGCCTAGGAAGCGTGTATTGGCCGATATCTTGAGGCAAATTATCTCGTGTGGGTAAAGTTGTACAACCTCTGCAGAGTGTAAATCTATTTGAATAGCCGTGTCACGGTCATGGACATCTTGAGCAAAGCCACTCTAAGTTAGATTTGTTTTTGGTTTTAAAATAACTTTGGACATGATTTGAGGATGGTTAATCCTTGTGGTAAATTAGGCGGGTAGCCTTGTGATAGGAGGTATCCTTCACCATGTTTCATATGGAGGTTATCCACTATAAAATGATAAATTTTAAATCGATTTTAGTTATGTAATGGAAATGTGCCTTGAAACTTAGTATAACTATTTAAACCAAAAATGCTGATTTATGCAAATAAACCCTACAACCTTCCTTTGAATAACTTATGCATGCATTCTAAATTTTGTATTGGGTGTAATTTGCGAGCGCAGTTGTAGTGCTCACTCTTGCTGAATATTATTATTGAGGCGCTATCCGAAGGTGAGGCGGGGCGATTAGCGGCGACCTCCAAGCGATTACTGTGGCGTGTCGTGTGGCTTACCATTATATTTTGCTTAAGCAATGTTTTATTTGGCCTCAGGCTGGTTGTAATAAACTCTATGCTTATTAATATACCACTTTGGATAAGTTTGTGATAACATTTTGTGATTTGTACTGGAAATCTGGACTAGTGTATGAACACAGAGAATTCGGGATCCTTCGTTCCGGGTTCGACAAAAGTGGTATCGAGCCATATCATTGTGAGGTCGTGACCTAGAAGGAAATCAAACCCTTAAGGATTTATTTTGAAAATTAAAAATAACTTGTCTTACGAGTCATTTCTCAACTTTTCTCTTGAAAAATTATTTACTAACTCATCTCCTTTTCAAAAATTGTAGATGGTGAAGTTAGAATGCCATTTCTCATGGAGTCTTCTTTGGTCATTGGGCGCCATTCTCTGGAAGATGATGCGACACTTGGACTTTGAAGAAAGACCGGCGTATCAAGGATACAAGTATAAAGTGGGAAATCGAGGCGGTGGAGAGTAGAGGTGATCCTCTACTCCAATCTATCGCCAAACCACAGGACTTCCGTCTTGATGCCCCAATGCGACGAGACACCTTCGCGAAAGGCATCCATGATCACGACCGGGGAAGCAACAGTAGACTTCGCTACATCTCGATCACCGCCTCAACGGCCTTTGGGTTCCACTATTACCCAATGCACATTCCAACCCGGCATGATGGTGCTTTCCGCTCAACTAGAGATGAAAGTTGTCGATCTCACTCATCAGTGGATCTAGCTAGAGCCATGGATTATGCCTACGGAATACACTAGATGGTGTCTCTCCTGCAAGTGAAATTACAAGATCGGAAGAAAAGTTGAAGGCGTAGAAAAGAGCGGCATCCTACAAGGAAGGCGAGGCTAGTTCTAGTGAGCGATTATACCCCAATAACACCATAGATTTGACCTTAAATTTTTCCTTTAGTTGCGAATTATGAGCTACCAAACCTTTTAGTAGCCATAATGAATTAATAAAATAAAAATAAATTATTTTCTTGAAATGTTCTTGTCTTGTGTTTGTTGAATTTGGGCTATTTTAAATCTATACTCTTATAATTCCTGTCTCTCTTGTCTAATCTATGAAGAGTTCATCGGATGGTGACCACCCTTGCTTGGAAGTGTCGGTTGCTAGAGGCAAGAAATGAGAATGCCGAATATCAAGAAAACCCAGTTCAACGACCACCACCTCCTCCAGCTGAAGCTCTGTTGGCGCCAAATGATGGTGTCGGACTCATCTAATTGAGTTGCTAGCCGATCCCTTCACGCAATCGAGAATACTCAAGCGTCGTGACCTATCATGCTCCTCCACCTCCTGTAAGAGTAACTTTGTCGAGTTCATGAGGATCGTCATAGCGTTTTCTAGTAACACGGAACCCATGGGCCGAGGATGATTGGCTCGGTCATTGGAAAGAAGCTGGATATTGCTCAATGCTACGGATCGTGAGAGAGTTTTGTTTGCCTCTCATCAATTGTTGGGTCCCGCATCGAATGGTGGGATAATTTCACATGTCTCATGCTAATGCCCAAGAAATCACTTGGGATGAGTTCATGCAAGCTTTCGTCGATCTCACATTCCATCGGCATGATTACTTTGAAAAGAAGGAGTTTCGCTCGCTCGCCAAGGAAACCGTTCGGTTGGCGAGTATGCGCATAAGTTTAACCAACTTGCTCGCTATGCCCCACGAGGATGTAGCGAGAGGCGAAGGCGAGGCAAGAGCGATTTACGGAAGGTTAAGCAGCGAACTCTGTTCGTTTGATTTCTCGGATTTTACCGACTTTCAGTGGTTGGTAAATAAGGCCATCGCCGAGAAGGCAAACATCGAAATGGAGAATCATAAGCGGAGGATGGCGGCTCGAAGTTTAACTCGGGAGGACTACCCAAGCCTCGTTTCTCGATCTCGGCCACCTCGGCGTGGAGATTCGAGACTACTACACCAAGAGTTCGGCTCGGTTCGCGCCCAAATACTTAGGTTCGTAGTAGTTCGTGCGGAGGTCGATTCAGTGACCGGCTATTTCCACGGCGGGAATCACTTGCTTTCAACACAGCGAGTTGGGTCACTAAGCCAATAAGTGTCCCAAGCGTGACGCCACCCCGTCAAGCCAACTCCGGAGTTTGGTCTCGGCGGTGCCTCAAGACCAGTTAGTCGGTTCATGAAGGGCGTGTGAATCACGTCACCGAGAAGAAACCTATCACGACACGGATGTTGTTCTTGAGTACGTTCCTTGTCAACTCGATACCGGCATCAGTTATATTTGATTAGGAGCCGCATTCTTTTGTGTCAAATAAGTTTGTGGAAAAATATGGGTTATCTACCTCCCCTTAGTTAAGCCATGTTAATCCATTCCCGGGCTCGAAATGAGGGCTAGTTTATTCTGTCCAAATCTTACCTTTGAAATCTCGGAGTAACTTTCTCGGCCAACTTAATAGTCTGCGTTACTTAAGAGTTGGGCGTAATTCTTGGAATGGGTGGCTTGCCAAAAATCAGGGCGAGGATAGATTGTGCTAGTAGATCTATCAACCTCACCAATGAACAAGGGATTTGGTAGAGTTCCAACCCAAGACTTCTACGGAAAGAAGTCCTATCTTGACCGATTTAAAGGAAGTGGCGGAAGATATACCGTGGTACAAGAATATCCGGATGTTTTCCAAAGGACTTACAGTATGCCAGGGACCGGGACATAATGTTCTTAATTGACTTAGTCGGGGTGCTCCAATTCGAGCGACCCTACGGAATCTGAAGGCAAATGATCTAGCGAGTGAAGCGGTCGAAGAACTACAAAGTAAAGGTTACATTCAGCAGGTTCCTCGCCTTGGGAGCTCGGTACTATTTGTCAAAAGAAAGACAATAGTATGAGAATGTGTGTGGACTATAGGTCACTCAACGAGGTAACAATCAAAAACAAGTACCGTTACCTAGGATAGATGATCATTTGATCAACTTAAAGGAGCAGTGTTTTCTCCAAGATTGATTTGAGATCAGGCTACCATCGATTAAAAATCAGACCGGAAGATATTAGAAAGCGGCCTTCACCACGGATATGGGTATGCGAGTTCACGGTGATGTCATTTGGACTAACAAATGCCCTGCTTATTTCATGAATATGATGAACAAAGTGTTCATGGAATACTTGGATAAGTTTGTGGTGGTATTCATAGATGATATTCTCATCTATTCAAGAGATATGGAAGAGCATGAAAAACATCTCGAATTATTTTGGGCAAACTTGAGAACACCAACTTTATGCCAAACTCGGCAAAAGTGAATTTTGGCTCGATCAAGTTGCTTTTCTTGGACACATTGTGTCGGCGGGAGGAGTTCTTGATAGACCCCTCAAAGGTTGAAGGCGTAATGGATTGGAAGCAACCCAAGTCATCACGAAGTGAGAAGTTTTCGGATTAGGTAGGTATTACATGATTCATTGAAAGTTTCTCCAAGATCGCCAAACCCATGACTCAACCGAAGAAGGAAAAGAAATTTGAATGGACAAATGCTTGTGAACAAAGTTTTCAAGAGTGAAGAAAAGACTAGTCTCGCACGGTGCTAGTTTTACGGATATCGTAAGGATTTTGAAGTTTTCTGTAGCGCATCCCACGAGGGCTAGGATGTGTCTTGATGCGAGGAAGGAAAGGTTGTGGCTTATGCATCTCGTCGATTAAGGCCACATGAAGGAAATTATCAACTCATGATTTAGAGTTAGCGGCAATTGTGCATGCTTTGAAAATCTGGCGGCATTACCTCATTGGTAACTTTGTGAGATTTTCACGAGATCATAAAGTTTGAAATATATCTTCACCCGATCGGATCTTAATCTCGAGGCAAAGAAGATGGTTAGAGTGATAAAGGATTATGACCTCGAATTCATTATCACGGGTAAAGCCAGCGTGGTAGCGGATGCTCACGAGTAGGAAAGCATCTTGCAACACGGTGTTAGTTCAAGAAAATCAACGAGTTGTATGAAGAACTAAAGCATCCGAATCGGAAATTGTCGGTCAAAGTGTATCAACACGGTGGAAGTCAACCAACCATACAAAGTCGGATCGAGAGAAAACAGCTAGAAAGGCGAAGACATCAAAGAAATCATGAAGAACATGAGAAGAGGCAAAGCCCGAGATTTTTACGAAGGCGAAGCGAGGCCGATTTGGTTTGGCAACCGCATCGTGTACCTAAACATCATGAAACGGACAAGCGATTACGAAAGAAGCTCATGAATCACCTTACTCTATCCATCCGGGAGTACCAAGATGTACGAGGATCCGAAGGAAAAGTATTGGTGGGTTAGTATGAGCGAGAGATCGTTGAGTTTGTTTGCGTTGTGATGTATGTCGGCGTGTTAAGGCGAACATCGAGAACTGCGGATTGTTACAACCATTACCAATTCGAGTGGAAATGGGAGGAGATTAGTATGGATTTTATCACCGGACTACCTAGGACCCAATCGGGTTGTGATTCCATTTGGGTGATAATTGACCGATTAACAAAAGTGGCTCATTTATTCGTCAAGACCACTTACGAAGCAATAAGTTAGCGAGAATTGTACATGGCGAGGATCGATGCATCTACATGGTATACCCAAGAAAATTGTATACGTGAGGTTCGCGATTCACTTCAAAATTTTAGCGAGTCTACATGAAGCTTTAGGAACGGACTCAACTTGACCTGACATATCATCCCCAAGCAGATGGCGGTGAGCGTGTAAATCGGGTCCTAGAAGACATGCTTGAGCTTGTGCTATATATTATGGAAGAAGGTTGGGATAAGAATTTGCCCTATGGAATTTTCCTACAACAACGACTTTCAAGCTAGCCTACGAGATGTCGCCATTTGAAGCATTGTATGGTAGAAAGTGTAGAACCCCTCTCCTTTGGGATCAAGTAGGAGAACACCAATTCTTGGACGGGATTGATAAAAGAAGTGAAAGTAAGGTAAAAGCAATAAGAGCGTCGAAAGTAGCTCAAACCCGACAAAGAGTTATCTTAGATAATCGTCGGAGAGAACTATCCTTAGATGGGAGATTTTGTCTATCTCGGGGTAACTCCACTCAGGAGTGAAGAGATTTCGAACTAAGGAAAACTTCGCACCAGTTTGTCGGACCCTATAAGATTTTGGCAAAAGAGGTGAAGTTGCTTATCGATTGGAACTACGGACATCTCATCGTGGTTCACAATGTCTTCCATGTATCCCGATTAAAGAAATGTCTCGAGTACCAACATAAGAAACACGCTCGAGCATCGATCTTGAGAAGATCTCACCTATAATGGAACAACCAATCAAGATTCTCGATGTGGCGAGCAACGTCACGAGAAGCAAAGTCATTCGTTCTTATAAGGTTCGATGGAGCAATCATTGAGGAAGAAGAAGCTACAGGAGGCGAGAAGAAGTTTTGAGGCAAGAGTATCCCTACCTTTTTCTTGACCAAGTCTGAATCTAGAATTGAGATTCCCTTTAAGAGAGGTAGGTTTATATGATTAAAATTTCAATTTCGATTAAAAATAAGACTTTATTAATTTTGTGGATTTTACGGAATTTTAAAAGCTTTTCAATAAAGTATATTAAGGCTAAAAGAATTTATGTGCAAAAACTATTACCAACTAAAAGTTGGAATTATTTTATTTAAGTCGAGAATGCCTCATAGAATTTCTGTGAATTTTCTCAAAATTTTGGACTTCATTTACTATTTTCTAAAGCTTATTTGAATTTACGGAATTAAATCAATTGAAAAGAATTTAAAATCTTACGCTTTCTGATCTTGGGCGAAGCCCGGCCATGCGCATCTCGACCCAACTCTCCAGCAGCGAAATGCTTGTGAGACCGTCAGATCAAAATCGGACGGCCAACATAATCCGCCGCGCCCTCTCCGCTCTGTCTCGTGTTGGTGGGCCCTCTGCCAATGCTTCTTCCCCCCTTCTTCTCCCAGCGCGATCGTCGCCTCTGCCGCCATTAAAGCCTCACTGGAGCTCGTCACTCCGCGATTCCTCCCTCTCTTCACTCGCCATCACGCGCGCAATGGCGGCCGTTCCCTTGCGTTCGTTCGGCATTACCCCTCCTTAACTCGCTTTATGCGCCGCCCTCATCTCCATAAGCGGCCGTTGCCACCTGCCCACGATCTCCATCTCCGGCCTCGCCCTCGCCTATAAAGGGAGCACGGTGCGCCTCTACTCCCTCAAGCTTTTGCCCCAACTCTCCACACCTCCTCGCTCCCGGTCGCGCAATTGGCTCTTCTCTCGCCGGCATGTGCGTGCTCCCGCGCCTCTCGCGCGCCACGGTGAACCTCCGGCCGCCTCGGCGCCTGCAAGCCGCCTCGGCACCGCGAACACAGTGCGCACCTCCTTTCCCTCGGGCGTCGCGGAGCTCCTTCGCAGCCTAGGTGAACCACCGCCGCCTCTCGCCGTCGCCGACCATCTTAAGCCACGCCCTCGCGTCGCGGTGGCGCATCGTGCTCGATGTCGTCTCTGAATGTTTTGCGCACCTCGCGGAGCTCGCCGCGCCGCCGTGGGCTGTACCTTGGTTCCGGCGCCTCCCTCTCGGTCTTGGCGTGGCTCACGCCACCTCGGCGCCACCTCATCGCTTTCGCATGCGTGGCGGTAAATCGGCGCCGCGTGGTGCCGGTGCGGCCTTGTAGCATGCGCCAGCGCCCGGCTACCCGCCGTCTTGTTGCGTGCAAGGTCCACCGTGGACTTGCGCCTCGTTGTGGACTCGATCCATCTTTGTGCGGGCCCACATGTCGGTCTCGGTGCCGCAGCGATCTTGCGCGTCGGTGGCGCAATAAATAGAATTTCCTTTAGAAATTTAATTGGAAATTGGAAATTCTGATTTTAGGATTTAATTTAGGTTTAAACTTCCGAGGAGCTCGTATTTCTTCATACAAACTCCGATTTAGGTGATTCAAATTTCTAAATTTGTATAAAATCAAGATCTAGCTAACTAAACCAAAATTATTTAATTTGGAGTTAATTTGAATTTATTTGTGTTCATTTGAATTCTGTTTGAATTTGGAATATTTTCGTATAGATTTTGTGACTCGGAGAGCTTGACCCTATTGAAGAAGTAGAATACAGGAATTTGAGCAAGGCAAGTTACACCATTGACCATTTTACCCCCAATATTTAAAATTATTTAATTCCTATTTTAAATTATTATTGCATGCATAATTGTATTTAATTATTTTAAATTCCTGTTCTAAATATTTAATTATTCCAATTCCTTTGTATAGCCAAATTTGATTGTTGTATTATCAATTCCTTGTAACCTTAGTCAAATGAATTTAAAAATAAATATATGCATAGCAATTGCTTAGACCATGAAATATTTGACTTTGGAAGAATTTAGCCAAAATTTCATAAATTGATAAAAAGCCTATGACATTGCTTTGTCATGGTGGACTTTTGCAAATGTCTTTGAAAACTTATAAAAATAAAGAAAAATGGTTTGTACTTGGGCAAACATAGGCCGTTAGTGAGTGCGAGTTTATGCAGACTGTCATCAGTTAGGGCGAGACCAGGGTTTTATTGAAAGTTGCAAAGTAGATTAAGGACCGGCCTTTGAGCGCATCTTGCAAAAGCTCCACCGTACTACCACATGTTCGTATGGCGAGAACCGGGCTTAATAATTTGTAATACCTCAGTATTGTTTATGCCATTTTTGTTGTGTGGGTGTCGGTTAGACTTTATTCCCTTAGGCGCAAGAGGGTTTCAGCGGTGGTTAGCCTAATGGAAGTGAAACCTTAGCGGGCATATTGGTATTGAGGTAATGCATTGGAAACGCCTTGTGATAATTGCCTAGTCACACGCCTAAGGCGTGTATTGGCCGACATATAGCGGGCAAATTATCTCGTGTGGGTAAAGTTGTACAACCTCTGCAGTGTAAATCTATTGAATAGCTTTGAAATAAGTATAGTTTCTTTGTCGATTACAATCAAGAAGGTGGGTGCCAAAGTCCAAACTCTTGTGCAACTTGGGTAGTAGTTTATTCGTATGTCACTAGGTAACCATCGCGGACTAATCATTGAAAGAGCGTATCGGTCCTTTCCATTGCTCTCGGCTTGGAGGCGCGAGCTTAGCAAACAAGCGGGGACAAGGTTGGAAGCAGGCGGCTCGAGGCGGGCTCGTTTGAGCAGATCGGCTCGGCTTATTCGGCGTGAGCGGGAGGTGGCTTGGCTCGGCTCGAAGGAAGGCTCGGCCAGGCTCGCGAGTCATGAACATGCGGCCTCGTCGAGTGTTGCTAAGATTCACATAGACAAACACATATTTTCTTATGAACTAATTCCACGAACACAACATTTCACACAAATTTCTCATGAACTATTTCCAATCAAATAGACAAACTTTCCACCCAACAACCACGAATATAAACAATATTATTTGGAACACCAAGAATCAAAATCAATATGAATCCTCATTCCGGTAGTTTGTTGCTCCTTTGCTCGAGATCTGAAATGAGGGCGGTAGGAGGCACTTAGGGATGATGGAGGTCGGCGGACTCGAGCAGCGGTGGTGTCGTGACAGTGTGCGAGCATCGTCGGCGCAGAGCGATGGTGGTGTCGTGAGACGGGTGGCGGTTGCATCGGCGCAGAGCGATGGTGGTGTCGACAAAAGGAAGTGTTGGTGGCGTCGGCAGAGATGATGGTTGGAGAGGCGTGAGACGAGTGGCGGTTGGCGTCGGCGCTTAGAGCGATAGTGGTGTCGATGGAGAGGTGGTGTGGCGTCGGCGCAGAATGACGGTTGGAGGAGGTGGCGGACGAGGTGGCGGGCGATGTTAGCGCAGAGACAACGATTGGAGGAAGCGGCGACCGCACAAAGCGAGAGCCGAGGAGGCCCAGGCGATAGTGGCGAGCTAGAGGCGTCGGATGGGGCGGGCTAGAGGCGGCGAGATGGGGCGCGGTGGTGGGGTGGAGGCGGCGGATGGGGTAGTAGAGGAAAGTGGAGTTCGGGATCGGATCGGAGAGGAATGGATCGTGGCGTGAATCGGTTGACTTTTTGTGGCTAGCGGCACGAGCCAATGAGTTCTGTGGCAGTGCCAGGCTGTCTCGTTTTCTTTGTGTTTGGAGATGGAGCTTGGCTCGGCTCAAAAATCTGTGAGCAGAGCCAAACCGGCTCGGCTCGAGCGAAGCGAGCTCGAGCTGCCTCGCGAGTCTCGAGCTATTTTTCCACCTCTAATTTTCAGCATCATTTAAATAACTAAATTAACATATAAACATGTAAATCCTCCATGTATTGTAAACATGATAATATACTTAAAATATAAAACACGTAAACAATTAAAATCAGCATAATGCTCATATTTAATGTGTCGGACTGAAACGACAACTAGAGGGAGAGAGAGTGAATAGAAGCACTATCTCTTTTTCACATTGATTAGATTCAATTTAATTTTTTACTCCAAGAGCTATGAAGGTCAATGTACAAGCATAGTGTTAGTCTTGTATTGAATACAATCGAAACCACGAAACATATCAACAAAAAAACACTGAAAACTCAAAACAAAATGAGTTGGACGGTCAGACCTCTAGCCTATCTGTTAGACCTCTCACCAGGGGCGGTCAGACCTCTAGCCCGATGAACAATGAAATCAGCATGAACTCAAATTCACAAATCGGTTAAACTTTTGATTCGGTTATTCAAATTTTAACCATAGCTCATCAAAAAGGTTAGGAACATATTCCAATTGATGATCGGGAAGATCAAAACCAATGTTCCATGATTTTCATAGTTGAGGGAAGGAAGGCACAAGAATCTTGGAAAATCATACTTTGATCATAAAACGTGCTCGTAGGTAAGAGATGATCCTAGGTGCATTTTCATATGTCATAGCAAGCAAGATCCAGACAAAAACCAAAGGAAAACCAAATAATCACCAAAAACCCAAAAGTCACCAAGGTGAGAGCAATAAAAAGAAGATGCTCATCTTCAAACAATCTTAGTTGGATTGATTTTATATAGAGGTTGGTTTAAAGTCACTCCACCATGGAGGATAAAAGCTCAATATTTGAGCACACAATCAATCCAGCTCTTACAAACCCCAGGCTCAACTACTCCTAAAACCCCAAAATACAAATAAGAGTTTTTCACTTGGAAGGGCTTGGGAACTCTACATCTGGACATCCCCTTATATAGTGGAAGCTAAGCTAACAGAGAAGACCCTAATGGGCACCGGTTAATCCCCCCACATAAATGGGTTTACACTCATGCACACTTATCAAAGCGCATTCTGACAGGTCTTCCTAAATCGTTTTCATGATCTTTATCTTCATTTGACCTAAAACACCTCTCCTTTCGCCATCTTGCGCTGCGATTTATCCAAAGGTCACAAAGGTGATTTTTTGTGAAATTACCAAATTACCCTTCATGATCCTTCTTCAAAGACTGAGTGCAAATTTCATGAAGCAATCACATGCTTCATCACGTGTAGGTTGATCAACGACTCTCTTCATGTCGGTAAGTCTCTCCCATCCGCTTCCACCAAAACTACCATAGCACTTGCAGGCCCCATGTGCCTCTTGATGAAACAGTCGCCGCAGAACTTCTTGTTCGGTCATCCTTGTCCTTTTGCGCCAAGCTTGAGTCCACTAACTTCACCTTGCATCCTCGATCATTCTAGGCGTTAGCTCACCAAGCCTAGTCCGATCATCCTCGCCGTTGACCGTCGTTGATCTCCAAGCCTTACGCACAATAATAGACTAAGAAATCGATTCGAGAATAAGTTCTTATAACTTGACCCACGTTAGTCAAAACATGCATCATGCAACACATATGGACTAAAAACTATGAAATTGACATATCCTACGAACATCAGCGCCAAACTGGCTAGCGAACAGGGTAAAACTGGTCAGACCATCCCTTGGCTGGTCAGACCACCCAGCATGGGGACAGCCAAATTTTCACCCTATATATTCGAAACCTCTCTAGAAATTTAAAATAAATAGAAATTTTGGCTCGAAACTTCAAAAATTATGAGACAAAGTGTAGAAAAATCCTCTCTCTTGCCAGATCAGATCGTCGCCCATGGCCGGTCTAACCACCAGCCTCTTGACAAAAAAACTAGCGGTCATTGCGGAGGTGGTGGTCGGACCATACTGGCGGTCGTGCCGTAAACGACTGATAGCTTCTAAAATTTACCGAAAACATGTGTTTCAATAAACCCTCAACACAATTGCCAATTGTATCATCATCATAAGATCATGAGCATATCCCCATGATATCCATAATCTCTACCTTGATGAACACATTAGTAATTTTCCAAAAATGCAAGTCTGAGTTTTCGAAATGAAAATACTCAACGTTTCGCACAAAGGTAGAACTTTTTCAAAAAGCAAGAGAATGCAATGAAAATGACCAAGTTGGCCAGATTAACATAGGCAAGTGAGATATGGAAAGAAACCTTTAATTTCTAGAAGAGTTAGAAATCTCACTTATGGTCCACATGAAATAACAATTGTTCAATTTGACCTTTGATCATTGTGAGGTACCAAGAATTGTAATTCAAGTTCAGAAATAGCAATAAGATCACAAGAATGCAAATTAGATGCCCCCTCACTATGATCATATTTTTCATAATTTTTATTTTCTCCCTTTTTCTCCAAAGAGCCCCCCTTTTAACATTTTTGATATATCTTCCCCCTTTTTGACAATTGAGTCATCAAGGAATTACACATTCCTCTCATCTAGAGATAACATTAGCAGAAATGAGGAAGAAGCATAAGAAAGAGCATGTACAAAATGCAATGGAGTAGCTTCATTTTATATTTTCTATTTTTAGTACAAGAAGTTTTGGAGATTACCCAAAAGAATAAGCTAGCATTTCTATTATTACTCAAAACATATCAAGCATGAAGGTTCTATCAAGATCATGTTAAAAATATATATGAAAGCTAGGCTAGAAAGCTCAAAATGAAGCGATGAATTTTGCACAAGTTAATCAAAGTTTCAAAATTACCAAGTTCATCAACAGGGATCCTAGAGTGATAATGGACATGTCATAATGTTAATGTGAGATCAAGAAGCTAACAAAGATCATTTTAGAGACAAAATGTCCTAAAGTGAATCATTTTACTCAAGGTATCTCAATCACCCAATTTTTAACAACAATTTTCATTTGTAATGAATGTTGATGTTGATTAAAGGTCTATCTTAGTGAAGAATATCTTGGACTAGGAACCATCCACAAAGTCTTCCTAAGATTAAAGTCTATCTTTGTGAAGAAGATCTTGGACTATGAGCCATCCACAAACTCTTCATAAGCTTCAGCAGGGTGACAAATCTTGAGGTTCTTGTCAATTTTGACAAGCGGTCCCCATGAGATCGTCGGATCAACAAAGCATCCCCAAGATCATGTCTTTCATATGCGATCTCATGAGAATAGTTTGGCACAATTTTAACCACATGTGAACCTTAAAACTTGATATGTATTTTTAAATATTTTGCACTAGAGCGGTTTAGATTCACAAAGGCAGAAAGCTCAAATAATGTTCAATCATAGATTCAAGAGCTAACAAAACAATTTTGACATGGCTAGTGTCACAAAAGATCATTAAATGTGCAACTAGCTAAAAGATCCACAAATTGTAATTTTTAGTTAAGTTGTCTTAAAGTTCTAGCTCATCAAACAAAAGACTAAGCTACACATGTGAAATATGATAATTCTAGCAAGTCAATAAACTTGATATGGAATTGAGTAAAAATTGAAATACTAAAGCTCAAGAGGGTAATAAGCAAAGCTTTATCAATTTAAGCGACAAGTAGTAAAGCTTATATTACAATGCATCCTTTTGTGATTTTCATATGAATGCAATATGATATAATGAGATGCAAGGAAAGCTCATAACCTTAAAAAGATCAACAAGATCATAAAGTTCAGAAAAAAGATAAAGGAAAGATAGATGAATAAGGAAAGATCATAACAGAACCAGCTCTCCCTCAAACCAACACATAGGGATAAATTACCCCTAACTCATTCCTCAAGGCGGCAAACCTAGTTGGGTCTAAATGCTTAGTGAGGATATCATTAGTGAGCCTTGGACTCCATAAATTATAGCACAATATCACCCTTCTCTACATGGTCTTTAAGGAAGTGATTGTGAATATCAATGTGCTTGGTCCTAGAAAGTGACACAGGGTTCTAGGCAATATTAATAGCAGAAGTGTTATGACAGAGAAGAGGAACACTAGCAAATGCTAACCCATAGTCCTTAAGGGTGGACACCATCCACAGAATCTAACTACATCAACTAGCGACAGCTACATATTCAACTTCTGTGGTGGATTGAGCAAGAGATTGCTTCCTAGAAGACCAAGAGATGAGAGAAGTGCCTAGAAGTGACAAGTGCTTGAGGTACACTTCCTATCTAGCCGACAACTCACAAAATCAGAATCAAAAAACCCCTGAATAGATAGGGAAGATGAGCAGGAATACCAAATACCACACTAGAGGGTAGAGTAGAGATACCTGAAGATGTGCTTGCGGTTTAGCGATAGGAAATTCTTGGAGATGCTTGAAACCTCGCGCGAGCGAGGGCCACGAAGTGAATGTCGGTCTTAAGGCCGTCAAGTAGAGGAGGAGCTGATCATGTTGCGATACTCGCGTTGATTCACAACTACTCTTTTCCTCGTTTGGATAAAAAAATAGTCGAAATCGCCATGGGAGTGGCGATTGGCTTGAAATCACCCATCTCGAGCGCTAGAGTAGATCCTTGGTGTACTTTGTCTAATAGATGAAGATCCCTTCCTTGCATTGCTTGATTTGAAACCCTAGAAATTAGTTGAGCTTTCCCATCATGCTTATCTCAAATTCTCTGGACATGGTCTCGGAAAAACTAGAAATAATAGCATGAGAAGAACCACAGTAGATAATATCATCTACATAAATCTGAACAAGCGAAGTCATCACCATACCTAGAATGAGCAGGTCTTGTTTACCTTACCCATCTCAAAGTTATTCTTAAGCAAGAAGGTCTTAAGCCTATCATATCAAGCTCTAGGGCTTGCTTAAGACCATACAAGGCTTTAGATAGCTTGAAGACATGGTGCGGATGCTTGGGAATAGAGACTCGAATCTTGATACAGGCGAGTGGCTCGCTCATGAAGATGACCAATCATCTAATCAGGAGGATGGCGCCTCTGAATGTGAAGTGGGCGTTAGGGGTATAGAGCTCCTCTTTGACCTCCATAAATACTGCTGATGATGAAGATGCGGCAGGAGCCTCAATTGAAGGTGAAGAAGTCGAAACAGGTTCTTGAACTGGAAAAGAAGCGTCAGCAGCCAGCGGGAGACCATCATCGACTCCATCACCATCTTCCTCCACAAAGAAGCTCTCTGTCACCTATATGTGACCTGAAATTTCTGATCTAGCTCCAGGGCTAGTCTCATCAAAAGCGGTATTGCATGTCTCCTGAATAACGTTATTCTCAACATTAAGAACCCGCAAAGCCCTCGAATGTGCAAGATAACCCAGAAATAAACCATCAGAAGTCTTTGGCACAAATTTATCTAGGTTTCCTGTCTTGAGAATGAAACACATGGCTCAAAAAACTAAAAAATGAAAGCAGATAGTTTTCTACCAAATCGAAGCTCATATGATGTCTTGCCCAAAGACAATCTCAGGAAGACACGATTTGCGATATGGCAAGTTGTAGCAATAGCTTCGGACCAGAACCTCTTCGAAGCACTATACTCATCTAGTATCGTCCTAACCATCTACGCCTAAGGTTATGTTCTTCTTCTCCTCCATGCCATTTTGTTGAGGAACATGTGGAGAGGAGAACTGATGCTCAATACCACAGTCAGCACAGAAAGAGGAAAATGATGCATTCTTGAACTCTATGCCATTGTCACTGCTAATCGCTCTCAAGGTAGCGGGGATTTCAGAAGCCAAGCGAAGAACAAGATCATGAAAATGATCAAAAGCTACATCCTTGAAGCAGAAAGAACACTCAAGAATATCTCGAAATCTTCGACTATGATAAGAATGTACCATTTGCCACGGCTAACAGAACCCTAAGCGGGACCAGCGATATCCATATGAAGCAACTATTCTAGTTAGTTAGTCATGACCATAGTCAATGAAGAGTGTGGGGTAACAACTTGCTTGCCATGCTGCGAGGTGCACATACAATATCCTTGCGGCTTTGAGTTTGAGCAAATATCTCATGAGATCAATCTTGCTAACTTGTCTTAGATGATCAAAACCAATATGCCCCAAGCGATGGTGCCAATGCGAACTTCGAGAAGAAAATGGAATCAAACACTTGAGAGACCGACAAGAGATTGAAATGTCGGCTCAAATATCCTACCAACTTTAGATATTCCAATGACAAGCTCACCAATTGAATCAAGCACACGATAAGTATTTTCTTAAACCTAGTATCATAGCCATCACCAAGAAGTTGCGAGGCGAGAAAGCAAATTGTACCTTAGCTTGTCCACAAGGCGACATCCTTGAGTTGAACTTGTCGTGCACCCTGATCAATCTTGTTCCTTCAATCTGCCCTTGTGTATCATCTCCAAAGGTGATGAAGTCATTACCCGTTGACTATATGAAGGAAATGAACCATCTTGAATCTCCGGTCATGTGGCGTCAATAGCCGAGTCGACAATCCACAAGTTCTTCACCCTTAGCGGAGATCTTGACAATCAAGGCACAGAAGATCGATGTTTCTTAACACTGGGGTTAGTTAAATATGACTTGAGAACCCTGTACTGAGACACACATCTACCAGAAGCATGTGAAGAAAATTAGCTAGCCTTGATTCTACTTGAGGTTCTATCATGAGAAATTATTAATCGTTACAAGAACATGAGATGCATCGTGTTTAGGAACATGATGATGATGAGTATGTCAAACAAATCCTAGTCCAGGTATCTTCTTTTCTAGATGATCATGTCTCATGAAAGCTCTAGGTTGATGAGATAAAATTATATACGATTTTTCCTAGCATTGTTCAGCCTACGCCAACAGAACTTAAGCAAATACCGATCCTTCTTGCAATAGGTGCAATGATACTTGGTACCACTGGGAGATGCACCTTTTGACTTTGAAGGTGTTTGGGAAAACTTGCAGATTTGTGGATATCATGGGGATATGTGCATGATCTTAGGATGATGATTCAATTGGCAATGGCTTTGTTGGTTTGCCGAATCTCATGTTTTCAGAAAAGGTTCAAAGTTTGTCGGTCTCGGTGGTCGGGCCGCCGTGTGGCGATCGGCCGCGATTCTGCGATCCGTGAGTCGGCCGAAGAAGGCCGGCAGTCGAGACCGTCTCTGTCTTGTGATCGATCGGTCGAGAACTTTTGATGAGTTTGGAGCTAGGCCAAAAATAAAGGGTGTAGGCAAGAAAGAGTCTCCTACACTTGGTCTCATAATTTTAGAGCTTCCAATCAAAAGTTATATTCGGTTGAAAATTCGAGAGCTCTCGGTTTCTAGGATGGAATTTTGGCTAAGTCCCTTATGGGCGGTCCACCGGCTAAGGATTAGCGATCGGCAAGAAGAAGCGGTCGAGGCCGACCAGGTTGGCGATCGGCCGGTTGTGTCTTGATTGTTGATATTATTGGGAATTTGTTTTGGGATAGGTCATATCCATGTTTATCTTTGTATATGTGTTGCATATTGCATGTCTTGAGCTAACGTGGGTCAAGTTGTGAAGAACTTGTTCCCGAGAGATGATTTCTTGATTTATTCTTGTGCGGTGGCTTGCGGGTCAGCGATGGTCAGCGGCGAGGAGGATCGGGACTAAGCTTGGAGGTGAGGTCGAGAGCGATCATGGATGCCGAGTGGTCGTGTGACTCAAGCATGGCACATAATGGACAAGATGGATCGAGCGGGTAGTTTGTTGTAGTTGGTTGGATCAAGCGGCGCGGGGTCGGTGCAAGTGCCTTGGAGGTTCGATGGGATTGGACGGAGAGACTTGCCGACATTATGAGGCCGTGGATCAACCTACACGTAACAAAGCGGCGATTGTTTGATAGGATTGGACTCGGTCCATGGAAAGGATCGAGAAGGGGTTTTTGGTAATTTCACCAAATATCACCTTTGTGACTCTTAATGACTGCTGGCGCTTGGAGAAGCGGTTTATGTCAATCGAAGATTAAGATAGCGCTTCAGATTGCGTGCGTATGTGTCCGTTGTATTGGGCCTTAACGGGAGCCCATTAAGTGAATTCTTCTAGAAGACTAGGCCTCACTATATATATGAGGGGCTGCTGTAAACAGCCCTCAAGCACTTCATTAGGCCAAACACTAGTTGGTTTTAGGGTTTAGAGAGGAGAGGTGAGGCTTAGGCTCTAGAGAGATTTGTGGGGTGTGTGCTCATGGATTGAGTTCTTGTCCTCCTTGAGGGAGTGGCTATAATCAGGAAACACCACGGATCAATCAATGGATGATTGTTCAAAGATGAGTCTTCTTGTGTTTTCCTCTCTCTTTTGATGATTTTGGTGCTTCCTTGATCCTGTAGTTTTTAGTTGTTTCTTGACCTCTTTTATCTTGCTATGACATGTGGGATTACTTCTAAGATCATCTAGATCATCAATCTCCCACGAGCAAGATTTGGATCAAGTTTTTCGTTTTGCTCTGTTTTGAACTCTGATTCGGAAAAATAGAGAAAGGTCAAAATAGAGAAAGGTCAAAACTTTGACGTAGATCTGGATGATCGCTACTTGGAATAGATTCTGGATATCCTTAGGAGGGTGTGT
Organism: Hsuehochloa calcarea; assembly: GCA_036346395.1. Lineage (NCBI taxonomy): Eukaryota > Viridiplantae > Streptophyta > Magnoliopsida > Poales > Poaceae > Hsuehochloa > Hsuehochloa calcarea. The sequence continues at coordinate 13,727,830 of CM070614.1, forward strand.
TCCAAATTTGGTCAAGTTTCATCGTGTAGATCAAAAGTTAGACCGATTTTCGTTTTGGTTTCGGGCTATCTGCCTTTATTTACAGTCGGGACCGGTCATACAGGTTTCTAGCAATGATCGAGCAGCGAGCGGTCGAACGCTTGATTGGCCATCGGTCGACCGCCTGATAAGTTTAATCACCATATTTTGGGTCTTTTGCTTAAGGGTTAATCGGATTGGCACAAGGCTTCCTCTGTGCATTCTTGATCTTCTTAGCTTTCATAGCTATTGGAGAAAAGTTCGTGTTGAATTTGACTAAGGCGAAAATCAAGAAAGCGTCTATTCACCCCCCTCTAGTCGCCTTTCTGGTCATACAAGATTTGAAAAGAGTTTTTGCAGGTTGAGTTTTGAACTCAACTAAGCCATCTTCAAGACTTGAATGACATTAAGATTGGACTTGTCTTGGGCAAAGTTGTATCCTAACCCTTGCTTCCTATAAAGAGTTTTGGACTTGTCAAGAATCATGTTCAATTGTTTCTTACCCTTAGAATTTTTTCTAATGTGTCCTTAAGATAAGTATTTTCTTTTCAAGTTTAGAATATAATTCATAAGTTTTAGCCTTGGCTCTAGCATGCTTCTCCTTATAAATAGTAACTTTAAGCTTAAGAGCTTCACATGAAGCACAAGGAGCGAATTAATTCTATCCTTAAGCTTACATACTTCACTCTAGCTTCTTTGCTAGCATGTCATTCACTTCACGTTCAAGTTACGGCGAGAAAGAGCAAGTGCTAGACTTAGCCTTATTAGAAGCTACTAACTTGCTAGATTCTAAATATTTTCACATGGAGTATATTTAAACTCAATCAACCCGATCTTAGCATTTTCTAGTTGGTGCTTGGTAACATCATGAGTATTTTGCAACTTAGCAAGTTTAGAGTGTAAAGCATAGCAGGATGAACATTTATCAACATCAAGATTCTTAGCATTCACCAGTTCTAGTGTCAGATTATCAACTTATGATTTTAAGTCCTTATTTCTAGCCATGGTGAACTCTAATGCCTTATCCTAACTAAGCAATTGCTCATAGATAGTATCACATCAAGCTGGGAGAACTTCATATGATGGAGGTACCTCATCGATGTGGTCGACGTCGATGGAGTCGGCCATGAAGCACATGCTGGTGAAGTCCTTTGCCTTCCCTTTCTTCTTTCCTTTAGGGAGATCCTCCTCCTTGTCCTCTTCGCTCTCGGAGTCCACATCGCTCATGGATTACTCTCCAAAGCGGCAAGGACACAGTGGCGGCCTTCACGAACTTGACATCATCAAACTTGGACTTGTTCCTTTGAGGCTTCCTTCAAGCTACATTCTCCTCCATTTGGTTGCTCTTCCCTTTCTGCTTGGGATAGTTCGCCCGGATGTGGTAGAGCTCTCCATACTCATAGCATGTCATAGGGGCGTCTCTCTTCTTATTTCTCACATTGTGATAGGCTCGTGTGAACTTTTTGGCTAGGAGGGCTAACTCAGGCTCAGAGATAGTCTCAAGTTCTTCTTCATGGATTGCAGCTAAATAAGCGAGTGAAAATTCAGAGGAAGATCCAGAAGAGCCATCAGAAGTCAGCTACTAAAGCCACATTCTCCTTCTTAGGATGATCAACACTCTTAATCTTAAGAGTCTTGAGCTTGCTATAGAGCAACTCAAGCGAGATTAGAGGATTGTCATTCTCTTCAATAACAGATAGCATTCATCTCTCACTCCTTGGTGTTGATTGTAGCCAAGAGATGGGTTGCATTATCATCTTGAGAATACTCCATGTCGGCCGCTTTCAACTGATTGAGGACCTTGTTGAAGTGAGTTAATATATCATCAATGCTCTCTCGAGGACACATTTTGAACTTGTTGTATTCTCGCTTGAAGATCGTTTAACATACTTACTTGATTTGGGACAAACCCTTATGGTAGGTTTAGGTGTGCCAAATCTCGTGCGTGGTCTTAAAGTGATAGATCTTTGTCGTACTCTATCTACCACGCCTAGCATATAAGAGGTTATTTACCTTGTGGTTGTTAGCCAAGAGACTCTTGAAACCGGTGTAGCAACCTCCCATATAGCTTGACCTTCGCTCGACGGTGAACACGCATGTGATTCTTCCAATAGGCATAGTCAAACCGGCGAAGATATGCGACTTCTTTGAGTACTTCTCTATCGTCAAGTTCGATTCTGAGTTAAGATCAAGAATGAACTAAGCGGGCTCGATACCATTTGTTGGACGAAACAACGACTAGAGGGGGTGAATAGGAGCACTATATCTTTTCACCTTGATCGATTCAACTCAATTTTCACTCCAATAGCCATGAAAGCTATGAAGGTAAATGTACAAGCATAGCGAAGTCTTGTATTGAATCTAATTGAAACCCGAGCATAGCAACCAAAAAGGTGAAAATTCAAAACAAAATGAGTTAGGCGATCGGACCTCTTAGGTTAGGCGGTCTATGTAATACTCAATTATCATTAGTGAGTATAATAAGATTAGAAAAGGAATTAAGGGAATGAAAAGAGAAAAAACTCAGAATTTAGAGGGGAATGGGCTGCCAACCCAAAGTCTAGCAAGTGGGAAAAATAAGCCTTTTGGCCCATGGCCCATGGGGTGTCGACCGACAACAAATGGAGGGAAAACCTAATGTGCCTTTGTAGCATGTCCACCTTTCTGATCTTGCCACCGCCTTTCATCTTGCTATGCCAAGAGGAGAGAGAAGAAAGGAAGGAGAGGAAGGAAGAAGAAGAAAGGAAGAAGAAGAAAGGAAGAGGAAGAAGGGAGAAGGGAAGGGAGAGGGATCACATTGTGGTTCTTGCGTTCTTCAGCGGGTTCTCCACGGGTAATCTTCACAATCCTGTTTGATTAGCTTTGTAGTTTCACGATAAAGCGATATCGGTAACAAATTGAATTCTAGCGATGCGTAGTGCGTGGCGTTTTAGGGTTGTTAGCTGTGAAATTTTATCGGGCGTCTCCTAGAGATTTGTATGTAACATCGTTAGTTTTTCAAATAGTTCTAGATCACGTTATTTGGACATGTGGATCTCAAGTTATGTATTTTACAGCGTTCTTTGTCACGAGGTTACATCGGGATTACGACGAGTTGTAGTAACTAGTTATTAGGAATTATATAATAATTTTTTTGGATGATTGCACCAACACTAAAGTTGTAGGTTTTTTATAATATTTATATAGAGATAAAGATCATATTTATTGGCTTCTTGTACTAGAAGTTATGTAAGTTTTAGTCTCGCTGTCCAGAACCTCTGACGAGATTTAGTAGTTTGAGTAATCTGTTTAGTAGCGATAGAGGATGACAGAATCTGGGAATATTGACAACTAGTTTATTGTGGGAAATTTTTGTAGCTTTCCAAGGGATCAAAGATCACTAATTTTGGTTAAACCTACAGAAAATTATGACTTTTAGAAGGGGCATCTGTTCTAGGACAAGCTGTTGTTTATGGGAGTTGTTGTTTTGGGCGCGTTAGGGGCGTTGCTTGTCATATATGTGTTTCTAGCAATGTATTGTCAGAAATATTCTCTTATTAAAGTTGTTAAAAATGTTGAGTGGTGGGTTGGTTAGGGCGGCGCCCTCTTTGCATCATCAATCTTCATGCGGTTAAGGCAAGTGCATTTAGTCGTTAGTAATATTGAAGTGAGTGCTTATGAATGCTTGCATTATGACTATGTTCCCTTTACGAATGTCATTGTTGATTATTACATTCTTATGATGGACAATTGTATAGGCTCATATGCATCATATTGTTATCCTTGAGACTTGCCCATGTGGAAGCTAAGTATTGATTTTGAGGTCTCCGTCATGTTTAGAGCGGGCTTGTGGTCTCTACACTCATGGAGTGTAGGCTTATAGTCCACATGCTAGATAGCACGAGGCATGGGTATCATCGACGGATGCATACTCCACATACCGATAAATGCAAAGAGAAAGAAAAGTAGTTAGTAGAGTTCAAGTACATATATGAGTTGTTCTTGAGATGGATATTGTGATTGATTGATTGCGACAAAGTTGTTAAATTGGTTTCTTGACTTATTTGCACTTTTTGAGTCATGGACTCGGCCTTCTTTGTTGTTTGTATTTTTAGGTATCTCTTGCGCGGACGTCATGCGTGAGAAGGGCTAGTGATATGATCTATTGCACACTTCCACGAAGTTGCATGAATGCATAATTTTGGACTATGAATTAATAATGGAGCAAACTATTAGGATGTTTGGATTAATTGATTATGTTATTGACTTTCGTTAGCACTCATTGTATGGTTAACTATACAAAGGAGGTTCTGCCGAAATTGAGTGTAATATCTTAGATTTTAAATTATTACCTTGTTGTTTTAGTAACATTCCAGGCTCATGTTGCATTTGAGGTATTCTGATCTAACTAACAGCCTCACGGTCGGACCTCTCACGAGGTGGTTTGATCTCAACTTTGATGAACAGTGAAATTAGCACAAACTCAAAATCATAAAGTGGCTCAACTTTTGATTCGGTGATCCAAATCCCCTCAAATTTCAGCCATAACTCATCAAGATGGTCAGGAACCTATTACAATCGACAATCGGGAAGATCAAAGCAAAGGTTCCATGAATTTCATAGATGAGGGAAGGATGGCACAAGAATATTAGAAAATCAAGCTTTGTTCATAAAACTTGCTCGTGGGTAAGAGATAATCAAGATGATCCTAGATGCATTCCCACATGTCACAACAAGTAAGATCCAGGTAAGAAACCAAAGGAAAATCAAAGAATCATCAAGAACCCAAAAGTCACCAAAGTGAGAGCAAGAGCAAGAATAGTCTCATCTTGAGGGAATCTTGCTTAGATTGATTTGAGATAGAAGTTGGTCTACACACACTCAACCATCAAGGAGAAAAGCTAAATAGTTGTGTACACAATCAATCCATCTCTCACAAACCCTAGCCTCAACTACTCCCAAAACTCCAAAACACAAATTATGCTTTTTCTCTTGGAAGGGCTTGGGAACTCCATATCTGGACATCCCCTTATATAGTGGAGCCTAGGTGTGAGAGAAGAGCCTATGAGGCACCGTTAAGCTCACACACAAATGGGTTTACAATCACTCATGCTTCCCAAAGTGGATTACGAATCGGGCTTCCCAAATCCGTTATTTCATGATCTTTATTTTCATTTGACCTAAATCACCTCTATTGCACCGTCTTGCGCCACGGTTTAGCCAAAGGTCACCAAGGTAGTATTTTGGTGAAATTACCAAAATACCCCATCTCGATCCTTCTCCAAAGATCGAGTCCAAACTTCATGAAGCAATCCCATGCTTTGCCATGTGTAGGTTGATCAGCGGCTCTCTCGTATCGGCAAGTCTCTCCCACGACTTCCATAAAACCACCATGGCACTTGCATTGACCCCGTGTCGATTGATGCAACCCGTCGCCTTGACCTTCCCGTTCGATCATTGTCCATTTTACGCCATGCTTGAGTCCACTGACTTCACCCAGCATCCTCGGTGGTTTTTGACCTTAGCTCTCCAAGCCTAGTCTCGATCATTCTCGCCATTAACCGTCGTTCACCTCAAGCCTCCTGCACAATAATAGATGAAGAAACTTATTTTGGGAACAAGTTCCTTGTGATTTGACCCACGTTAGTCAAAACATGCATTATGCAATACATATGCACTGAAAAGCATGAAATTGACCTATCATACGAACATCACCGTCAAGCTAGCCAGCGAACAGGGCAAAATAAGTTAGACCGCCACCTGGCCGGTCTGACCTCCCAGCATGAGGTCTTATAAAAATTTCCTCCCTGGAAATTCGAAACCTCTCTGGAAATTTAAAACGAATAGAACTTTTCGCTCGAAGCTCAAAAAATTACGAGATCAAGTGTAGAAGAGTCATCTCTCTTGCATACACCCACTATTTTTGGTATAGCTCCAAACTCGGAAGTCACCTTTATGGTTGGTCAGACCGCCACCACTGGCGGTCGGCCTTCTCTTTAACTGACTTCTAAAATTTGCCAAAAACATGTGTTTCAACAACTCCTCAATACCATTGCCAATTGTATCATCATCCTAAGATCACGAGTATATCCCCATAAGAACCACATATTGTTTTGTTCATTGCTCTTAGATGTCGTGTTTCTCAAGATTTAATCTTTCCCTTCACATCACTTATGTCAATATCTCTTTTCAAATTAAATATAACAACTACAAATCAGACTTTGATCTCAAACTAATGCTTTACTAATATGTCAAGATTTATCTCAAAACAACAATTATAATTTCAAACAACAGAGAATCATTTAATTAACAGTGTGAATGGAATCACAATTTCAGCACACACACTTTTCTGTAAACTTAATATCACAGTGCAAATATTCACAGATTCAGCGCTAAGCCTTTCGGCAAACTGAATATAACAGTGCAAACAGTTCACAAAGGATCAACAAGATCACATAATAAAATGATCATCACCGAGCTATTAAACCAAACCTATAGAATCAGTAGAAATATCTCCCAGTACTAGCATCAAACCAATTTTAGATTTTAACTAGTATAACACATATATGCAAAGTGATGCGCAAAATGGAATACAATGATACTCACAAAGCCGATGGCACTCAAAGCCACTGAGAAGAAATCCGGACAAGGCACGCCAAAGGCACTATCTCATAAAACTAATCACCCCACTGTGCCACGAAAAACGGACGAGGTCATCGCAGATACAATGTCAATCCACAATTTCGGGACATCCCAAAATCGCGAAGTCGAGGGACAGAGATGTCGCACAAGACCAATCACATTGCACCGCCGAATGCAACCATGGAGCACCAACCACCAGGAAAATTGAATCCTTCTCCTCACCAGACCAATCTGGATCCAACACGAACAAAGCAACCAATGCACAGGTATCAAGTTCTCTTCAGAGCACCCAACAAAGAAAGAGCGCATGAAGAGAATTGTTGGATACACAAGGAAGATAGATCTGGGTCTCACCACCATGACGCTAAGTCAATCCTAGCGGTAGCGCAGCACCAAGATTCAAAATCATAGCCAAATCTGGAAGAAGAGGAACCATGAGTGGGGAAAACTCACTCAATTTTTTGCGGTTTCAAGAAGAACCCTTGCGACTTAAGAAGAGAGAGTGGAGGACAAGCCCCACGCGGTGGCAGGCAACAGCCGGCGCTATGGTGCACAGGTCGCTAGCGCCTCCAGTGCCTCCAGTGCCACTCCCCTCCGAAATTGCCGGCACGCCCAGGCGCATCTAGCGCCACACACATGTAGTCGGTATCTGGGGCTAGAGACAAAGTCTCCAGCACCTTATCTCTATCTTTCTCCCACCGACAAATGGGGCCCACCTCCTATTTCTTTTATTTTTATTTTTCTGCTTTTCTCTAATTGAGAAATTACCAAAATGACCTAAAAAATATCTAATAGTCCCCACCAATTTATCAATTTGATAAAAAGATGTTCAAAGTCTTGTTTAATATATAGATGTTCGACTATGGGTACCTTGCGGGTTTGAACCCAAAGCCTAGCAACAAGGACTACAACTCTGCACAGACAAAGGAGGGCTACGCCTTGATATAGTGCCTTGGAGTAAGAATTTTCGTCCAAGTTACTTTCTATACTTGGCGGCTTGCCCTTGTCCTCTCGGGTTGGGACATTACAATCATGTATTTGTATCTAGCTTATGAGTACTTAGAAAGTATACCCTTATCTTCCTTTAATTGCGACCTCACGATCATACTCAAGTAGTTGAATTCTTCACAGTCTGTAGGACAATTCCGATGCCATATAGGTCTTGAGTTCATTAAGAGCTATTGCTTAACCTTCCATCTGAGAAAGAGCACTATAGCTAATGGGACCCTTAGTTGTGCTCTCTAATCCCACATAGTTTGTTGTCCTAGAGCCTAGTTCAGGATCTACGATCTACTAGGATAGATTACCACCAATGTGAGACTTTACGGGTATGAGCCCCATTCCTTTGACATTGCAAGGATGACCTTCGCGCCAATCTTTTGGTGAAAGGATATGCCAAGTTCCTTCAGTTGGATGAATTCCACGATAATAACACCCATCTCTCTAGCATGCCTTACTTACTTAAGTCACCACTTTATATGTTTGAGGACTTCATATTGTCCTTCCTACTCTTAGCCTTAACGAGAATGGTTTGGTTAGCGCAATAGGTTATCTGATTGGAATTGACTTTTCGATGCAGGTATGTCGAGAAAGGAGTTCTCTAATCCATTACGCCTCTCTGATCACGAGTCTAGTGCTACTAACTTTCGGCCTCCATGGCGGATCGTGTAAGGATAGTCATTTAGAAGACTTCTATGAAACAACCCCACCTACTATAGTCAATACATAGCCACTCGTAGCCTTCATCTTTATCGAGTCAGCAGATCCATTTAGAATCACTTAATCCTTCTAAGACTGCCGGATGGCCAGAATAATATATTCCCAAGTTTGAGGTCCACTTTAGGTACCTAAGTACCCTCTCTAGTGCTATCCAATGATCATCTCCTGGATTGGCCATATAATGACTCAATCTGCTTACAACATATGAGATGTTAAGTCTCGTTGCACTAGTTAGATACATTAAGGATCCAATTATTTGAGAATATTTAAGCTGATCTTTTCCATGTCTAGTGTTTTTATGTAGCTTAACACTTGGATCATAGGGTGTGACCGCTGACTTACAGTCCATAGATCCAAATTTGGTTAGGACCTTATCCACAAAATGGGATTGTGATAGGATAATCCCATTCTCACCCTTTATTAGCTTGATGCAGCTTCACCCAGGTCTTTCATATCAAAATTCTAGGAGAGAAAAGACTTTGTTATATTGATTGCATCCATGTTGGTCCTAAAAAGCAATATGTCATCCACGTATAGACACAAAATGACACCTTCGCCCCTACTAAACCGATAGTAGACACATTTATCGTCTTCATTTACACAAAAGCTGACTGAGGTCATAGTACTATCTAATTTCTCGTGCCATTGCTTGGGAGCTTGCTTTAGTCCATGAGAGGATTTAATCAATCGAAATACTTTCTTCCATTGCCCTTTAACCACAAAACCATCGGGCTGTTGTATATAAATCTCCTCATCCAACTCTCCATTTAGGAAAGAGGTCTTTACATCCATTTGATGTACTTGGAGTTTGTATGATGTAGCTAATGCTAAAAACACCCGAATTCTGGGAGAACAAGCCAAAGAAGAGTATGTATCAAAATAGTATTCACCCTCTTTTTGCGTGAAACCTTTAGCCACTAAATGTGCCTTATACTATTCTACAGTATCATCAGGTCTACACTTCCTTTTAAAGATATATTTGCAGCCCACTGGCTTATATACATATGGGAGGTTCGTAACCTCCCACTTTCCAGATAACTATGATGGAATCCATCTCGCTACAGACTGCCTCCTTGCAGTAATCCACATCCAGGGATGCATATGCCTCTGAAAGGTTTTGTGATTCATCATCCACGACATAGGTGACATAGTCATTGCCAAGAGACTTTTCAGTCCTCTGCCTCTTACTCCTCCTCAACTCCAATTCTGGAGCGGTGTTATCCACACTAGGAAGAATAGAATGTTCATCTGAACCATTAGGGTCAATGACTTCATTTGGTCTCATATGAAACACCTGTTCAAAGAATATCACATCACGAGATTCCGTCATTACATTTGTAGCGATGTCACTCACCTCGGATTTGACCACTAGAAATCTATAAGTCGTGCTATTTTTAGCATAGCCTAGAAAGATATAATCAACAGTCTTAGGACCAAGCTTTCTTTTCTTTGGTAACAGAATATGCACTTTTGCAAGGCATCCCCAAGTTCGAAGAAATATTAAGTTAGATTTTCTCCCATTCCATTCTTCATAAGGTGTTTCCTCTTGATTGCGAGGCAGAACCCTATTTAGGACATAATTAAGCTATAAGCTGCTTCACCCACCAATAGTTCCGACTTACGAACTTTGTAGCATGGCATTAACCAATTCACAAATAGTGCGGTTCTTCCTTTCGGCTATTCCATTCGATTAGGGTGAGTATGGTGGAGTAATTTCATAAATTATTCCACTTTCTTAACAAAATTGAGAGAATTCATTTGAGGCGTATTCATAGTATCGGTCAGGCCTAACTTAGTTTGATTTTTTCTAGTTGATTTTCCACTTTGGCTTTAAAGATTTTGAAATGTTCTAGTGCTTCATCTTTCGACTTAAGGAAGTAAATGTAGCAATACTTAGTCGCATCATCTATGAGAGTTAGAAAATAATATTTGCCACCTTTAGTTAATATTACATTCATCTCACAAAGGTCAGAATGGGGCAGCTCAAGTGAGAGGTGCTTCGCCCTTCAACGCTATGAAAATGTTTTTCAGGGTTGCTTAGCGTGCACACACACTTCACACTTTGAACCCGTCTCATAATTACAGCTTGGAATTAAACTTATTTTTCTTAACCGCACAATGGCTTCAAAATTAACATGATATAAATGAGAATGCCAAACATCATGAATTTTATTGCGGTGAGCGCATTAAAAATGTTTATATTATTGAAATCAAGAATAGATAAGCGAAACATGCCTCCGCTAGCATAGACTTTGCCCACAAAATTACTAAATTTGGTCAACACGACCTTATTGGACTCAAATACAAGCTTTATTTCTTGCCTGTACAGCATAGACCCACTCATGAGATTACGAGTCATTGCAGGCACGTACAACATGTCTTCGAGAATAAGTGTTTTGCTTGAAGTGAGCTTCAAGCAAAGGCATCTAATCGCGCGTCTTTATGCGCGGTTCCGTTCTCCATCGGAGACGGATCCACCACCTTCACCACGAAATGAAGAAACACAATTGATCGGCACATATATGTCTAGTAGCTTTGTATCAATCCACCAATCAATAGATGGATTTTCCATAAAGGCTTGAGATACATACCCCTCGGAACTAGAACTAGCGGTCGACATTCACTCTGACCTTTTGGCCTTTATCTTGACAAGGAGAAGGACCCTTGCTTTACGATTGCGACAATGGTTGGCTTTATGACCAACCACTACACAAATAAGCGAGACAATCTCCTCCTTCTTCATTTTCTTTCTTTGGAGCTTGTTCTAGGGTTGATTCTTGAACCCGGTTTCCCAAAGCCTCGGCCTCTTGACCTCCACGATGAGCGTGAACTTGAGCTTTTCTTGTACCGTCACGGCTTTTGCGCTCTTGATATTGCTTGATGGTGACGGCTCATTGAGAGTCAAACACTCCTTTATATGTCTCGAGAGGTTTCAAAGTCATGCCACGAGGCGTAACAGGCAATATGACATTAACTTGAAACTTCTACGGTAGGGCCAGCGATCGTCTTGACTTAAGTCACGTACATAGATTTGTAGCTCGGGAGCTGCTCCACCACCGACCGCCCTCAACCATCTTAAAGTTTAAGTAGGTAGCGATTATGAAAGACTCATTCCCATTATCCCATACGAATATTTCTCACCCAGTGCTTCCCGAGTTGCTTGGCATCAGTGAAGTTAACATTACGTCGAGCAACCGGTTATATAGCATAACTAACAAGCGAGCTAAGGATGAATTGTTTGCATCCTCCACGCATCACAGACCTTTGTTTCCAATGGCAACATTGGAGGATTTGAAATACCCCAAAGGAGTTTGAGGTCGATCAACCAAAGTTTTGTTTTAGCCTACCAGCGTTTAAAGTTGGCACCGTCAAACACTTACGGCTTAACGACATCGGATGAGGAAGCCATTTATTCAATTTGTTGGTTTTCTAAATTGTTATAAAATTGTGAGTTTTAGCAAATATTAGAATTAATTCCAACATAATTAATTATAATTAAAGCATATTTCAACAATATTTAAATGACAAAATTAACATATAAACATGTAAATCCTCCATGTCATTTAAACAAGATAATATACTCAAAACATAGAACATGTGAACAATTAAAATCAACATAATGCTCAGTTTAATGTTTTGTTCATTGCTCTCGAGATGTCGTGTTACTCAAGATTTTGTAACACCACAGCTATTCGAAGCCAAAATATTACCTAAAGAATCTAACATACAACCATAATTCGGAAGAACTTAAACAATATCTCATCTCTGACATAAAGAGTTCAACATATAATAGAACAAATGCATGAATATAGTCCAAATCCAACGACAGTTCACAAACTCCAACTATTCAAGTCTAATGAATCCACTAAGATAATTATATCGAAGGAGTAATCAAGGATCTGGCAGTTATTTAATCATCCTTAACATAGAAAGATATCATCCAACATCTAACTCTATTTATTACAATTCATCACTTAATGAATGAAAGACATGAAACAAATCATATTATTGAAACTTGAATATGGTGAAGTGAATGAATTATGTGTGTCTATTCCTCCCAAGAATGTCATCATCAGCGATCACCTAGAATAGACAAACAAAGGGAATAATGAGTCAGAGACTCGGCAAGTACAAACAATAATTTGAACTACTGAATATGAACAATATAGTATCATTAAGAATATGAATATAGAAGCTGGCGGTAACATATGAATGAATGAACTACATACCTTATCTAGGGTATAGCTAGTGACACACCGTCGGTGTTCAATTAGGCCGCATTTAATAAAATGCGAGGATCAAAGCCCGTATGAAGAGCGTTTCATCACGGGGATCCAAATCTGGCCACATTGGAATGGTGGGTCTTACGTGCCCATCTTTGGAATTGATAGGTCTTTATTTTCCACTTAGTGGAAGAAACATGAACAAATGAATTAATGGAATGAAACATGAATAATGAAAGACATCATCTCTTTCAACATGGGTTAATGGATATGAAAGGAACATGAAGCATTGAATATAATCATGGATCATAGAAATAACAGTATGAATACAAGCACTCATCATTCATTAACATAAAGAATTACAATGTACTTGTCTTCCGCTCTGCGAAGCGTTATGAGGCAAGACGGAAGCTGCTACACTCGAATTTCCCCCTCCTACACCAATTAAATATATTCGAATGAGGAACCACGTGAATAGGATCTCGCTCGAATTATCTAATCATAGTATCCTAACCCAAGGATCACAAAGTCGATCTACTCACATAAACCAATATTCTAACAAGACTACAATCTGGACAGCAAGTACAAAATAAATCATAACTAATGATCTGAGACTCGAAATGGAGTGATCTCAAATCCTATGGAAAGATAACAATATGCTACACAAAAGTCTAGTTGGCAGGATCTCCCAAATCGACCAAAAATCTACCTCAAAAATCCTCTGAAAGTCGAACATCGAATCTGTCTGACAGAACTACATAGCAGTAGAGAAATATTCATATCTTTTGCTACGAAACTTATTGGACTCCCTGGAAACACGACAAAATTCTATACGATAACCTAGTTGGCAAGGTCCTCTAATTCGACATTCTAATAAATCTAATGATCAGGTGAAGTTTCTGTTCCTTCAATCTATTAGTGAGAAATGCAGCGGTAGTATAAAATCCATAACTTTTGATTGACACAACTAAAAATCACGTTCTTTAACAATCTGGAAAGCCTACTGAATTTCCTACAAAATTTGTGTTGGGTGAACTTTACGATCTTTGTAATACCGGTTTGAATAGGGTAACTTGGAAATCAGCTGGGAGAAGAAAAGATAGAAAGGAGTAGAAATTTCTAAACAAAGGGTTTTCCACATTTATTTGGCAACTTTGGGCATGGGCTGCCAGTGGGCACCATAGTGGCCCGACCAAAGGGGTTCCCCCCAAAACCCTAGCCCCTTCTTTCTCCCCATCTCCCTTTGAGCCCCCTCCACCTGCCCTTGTCTTTGCCACCCCTCTTCCCTTGCTCCTCCCCTCGCCACCACCTCCCAGCGGTGCCACCATCCTCCCAAGTGAAGCCCCTTCTTGCTGCCCATTGGAAGAAAGGTGAAGGCGGCGGTTGGAGGGCCTACCAAGAGGAGGAGCACGGAGAAGAGGAAGAAGAGGAGGAAGAAGGAAGATGAGGAGGAATGGGGAGGAGAAGGAACACCTGCAGCGACACATCATTATCTAGCGGTTCATCAAGGGTAACCGATCCCGATAGATCGGTAGCATTTTCAATCCACGTTAGGTACATTAGTGGCGGATCGGATTGGTTTAATCTTGTTGCTCGTCGGTTTTGGTAGATTTCATATGTTTTCGGACCTAACCGTCTCTTAGAAAGTTGTAGGTCTCGACCTTAGATTTCTTTAGGCACCAAGATCACCTGATTTGGAGTTACGGTTTATGAGTTATGGTAGTTTCTTGCATTTGTCGGAAGAGCTAACGAGAATTGGCGATTTTCTTGTCTAGCCAATATGAATATTTTTAGGCCGAATCTGGAAGGTCGTCCAACACGAATTTTGTAGGTAATTCAGTAAGCTTTCAAATTTGATAAAGAGCATAATTTTTAGATGTGGCAATCAAAAGTTATGGAATTTTACCATCGTTGTTTCACTAGCGCGGATTAGAGACGAAACATCACCTAGCATAAATTATTAGGATGCCAAATAAGGGGTCTTGCCCAACTAGATTATCGTATAAGGTTTTGTCTTGATTTGAGAGAGTCCAAGATCACTCCATTCCGAGTTTAAGTAGTAAAGATATGACATTTTTAAGCTGCTTTGTCCGTGGGACTTTACGGTAGGTATCGGGGTGAGTAGAACCTTTATTCGAGCCCTAGGTCTCGAGGAGTTGGGTTAAGGGGTGTAAATGGAGTCCTTTTTCCTCATCGTATTTATTGTTAGCGCTATTCTTGTGTAGGAGGTGGAGTTCAGGAGTAGGGGCATCATCCTTGCCTCCTCGCGTCTAGCGGAGAAAGGCAAGTACAATCGTACATTTGATATTGATATGTGTTATTTTTCATTGTTTGGTGATTATATAACGAATATTGGTGAAATGTACTTGTTCATTGTGGTATCGGATTGCTATGGTTCATTTCTTTGTTATTTCATTATTCATCTTGTTCATCCATGCATGCAAGTATTGTTCTTGCGACACCCAGGAGTGGGTAATAAATCCCATCATTCCAATATGGGCACGTAAGACCCACCATTCAATGTGGGCACTTTGGATCCCGTTTGAAATGTTCTCAAGCGGGCTTTGGATCCCGCGTTTTGTAGAATGCGGGCATAAGTGAACACCGACGGGTGTTCTCTAGCTATCTGGGTATAAGTAGAAGTGAAGGCATGCATTTTCATTCGTTCATGTGTTATTTCTAGTTCATGTGATGGGTCACTATGCTCATGATGTCTTGTACTTATTATGTCCAAAATAACCTTTTGTACTTCTTGAGTCTTGGAATCACCCTTGCTGTGTTTCCTATTTTAGGTGAATCATGATAGCGTCTTTTGTGGGAGGAGTAGACACGAGTTGCACACACGTTGTGATAACCATCATTTACTATTTTGCATTTACAATGTTGAATTTGTAATAATAAGTAACACATTTGATGGTTGTTGATGGCTATCGTTATGCCTAGGTTATGGATTCGTGCTCTCGATTATGGAACTAGTAATTTTATTGGTATGGAACATCTTGTTGAATAATTTATGCATTGCTGAAATTAGGTGATTAATATGCTATTTCCCTTTGAGAGAACTTAGTTGCTCTTTTATTGTTGAATGCTCGAAATTGTTTAGATTGTTGATTGGTAGTAGAGGTTTTAGGTAATATCTTGGCTCATGAAAATTTGGGGTATTCTGGATCGGTCTCTAATTAAGTCATATTGGCGGACAAAGTAGCTTCTAATTCTCGTCGACCCTTTTGGATAGTCGCAAAAAAACTACCATAACTTGTAAACCGTAACTACAAATCAGTGATCTTTGCACCTATAGAAAGCTAATGATGAGCACTACAACTTTCTAAGAGACCTTAACTCTGATTGAATTTAACTTGACTGTCGATGATCAAGCCAGGGTAGAAATCGACTTGATTTGCACTCTGAATCGCATCGGCGAGGATGTGCCAATGGGAGGTTATCTCGCCGGTAAAAATGTGGAACCAGTGAGGAAGGCGACCTTGGAGAGGATGCGCCGAGGAGGAAGGGGAGAGGAGGCGAGGCTTTGTGGAGAAGGGATGGCGCACAAGGGGAAAGAAGTGGCGGTGGGTGGGGAGTGGGGAGAGAGGGGTGAGGCTAGGGTTTAGGGGAGGGAATCCCCCCTTATGGCCAGCCCCCAATTTGGGCCCATCCTGGGCCGCGGCCCAGGGTCTAGATTGTCAAAAATATGCTAAAAACCCCCCGATAAAAGGACAATTCTGGATTTTTGTTTCACTCCCTCTCCCGAGACTTCTTCCGAAAAGCCGATTCACTTTCGGGATATTACAGATTTAATCTTGGCCTTCACAACACTTATGTCACTATCTCTTCACCAATTAAATATAATTACTATAAATCAGACTTTGAACTCAAAATAATGCTTTACTAATATGTCAAGATTTATCTCAAAACAACCATTATACTTTCAGACAACATAGAATCATTTAATTAACATCATGAATGGAATCACAATTTTAGCACACAAACTTTTGTGTAAACAAAATATCACAGTGCAAATGTTCACAGATTCAGCACTAAGCCTTTCAGCAAACTGAATATAATAGTGCAAATAGTTTACAGAGGATCAGCAAGATCACATAATAAAATGATCAAACTCCTTCCAGTCCCAATTGAATTATAAAAAGTATCAAAGCTACTAAATAAAGCGATAACGATAAGCAATCCAATTTGGTTCAAGTCTGATTTTAGTTATCAAATCAATCTCAAATTTTGACAATGATCATCATCGAGCTATTAAACCGAACCCATAGAATCACTAGCAATATCTCCCAGTACTAGCATCAAACCAATTTTAGATTTTAACTAGTACAACACATATATGCAAAGTGATGCGCAAAATGGAATAAAGTGATACTCACAATGCCGATAATCTTGAAAGCCCCGAGAAGAAATCGGACAAGGCTGTGAGCGCCGACACGAAAACCAATCGCCCATTGTCTTTGCGAAGAATGCGAGGTCGTCGGACATACAATGTCAATCCGCAATTTGGGACACACCAAAATCATGAAGTCACGATGCAGAGATGCGCACAAGACCAATCACGATTGCCGGTCGAATGCAACCACGGAACACCAACCACTAGTAAAACCAAATCCTTCTCCTCCCCATCGATCAATCAGAGCCAACACGAACAAAGCAACCAATGCGCGGTATCAAGTTCACTTCAAAGCAACCAACGGAGAAAGGGCACAAGAAGAGAACCGATCGGATGTACAAGGAAGATAGTTTGGGTCTCACCACAGGCGACTTAAGAAGAAGAGAGAGAGAGAGGAGGAGGCCCCCGTGGTGTGTCACACCTGGGCATGGAATACCCAAAGATCTTATTTGTACACTACGCTAGTACCAGGATTAATGGCTAGCACACACATTCACAACATTTGGTAATCACATCCATGCAAGCACATACTAAAGTAAAGCAAAGAGGGTGTTCTACTTAAGCTATTCAACAATTTTTACAACAACAGCCGACTTTCCAAATAAAGGCAGTCATCAGAGTAAACAAAATAAATAGCAGCGAAGACATAGTAATAGTAGTAAAAGTCCAGCGGCATGCCCATCCGATCCCGCAGGCAACCCACAAGGAACAAGACCTAGGTAGACCCGTCACTGAACCCTCCGATGCTGGGGGCAAAGAACTCGTCGCCTGGCGTCGGCTCCTCTGCAAATTCTAAACCAACAACAGTAGCAAGATTGAGTACAATGCATACTTAGCAAGACTTGTAGTGTATCGTAAAAATTATACTAGATGCAAGGCTATCAAGTGAATGGCTCTACTCTACAAGTTCTTTTGCTCAAAGCCATATTTATTTGCAATTTTCATAAGTAGTAGTTTGCAACAGAATTTAAAAGAGCAAGTTAAGAAAAAGTAAATACAAGACATTAATTAAATAATTGAATGAAATAATACCAAAGCCCACAACCCTAGTCGGCAGCAAG
This sequence comes from Hsuehochloa calcarea, assembly GCA_036346395.1. NCBI lineage: Eukaryota > Viridiplantae > Streptophyta > Magnoliopsida > Poales > Poaceae > Hsuehochloa > Hsuehochloa calcarea. Next base: position 13,745,868 of record CM070614.1, read on the forward strand.
CAAGAAGATAATCATGTCCAGCCATAGAAATGGCACTAACAAGTTCGTGTTTAACCATAGAAATGGTAGTCCTGCTATAGACATAGAAAATTAGCCATAGAAATGGCATCTTTGCTATAGACATAGCAATTCAGCCATAGAAATGGTAGTTATCTCAACAAGGTAAAAAACCCATATCATTACCCCAATCTTTTGTAACAAAGCGATTTGAAAAACAAAGCTACCGGTACCTTGACCGCTTTAAGCACGCTCATGACGCGAGCACGGCTATTCAAATAGTTTTCACTCGCAAGGTATACAACTTTGCCCATAGTGCTGTGATATTCTAGTTATGCAGGTATCTCTATATCACGCTAGCTAGAAGGTAAGCAGTCTAGAGTTCACGATGTAACCTTTACATTATCTAGCTCTAACCTTGCACTAGCCCTATGAATTATTATCCCCAATTACTCGGATTGAAATCCGTAGTATGAGAGTCCTCACTCTCGAATGGAAGCTTTGTTGAGAAAGTCCCTCACTTGTCTGATGGAAACAGTCAAGTGAGTTTCTCACTTCATCGGATGGAAACCGTTGAAGTGAGCCATTCGCGATTGTGACGGCAATGGAAATTGTTCGCACTATACGCCTACTATCATGCAAGGTTATGATTCGATAACTTAGATAGCTACGGCTACCCCATCCCGGCACATACGGTTATGCGATTAAGTCTTAGTCCCAGTTTGCTAGCCGGTTCTTAATCGACTCTGATGAGAACTCCCTGCGGCTACTAGTGAGTCCCAATTCTCACTTTTTAGATTACAATATAACTCATTCACGTCTAAAACTAAGGTTTTCATTTCATTTTCATATCAAATAACAGAGATGACCTCTTTGGATATTTTATAAAATATTCCCAAATTATCATATTATCATTTTATCAATTTTCGGAAAAACTATCACTCTAGTTGCGTTTGTGCGATAATCGCACTTGAAAACTTCCCAATTGGCATTACATAATGCCTAACCCATATTCGAATGCCTAAAATAGTAGGGGTCAACATTTCAAAGGATAATGCAACAAGTAGGATTACAAATACTATTTTTCCAATAATAGCATTTTCATGCACAACATACGCATGCATAATAGGATTTACAAAACAAAGTACAATAGTTAAAATCATGTGATCAATATGATAAAATGGGGTACTTGCCTTGCTCTTGCTTTTTTGGAGGTAAAGTTGATTGATAAATCGCCATAATAACCCGAATAATCGGCGTCTAAAAAGGCTAAAAATAAATTAAATAACATCCACTGGTTGAAAGAGGTATTGACCACAGTGAAAGAGGTTTAGTTTGACCACGGTTGGATGGAGGTTTCAACCACTGGTTGAAAGAGGTTTGATTTCGACCACATGGTCGAAAGAGGTATTGACCACCTGGTCGAAAAGGGGTTTCGACCACCAGGTCGAAAGGAGATTCTACTGTTCACTTAAGCCATGGGGACCACGCATCATAGACTTGTCTACAAGAACTTTTGATTTATGTTTTCATTAACTTTTGGCGGGTTCCACATGTTAGTGAATCAACGAGGCTAACCGACAACTAATCATTGATTTAGTCTTAATGGTCGTAGTTAAGATGCTAATGACGAGGTAGAGTGCTTGTTCAGTAAAAGCCGTGTGGTGGCGCTTGCATCCTCGCATCCTGCCGGCTGCTTGATACTCGTAGGGGTCGGTGAGTGCCTAAAATAGAATCTCCATACCCTTGCACATCATCGGCACCGATAGCGATGCGGAGGTGGCTTAACGCGGCGGTGCTTGGTGTCGGCGGAGGAGCTTCTACAACAAAGGGAAATTGCTCGAAGAGCAACACCCTTGCTAAACTAATGTGTGCATAGCGTCTACATACTACTAGGGTCATATCGGAAGGGGCGAGAGGCTCGGGCGTGGTCGGGGATGACTAGTCAGCGACGGTAGGAACCTAGGTTGGTTGCATGAGGAGAAGAGGCTCGAGTGAAGGGATTGAAGTCCAAAGGTTAGAGAGGCTTGGCGATGGTCTGCAATGCTCTAGGCGCGACGAATCGACTTGGGATGCGGTGAAGCTCAGCGACAAGCTGGAGTGGCGGTTACAGGTGGAGGAGAGGAAGAAATGTTTATTCGGTGATCCGTGAATTGAATCTGAAATCAAGTGAGGATAGTATCAATGGTCACTAGAACATGTCATGATGCAATAAGGGTGATGCAAAACCCTTCATGGTGTCGAGGATGAAGGTGGCGGTATGCGGTGAATTAAGGCTCGTGCTCCTTGAGCTCTATAGTTCGATTGATGGAGGAGAAGAGGTGTTCACTAACCGAAAGGATGAGGCGCGATTAGGTGGACCTTATATAGGCGGAGGTGGAGATCAACGAGGAAAAGTTCAGGCGAGTCAGCGGAGCTCTCGGGGTTTTGGCGGCTTCAGGCGGGAGTGAGGTGTGACCAAGGTAGGGATGGCGCGGCTTGATGGCGAGGTGGCGAGGTCGGTGTGGCTAGTGGGGAAAAAGCGTGGGTGGTGTGGAAACCATGGGCGGTGCGGATTGCTCGTGGGCGTCTTGGTGCTCGGCTTGCGAGGTGGAAAACGATCCCTTGCAGTCGAAGAGAGAGAGAGATTTTGATTTTTGATTTTCTATTGTATTCTTTCTTGATTTTATTTACTAGTCAAATTACTTGAATTTAATGAAATTTTTGTGTAGGCACTGACCTAATTTAGTTCCTCCTGTAAAATTTTGAGATGATGATACTTTTTGTGAATTTCTATAAAATTCTTACAAATTTCATTTTGCTCTTTTGTAAATATTTTTCTAATTAAGATTTCATATAAATTCTTTTGTGAATTATACAGGAGATAATGCAGAAATAATTCTCTTCTCGGATATTTTATCTTATCTTATCTAATTCCTTTTTAGCACCTATTGGTTTGTAGTTCATGTTTAGCTTTTAAGATCAAAAACCAAAATCAACATGGTATTTTTCATATGCAAATGGTCAAGTATTTCTCCTAATGCATCTATAATACATAATCCCATAATTAGGATTTTGGGATGTTCTGTGAGTGGCAACCAGCAGTAGGTGCCAAGGCGTCACGGGATGCCAGCGCCGCTCCCCTCTGAAATCGTCGCCATGCCCAGGCGCATCCACTGCCACACACACAAAGTCGGGATTTGGGGCTGGAGACAAAGTCTCTGCTGCCTTATTGTAACACCCCAAAATTTCCAGAATACAAAAATCGAGATTTTGAAACACTTCATGTGTCATCTGTTGTCATGATTTTTACACGCATCTTGAGATTTACTTTATCGCATTTGCTTCTCTCATGACACAAGTGAACCCTAACTCATAAACACTAGAATTTGGAATGGTGCTCAAAGATTGGTTAGAGCTTCTTAGCAAAGTGTCGGGTTGGGGTTTATTCCTCAAAAAAATTTCAAAGCAAGTCCCCTTTCCTGTATCCCACCCGCCCCTAATCTCCACCCTTTTCTCCACTATCAACCAGCGTAAAGCCACAAGCCACAGAGCCCCTTCGGTTGGTCGTGGCCGCAACCTTCTTCCTCGGTGCCTTTGTTCCTCATTGTTCCTCTCGACCCGATGGTCGGTCGACTCGGTGCAGTCGAGACCGCACCCTGGTCGTGACCTCTTGTTTCCCCCAGTGCACCACCGTACCACCCTGGTGCGACCCGGTGCACTGTTTCTCTCGACCAGTGGTCTAGCCAACTCGGCATAGTCGAGACTGCCACCTGATCGTGGTAACTTTCCCCAATGCAACTGCGATCCGTATGGGTGCAACCTGCGCCTTATTCCTCGACGATGGTTTAGCCGGCCGGTGAAGTTGAAGCGCACCACGGTCATGGCGGCTGGGCGGACCCGGTCGAGCGCCACTCAAGTCGGTGTGCCCAAACACGCCAGCGGTCGTGGTCGTCTATGTGGGCCCGGTCGATCGTCCTCTTCCATATGGCGTCGACACCGCCAACTCGGGACACCCGTCTGACGTGGTGTGTCTTTGGCGGCGCCACCACTCCCCATTACAAGCCGTCTCTCACCCATTAAAGTCATCGCTTAGTGTGTCAAGTCGCTACATTGTCTTTGCCACGATCGCCATCACCATCCACTCGTAGTCTGCGCGAACTGATCGATGAACACCGGGTGACCTCCACCCCCTTTCGCCTATAAATAGCGCCCTAGGCCCTTCCTGCTCTTTGTTTCACCACCCAAGAGCAGTTCTTCCCTTCCTCTCTTACGCCATCCCTCGGGAGGCTCGAGCTCAGTAAGGCTTGAGTGGTCACCTCTATCGGCACCTCCGCGGCGTCGCCGGCAAGCCGGTGCCTTGGTGAATATTTCTCCCTCTTGAACACCTCCACTCTTGCTTCGACCTAGGCGGCTCTCCTCATGGATTCCACTCTGTACTCGCGAGGAACTACCGACTCGTTCTCCCTTCCCTTCGCCCGGCGTAGCCTCGTGATCGGATCAACCGGCGACCACCTCACGCCACTTAGAGCTCTCCATTGTTGCGGGCCGTCGCCTTGAGACCATCTCGGCTAGCTCGCTTCTTCTACTTCCTCGGTACATTCCTAGTTGCCACTAAAGCTCCTTCCTACTCTGTTTTGTTAAAGCGTTGCGGGCGAAGAGCGCCTTTGTAGAACCATGTTGTAGTCGAACGAGGCGGTGGTTGAACCTTCCACAACTTGAAGTATGGCGAACCCCTTGATAATCGAACTCCTTCCGCCTAAGGCTATGGTCAAACCTATACTTGACCGGATGGTGAAACCCCTTACGACGGATGGACAAAACTCCTTCGACCGGATGGTCAAGCTTCTCCCAACTAGGCGGATGAAAATCCTTGGGTGAATGGGCGAAACACCCTTTTACGAATGGTGAAACTCCCTCGACTAGATGGTCAAAAACCCTTGACCCAATGGTTGAAACTTCTATCGGCCGGATGGTGAAACTCCTTAGGTCGGATGGTCAAAACCGTTCAGGCCAAATGGTGAAACCCCTCTGGCCGGATGGTCCAAACTCCCTTTGACGGATAGTGAAAACCCTCGACCCTACGGTCAAAACTTGTCCCCACGATCGGTTGAAACCCTCTTTCGACCGGCTGTCAAAGACTTATTTGACCGATTAGTGAAACCCTCCTTTGACCGACTGTCGAAGACTTCTTTGACGATTAGTTGAAACCCTTCTTGACCGACTTGCCGAAACTTCCCGACCAGATTAGTCAAAATTTCTCGACTAATGGTGAAGTTCCATTGACCAATAGTCAAAACACTTTCCTAAATCTCGTTCGACCGGTTGGTTGAAGCTCCCGACAAACTAGTGAAATACTATTGACCGATGGTGAAACAATGAGCGATAGTCGAAGTAATGCGATGGTCGAGACCATAAGCGATAGTGGAAATAATGAGCAATACTCAAAGCGTGAGCGATGCTCAAAACCTTACCAACCTATTATTCAAAACCCATCCCGACCAAGTGGTCAATACCATGAGCAGAACTCGAAAACCTCCACGATCAAGTACTTGAAACCCATCTCGACCAAAGGGTTAAAACTATACCCAGAACTCAAAAACTTTCTCGACCAAGTATTTGAGACCCATCTCGACCAAGTGGTCGAAACCATGAAACGATACTCAAAACTCTTTCTTCGGGAAGCGAACCCCTCAACGGTGGTCAAAACATACTTGATGCTCGAAGGCGATGCTTCGTCTACAGACTAAACATTATCTCAAAAAAGCCTACGATACTAGATCGGTTGCTCATATTTGCAATTCGATGTAGAGTCTAACAAGGACTAGGAGAATTGCAAGGGGCGAGATGGATCTTCGCGTCGGGAATAAAGCAAGGGTTGCTGCATTAGTTGTCGGGACTTTGCTATTACTTTTGCCCTCATGTTATTCTGGAATTAAATAATTGTTATTACGTTCCAGCCATAAGTAGAAACATCATCTCTGCCTCATGTTTGATGGCAGAGGGTTATAAATTCATCATTGAGAACAATGGTTGTTCTATATTTTTTGAATAAAATGTTTTATGGCTATGCTCCTGTTTTGAATGGGTTGTTTATTTTAAATCTTGATGATGCACCGTCTATAATATTAATGTGAAGAGGCTTACGCTTGATGATTTGAATTCCACTTTTATTTGGTATTGTCGTTTGGGTCACATAAGTGAGAAACATATGAAGAAGCTCCATGATGATGGAATTCTAAACTCATTTGATTTAGAATCATTTGAAACGTGCGAATCTTGCCTAGTTAGAAAGATGACCAAGACACCTTTCCTTTGGTAGGAATGAGAGGCGTCAGGCTCTTGGCACTCATATATCTTGATGTATGTGGACCAATGAGCACGACAGCTAGAGGTGGTTTTTAGTACTTCATTACTTTCACCGATGACTATAGTAGATATGGATATATCTATTTAATGAGGTACAAGTCGGAATCCTTTGAAAAGTTCAAGGAGTTCCAGAATGAAGTACAAAATCAACTTGGCAAGACAATCAAATCATTACGATCTGATCGCGGAGGTGAATTTTTTAGCCATGAATTTGGTGATCATTTGAAGCAATGTGGAATTGTTCCACAACTTACTCCACTGGGCACTCCACAATGGAATGGGGTATCCCAGCGGCGTAATTGAACTTTGTTGGACATGGTTCGATCAATGATAAGCCAATCAGATCCGTCGTTGCATTTTTGGGGTTATGCTCTGGAAACTGCAGCTTTCACTGTAAATAGGGTACCATCGAAATCAGTAGATAAGACACCATATGAGATATGGACTGGGAAGAGTCCTAGCTTGTCTTTTCTAAAGATTTGGGGATGTGATGTCTATGTGAAACGTTTGACGTTTGTTAAACTCACACCCAAGTCAGATAAATGCTTCTTTATAGGATATCCTAGAGAACCAAAGGATATTATTTCTACAACTGGGAAGAAGGCAAAGTTTTTGTTGCCCGAAATGATGTCTTTTTCGAGAAATAGTTTATTTCAAAAGAAGTTAGTGGGAGAAAGATGCAACTCGAAAAAATTCGGGAAAGTCTGAAAGTGTTTCAACTCCTACTGAACCTCTACAGGATGAACAAAATATTGTTGAACCTGTTGATGAGGCATCAGCCCCACATAGATCTAAAAGACCACGTCAATTGCCTATAAGGTATGAGCATGACGTATTATTATTGAATAATGATGAGTCTAAGACTTATGAGAGCGATGATGGATCGGACTACGAGAAATGGCTTGGAGCCATGAAATCGAGATAGACTCCATGAGAGACAATCAAGTTTGGAACCTAGTCGATCCACTTGATGGTGTTAAAACCATTGAGTGCAAATGGATTTATAAGAAAAATATTGACATGGATGGAAATGTTCACATTCATAAAGCTCGACTAGTCGCAAAAGGTTTTCAGCAAGTTCAAGGAGTTGACTACATGAGACTTTCTCATTAGTAGCGATGCTTAAATCTATCTGAGATCATTCTAACTATTCTTTGCATATTTCGACTATGAGATATGACGGATGGATGTTAAAACGGCTTTCCTTAATGGAAACCTAAGTAAGGATGTGTACATAACACAACCTGAAAGTTTTGTCAATCCAAATAATACTAGTAAAGTGTGCAAACTTCAGAAATCCATTTATGGGTTGAAGCAAGCATCTCGGAGTTGGAATTTACGTTTTGATGAGGAAATCAAAAGGTTTGGTTTCGTCAAAAACAAGGAAGAACCTTGTGTTTACATGAAGATTAGTGGGAGCACACTTGTAATTCTAATCTTATATGTGGATGACATATTATTGATTGGTAATGACATTCGTATGCTGAAATTCGTTAAGGCATCATTGAAAAATAGTTTTTCTATGAAGGACCTAGGAGAGGTAGCATATATCTTAGTGATAAAGATCTACAGAGATAGATCAAGAAGGCTAATTGGATTAAGCCAAAGTACTTACATTGACAAGGTGTTTATTGGTTCGACATGTAGAATGTCAAGAAAGGGTTCTTGTCATGTCACATGTCATAAGTCTTAGCAAAAGTCGGTGTCTTTCGACAAGCGATGGCGAGACCATATAAATGGTATTCCATATGCTTCGGCTATTGGATCTATATTGTATGCCATGATATGTACTCGACCAGATGTATCATATGCTATAAGTGTTACAAGCAGATACCAAGCTGATCCGGTGAAGGTCCTTTGGGCGGTGTGGAAAATATTCTTAAGTACTTGAGAAGGACTAAGGATGTATTCCTAGTTTATGGTGGTGATGAAGAGCTCGTTGTAAATGGTTACACGATGCAAGCTTCAATCGACAAAGATGATTATCGTTTGCAATCGGTTTTGTATTCATTTTGAATGGAGGAGCGTAGTGGAAGCGTTCAAGCAAGAGGCGGTTCTTGATTCTACGATGGAGGCGAATACATTGCGACACGAAGGCTGCGAAAGAAGGTGTTTGGGTAAGGAATTTCATTCTTGAGTTGGGTGTGGTTCGAGTGCCTCGAGCCCAATGGATCTCTATTGTGACAATAATGGAGCCATTACGCGAGCTAAGGAGCCTAGATCCCATCGAAGTCCAAGCATATACTCGAGCGTTATCATCTTATTCGCGAATTGGTGGATATAGGAGATGTTAAGATATGCAAAGTTCATACAATTTAAATGTTCTTGATCAGTTGACATAGCCTCTCACTGACCAAAGCATGAGGCGCACACAAGGGCTATCGGTATTAGATACTTAAATGATTGACTCTAGTGCAAGTGGGAGGTGTTGGAAATATGCCACGAGGCAATCATAAAGATGATTATATTTCATTATATTCATAACATTGGATAATATGTTATATTGTTCCTAGAATAATATCAATAATATTTATTATCAAGTATGTGACTTTGATTGTGAAACTCTATATTTACGTGATGATTATTCTTAAGCGTTCCACAGTCGGAAACATATGAGAACACATATGAATAGACTAGCATATGTATTGGTTGATGACTATGTTTCACAAGTCATGGATATGGAGATATCAAACCAATAATATGGACACATGTTAGAGAACATGGTGTTGGAAAAGACCCACCTTGAGACATTGTTGAGATTGTTATGATTCTATGTATCATTAGTTGGTCTCAAGCAATGATGATGTATAATCCTTAGACCTGAGATAAGCATGGTTTCCTATATATGTAGTAGCACTCTTAGGGGTTGCCAAGCGCTACTAAATGCAGGTAGTTATAAAGGTAGCTTTCGGGTATGCTATGAATATGTGGAGGGATGTGACTGGTCGTATATGGGATTTACCCCTCCTAATATAACAGGAGAGATGTCTCTGGGCCCCTAGTTGTGTTCGGATAAAGAAAGTGCATGGCCATGCCACTAGTGGTCGAAGTGTCGACCACATGAAGTTATTCGACACTTGATCGAGAAAGTATTGAACAGTCTATGGATGATACAACATCTCACCTGGAGTTCAACCGGACATAGTGAGGCAAAGGAGAATACGAGAAGGTCTTTCGATTCGATCGGATACGGACTAGTCGTATGGAGATATGAAATGGTGTCGTAAATTTGGTCGAACATGGTCACTAAGTGGTGAAACACGATCGTGAGGAGTTATGAATTGGTTGAGACCAAATATGAACTGGTCTTATAGAATACGAGTGAGTCGTTAGTGATATGGACACAGTCGTAGATCATATTGCATTAAGGTTAAATCGATATATTATATGTGTGTTTTGGGAATCGCTATGTCTTTGCTAGGTACCGCTAACGACTAGTGGTCGAAAAGAGTTTCAGAGTCACGATCGATTACACATGAACCTATAGGGTCGCACATTTAAAGGGTTAGGATTTGATTTGGATGGTGATCAAATTCTTGTAGTCCATGAGTTCCTAATAGGCCTCAAGTCGAGACCCATTATGGATGCCTATAATTAGAGGAGCGGTGGCAAGGGTGGGAGGATTTTTGGAAGAACTCCGAAACCCTAATAACCACGCCTTCCTCATACCATGCTTCTTTGGCGCTAGCACTCTAGCGTGTGGTATCCACCCCATACGTGTGGATACCTTGGAGGTGTTGTTGCGAAGCATCGGCACTAAACGATCGCAACTCGTGGCGATCACGGGAAGCGGGAGGAGAAGGCGCGTGAGTCACGACTACTCGTAGGAGAAGGCGCGGCGAATACGACCACTCGGAGGAGAGTATGCCCCGTGCGTGTGGATACCTTGGAGGTGTTGTTGCGAAGCATTAGCACTAGGGCGATTCGCCTTCGTGGCGATCATAGGAGCGGGAGGAGAAGGCGGCGTGGAAATGCGACTACTCGTAGGAGAAGGCGCGGCAATCGACCACTCGGAGGAGAAGATGTGCGGCGATCGACCACTCGGAGGAGAGGGCGCGTGGTGAGTATGACTACTCGGAGGAGAAGACCGCGGCGAGTCACGACCACTCGGAGGAGAGGACGCACGGCGAGTACGACTACGACCGCATCAACTCACTACATCGACTCTACTTCCGCTATGAGTCGGCGCGTCTAGTGGTAATCTCGTGATCTATTTATAGCGGAGGTTCCTTGGTTGCGCGGTAAATTTTTGTTTTGTGCTATCGTAGCCTTCCCACGATCCTTCATATATCAAGATGATTATCTCTTGTGGGCAAAGTGTAAAAACTCTATAGAGTAAGAAAACTATCTAGATAGATGTGTTCACGATCCAAAAGCGGTGTCGGGAACTCACTGAACTAGTTTTCATTTTGTATAAAACTATTTGATGGTGGTCGTGGAATGGAAAGCTAGGGTGGGATCGGGAGTTTGTGAAGGCACAGTCGTGGACTAGTGGTAATTGCAGGTTAGCCAGAGCATCAGTGGATGGAGTCACTCGATGGTATAAGAGGAATCTCAATAGTATCTTACAATGAAAATCGGTTTATAAAACCTATTTTTAAAAATTACTAAGTCGTAGGATGTTCTACTCTTGATCTAATTCAAACTTGGCTTGATGCGAATAAAGAACTCGAACCCTCCTTTGTCTAGCCTTGCATCTATGACAACTTGCATTGTGTGTTGTCTCGAGTCTGATTGTGTACTCGGGCTCGTCGATAAAATCTTTGGATCCGATCGACTAGGACCCTACGACCACTCTTGGGTGGACAAGCCGGTCGGTAGAGATGAATATGAAGCCTAGGCGATACCCTAGTCGTTTGCCTATGGCGAGTGAATGGATTCACAACTACCTCTTTTGCTTCAGCTTAGCTCTACTACATACTTGAATCTATGGTGGCCCTTGTGCCCTTTTGTATAACGATGGTCGTCGACTAGTTATATAATATATATTTGTGAATCGATGTATGTGATTGTTAAAAATGTATTTGTGTGTCTTTATCTCTTGATCTGAGAATGATCTGATGAATTAGAACTAGAAATTTGGGGTCTAACACTTATCTCTCTCTTTCTCCCACCGATAGGTGGATCCCTCCTTTTCTTTTCTTTTTGCTCTGATTGAGAAATTGCCAAAATACCCTCAAAATATCTAACAGAGACATGATCAGGATACGAGACTTCGTCGAACGATAAGTCCACACCCACCTACCACGCAGTTGCGCGACTCGCCGTGACTGAGGCCGGCAAGCTCAGGTGCCTTCGTCGCGCCCTACGTGCCTTCCCTCAGTCGCTGAAAGACGCGCGCTCGTCCTGCTCCACTTCTCCGCGCGCGCTACCTGCTCGACGGATTGCTTGCCCCACCGGTGAGCAGAAACAGTCTTCACCACTAGAACAAGGTAAAAAATTCAGGAGAAGCTTCCCGCGTTCGCTGGCGCTCGACCACCAAGATCGGATCATCTCTTGTGGTAAATACGCACGCCTGCATCTGCTGCTACCTCTGTTTTGTCAAAGCTTGTCTTTGCAAATCCTTGTTAGGAATACCGGACCACCAGCCCCATTGCAGCAAAGGGAATTCGTCGTACCAGTTTTGCAATCTTTGTATGTTTGAGCACACTAGCATGGTAGACTAGATCAGGTAGTAGTAAGTTATTTAAGGCATGGATTGCATTTCACATATGATGCAAACCAATTTTATGCAATGTTAGCGGAAACATCAATTTGCTTAAATCGAAAACTACGCTTGATATGATTTTACTAACAAACGTTGTCCCATGCCATTATACAAATATACATCCTTGCAAGAAGATCTTTCTGCTCCTCTGTGCCGCAACTTCATCTTTTTATGCCAATCTTGTCCATGTTACCAACCTAAAAAAAAACTCTGCTCCTCTCTACCTTTACTTTTACTTTTTATCCTTTCTGATACACATGACCAACATAAAAAGAAAGAAAGATCATGCACAGCTCCGGAGGCTGAATTCAAGCAGCGCACAATAAGCAGCGTGGTATTTCAAAGTATTTGTGTTTCCAGATAGTGTAAGGCATAACACAGATTATTCTTAAACAGTCTCTTTGCTGGACTACCGTGATTAGAGTCATCCCTCAGGATTGACAGATTTCACCGGGTGGTGATATGAAGTGGACTGTCAACACAGATAGTCACAAATAAGTTATACAAAGCCAATTGTCTATGGACTCATGTAAACTAGTATTATCATGGTTACAAGTTTTGAGTGATGGTATTACTCTCTGAAGCATATAAGTAGATGCAAATTATAGGCTATAGCGGCCATTATGTGATGGCGGCTTCTTGCCTTTTTTTCTTCTTCTGAAACAGAGATGGGCTTCTTGTCAGACTTATTATGGTGTCAATGTTTTTCCTTGGCTCATAAATTGGCTACCCAATGATTTTTTTTTTAAATAGTTATATGTATTTTCTGAAGGGAATTGCTAGAAAACAGACGCTTGCGTCTTAGTTGTCTTTGAATAAAATGTTGCCATAGTTAAAATCAAACATACTGCAGTAGCTACAAAAACCATGCTGCAATAAAATAAGAGTGGTCTATAATGTATAGTTGCTGCAGGAAGTGGTAGTTGTTAAAAATGTTGCACTACATGTACTTCCAATGGAACATTATTGTATATCTGTTGCAACATCCTATAGTTACCTGTTGTAGAAAATGGAATATTGCATTAGCTATGAGATGATGTGGTAGCTCTAAAAATCGTTGAATATATCTGCAGCGATGTTTTGCATGAAAGATTGCCACAAATGGCTGATTTTTGGGGAAAAAAAGGGTAAATCATCCCTTGTCACTTCCTTCTCTAGAATTAACCGTAATATATCTATTGATTGTAAACACCCATGAATTGATAGGTTGGAATATAGAACATACAGATATTACATTTGAAAGCAACTGCAAATGGATTTTCCTTTTTTTTTGTTCCCTTTTCCTTTCATTATATGATATTTTGTAATCTAAAAATTGTACACTTTATGTGTGTTTTTCTTTTCAGCATAGATGGCCGAAGCAGCCCTTCTTGCTCTCTCAAAGATTGGTTCCTATTTAGCAGGAGAGGCTGCCACTTTCGCCACATCCAAACTTTCTAATCTGAATGCTCTGCCAGACACTGTGCAGCGTATACGGAGGCAACTTTTAATGATGAATCTCTTTATAAGGAAGATGGGTGCATCATATCTCGGCGATGAGCTCCTCAATGGATGGATCGCCGAGGTGCGAATGTTGGCCTACCGTGTTGAGGATGTAATGGACAGATTTTCTTATTACTCACTTCAGTTTGAGCAAGAAAAGTTCCTGAATAAGGTGGGCAAGGGGTCACACTATGGTGTGGTTTTCAGTAGAATTGCCGATGAGCTCATTCAAATAGAGAAGGAAATTGAGCATGTTTCAAAGTTGAAGGCGCTGTGGGTGCAGTCAGTCCATGAACTTGTTCCTAATCAAGTCAACACTGAGCGACGACTTCCCCAATACTGCTTGCAACAATTTATAAAGGAGGAAGATTTTGTGGGGTTCAAGGACACCAGGCAATCGCTGGAGAGATTGTTGAGCCCCAATGAAAATGAACGAGCTCTCAAGGTGATATCAGTGTTGGGTATGGGTGGGATAGGAAAGACCACCCTGGTCACCACTGTGTACAGCGACAAAGGAGAACTTTGACTTGCAGGTATGGCTCACTGTGTCGCAGTCATACAGTGTAGAGTCTTTGCTAAGGAAGCTACTAGAGATGATTCGTACCCAGGAGCAGCATATTACAGCGGATGATAAGAAGCTTTACATATCAGATGATATCCTGAGGATGAGTTTGTCACAACTGAAGACAAACCTAAAGGAATCATTGAAACAAAGAAATACATTGTTGTACTTGATGATGTATGGGACCGCCAAGCCTACGATGGAATGCGTGATGTGTTTGAGGATTCCAATAAAGGTAGCCGTGTCATCATCACGACAAGGAAAGGGAAGTTGCTGCTTTTGCCCACACAGGTTGTGGGCTTGAGCTAAACCGTTAGAAGACAAGGATGCATTCCGCCTCTTCTGTGCAAAGGCTTTTCCCAACAAAAATGTCTGTGAGTGCCCATCAGAGCTTCAGCAGCTTGCTACTAATATTGTAAAGAGATGTGGAGGTTTGCCGCTGCCAATTGTATCAATAGGCAACTTGCTGTCTGCAAGGAAGCAAATAGAGCCAGTTTGGAAACAGATGTACGATCAACTTCCATGCGAGCTAGAGAAGGATGAACAGGTTCGGGGAATTCTAACTCTGAGCTACTACGAGTTACCAGGGACCTTCAGAATTGCTTCCTATACTGCAGCCTGTTCCCAGAAGATACACCTTTGTCAAGGGAGAACCTTGTAAGGCTATGGATTGCAGAAGGGTTTGTGGTAAAGAAAGGGGATAGTACTTTGGAAGAGGTGGCAGAGGGCTACCTCATGGAGCTGGTTCATCGGAACATGCTGCAACTTGTGGATAATGATGAGCTTGGCAGGGTGAAAACGTGCAGGATGCATGACATTTTAAGAGAGTTGGCTCTTTCAATCTCTAAAAAGGAGATGTTTGGCACAGCGAATGATTTTGGTGCGATGGTACTGATAGATGCAGATGTGCGCCGCCTGTCAGTGTGTCAATGGAGGGGAAAGAAACATGACGCATCAAAGATTAAATTTCCACACCTTCGAACTCTAATTGCCGGCGAAACCATTGCAGCCTCTGTACCTTTAATATTATCTGAATCCAAGTACCTTACTGTCCTCGAACTGCAAGACTCAGGAGTCAGCGATGTACATACATCTATTGGGACTCTGTTTAACTTACGATACATTGGCCTAAGGAACACAGCTATCAAATCACTTCCAGACTCTATTGAGAAGCTCTCCAATCTTCAAACCCTTGACGTCAGATCAACAAATATAGAGAAACTACCTAATGGGATTGTGAAGCTTGCTAAACTAAGGCACCTGTTGGCTGACAAATTTATCGGCGACACAAGGTCAAAATTCCTGTATTTCTGTGGGGTGCCGGCACCCAAAGGATTATCAAGATTGGAAGAACTGCAAACACTTGAGACCATACAAGCAACGAAGGGCTTGGGTGAACAGCTTGAGAAAATGATGCAGTTAAGGAACCTTTGGATTGACAACATAAGTACTGATCACTGTAATGAGCTGTTTTCTTCCTTGTCTAAGATGCCGCTTCTTTCTAGCTTGCTTCTTTCTGCAAGTGATGAGAATGAAGCACTGCTTTGCTTTAAAACTCTCAACCCAACATCTACGATTCTCCAAAAGCTAATTATCAGAGGGCGCTGTGCTGACAGGACACTGGACTGTCCACTATTCAAGGACCACGGGAGACATCTTAAGTATCTAGCTCTAAGCTGGTGTCACCTTGGGAAGATCCACTGGTGTTGCTCGCGTTGCTTCTGCCGAATCTGACATATCTGAGTCTTAACAAGGTTGATAGTGCATATACTTTGGTTCTTTCTGATCGATGCTTCCCACACCTGAAGACACTCGTCCTGAGGAACATGCCTGACGTCAAGCGGCTGAAAATTGGAGATGGCGCCCTTCCATGCATTGAAGGCTTATACATTGTGTCACTGCCAGAGCTGTCAAGGGTCCCTCGACGCATCAGATCCCTTAGCTCTCTGAAGAAGCTCTGGCTTCTCAGCCTCCATTCGGACTTCAAAGCTGACTGGAACGAGAACGAAATGTACCAAAAGATGAAGGATTTGTCGGAGCTCCGCGTGTAGCTGTGGCAGCTTTGCTGGTTCGTCCTGATGTACACCCTTGTCTGCAAGATACTTCATTGTGCATTTGGTGCTTCCAAAATTTACTTAGTTATTGTTTGCCTTCGTGAGTAAGTCCGTAGTTATTGCTCTGTGTCTACACGAAATTTCGTGTCCAGTACGTTCTTGTCTAAATGGTATGTATGATCTTGCGGTCTTGCCTATAAATCCTAAAACAGTGACTTTCCTTGCTGCCAGAAAATCCCCTGTATTTGTAATGTTGCTTCGGTTGCTTGAGCTTGGTTTCATGTATTTGCGTTGTTTCGGTTGTTTGATTTTTGTTTCATGTAGGAAAAAAGCATTTCATTTGAATTACATTTGCGAATAATGATGCTATATATATTTAAGATTCCTCGCAATATAATGTTGAAGTATTATAGTGATGCAACGGGAAAGCATGTGACGCCCCGTGTCATTACCCCTAGGGTAATCACACTTAGGCACACGGATTACTATTCGTCTGCCCGGTAGAACACCGCTCCGACAAATAGCAAGCTATTTTATCAGAGTTGCGCAGCAGAACAATAAGATAGAAACTGTACATCTTTATTACAGTAGTAGCCACACAAAGCTAGAGTTCTTAATAAAGCTATTACACAAACTCAAAAGGGAGCTTCTCCGCCTCTGGAGTCTGCTCTGGACTACCGCCCTCCTACTCGTCCCACGAGTCAAAGATGGCTTCCATCTCGCTCAGGTCCTCGCCGCCGGTGCCTTCTCCTCCTGCTTCTTTGCGCCGGTACACGCAAGTCCTTCGTCCCGCTCGGGATGGCTCCCGGCCGGACTAGGATCTAACAAAGGGGAATACTAACAAGGTTGAGTACAAAAAGTACTCAGCAAGCATTAATAGCAAAAGATGCACTGTATGATTGATCTCTGGTCTTTATCACAAATTCTAAAATCATCTCATTCTGAAAATAAATCATAAAACATTTAAGTGGCAATTTTAATTCTGAAAATACTACTAGTCACTCGGAAAGAAGAAAGACCCCCAGTGGTTCCCGTAGACTCCAATCAAGAGGCGGCATGAATTCATGATTTGTATATTTATGCGAGCTTGTACCACTTTACCCACGGCTATTACGAGCTCTCTGTGGCTGGGTCCATCGCATTTCCTTTGATGCGACTTGAGTTGAGAATCTGAATGTTTTCAGTTACGTGATCAAGTCTCCACCCATTGTTTTCCGTCGGTGTCTGGCGCTTGATCCTCCACCGAGTTCCAACAATGTTGGTTGGCGGCTCTCATCCGTGCTCAACACTCCACCTTGGGACGGCTATCCTCCGTGCCCAACATTCCCGTTGTGGAGAACATGATTACGTAAATAGGTAGCATTTTACTTTGCAGAAGCGGGAAATGGTTGGCAGCGATTTTCTGACATCTGTCAGAGTAAGAGTTTTGTTAGTCCTTACATTATAACCGTAGGTAAAGGGTCCCACCTCTTACCATTCATCATCATCATTATCATCATCATCATCATCATTTTCCCTGCCAGGGCCCCCTTTACCCACATAGTAATTCTCAATCTCATTCTCATCTCAGTTTTCTTATCTTTCTCATCATCTCAATCCAATTTGATTTTGAGAAATAGTTTTGATGCAATACATATATGATAGAGCAATATACGGTTTACATTTAACATAACTATATTTATGCTCAAAAGGATAGCTTGCCTTTAGAGTTGTAGGAAAGGTCGGCGATGACGAATCTCTTATCCGCTTCTCCTGTCGGCACTGGTTTGCCCTCTGTAGCAAAGCGGTAGCACGAATAATATATAAATAAATACTTAGTTGAGTTTGAGTGATAGTAGACGCATAAAATGCTAATACGATTCCTATGTTAGCCAAATTTTAATTTAATAAAACTTTTTGGAACAAAATCCGGTTAGCACTCTCCCACTAAAATAATCGATCTACGACTCACTCGCTTAACAGCCGCAACGGCCTAGCTCACGCCCTACACTCGACAAACACTACCACATAGGCTAAACTGGTTTCTATACTCAAAAACCAAACAACTAATTTCTAACTCTAATCTCTAGTCACATAATTATCTAATCCCTCTAATCACTTAACTACTAACCCTAATCACTAATTAACCAACTAACCTCACAGGCTAATCCTCATGGCTTGGCTAAACCCCTCTAATCCTAACTACTAGCAACCACTAACTAAACCCCTAATTCCTAACCTAACCTAAATCTACCCCTAATCTACCCCTCTCTCTCTCGCTCTCTCTCTTACCTCGGCGCAGCGCCCCTCGCTCCTCATTGCCGACTCTTCCCTTGCCGCCTCTAACCTCGCTTCTCCTCTCCGCTCTCTCGCCTTCCGCCTCCCAGCTCTCTCTCGGGATCCTCCGCCATCGCCTCCGGCTTAGCTCGCCTCCCGGCCCCTCGTGGCTGCTCCTGCGCCTCCTCCGGTCTGCTGAGCTCCTCCTCGGCTACGGCTCGCCTGCCGCCTTGGCGTGGCGGCCGAAGATAGCGCCGCTGCGCTACCTCCTCGCCTCGGTGGTCGCTCCGCTCCCGGCCCGGCTCGGCGCCTCCTCGCTCCGACCTAACTCGGCGGCCGGTGTGACGGCGGCGGCGGCCGGGCACACCGCCACCTCCGGTGCCCTAAGTTGCTCGGCCCGACCCGGCCCTACGCGGCTCGACCTCGCGTGCTCTCTCTACCTCGCCTCCTCCGGTCGGCTCGGTGCCTGACACCGCCGTCTCTGCCTTCTCTGGCTTCGGCCCTGGCCTGGCTCGGCTCGGCCTCCCGGCCGCCGGCCGCCTTGGCCTCCAGGTATGGCCCGGCCGGTCTACTGGTAACCCTAGGTACTCTACTCCCCTAACCCTACTGCTCTGAGATGGAAAAGACTGAAATCTATGTTGATGCTATTGAGATTTGGTGATGTGTGGATGATGAGCAATGAAAACTGATTTGTGCTGGGGTTACCTTTTGATGGATCTAGGTTGGGGAGAAGGGATGGCAGTGCTGGCTTGGGCTGGTGCTCTCCCTTCTATGCTCCTGGCTCTTGGTTGCGATCTTTGAGGTTTGGCTTTGGTGGCTCCTCCCCCCAGGCTGCTGCTTCTTCTTCTTCTTCTTTGAGCTCATTGAACCTCCTTCGGTTCTTGCCTCTGATGGCTGTGGAATGGAATTGATGGAAATGTGGTTGTGTTGCTGGCTTTGCTGGCTTTGCTTGCTTTGCTGGCTTTGTGGATCAGGCGGTGGCCGGGAGGGAATGTATTCTTGTGTGGGGATGCATTCTTGCCACTTGCCTTCGGGGAGATGCATTTGGTTGGCTTTGAAGAGGATGCACTTGTCTTTGGTGGCTATCTTTGGGAGATGCATTTCTTTGTCTTGGTTTGTTGCTCTGTGTGGGCTCGGCGGAGAATTTGCTGCTAGTAATATTCTTTGGGGTTTGGGCTCGGCAGAGGAGCTACACTTGGTCTTCTTGGCCTCTGTGCTTGATATTTTGATGGCTTCTTTGGCTTTGCTATGAATGGAAAAAGGGCTACACTCGTTGATGCTTTGGTGAGGTGTGGTTCACAGGGGTATGCAATGAGGTTTGAATTTGTGGTTTTAGCAATTACAAGCGATGGGTGTTGGGTTCTAATAATCTTGGATGATGAGACCCACAGTAGACGGATGTCGAAGGATCTTGGGTGATGCGGATATCTTGGCGATCAAGGGCCGACTAACTCCGGTTGGCCTGGGAATCTTTATTGCCAAGGGACCGACTATTCAGGGTACTCCGGATACTCTACTGCACTTCGGGAAGTCTAACGGCCACTTTCTATACTCTAACCTCTATACACTACTGCTCACAGGAATACTCTCCTCGATTACTAACGATTCTTTGTTTTCTTGCGGCGAGGAAAGCAGGTCGCGAGTGGCTCTGAATGACAGCGCTCAAAGACAAGGCGGACGAAGCTGCTACTCTGAAGAAGGCGGAGAGAAGGCGACTAGGGTTTTAGTTATTTGCTGCCAAAAATATTGTAAATGCTTGTAAAACAAATGTTGTAAAATCTTTTTGATGCAATGAAATGGAAATATTTTATGTTAACCAATATGCAAATGGTGCGGGTTGTCACATCCTCCCCCCCTTGGAAAAATTCCGTCCCCGAAATTGCAATATCTTAGGGCGGGGTTTTGGGCTAGGCTCGCGTGGTGCTTCCTCCCTTTTCCACGAAGCTTGGCTGACAGGGTGATCCTTCCACTGTATTTCTTCTTGGACAAATCTTCTGGTTCCTTAACTGACGGGTTCCTGTCGGACTTTTTGGTGGAAGCTTGCGGGAATACGTCATCTATACTTACTTGGAGAGCAGATGACTATTCCAATAAGTGGGTTCACTCGAGGATTTTCA
Organism: Hsuehochloa calcarea; assembly: GCA_036346395.1. Taxonomy (NCBI): domain Eukaryota; kingdom Viridiplantae; phylum Streptophyta; class Magnoliopsida; order Poales; family Poaceae; genus Hsuehochloa; species Hsuehochloa calcarea. The sequence continues at coordinate 13,766,391 of CM070614.1, forward strand.
AAAATTCGAATTTACAAGGTTCTTCACTAGCAATCTGAGAAGATAAAAAGGTAGGTTCTTCCAATGTTGAAAATAATAATACAGCGGAGAGTGAAAGTAATAAGCGTGCAGTTATTACACGATGCTTCTCAACTTTGTTTGGCGGTCATGGGTGATAGGCGTGCAGTTCTCCTCTTCCGACTTCCTTCGTGACGAGTTGGTGGTCTTCAATGCACTTCATATAGGTGAGTTGCGGTGGTCTTTGGAGTAGGTGGTCTTGGCCTAAATCTTTGGTTGTGGTGGGGTTCGGATGTCCTCGGGATTGGGGCAATCAATTTCGATGACCAAGCGCCCACAATTGAAGCATGCACCTATGTCCCTCGGACAATCCTTCGTCATGTGGCTTCCTCTACACTTCCACATCGAGCTGCTAGAGCCTTTGGTTCTTTCTTTGAGTTCTTGGGGGCCCGAAAAGGTGGGTTGAAGGGTCATTTCTTGAGGTGGTTCATATCTTGGTGGCGATTCTTTGAGACACAAAGGGATGGCGTCTAGGAAGCGAGATGAAGAATGGTGATCGATTTTGGCCTTCTTCCTTCGCTCTTGGTGAGGTTGGAGTATTCATTCTCGAATTATGGCTCTGTTGACTAGGTCTTGGAATTCGGTGATTTTGTGGATGGATAGGAGCATCTTCGGATATGGCTTCATTCCATCCAGGAATTTCTCTATTTTCTTCTCCTCGGTGTCAACATCAGTAGGAGCGTAGCGGGAAAGATCATTGAACTGACTCAAATATTCCACCATCTTTTTCCCGCCTTGAGTTAGAGCTCTAAATTCCCGTTTCTTCAATTCCATTCTTCCCGTAGGCACATGTGTTTGGTGAAGCGTATCTTGAACTCGGCCCAAGTGATGGGTTGCTCACGACACAGTTGCGGTTGTAGTTAAGCCACCGGTAGGCTCTTTGGTCGGTCAAGCGGTGTGGCGCATCACCGTACTTTCTCTGCATCTGAGCATCCTACGGTATCCAACTTCTTCTCTATCTCCACCAACCAATCACTCGCGTCCAGTGGATCAGTAGCTTTAGCAAAAGTGGTAGGGTGAGTTTGGAGAAAATCACCCAGACTAACCCCACGGGTTGGTTGAGAGGTAGTAGGTGCTACTCGAGTTAATAGAGCTTCCATGAAACGGTTTTGGTTCTCTTGGGCTTCTTTTACGGAGTTCTCTAAGAATATGAGTACATCGACCATGATGCTGGGGATCTGTTGCTCGGTGGGTGGTCTTTGGTGGTCCACAGGATGGTAGTAGATGGAGGTTGATCAGTCTTGACTCATTGGGGTTCTTCTTTGGATCTGTGTGGGTGTCCATGCGGTAGGAGTCCCGATCTCAATCTCAATGCACGGTCTTCACTTCCTTGACCTTCCATCTTCCTTAACAGCTGTTGGGGTAGAGATGGAGGTATTACACTTATCTGGTAGAAGGTTAACCGCGGGTGAGTTGGATTATGACATGCACAGATAATCAAATAACATCAAGAAACAATGAGATGCAAAAAGATCCAAACCCTATACTAGTTGAGTCTTTCGTGCTCAGTCACGCTTGAGATCCCGTTCTCAAGACCGCCCAAATCCACAGGTTTGGGACTGCTCAGAGCTTGCCTCTGAGTGCGAACCTATGCTACCCTGGATCCACGCGCCCAGGCACGCTCGAGATCTGGCTCGAGTCCACCCAAATCACATATTTGGGACTGCTCAGGGTTCATTCCTGAGTACGCCCAGGATTTCGCTCTGAGTGCGCGGAGCTACTGCGCTCGAGTGCCACGAACCACTCGTCCGGAAAATCTGATGTGCAGAAGTGAGACAAGACACCTTGATATAGAAGAAGAGGTAAAGAAGCTAAAGAGTATGGTCCAGACTTGCCCAAAATTGGAAAAGCAGGTCCATACTAGAGTTCTACTCCATGCCTCTAGTCCAGGCACTAGGCTCTAAACCTTATAGTCTTGCACCTGACCTATATTTTCTATCCTAGGTTGAGCTGGAATCTAACCATCTACTCGCAGAAGACAACCACACCGATCTTATGACAATAACGCGTTCCCCCGCACTTTCTCGAAAGAAGGACTAACTTAGAGATGGTTCTACGTTAGCAGAAATGTCACTTTTAAGAAGAGATAAGCTTTTCAACATAATATTTTTTTTTGAAATGGGGTTCAGAATAGAAATTGAAATGAAGGCAAGGATTAATAAAATATTTAGTGCAATATAGCAAGCAAGAAGGGCATACTTAAGGTATTGCTACAGTTTCTATTTTATTAGCGTGGCGATCTTATTGCTCGATACCACTGTGGCGCCCGTGTCATTACCCTAGGGTAATCACACTTAGGCACCACAGTTACTATTAAATGCCGGTAGAACACCGCTCAGACGAATAGCAAGCCATTTTATCGAGTTCTTGTGAGAATAATAAGATAAGCGTACATCTTTATTACGATGGTAGCCACACAAAGCTAGAGTTCTTAATAAAGCTATTACACAAACTCAAAGGAGCTTCTCGCCTCTGAGTGCTACGCTGCGGACTACAGCCCTCCTACTCGTCCCACGAGTCAAAGATAGCTTCCATCTCGCTCGAGTCCTCGCTTGCGGTGCCTTCTCCTCCTACTTCTTTGCATCGGTGCACCTGCAAGTCCTTCGTCCCGCTCGGGATGGCTCTCGGGGACTAGGATCTAACAAAGGGAATACTAACAAGGTTGAGTACAAAAAGTACTCGACAAGCATTAATAACAAAAGATGCCTTTGTATGATTGATCTCGGTCTTTATCACAAATTCTAAAATCATCTCATTACGAAAATAAATCATAAAACATTTAAGTGGCAATTTTAATTACGAAAATACTCTTGGTCACTCGGAAAGAAGAAAGACCCCAGTGGTTCCGTAGACTCAATCAAGAGTGGCATGAATTCATGATTTGTATAGCCTACTTGAGCTTGTACCACTTTACCCATAGCTATTCGAGCTCTCTGTAGGCTGGGTCCATCGCATTTCCTTTGATGCGACTTGAGTTGAGAATCGAGAATGTTTTCGAGTTCGTGATTAAGTCTCCACCCATTGTTTTCCGTCGATTGTCTGGCGCACCAGTCCTCCACAGAGTTCCAACAATGTTGGTTGAGGCGGCTCTCATCCGTGCTCAACACTCCACCTTGGGACGGCTATCCTCCGTGCCCAACATTCCCGTTGTGGAGAACATGATTACGTAAGCGGTAGCATTTTACGCGTAGAAGCGGGAAATGGTTGTGCGATTTTCTGACATCTGTCCAGAGTAAGAGTTTTGTTAGTCCTTACATTATAGCAGTAGGTAAAGGGTCCCACCTCTTACCATTCATCATCATCATTATCATCATCATCATCATCATTTTCCTGCCGGGGCCCCTTTACCCACATAGTAATTCTCAATCTCATTCTCATCTCAGTTTTCTTATCTTTCTCATCATCTCAATCCAATTTGATTTTGAGAAATAGTTTTGATGCAATACATATATGATAGAGCAATATATGGTTTACATTTAACATAACTATATTTATGCTCAAAAGGATAGCTTGCCTTTAGAGTTGTAGGAAAGGTCGGCGATGACGAATCTCTTATCAGCTTCTCCTGTCGGCACTGGTTTGCCCTCTGTAGCAAGCGGTATACGAATAATATATAAATAAATACTTAGTTGAGTTTGAGTGATAGTAGACGCATAAAATGCTAATACGATTCCTATGTTAGCCAAATTTTAATTTAATAAAACTTTTTGGAACAAAATCCGGTTAGCACTCTCCCGCTAAAATAATCGATCTCACGATGACTAAACAACGTGCCATGGCCTAGCTCACGCCCTACACTCGACAAACACTACCACATAGGCTAAACTGGTTTCTATACTCAAAAACCAAACAACTAATTTCTAACTCTAATCTCTAGTCACATAATTATCTAATCCCTCTAATCACTTAACTACTAACCCTAATCACTAATTAACCAACTAACCTCTCAGGCTAATCCTCATAACTTGGCTAAACCCCTCTAATCCTAACTACTAACAACCACTAACTAAACCCCTAATTCCTAACCCTAACCTAAATCTACCCCTAATCTACCCCCTCTCTCCTCACTCTCTCTCTTACCCCTCGTGTGGCGCCCCTCACTCCTCATTGCCGACTCTTCCCAGCGCCGCCTCTAACCCTCGTTTCTCCTCTCGCTCTCTCGCCTTCCACGCCTCCGCTCTCTCTAGGGATCCTCCGCCATCGCCTCCGACTTCGCTCCGCCTCGGCCCCTCGTGTTGCTCCTGCGCCTCCTCCGGTCTCTGAGCTCCTCCTCGGCTCGGCTCGCCTTCGCCAGCCTTGTGCGCCGAGGCTAAGCGCCCCTGCGCTACCTCCTCGCCTCGGTAGGTCGCTCCGCTCCCGGCCGGCTCGGCGCCTCCTCCGCTCCGACCTAACTTTCGGCGGCGGCCCGGCCGGCACCACCGCGCCACCTCCGGTGCCTAGGTGCTCCGGCCCGACCAGCCCTCACGCGGCTCGACCTCGCGTGCTCTCTCTACCTCGCCTCCTCCGGTCGGCTCGGCCTTTGCGCGCGTCTGTGCCTTCTCGGCCGGCCTGGCTGGCTCGGCTCGGCCTCCGGCCGCCATGCCAGCCTCAGCCTCAGTATGGCGGCCGGTCTCTGGTAACCCTAGGTACTCTACTCCCTAACCCTCTTGCTCTCACGAGATGGAAAAATGAAATCTATGTTGATGTTATTGAGATTTGGTGATGTGTGGATGATGAGCAATGAAAGCTGATTTGTGCTGGGGTTACCTTTTGATGGATCTAGGTTGGGGAGAAGGGATGGCAGTGCTGGCTTGGGCTGGTGCTCTCCCTTCTCTGCTCCTGGCTCCTAGTTCTTGATCTTTGGTGGCTTTGGTCTTCTTCTTTGCTAGTGGCTCCTCTGCCCCCAGGCTGCTGCTTCTTCTTCTTCTTTGGGCTCATTTGAACCTCCTTCGGTTCTTGCCTCACGATGGTGTGGAATGGAATGGATGGAAATGTGGTTGTGTTCTTGGCTTCTTTGGCTTTGCTTGCTTTCTTTGGCTTTGTGGATCAGGCGGTGGCTTGGGAGGTGTAACACCCAAAATTTCAATTTGATTAAAAATAAGACTTTATTAATTTTGTGGATTTTGGAATTTTTAAAAGCTTTTCAATAAAGTATATTAAGGCTAAAAGAATTTATGTGCAAAAACTATTACCAACTAAAAGTTAGAATTATTTTATTTAAGTCGAGAATGCCTCATAGAATTTACGTGAATTTTCTCAAAATTTTGGACTTCATTTACTATTTTCTAAAGCTTATTTGAATTTACGGAATTAAATCAATTGAAAAAATTTAAAATCTTACGCTCTGATCTTGGGCGAAGCCCGACCTTTGTCTGCATCTCGACCCAACTCTCCCCGCGCGAAATAGCTTGTGGACCGTCCGATCAAAATCGGACGGCCAACCTAATCACTTGCGCGCCCTCTCTCCGCTCTGTCTCGTGTTGGTGGGCCCTGCCTTGTGCTTCTTCCCGCCCCTTCTTCTCCCAGCGATCGTCGCCTCTGCCGCCATTAAATCCTCACTGGAGCTCGTCACTCCGCGATTCCCTCCTCTCTTCACTCGCCATCACGCGCAATAAGCGCGGTAGTTCCCTCGCGTTCGTTCGGCATTACCCCTCCTTAACTTCATTTATGCGCGCGCCGTCATCTCATAAGCGGCCGTTGCCACCTCGCCCACGATCTCCATCTCCGGCCTCGCCCTCGCCCTATAAAGGAGCACCGGTGCGCCTCTACTCCCTCAAGCTTTGCCCCAACTCTCCACCTCCTCGCTCCCGGTCGCGCAATTGGCTCTTCTCTCTCTGGCCGAGGTGTGCTCACCATTGCCTCTAAGCGCCGCCACGGTGAACCTCCGGCCGCCTCGGCCGCTGCAAGCCGCCTCGGCCACACGCGCGAACACAGTGCGCGCCTCGCGCCTCGGGCGTCGCGGAGCTCCTTCGCCGCCAACGACCGAACCACACCGCCGCCTCTCGCCGTCGCCGCCATCTTCGAGCCACGCCCTCGCGTCGCCGGGTAGCGCGTCGTGCTCGATGTCGTCTCTGAATGTTTGCGCACCTCGCGGGCTCGCGCGCGCGCCGTGCGCTGTACCTTGGTTCCCGGCGCCTCCCTCTCCGGTGCGGCGTGGCTTTGCCACCTCGGCGCCACCTCATCGCTTCGCATGCGTGGCGACCAAGTCGGCGCCGGCGTGGCTGCCCGGCCTTGTGTGGCCCGACCACGACTACCCGCCGTCTTTATTGCGTGCAGAGTCCACCGTGGACTTGCGCCTGGCGTGGACTCGATCCATCTTGTCGAGCCCACATGTCGATCTCGATTGCGCGATCTTGCGGCGTCATTGGCGCAATAAATAGAATTTCCTTTAGAAATTTAATTGGAAATTGGAAATTCGATTTTAGGATTTAATTTAGGTTTTAAACTTCCGAGAGCTCGTATTTCTTCATACAAACTCGATTTAGGTGATTCAAATTTCTAAATTTGTATAAAATCAAGATCTAGCTAACTAAACCAAAATTATTTAATTTGGAGTTAATTTGAATTTTCATTTGAATTTATTTGTGTTCATTTGAATTCTGTTTGAATTTGGAATATTTTAGCGTATAGATTTTGCGACTCAGGAGAGCTTGACCTATTGAAGAAGTAGAATACCAGGAATTTGAGCAAGGCAAGTTACACCATTGACCATTTGCCCCAATATTTAAAATTATTTAATTCTGTTTTAAATTATTATTGCATGCATAATTGTATTTAATTATTTTAAATTCTGTTTTAAATATTTAATTATTCCAATTCCTTTGTATAGCCAAATTTGATTGTTGTATTATCAATTCCTTGTAACCTTAGTCAAATGAATTTAAAAATAAATATATGCATAGCAATTGCTTAGACCATGAAATATTTGACTTTGGAAGAATTTAGCCAAAATTTCATAAATTGATAAAAAGCCTATGACATTGCTTTGTCATGGTGGACTTTGCAAATGTCTTTGAAAACTTATAAAATAAAAGAAAAATGGTTTGTACTTGGGCAAACATGGACCGTTGGTGGAGTGCGAGTTTATGCATGGGCTGTCAGTTGGGGTGAGACCAGGGTTTTTATTGAAAGTTGCCCAAGTAGATTAAGGACCGGCCTTTGAGCGCATCTTGCAAAAGCTCCACCGTACTACCACATGTTACGTATGGCGAACCGGGCTTAATAATTTGTAATACCTCATTATTGTTTATGCCATTTTTGTTGTGTGGGTGTCGGTTAGACTTTATTCCCACTTGGCGCAAGAGGGGTTTCGGCGGTGGTTAGCCTAATGGAAGTGAAACCTTAGCGGGCATATTGGTATTGAGGTAATGCATTGGAAGCGCCTTGTGATAATTGCCTAGTCACACGCCTAAGGAAGCGTGTATTGGCGAGCATAAGCGGGCAAATTATCTCGTGTGGGTAAAGTTGTACAACCTCTGCAGTGTAAATCTATTGAATAGCCGTGTCACGGTCATGGACATCTTGAGCAAAGCCACTCTAAGTTAGATTTGTTTTGGTTTTAAAATAACTTTGGACATGATTTGAGGATGGTTAATCCTTGTGGTAAATTAGTGGGTAGCCTTGTGATAGGAGGGTATCCTTCACCATGTTTCATATGGAGGTTATCCACTATAAAATGATAAATTTTAAATCGATTTTAGTTATGTAATGAAATGTGCCTTGAAACTTAGTATAACTATTTAAACCAAAAATCTGATTTATGCAAATAAACCCTACAACCTTCCTTTGAATAACTTATGCATGCATTCTAAATTACGTATTGGGTGTAATTTGCGAGCACGAGTTGTAGTGCTCACTCTTCTTTGAATATTATTATTGGGGGAAAGCTGCTATCGAAGGTGAGGCGGGGCGATTAGGCGGCGACCTCCAAGCGATTACTGTGGCGTATCGTGTGGCTTACCATTATATTTTGCTTCGCAATGTTTTATTTGGCCTCGGCCCGATTGTAATAAACTCTATGCTTATTAATATACATTTGGATATGTTTGTGATAACATTTTGTATTTGTGTACCTTTGGAAATCTGGACTAGTGTATGAACACGAGAATTCGGGATCCTTCGTTCCGGGTTCGACAAAAGTAGTATCGAGCCATATCATTGTAGTCGTGACCTAGAAAAATCAGACCCTTAAGGATTTATTTTGAAAATTAAAAATAACTTGTCTTACAGGTCATTTCTCAACTTTTCTCTTGAAAAATTATTTACTAACTCATCTCCTTTTCAAAAATTGTAGATGGTGAAGTTAGAATGCCATTTCCCATGGAGTCTTCTTTGGTCATTGGGCGCCATTCTCGGAAGATGATGCGGCACTTGGACTTTGAAGAAAGACCGGCGTATCAAGGATACAAGTATAAAGTGGGAAATCGAGGAGCGGTGGAAGTAGAGGTGATCCTCTACTCCAATCTATCGCCAAACACAGACTTCACGTCTTGATGCCCCAATGCGACGAGACACCTTCGCGAAGGCATCGAGGATCTGACCGGGGAAGCAACCCGGACTTCGCTACATCTCGATCACCGCCTCAGCGGCTTTGGGTTCCACTATTACCCAATGCACATTCCAACCCGGCATGTGGTGCTTTCGCTCAACTAGAGATGAAAGTGTCCGATCTCACTCATCAGTGGATCTAGCGAGCCATGGATTATGCCTGGGAATACACTAGATGAGCTGTCTCTCCTGCAAGTGAAATTACAAGATGCAGAAGAAAAGTTGAAGACTGTAGAAAAAGAACTGGCATCCTACAAGGAAGGCGAGGCTAGTTCTAGTGAGCCAGATTATACCCCAATAACACCATAGATTTGACCTTAAATTTTCCTTTAGTTGCGAATTATGAGCTACCAAACCTTTGTAGTAGCCATAATGAATTAATAAAATAAAAATAAATTATTTTCTTTGAAATGTTCTTGTCTTGTGTTTGTTGAATTTGGGCTATTTTAAATCTATACTCTTATAATTCTGTCTCTCTTGTCTAATCTATGAAGAGTTCATCGGATGGTGACCACCCTTGCCGGAAGTGTCGGTGCTAGAGGGCAAGAAATGAGAATGCCGAATATCAAGAAAACCCAGTTCAACAGCCACCACCTCCTCCAACTGAAGCTCCTGACTAGCGCCAAATGATGGCCAATCAGACTCATCTAATTGAGTTGCTAGCCCAGTCCCTTCACAGCAATCAGAATACTCAAGCGTCAGCAGCCTATCATGCTCCTCCACCTCCCATAAGAGTAACTTTGTCGAGTTCATGAGGATCGTCCGCCAGCGTTTTCTAGTAGTACGGAACCCATGGGCCGAGATGATTGGCTCGGGGTCATTGGAAAGAAGCTGGATATTGCTCAATGCGGATCGTGAGAGAGTTTTATTTGCCTCTCATCAATTGTTGGGTCCCGCATCGAATGGTGGGATAATTTGACATGTCTCATGCTAATGCCCAGAAATCACTCGGGATGAGTTCATGCAAGCTTTAAAATCGATCTCACATTCCATCGGCATGATTACTTTGAAAAAGAAGGAGTTTAGCTCGCTCGCCAAGAAACCGTTCGGTTGGCGATATCTGCATAAGTTTAACCAACTTGCTCGCTATGCCTTTGAGGATGTAGCGAGGCGAAGACAAGCAAGGCGATTTACGGAAGGTTAAGCAGCGAACTCTCTGTTCGTTTGATTTCTCGAGATTTTACCGACTTTCGTGGTTGGTAAATAAGGCCATCGCCGAGGAAGGCAAACATCGAAATGGAGAATCATAGCGGAGGATGGCGGCTCGAAGTTTAACTCGGGAGGACTACCCAAGCCTCGTTTCTCGGTCTCGACCACCTCGGCGTGGGAGATTCGGACTACTACACCAAGAGTTCCGGCTCGATTCGCGCCCAAATACTTGGATTAGTAGTAGTTAAATGCGGAGTCGATTCAGTGAAGCCAACTATTTCCACGGCGAGGAATCACTTGTTTTCTTTGCAGCGAGTTGGGTCACTATGCCAATAAGTGTCCCAAGAAGCGTGACTGCCACCCCGTCAAGCCAACTCCGGAGTTTGGTCTCGGCGGTCCCTCAAGACCGGTTAGTCGATTCATGAAGGGCGTGTGAATCACGTCACCGCATGAGAGAAACCTATCGACACGGATGTTGTTCTTAGTACGTTCCTTGTCAACTCGGTACGGCATCAGTTTTATTTGATTAGGAGCCGCATTCTTTTGTGTCAAATAAGTTTGTGGAAAAATATGGGTTATCTACCTCCCCTTAGTTAAGCCCATGTTAATCCATTCCGGGCTCGAAATGAGGCTAGTTTATTACATCCAAATCTTACCTTTGAAATCTCTGGAGTAACTTTCTCGGCCAACTTAATAGTCTTGCGTTCGCAAAGATTGGGCGTAATTCTTGGAATGGTGGCTTGCCAAAAATCGAGCGAGGATAGATTGTGCTAGTAGATCTATCAACCTCACCAATGAACAAGGGATTTGATAGAGTTCAGGCCCAAGACTTCTACGGAAAGAAGTCCTATCTTGACCGATTTAAAGGAAGTGGCTGGAAGATATACCGTGGTACAAGAATATCGGATGTTTTAGGAGGACTTACAGTATGCCCGGACCGGGACATAATGTTCTTAATTGACTTAGTCGAGAATTTGCTCCAATTTGAGCGACCCTACGAGAATCTGGCAAATGATCTAGCGAGTTGAAGAAGCGGTCGAAGAACTACGAGTAAAGGTTACATTCAACCAAGTTCATCGCCTTGGGAGCTCGGTACTATTTGTCAAAAGAAAGACAATAGTATGAGAATGTGTGTGGACTATAGATCACTCAGCGAGGTAACAATCAAAAACAAGTACCGTTACCTAGGATAGATGATCTGTTTGATCAACAAAAGAGCGATGTTTTCTCAAGATTGATTTGAGGTCGGGCTACCATCGATTAAAAATCGGACGGAAGATATTAGAAAGCGACCTTCACCACGGATATGGGTATGCGAGTTCACGGTGATGTCATTTGGACTAACAAATGCCCACTTATTTCATGAATATGATGAACAAAGTGTTCATGGAATTCTTGGATAAGTTTGTGGTGGTATTCATAGATGATATTCTCATCTATTCAAGAGATATGGAAGAGCATGAAAAACATCTCGAAATTATTTTGGGCAAACTTGAGAACACCGACTTTATGCCAAACTTAGCAAAAGTGAATTTTGGCTCGATCAAGTGGCATTTCTTGGACACATTGTGTCGTGAGGAGGAGTTGCGATAGACCCTCAAAGGTTGAAGTGTAATGGATTGGAAGCAACCCAAGTCACATCACGAAGTGAAGTTTTCTCGGATTAGTTTGGGTACTCTGGCAGATTCATTGAAAGTTTCTCCAAGATCATTGTGAGGACCCGGGTTATCTCCCTAAGACCGAGACTAAGCATGGTCTTAAGGACATAACTCTAGGCCTCAAGTAAATGGATTCAACAACTACATATAAGTGAGAGGTTCAGCAAAACTAGAGCCTCAGCGATCATGTGTCTTTGCTCCACTGCGAGCACTACATGATTGTCGGTTCTCTAACCGATCAAACACGACACTTAAAGAGTTAAATGGGAATCCACGAACAGCGAGTACAAGATCATATTGGCTCCCAAGATCAGCGACCAATATGCTCATACTCTTCATACAGCGTTGATCACATCCATACAACATTCATACATTAATTGTTCAAAAGGCGTACGATATAGTTGTTAAAGTGCGCAACTATTACAACGACCTACTGGCCAAATTCAAATGAGATCATAAAGTAACAGCGGAAGCAATATAAATAAACCAAAAGTCCAGCATGGTATGCCCCATAACCCATCGACAACCATTTGGGAGATAAATGATAGCACTACTCGTCGATTAATAGCCTAAATCGGCCTTCTTAAGAGCTCATCGAGCTCAAAATCGTCCTCACTGAAAAGAAAAACAAAAAAGGCCAGCCAACATCGGTGAGTACAAGTGCACTTTCATAAGTCTTACACAAATAAAAAGTAGTATGCTAGAGGTTGTTCCAAAGGATGGCTCATATTGGCTTAGTTTTGCAAAGAGGCGCAACAATTAACAACCTACACATACTAGTTTCCAAGTGCCCATTTATAAATCAGATTTGAAGTAGAAGTAAAGCTCATGAATAAGTAATAACATGAATCACAAATGAATCATAAAAGTGTCAAAGTGGCGGTCCACTTTGATACAACAACAAGTACACAATTTAACAAAGTGGTGTCCACTTTGCTACAACACAAGCATGAATATCCCATTCGTGACAATCCCAAGTTTTTCCACAAAACAAATATGTCAAAGTCTAACAATAGTAACTCCCGAACTCAAGTGTTGTCCATAACCTAGGGCGAGGCTATTGAATAGATTTATACCTGCGGTGTACTACTTTACCCACACGACTTGATTAGCCGTTAAGCCTCCGGATGCCTCAGAAAATAGCATACTTCCTATGGTATGCGGTAAGGTAAATCAAGATATGGTCATTTTAGCAAGAAGATTTCATTATGCTAAGTCCCTCAACCTTGGGCTCCTAGGCGACATAAGGCGTTACGGTCTATATGCCCTATCGACGCAAGGAACATAGGGTTTAACGGCCCTATGGCCTCACAAAACCACCGTGGGGCTCAACACAATAAAACCTTCCCCTACTTAACCATCGGCTCCCAACCCGCATGTGATAGCACGAATGTACTTGAATCAGCAGCGTTACCAAAGTTCGGTCCTTGTTGGTCTAGACAAGACAATCCACATACCCAATCTAGTGCGAAGGCACCTTCACTAGCATCCACTTGTCCGGACCCAAATCTCATTTTAAATGACAAAATTTTAACTCTTGAAACAGATCGAAGATCTGAAATAAACCAAAAAGTTATAAAGTTTGTATGTCCCATGGTATCGGGTTATTCCTTGATCAAACTATCGTTCTAGACTTGCATGGCTAAGCAACACATACCACGTAAGTCACACAACTTATCCTAAGCATTTCGATCTGGAATAATTTAAGGATAACCACAATGACAAGACAATAGGATGTATCTAACTATTCAACACAAAAATAGCGACATTAATAAAATAGCATGCAAGCAAATATCATTGCACTAACTTAACAAAAGCGGGATCAAATATGATGCAAAAGAAAGTTCAAATGATGCTTGCCTTGCTGGTATGCTAGCTACTGTCCCTCGATGGCGTATAAGTCAATATCGATGGCGTCGGGATCTATTTAAGTATAATCTAGAATAAACAGAAATACTCAAAAATTCAAAGTGCTCAAAAGTGCATGATTCTTCTACAGTAGCTAAGTCATGATTTTAGATGAATTTAGGTGGAAGATTCACTTCAATTGGATTTAGCATGTGAAAGTTATAAGGGTTGAAGTTACATTTTGAGAAAAATCTATTTTAATTTGAATCATTCTTTGTTCATTGTATTTAAATATTTGAGCAAAATTTGTAGAGTAGTAGAGTATAATGATTACATGGATAAATTGGCAATATTATTACAAGTCGAGCAGTTGAGTTTGACTCATTTGAGTTTTCAATATTTAGTTATGAATTTATAAAGTTATTAACATTTTCTTTGTAAAAATAAAGATGACAATAGCTCATTTTCCAATTTAATGTTCTCTGTTACAGAGACATACTTGAAACCAATTTTAATATTAAGTTCATCTAAAATGAAAAATACAGTGGTTTCATCCAATTTGGAGTTAAAATGAATTTGTTATGCATTTTGGAAGTAAATCCTATTTTTGGTTCATAAATAAATACATTCGATTTTCTCGATTGATTATTCCTTTTCTTACGAGCTGTACCTAGCCCTTTACTCTTGACATGTGGGGCGTAACGATGCCATTTCTCATTACCCCGAGTTTAATTTTCCGTGACAAGCGGGGCGCGTAAGCGAGGCGGCTTCTGACATAGTCGTGGACCACGGGTCCATGGCCAGCTCACAGCCACGATAAATGTGCGTTTAAGTGGCTAGGCCCACTTGCCGGTATTTGCTTATCTCCTCGGTTTTACATTCTTTGGGGCCGCATGTCATAGACTCATATACTCGCTTAAGACACCATTAATACTTGATAATTGCGTATTAAGGCCTAATGGCGGAACTACGGTTGTCGGCCCGTCGAACCATGACGTCGTCGCTTGCCGTGGCTCGCGGCGCTTCTGGCGCCCGCGGCGGCGGCAAAAAGCGACTCTGTGCGCAATATCCTTGCGCAACTTTGGGTGGTGGTGGCGACCCTTGAGGTGGTGCATGCGGCACGGCTTCGTCGGAGGGAGGCGGCGGCGGTGATCTGATAAGCGTCGTGCGAGAAATGAAGCTCGAAGTCCAATAAGCGGCAAGAGTCCAATAGCGGGTGCACAGGGTTCTAGGACTACCGAGGAAGCTACGAGGTTGATTTGGGGCGGTGGAGGTCGATGCTTGCTTGGCGTCGGCAATAGCCACAGCGATAGTAAGGTCCACAGGAGAGAGGGCCTGCGAAGAACTAGGGCGAGTTAATGCCCGGGGTAACCCAAGTACCATTAGGGGATGCTTGAGGCGAGGAATTGGCGAATGGCTTACGGACCAAGGTGGGAGGCGAAAAGTTTGGATTTCGGCGATTTGGTTCAACTCTCAATTACGGTCTCTGGCATGTATTGCAAGAATTAGTTGAGGAACTCATCCACTGAGCTAAAAGACATGATATGCCGCACAAGTTAGCAAGTAGCTCACGGAGGCAAAGATAGAAAGCGGTGTCCTCGGATGCAAGCTCTCGGGCGTGAGCCGGGCCGAGAAGACACGGTCGGTGTTAAGGAGCTACAAGCGAAACCAACAGGGCTTAGTCAAAAAGGAATCGACATCGTGCAAGAGGCGAGGGCTATGACCGGTTGAAGCTTCTGGGAGAGGAGAGCAGCGAGCTCCTCTTCCCTCGGACCGAGAGGAAAGATGGAGGAATTGAGGTGGCGAGAGGTATTGGGCGGTGAGAGGTGGGAGGCGAGTGCGGTACCACGGAGGAGATCTGTGAGGATAGGCCAGCGGACGCGGTGGAGGTCGGGAGGAGCAGGCGGTGCGGCGCGTGGAGGAAAAGCTCTGTGCGAGCCACTGCAGGAAGAAGGCGGTGCCGACCGGTGGGCCGAGGCGGCGGTGACTCCTGGCGAGGAAAAGGAGCGGGGACGGCGTGGCTTCACGTGAATCGTTCGATCGGGATCGAGCAGTAGGGATATCGCGTGGGTTTTGAGCGCCAAAGGGTAAGAAATGCGGACCGTTGATCTTTAGATCCTCGGGCTGCATGTCTTAGTGCAATTAGTGGACTCGGTAGAGTCGGCTCGCTGGAGTCGGACTCGGACCAATGAATAGTATCCATTGGTTTGGGGTTTTAGGGTTTGGTGATAATTAATTTAATTCCTCTACTTTGGTGAGACCTTATAAATAGAAATAAATTCCCAAAAATTCTGAAATAATTCCCAGAGGTTCCTGGGATAGTCTAGTGTTCATAAAAATTATAATATCATACTGTTTATGATACACTTTGTGTTTTATAAATTCAAACTTAAGCTATGTTGTTTAGTTGTGTTTGAATTTTATCGAGGGTTCAAACTCTTCCCAAAAATTTGGGAAAAATTATATTAATTCATGATAAGTAATGTAGTATTTGAATAAATTAATTCAGGGAACTTCAATAGCATTTGTTTTGGTTTTTCATTTGTAGTTCAATTATAGCATAAGTTTAATTCCTTTCACAGATTTTCCAAATGCAATATTTAATATAAATCTTTGGAAATCATGATGCATGCTAATGAAATGCATAATAATCCTCTTTATTAATTTGGGGATGTGACAAACCTCCCCCTTACAAAAGATCTAGTCCACAGAGATCGGTGGGACTTAAAGATGGATAGAAAAGTTCTAAAGGAAACATAACATCTGTTGTCTTGATTTCCTTCAAAGATAGTGCTAAGATATCCTATCAAGTTACAAGGAATGGCTTTTACATTTTCCTTTCCATTATTTTGCTTAACCTTTCCTTTCTTGATCGAAGACATTTCAAGCGAAGGAAAAAGATCTGGATATTTGGTTCGCGAGATGGTCTTCACGTTCCCATGTTGCTTCATCTTGATATGGTTACTCCATTGAACTTTGATGAACTTGATGTTGCGATTCCTCGTCTTGCGCTCCGTTTCTTCAAGAATGCGAATCGGGTGCTCCGATAAGAAAGATCGGGTTGCAAGTCGAGTGCTTCCAACTTCGATTGCTTGATTGGGGCGGAGACATTTCTTGATTGTGAAACATGGAACCGTCATGCACATCTGAAAGTGATGGCGGCAACTCCAATTTATAAGCTCTGATCCCATCTTCGCTACAATTGGAATGGTCAATGTAGCGAGGTGCCAATTGCCTTTGACTTGAAAGCGGTGTGTTCCTTTCATTGGAGAGACCTTGAGATAGGCGTGATCATCCACCTCAAAGCTTAGTTAGCGGCGGCGGCGGTCGACATCGACTTCGGCGTGATTGGCCGTCGAAGTCGTTCGCGGATGACACGAACTTGTTCTTGCATCTTCCACTAAAGTTGGACCATAGAATGGTCTCTCCCGACTTCGGACCAGTTCAAGGGTGTCCTACAAGCTCTTCCATAGCGCCTCAAAGGTGACATTTGCAAGCTTGATTGGAAACTATTGTTGTAGGAGAACTCCATAAGCAGTAAACATTTTCCCAATCCTTGCTATAGGACAGCACACATGCGAAGAAGATCTTCTAAAACTTGGTTCACCCTCTCGGTTTGTCCATCCGTTTGTGGGTGGTAGCGGGTGAAAGATAGATTTGTCCCCATGGCTTTATGCAAGCATTTCCGAAGTGAGATGTGAATTGAGGACCTCTATCAAAAGCGATCACCTTGGTACACCATAGAGACAAACAATCACGGAGATGTCTGACTCTGCTAGTTTGGCTCGGTGTAAGTGGTCTTAGCGAGGAATAAAATGGGCAACCTTTGTCGGACGATCGACAATCACCCATATGGAATCGGACCGGCTTGAGTCCTAGGAAGGCGGTGATAAAATCCATGCCAACTTCTTCCCATTTCCACAGGAATGGGCGGGGGTTATAGAGTGCTCTTGACTTCAAATGCTCGGCCTTGACTCTTTGGCATACATCACACTCGGCAACATATCGAGCGATCCGTCGCTTCATTTGACTCCACCATAGTCGCTTCTTTAAATCTTGGTACATCTTGGTACAACCGGGGTGAATAGAAAGCGAGAGTTGTGAGCTTCCTTGAGAATTAATTCCCTCGGGTTGCGATCAAATGGCACCACCAAGCGGTTTCGAACCGTAGGCGCCTGCACATCTTCTTTAAAGCATTTGGCCTTTCCATGTTTCATTCGCTCCGGTTTGTGCCACTTCAAATCGGTCTTACAGGCTTCTCTAATCTGATCCTCAAGTGTGGATGTCACGCTTAGGACAGCGAGAGAACCTTCTTCAATTATCTCGGTGTAGGCGTTGCATCGCGACACACAACCTATTTGAAAAGGGAATTCTTGTCAAGCGGTTGCATTGAGATTTCTGCTCAGCGCGCCGGCTACTACATTAGCTTTCCACAGGTGATAATGAAGTCCCATATCATAGTCCTTGATCAACTCAAGCCATCTTCTTTGCCTCAAGTTCGGATCGGATTGGGTGAAAATATATTTGAGACTCTTGTGATCGGTGTAGATCTGCATAGCGATTCTGGATGAGGTAATGTCGCCAAATCTTCAAAGCATGGACTCTGCTGCAAGCTCTAAGTCATGCGTGGGATAATTAGCTTCATGAGGCCTCAATTGCCTTGATGCATATGCCACCACTCGGCCCTCTTGCATGAGCACACATCAGGCCCATGGCGAGATGCATCTAATAAATGTCGAAGTTCTTGTGAATATCGGCAAGGTGAGTCACGGAGCCTTGGTGGAGATCTTTCAAAACTTGAAAGCTTTGCTCACATTCGTGACCACTCAAACTTCTTTTCCTTCTTTAAAAATTTGGGTCATTGGTCTTGCAATTTTGGAGAAGTTCTCGATGAATCTGCGGTAGTATCCATAAGTCAAGAAAGCTGCGAATGTCGGTGGCGCTCTTGGGTTGCCTCGAGTTCAGCACATCTTGCACTTTGCTTGGATCAACAGCGACACCACCCTTGGATAACACATGACCCAAAAGCGACTTCACGAAGCCAAAATTCACATTTCTTTGAATTTAGCATAAAGTTGATGTCGTGAAGCTTTCCCAACACAAGTCGCGAGTCTTTGTTCGTGTTCTTCATCGGACTTGGAGTAGATAAGTATGTCGTCAATGAACACAACAACAAACTTGTCCAAGTACTCCATGAAAACTGAATTCATAAGGTTCATGAAGTAGCGGAGCATTGGTTAGGCGAAAGACATAACGGATATACTCGTACAAGCCGTAGCGAGTAGAAAATGCCGTCTTCGGTATGTCTTCGTTTCGACTTTGATTTGATGGTAGCCCAATCTCAAGTCAACTTTGGGAAAACACGAGCTCGATCAATTGATCAAACAAATCATCAATTCGCGGAAGTGGATATTTGTTCTTGATTGTGACCTCGTTCAGCGGACGATAGTCAACACACATCGCAAACTCTTGTCTTTCTTCTTGACAAAGATAGCGGGCATCCCCAAGGTGAGGGCTGGGCCTAATGAAACCCTTATCTTGAAGTTGCTTGAGTTGTTCTTTCAATTCTACCAACTCATTTGGAGGCATCCGATATGGCGTTTAGAAATTGGCGCGATCTGGGTGCAAGCTCGATGGTGAATTCAACTTCCGATCGGGGCATGCACAGGAGTTCTTGGAAATACATCGGATATTCACATACCACTGGTACTTCCTCTAATTCAAGAGAGTCTTGGCCTCCAAAGCATAGAGATGAGAAGGTCCACTAAAGGTGCAAAAGTGACTTATTGCCGTCTTCACTTGTGAGAAATAGACCGTTGAGCACAATCGATCTTTCCTGATTTTTGGACAGCCAATCCATCCCTAAAATCACATCAATACCACTGAAGTTATCACAATTAGGTTTGCCAAGAAGTTAACCTTTTGAATTTCCACTTTACGTCGGCGGACTTGATCGGTTTGGAAAACCGATCCGTATTGGATCGATAAGGTGGCTGAAGTTTATGCATTTCAAATTGATTGAGTGCAGCATATTCCCTTTTGATGAATGAATGAGATGCACTGAATCAAATAAAGCGATCTTTGGACAAGAATTAACAAAGTGTACCCAAAGCGGCGTCGGGCGCGCTTGCCTCCTCGGCGGTGGCGTGGTTTACTCGACCACGTCACGAGGAACTTGAGGAGGGTCGATGAAGCGAGAAGGTGGTGAAGGTCTTGCCGCGGTGGCGTAGGTGTAGAAGCTCTGTAGGTCTGGCATTCCTCATTTGCTTGGCGAGGCAATGAGATCGTAATGGCCACAGCGGCCACAATGGAAACAAGTGGCGTTGGCCTTGTCGTGCCACCGATGCAGGATTCTTACCCCCATTGCTCCATTGTCTTGTGGCAAAGAAAGTGATGGAGCTGCTGCGGGAGGTCTTGGCGTCCTTTGGAGCTTGATCTGTGAAATCTGGAAAGGTCGGTCTTGTGGACGGGAAGAAGCGCCACTAGCTGCATTACGGCGACCTTCTTCCTCTTCTTGGACTCATCTCTGGCGACACTCTTGTGCTCCACCACAAGTGCCTTGTTTACCAAGTCTTTGAAGTGCGGAACTCATGTCTTCTAGGGCGGTGTAGCTCTTGATCAAGCCATTCATGAAAGCGGCTCTGGCGGCGGGCATCTGTAGAAACATCATCGGAGCATAACGAGATAAAAATTAAACTCATGCGGTACTCGTGACCGTCTTCTTTCCTTGCTTGATGCAAGGCTGCTGCTGTATTTAATCATCATGCGCCCTCGGGGATGTGAGCTTCCACGAAAATTGCTCGAATTTGTTCCATGAGAGCGTCCCGTCGATTGCATGGCGGAGAAATTGTCCCACCATGCGCTCGCTGCATACATGGTGATAACTAGCAAGAGAACCCTCTCCATGCGGTGCATTGAGCAATAGCTAGTTTCTTCTCAATATCCCTCGGCCCGTCTTCGCCTCCATCGGGTCTTGATTGCGAGAAGGTCAAAGTTGGTCGCTGAAATTCAGCGAGACCCCGTGTGCTGCAGTGAGAGGTAGCCTCTCTGCTTTGGACTAGGAGCTCGGCGGTGTTGTGGGCAATAACTTCAAGAATCCGTGTCGTGTCCATTCGGTTTCTTTCTATCTGCAGCAACACCTCGGCCATTGAGGAGGCGGTGGTAGCACTTCCTCGGATGTCTTGCCCGCTGATGATGTTCTTTGGGACGGCTCGCCCCAACCGCGAGCGAGGTCCCGTGACGGAGAGCCCTCATCTGTTGGCGTGAGCAGTGTTTGGGCTGTCATCCTGCGGTGACAAGGTCGGTTAGGAGATAATTTTAAAGTCATTACTCAACTAAGCATGCATAATCATATAAAAATATGCAAGAACTTAACACCAAAAGATACGAAGGCATAAAGTCCAACATAAAAATCCATAAAGCAAATCATAAACTTCGTTACAATTGGCAAGTAGGCAAAAAGAATGCTTGCACGAAGCGAAGGTTCTTGCAAAGAAATTTAAAGAGTTCAACAACTACTAGCCTATTACGAGGATTTAAGATACAAATTTACAGAGCCCAAGCCGGACGGTGAGCTTACAACCCTTCTATCCTAAATATTATTCGGTCAAAGTTTCAGGAAACTTCGTCGAAGATGACATCCGAGGGACCTGTATCTTGAGGTGCCCTAGATTAGGGAGGCATAGAGGTGACCCTATACGTTAATATGGCCTTCAACCACGGGAAGGCGATACTGCAGTGGCGCGAGAAAGGATGGAGAAGTCAAGTTAGGGCCATCTGACGCGTCTCGATGAATGAGCCTCATGTCATGCATGAGCGCAAGTGCTCTGAGCTATAATGAGGCGGCGCGCGTCTCCCATAACTCATACGAGGTGCAACGATGCATCGATCCATGATGTGCACAGTCTAGCCAATTGTCTTACTTGCGGATCCTCTCGGGCTGAATCATAGCAAACATGCTCGGCTCCCGTCATGCGCTTGCATGGGAAAATGATCGTAGGGTGGTGAGAGACAGCTCGGTTAAGTCATAGCGGAGGCGACTCATAGCCACTCGAGCCACTTCTTGTACCGCCATGGCCTCCGAAGTGCCCGTGCAAGCCGGTATGGTATGCTTCTGCGACACGCTTTGGCAATGATGTCGCCTTGCCGGTACTCCTCCATTCTGGCCCTCTATCACGTCGTAGATGGCGTCGTCGGTGGTATGTGAAATTGGCCTTCCACATCATATCCCTTAACAAAGCGGGTATCCTTCACGCCTTGACTTGAGTTTCACGGACAAGGTAATGGTGATTCATCTAAAGGACAAGAAGGGTAAGGTAAGTCTCTTTTAAATCAAAGCGAATAAGGTAAGGAATGGCGCTAAGATGGATGAGGAATAAAAGACATTCCTAACAAACTTTCAGGAATAACTTTGTTAATTTGAAAAATACTTTGACTCAAGGCTTGCTAACACTACGCCGGTGCTATCTCTACCCTACGGTCGGTATGGCTCACGATACCAGCATTTGTGAGGACCCGGGTTATCTCCCTAAGGCCGAGACTAAGCATGGTCTTAAGGACATAACTCTAGGCCTCAAGTAAATGGATTCAACAACTACATATAAGTGAGAGGTTCAGCAAAACTAGAGCCTCAACGATCATGCGTCTTTGCTCCACTGCGAGCACTACATGATTGTCGGTTCTCTAACGATCAAACCACGACACTTAAAGAGTTAAATGGGAATCCACGAACAGCAGATACAAGATCATATTGGCTCCCAAGATCAGCGACCAATATGCTCATACTCTTCATACAACGTTGATCACATCCATACAACATTCATACATTAATTGTTCAAAAGGCGTGCGATATAGTTGTTAAAGTGCGCAACTATTACAACGACCTACGGCCAAATTCAAATGAGATCATAAAGTAACAGCGGAAGCAATATAAATAAACCAAAAGTCCAGCATGGTATGCCCCATAACCCATCGGCAACCATTGGGAGATAAATGATAGCACTACTCGTCGATTATCGCCTAAATCGGCCTTCAAAACTCATCGAGCTCAAATCGTCCTCACTGAAAAGAAAAACAAAAAGGCCAGCCAACATCGGTGAGTACAAGTGCACTCATAAGTCTTACACAAATAAAAAGTAGTATGCTAGAGGTTGTTCCAAAGGATGGCTCATATTGGCTTAGTTTTGCAAAGAGGCGCAACAATTAACAACCTACACATACTAGTTTCCAAGTGCCCATTTATAAATCAGATTTGAAGTAGAAGTAAAGCTCATGAATAAGTAATAACATGAATCACAAATGAATCATAAAAGTGTCAAAGTGGCGGTCCACTTTGATACAACAACAAATACACAATTTAACAAAGTGGTTGTCCACTTTGCTACAACCAAACATGAATATCCCATTCGTGACAATCCCAAGTTTTCCACAAAACAAATATGTCAAAGTCTAACAATAGTAACTCCCGAACTCAAGTGTTGTCCATAACCTAGGGCGAGGCTATTGAATAGATTTATACCTGCGAGGGTGTACTACTTTACCCCACGACTTGATTAGCCGTTAAGCCTCCGGATGCCTCAGAAAATAGCATACTTCCTATGGTATGCCGGTAGGGTAAATCAAGATATGGTCATTTTAGCAAGAAGATTTCATTATGCTAAGTCCCTCAACCTTGGGCTCCTAGGCGACATAAGGCGTTACGGTCTATATGCCCTATCGGCGCAAGGAACATAGGGTTTAACGGCCCTATGGCCTCACAAAACCACCGTGGGGCTCAACACAATAAAACCTTCCCCTACTTAACCATCGGCTCCCAACCGCATGTGATAGCAGAATGTACTTGAATCAGCAGCGTTACCAAAGTTCGGTCCTTGTTGGTCTAGACAAGACAATCCACATACCCAATCTAGTGCGAAGGCACCTTCACTAGCATCCACTTGTCCAGACCCAAATCTCATTTTAAATGACAAAATTTTAACTCTTGAAACAGAATCGAAGATCTGAAATAAACCAAAAAGTTATAAAGTTTGTATGTCCCATGGTGTCGGGTTATTCCTTGATCAAACTATCGTTCTAGACTTGCATGGCTAAGCAACACATACCACGTAAGTCACACAACTTATCCTAAGCATTTCGATCTGGAATAATTTAAGGATAACCACAATGACAAGACAATAGGATGTATCTAACTATTCAACACAAAAATAGCGACATTAATAAAATAGCATGCAAGCAAATATCATTGCACTAACTTAACAAAAGCGGGATCAAATATGATGCAAAAGAAAGTTCAAATGATGCTTGCCTTGCTGGTATGCTAGCTGCTGTCCCTCATGGCGTATAAGTCAATATCGATGGCGTCGGGATCTATTTAAGTATAATCTAGAATAAACAGAGAAATACTCAAAAATTCAAAGTGCTCAAAAGTGCATGATTCTTCTACAGTAGCTAAGTCATGATTTTAGATGAATTTAGGTGGAAGATTCAGTTCAATTGGATTTAGCATGTGAAAGTTATAAGGGTTGAAGTTACATTTTGAGAAAAATCTATTTTAATTTGAATCATTCTTTGTTCATTGTATTTAAATATTTGAGCAAAATTTGTAGAGTAGTAGTGAGTATAATGATTACATGGATAAATTGGCAATATTATTACAAGTCGAGCAGTTGAGTTTGACTCATTTTGAGTTTTCAATATTTAGTTATGAATTTATAAAGTTATTAACATTTTCTTTGTAAAAATAAAGATGACAATAGCTCATTTTCCAATTTAATGTTCTCTGTTACAGAGACATACTTGAAACCAATTTTAATATTAAGTTCATCTAAAATGAAAAATACCAGAAGTGGTTTCATCCAATTTGGAGTTAAAATGAATTTGTTATGCATTTTGGAAGTAAATCCTATTTTGAGTTCATAAATAAATACATTACGATTTTCTCGATTGATTATTCCTTTTCTTACAAGCTGTACCTAGCCCTTTCTCTTGACATGTGGGGCGATAGCGATGCCATTTCTCATTACCCAGGGATTTAATTTCCGCCCGACAAGCGGGGCGCGTATGGCGAGGCGGCTTCTGACATAGTGCGTGGACCACGGGTCCATGGCCGCTCACGGCCACGATAAATGTGCGTTTAAGTGGCTAGGCCCACTTGTCGACATTGCTTATCTCCTCTGGTTTACATTCTTGGGGCGCATGTCATAGACTCATATACTCGCTTAAGACACCATTAATAGCGATAATTGCGTATTAAGGCCTAATGGCGAACTACGGTTGTCGGCCCGTCCGACAAGCGCGCCGTCTCGCTTGCCGTGGCTCGCCGGCGCTTCTGGCGCCGCAGCGAGGCGGAAGCGGCTCTGTTGCGCAATATCCTTGCGCAACTTTGGGTGGTGGTGGCGACCCTTGAGGTGGTGCTGTCTTAAGCAGCTTCGTCGGAGAAGGCGGCGGCGGTGATCTGATAAGCGTGCGGCGAGAAATGAAGCTCGCAAGAGTCAATAGCGGGTGCACAGGGTTCTAAGGACTACCGAGGAAGCTACGAGGTTGATTTGAGGCGGTGGAAGTCGATGCTTGCTTGGCGTCGGCAATAGCCCGGCGATAGTAAGGTCCACCGAGGAGAGGGCCTGCGAAGAACTAGGGCGAGTTAATGCCCGGGGTAACCCAAGTACCATTAGGGGATGCTTGAGGCGGGAGAATTGGCGAATGGCTTACGGACCAAGGTGGGAGGCGAAAAGTTTGGATTTGGCCGATTTGGTTCAACTCTCAATTACGGTCTCTGGCATGTATTGCAAAATTAGTTGAGGAACTCATCCTGAGCTAAAAGACATGATATGGCGCACAAGTTAGCAAGTAGCTCACGGAGGCAAAAGATAGAACAGCGGTGTCCTCGGATGCAAGCTCGGGCGTGAGCAGGGCCGAGGAGACACGGTCGCGTTAAGGAGCTACAAGTGAAACCAACAGGGGCTTAGTCAAAAGGAATCGGCATCGTGCAAGAACAGAGGGCTATGACCGGTTGAAGCTCTAGGAGAGGAGAGCAGCGAGCTCCTCTTCCCTCGGACCGAGAGGAAAGATGGAGGAATTGAGGCTGGCGAGAGGTATTAGGGCAGTGAGAGGTGGGAGGCGAGTGCGGTACCACGGAGGAGATCTTGTGAGGATAGGCCAGCGGACGCGGTGGAGGTCGAGGAGGAGCAGGCGCGTGATCGCGTGGAGGAAAAGCTCTGCGAGCCACAGGAAGAAGGCAGTGCCGACCGGTGGGCCAGGTGGCGGTGACTCCGGCGAGGAAAAGGAGCGGGACGGCGTGGCTTCACGTGAATCGTTCGATCGGGATCGAGCGTAGGGATATAACGTGGGTTTTGAGCGCCAAAAGGGGTAAGAAATGCGGACCGTTGATCTTTAGATCCTCGGCTGCATGTCTTAGTGCAATTAGTGGACTCGGTAAGTCATTTCGCTGGGTCGGACTCGGACCCAATGAATAGTATCCATTGGTTTGGGGTTTTAGGGTTTGGTGATAATTAATTTAATTCCTCTACTTTGGTGAGACCTTATAAATAGAAATAAATTCCCAAAATTCTGAAATAATTCCCAGAGGTTCCTGGGATAGTCTAGTGTTCATAAAAATTATAATATCATACTGTTTATGATACACTTTGTGTTTATAAATTCAAACTTAAGCTATGTTGTTTAGTTGTGTTTGAATTTTATCGAGTTCAAACTCTTCCCAAAAATTTGGGAAAAATTATATTAATTCATGATAAGTAATGTAGTATTTGAATAAATTAATTCAGGGAACTTCAATAGCATTTGTTTTGGTTTTTCATTTGTAGTTCCAATTATAGCATAAGTTTAATTCCTTTCACAGATTTTCCAAATGCAATATTTAATATAAATCTTTGGAAATCATGATGCATGCTAATGAAATGCATAATAATCCTCTTTATTAATTTGGGGATGTGACAATGCCAAACCTATGACTCAACCGAAGAAGGAAAAGAAATTTGAATGGACAAGTGCTTGTGAACATAGTTTTCAAGAAGTGAAGAAAAGACTAGTCTCGGCACGATTGCTAGTTTTACGGATATCGTAAGGATTTTGAAGTTTTACGTGGCGCATCCCACGAGGGCTAGGATGTGTCTTGATCACGAGGAAGGAAAGGTTGTGGCTTATGCATCTCGTCAGTTAAGGCCACATGAAGGAAATTATCCAACTCATGATTTAGAGTTAGCGGCAATTGTGCATGCTTTGAAAATCTGGCGGCATTACCTCATTGGTAACCGCTGTGAGATTTTCACAGATCATAAGAGTTTGAAATATATCTTCACCAGTCGGATCTTAATCTCGAGCAAAGAAGATGGTTAGAGGCGATAAAGGATTATGACCTCGAATTCATTATCACCGGGTAAAGCCAGCGTGGTAGCGGATGCTACGAGTAGGAAAGCATCGCAACACGGTGTTAGTTCAAGAAAATCAACGAGTTGTATGAAGAACTAAAGCATCGAATACGGAAATTGTCGGTCAAAATTTGTATCAACACGGTGGAAGTCCAACCAACCATACAAAGTCGGATCGAGAAAAAGCGGCTAGAAGGCGAAGACATCAAAGAAATCATGAAGAACATGAGAAGAGGCAAAGCCCGGGATTTTTACGAAGGCGGCGCGGGCCGCAGTTTGGTTTGGCAACGCATCTGCGTACCTAAACATCATGAAACCGGACAAGCGATTACGAAAGAAGCTCATGAATCACCTTACTCTATCCATCCGGGAGTACCAAGATGTACGGGATCACGAAGGAAAAGTATTGGTGGGTCGGTATAGGCGAGAGATCGGCGAGTTTGTTGCGTTGTGATGTATGTCGGCGTGTTAAGGCGAACATCGAGAGACCTGGGATTATTACAACCATTACCAATTCCGAGTGGAAATGGGAGGAGATTGGTATGGATTTTATCAGGACTACCTAGGACCCAATCGGGTTGTGATTCCATTTGGGTGATAATTGACCGATTAACAAAAGTGGCTCATTTTATTCGATCAAGACCACTTACGAAGCAATAAGTTAGCGAGAATTGTACATGGCGAGGATCGATCTGTCTACATGGTATACCCAAGAAAATTGTATGCAGCGAGGTTCGCGATTCACTTCAAAATTTTGGCGAGTCTACATGAAGCTTTAGGAACCGGACTCAACTTGACCTGACATATCATCCCCAAAGCAGATGGCGGTGAGCGTGTAAATCGGTCCTAGAAGACATGCTTGAGCTTGTGCTATAGATTATGGAAGAAGTTGGGATAAGAATTTGCCCTATCACGGAATTTTCCTACAACAACGACTTTCAAGCTAGCCTCGGATGTCGCCATTTGAAGCATTGTATGGTAGAAAGTGTAGAACCCCTCTCCTTTGGGATCAAGTAGGAGAACACCAATTCTTGGACGAGAATTGATAAAGAAGGTGAAAGTAAGGTAAAAGCAATAAGAGAGCGTCGAAAGTAGCTCAAACCCGACAAAGAGTTATCTGGAGATAATCGTCGGAGAGAACTATCCTTGGATGGGAGATTTTGTCTATCTGGGTAACTCCACTCAGGAGTGAAGAGATTTCAGACTAAAGGAAAACGCTTTTGATTTGTCGGACCCTATAAGATTTTGGCAAAAAGAGGTGAAGTTGCTTATCGAGTTGGAACTACCGACATCTCATCGGTGGTTCACAATGTCTTCCATGTATCGATTAAAGAAATGTCTCGAGTACCACGGAAGAAACAGCTCGAGCATCGATCTTGAGGAAGATCTCACCTATGTGGAACAACCAATCAAGATTCTCGATGTGGCGAGCAGCGTCACGAAGCAAAGTCATTCGTTCTTGTAAGGTTCGATTGGAGCAATCATTGAAGAAGAAGCTACAGGAGGCGAGAAGAAGTTTTGAGCCAGAGTATCCCTACCTTTTTCTTGACCAAGTCTGAATCTAAAATTGAGATTCCCTTTAAGAGGTAGGTTTATATGACCCAAAATTTCAATTTGATTAAAAATAAGACTTTATTAATTTTGTGGATTTTTGGAATTTTTAAAAGCTTTTCAATAAAGTATATTAAGGCTAAAAGAATTTATGTGCAAAAACTATTACCAACTAAAAGTTGGAATTATTTTATTTAAGTCGAGAATGCCTCATAGAATTTTGTGAATTTTCTCAAAATTTTTGGACTTCATTTACTATTTTCTAAAGCTTATTTGAATTTACGGAATTAAATCAATTGAAAAAATTTAAAATCTTACGCTCTGATCTTGGGCGAAGCCCGGCCTTTGTCTTGCATCTCGACCCAACTCTCCCAGCGCGAATGATACGGAACCGTCAGATCAAAATCGGACGGTAACCTAATCCTTGCGCCCTCTCCCGCTCTGTCTCGTTGTGGTGGGCCCTCGCATATGTCTTCTTCCCCCCTTCTTCTCCCAGCGATCGTCGCCTCTGCGCCATTAAAGCCTCACTGGGCTCGTCACTCCGCGATTCCCTCCCTCTCTTCACTCGCCATCCGCGCAATAAGCGGCCGTTCCCTCGCGTTCGTTCCGGCATTACCCCCTCCTTAACTCATTTATGCTTGCGCGCCCTCATCTCCATAAGCGGCCGTTGCCACCTGCCCACGATCTCCATCTCCGGCCTCGCCCTCGCCCTATAAAAGGAGCACCGGTGCGCCTCTACTCCCTCAAGCTTTGCCCCAACTCTCCACACCTCCCTCGCTCCCAGTCGCCCGCAATTGGCTCTTCTCTCTCATGGCCGGTGTGCTCCATTGCCTCTAAGCGCGCCCATGCACGGTGAACCTCGGCCGCCTCGATGCGCACCAAGCCGCCTCGGCCACCCGCGAACTGGTGCGCGCCTCCGCGCCCTCGGGCGTCGCGGAGCTCCTTCGCCGCCAACGGCCAGAACCACCGCCGCCTCTCGCCGTCGCCGACCATCTTAAAGCCCGCCCTCGCGTCGCCCGGTGGCGCGTGCTCGATGTCGTCTCTGAATGTTTGCGCACCTCACGGAGCTCGCCGCGCGCCGTGCGCTTGTACCTTGGTTCGGCGCCTCCCTCTCCGGTCTTAGGCGTGGCTCTGCCACCTCGGCGCCACCTCATCGCTTTCGCATGCGTGGCGTGAAATCGGCGCCAGCGTGGTGCGATGCCGGCAGTAGCGCCGGCCTGACTACCCGCCGTCTTTATTGCGTGCTGCAAGTCCACCGTGGACTTGCGCCTCGTGTGGACTCGATCCATCTTTGTGCGGGCCCACATGTCGATCTCGGTGCACGATCTGGCGGCGTCGGTGGCGCAATAAATAGAATTTCCTTTAGAAATTTAATTGGAAATTCGAAATTCGATTTTAGGATTTAATTTAGGTTTTAAACTTCCGAGGAGCTCGTATTTCTTCATACAAACTCCGATTTAGGTGATTCAAATTTCTAAATTTGTATAAAATCAAGATATAGCTAACTAAACCAAAATTATTTAATTTGGAGTTAATTTGAATTTTCATTTGAATTTATTTGTGTTCATTTGAATTTTGTTTGAATTTGGAATATTTTCGTGTATAGATTTTGACGACTCCGGAGAGCTTGACCCTATTGAAGAAGTAGAATACCAGGAATTTGAGCAAGGCAAGTTACACCATTGACCATTTTGCCCCCAATATTTAAAATTATTTAATTCCTGTTTTAAATTATTATTGCATGCATAATTGTATTTAATTATTTTAAATTCCTGTTTTAAATATTTAATTATTCCAATTCCTTTGTATAGCCAAATTTGATTGTTGTATTATCAATTCCTTGTAACCTTAGTCAAATGAATTTAAAAATAAATATATGCATAGCAATTGCTTAGACCATGAAATATTTGACTTTAGAAGAATTTAGCCAAAATTTCATAAATTGATAAAAAGCCTATGACATTGCTTTGTCATGGTGGACTTTTGCAAATGTCTTTGAAAACTTATAAAAATAAAAGAAAAATGGTTTGTACTTGGGCAAACATGGACCGTTAGTGGAGTGCGAGGTTTATGCAGACTGTCAGTTGGGGTGAGACCAGGGTTTTATTGAAAGTTGCCCAAGTAGATTAAGGGCCGAGCCTTTGAGCCGCATCTTGCAAAAGCTCCACCGTACTACCACATGTTACGTATGGGCGAGAACCGGGCATAATAATTTGTAATACCTCGGTATTGTTTATGCCATTTTTGTTGTGTGGGTGTCGGTTAGACTTTATTCCCACTTGGCGCAGAGAGGGTTTCGGCGGTGGTTAGCCTAATGGAAGTGAAACTTTAGCGGGCATATTGGTATTGAGGTAATGCATTGGAAGCCTGTGATAATTGCCTAGTCACACGCCTAAGAAGCGTGTATTGGCCGACATAGCGGGCAAATTATCTCGTGTGGGTAAAGTTGTACAACCTCTGCAGTGTAAATCTATTGAATAGCCGTGTCACGGTCATGGACATCTTGAGCAAAGCCACTCTAAGTTAGATTTGTTTTTGGTTTTAAAATAACTTTGGACATGATTTGAGGATGGTTAATCCTTGTGGTAAATTAGGCGGGTAGCCTTGTGATAGGAGGGTATCCTTCACCATGTTTCATATGGAGGTTATCCACTATAAAATGATAAATTTTAAATCGATTTTAGTTATGTAATGGAAATGTGCCTTGAAACTTAGTATAACTATTTAAACCAAAAATCTTGATTTATGCAAATAAACCCTACAACCTTCCTTTGAATAACTTATGCATGCATTCTAAATTACGTATTGGGTGTAATTTGCGAGCACGAGTTGTAGTGCTCACTCTTCTGAATATTATTATTAGGAAGCGCTATCCGAAGGTGAGAAGCGGGGCGATTAGGCGCGACCTCCAAGCGATTACTGTGGCGTATCGTGTAGCTTACCATTATATTTTGCTTAAGCAATGTTTTATTTGGCCTCCG
This sequence comes from Hsuehochloa calcarea, assembly GCA_036346395.1. Taxonomy (NCBI): domain Eukaryota; kingdom Viridiplantae; phylum Streptophyta; class Magnoliopsida; order Poales; family Poaceae; genus Hsuehochloa; species Hsuehochloa calcarea. Next base: position 13,797,543 of record CM070614.1, read on the forward strand.
GCGGTTGTAATAAACTCTATGCTTATTAATATACCGCTGGATATGTTTGTGATAACATTTTGTGTTGTGTACTGGAAATCTGGACTAGTGTATGAACACAGAGAATCGGGATCCTTCGTTCCGGGTTACGACAGGAGGAGGAATGTATTCTTTGTGTGGGATGCATTCTGCTGCTTGCCTTCGGGGAGATGCATTTGGGTGGCTTTGAAGAGGATGCACTTGTCTTTGTTTGGATATCTTGGGAGATGCATTTCTTTGTCTTTGGTTTTGTTGCTCTGTGTGGGCTCGGCGGGAGAGGCTTTAGTAATGTTCTTTGGGGTTTGGGCTCGGCGGAGGGCTTTGCCAGTCTTTGTTGGCCTCTGTGTGATATTTTGATGGCTTCTTGGCTTTGCTATGAATGGAAAAAGGGCTACACTCGGTGATGCTTTGGCTTAGGGTGTGAGTTCTGGGGGTATGCAATGAGGTTTGAATTTGTGGTTTTGGCAATTGCAAGCGATGGGTGTTAGGTTCTAATAATGTCGGATGATGAGACCCACAAAGTAGCAGATGTCGAAGGATCTTGGGTGATGCGGATATCTTGGCGATCAAGGGCGACTAACTCCGGTTGGCACAGGAATCTTGATTGCCAAGGGCCAGACTATTCGAGTACTCCGGATACTCTCTGCGCCGGAAATCGCGGCCACTTTCTATCTCTAACCTTTATACACTCGCTGCTCACGGAATACTCTCACTCGATTACTAACCGATTCTTGTTTTCTTGCGGCGAGGAAAGCGGTCGCGAGTGGCTCTGACAGACGGCTCAAAGACAAAGCGACGAGAAGCTGCTACTCTGAAGGCGGAAGAAAGGCGACTTGGGTTTTAGTTATTTCTTTGCCAAAAACATTGTAAATGCTTGTAAAATAAATGTTGTAAAATCTTTTGATGCAATGAAATGGAAATATTTTATATTAACCAATATGCAAATGGTGCGGGTTGTCACAAAGCATATCAACCTTAAATCGAGAATGATCACCCAGTGGAACAAGGGATAAACTAGATGTTAAACTCTAATACCTTTTCTTATCAGTTAGAGTTTGTAAAATCTGCTTTGTCGTGGGCGATATCAAGAGCGAAGTAGATGAATCTTGTAGAGAACCAAAATAACGGTGTGAGAACAACCACAATGAGAGAGATTTAGCGAAGCCCGTGCAAATTCCTTAAATGCGATCTCAAAAGAGTACAAGCGTTGTCGCTCTTTCACAACCCTCTCGAACCTCTTAAGGCCCTCAGTTCTTGCTCTATACAAAAATCTAGTAGTAAAGAATAATCTAGCCTTTAATCCTCTAGTGTCTTTTGCAAAATTGAATCTTGAATTTAGACATCTTAAATTTAGACAATTGAAATTTCAAATTTCAAATTTTCAAGTTTGGATTTCGAAAATACTTTTTTATTTTGAATCTTAAAATTTGAAATTTCTAATTCTAGATTCCAAAAATTCAAAATCTAATAATTTAAATTTAATAAATTCGAATTATGAATGTTTCAATTTTGAATTTGTGAATTTGAAATCTGATAATTTAAATTGCAAAACTCAAATTTTGAAAATTGTAAATTTTTGAATCATAAAAATTGAAATGTTGAATGTTGGAATTTTAAATTGTGAGAATGTAAATTGCTAAATTCGAAATTTTAGTTTTTATTTTAAAATTAATAAATGTTAACATTCAAGGTTTGAAATGTCAAACAATGTTATTCAAATTTGTGGACTTGTTAGATTGAGTTATGAAGTGTTTGAACTGTTATAAAGACTATTTGTAGTTTCCTTCAAACCAACCAAGCGTTAGAATATTAGATTCTTGGTAATGTGTTTACGATGTCAGTTGAAGGAATATTCGATTGCAAGGAATGTGAGGTTATGCATACCAAGCGCACCTAAAGGATTATGATATGACTCACCCTACCTCAACAATCTCCACCTTGACCCTTATCTACTGAAATCATTCCATTCCTCAAATAAATCGCTCTAAGTTGGCTCTACCTTTCTTGTTCCCCCTTTTTTTCTTTTTCCTCCCACCTCTTTGAGTGCCCCACCATAGGGGCTCATGAACACATCACAATGTGTGTGTTGGTATCCAGGCTAGGTTGCCCGGACACTCCACCTGAGAGCACCTTCATTGTGTAGTTTGGTTAACCACACCTCCTATTCCTATAGCCCTCCATGCTATAGGTTTGTACTACCTTCAAGCTCCACCTGCTCGTCGGTACCGCGTGGTTGGTCTCACCACGTGTTCCTTCTTCCAACAGCTCACACATTCGCCATTGTGGTGCTAGAGTTTGCAACCATCTATCAGTCCCTCACATAGCTGCATATGAGATCTAAGTACACACCATTGTGAAACAATTTTCTTCTCCTAGCTTTGATTTATACCTCATCTCCCATTGGTTGTCATTCCTTTAGGTTTACCTATCAGCTGGTATACTTCCTTACTATAGAAATTTTTCATGATTACTTGTCCTTTGCAAGTAACTAGTATGACTCAACATCGAAGTGATACCTCACAACCTTTGAGTTCAAGTGACCTCACATATACTAGATTCTTTTTTCAGCTGGGAACATATCAAACTCTCGCTAATGTGTGATGTTCTCCATCATACATCTCAAATGTAACTGTTTCCACCTTAGTAATTGCATACTCCTTCTAAT